>JAOXNG010000026.1:55121409-55141472 GCA_028566535.1 Scolopax minor | reverse complement strand
ATTCCTGTTCTCTCCCAGTTCAGTGTTAAACACCAGGCTTTGCTCATGTTCCATTTAACATTACCCAGCTATAAAATCATGACTGACACTTTTCTGCAAGAGAGGTGTTAGGTCTGGTATCTCAGCCAGCTCCAAATTTGGGTAATTACCTTCTGCCCCTGCAGTTTAAACAAGATACACCATTTGTCTTCATTATCTGCCCTAAAATTGCTGTTCCAATTTGCTGTGCTTTACTGCAATAGCTGCTGCATTTCACTGCAGAAGTGGCTGCTTTAAGTGGTAGGTGAGCTGATTTTAGAAAGATAGATAGTTTGTATAAAATATTTTGTGATCCTTTGAAGTGAGCAGTGCTTAAAATTATT
This sequence comes from Scolopax minor, assembly GCA_028566535.1. Taxonomy (NCBI): domain Eukaryota; kingdom Metazoa; phylum Chordata; class Aves; order Charadriiformes; family Scolopacidae; genus Scolopax; species Scolopax minor. The sequence goes on along the minus strand of JAOXNG010000026.1, from coordinate 55,141,110 downwards.
TTTGATTTTTATAATCCTTATGAGTATGCCAGGATAGTCACATTAAATATGCTATTTGGCAGGTTTTATTTTTAAAGATTACCATATGGTCTATGTTCATCACCCAAGCTACCTCATAGAATAATTCCATATGAGTGTTTGATGTTAATTTTATTTGGGGCTGTACTGAGATCATCATGCCAGGTTAATTAAAGCACTACAAAGAATTTTGCACAATGAACTGATGCTAAAACAGAAGGAAGTGACAGTTTTCAGTGAATAAAATAGCAATGCTAGAAGGTAATTATCTTCTGTTGGTAGCGGAAAGAAATTAAGAATATTGCAGAGCTCCATTTAAAAAAACCAACAAACCACACAAAAAGAAAACCCCACCAACAAAAACCTGTCCAGGCCTTATAACAAAGATTAACAACTTGGGTAAATTTATTCCTAACTTGGCAGCACTGAATGTGATATTCAGAACATTGTCATATAAAATGTCATAAGGAACAACATACATGAGTGAATAGGGATGGAAGTATATTTCAGTCTGTGTGTACTGTTCTTTAACTTATGAGCCTTGCCATTGATAGCTTGAAATGTGAAGTGCTTTCTCCTCTGTGGGTGTGACAAAATCAATTCAAATAATGCACTTAGGAGATGAAACCTATCTTTACTTTAAATGTGTTTCTGCCAACATTCCTGAACAAAGTCCTTTCCACAATGCTAGCTTTGGCTTTCATTGTATTTCTGTGGGTTTAATTAATCACTAGAGTGATTCAGTGTTATACATGTGCAATTCCATAAATTTAAATTCAGGCACATCCATGGTAGCTGTAGTTATGCAGTGGTGAATAAAATGTCATGCTAGAAGACCATAAAAATTACAGGAGGACAGAAAACATTTTTTTACTTCTGTTTTTTTTAAGTGAAATACATGTTGTCCTGAATCAGAAAGAAACATAATATCTTAAAAAGTTAAAAACAAAAAAAATATTCTGAAAAAGCAAACTCTTTAAAAAAAAAAATCCAAACCAATACTGATGTTTCATTTTGACTATTTCATCTACTTTTAGTGATGATGAACCTGTATTTCACAACACTCAATTCTGAATCGGTATATTGGCATTTTTCATTTAAAAGAAGACTAACCTGAATATTTATATGTTCTACAGTTACTGGCACCTGTGCGCATGATTCCATCCAGAATGATGTGCATTTCTTACAAACGAGAAGCACAAAATTTTGGAAAACTGAAAACCTTATTTCTAGGACAGCAGAGCTAACTGAAAAAATAGTGTAATTGACTTGCACTATGATATTTCACACTGCTCACAGAAGAACCATCCTTCCCTGCAGGGGATGGTGGAATTCAGTGAGTATTGTCTACTGCTGAAGCATCTCCTATGGTGGAGAGGCCAGTTCCTAGCCTTGATAGTACCATGAGAGGGGAAATTTTGGGAGTCATTGGGCCTTATAACACCCATTTCCTTTTCCCCTTCCATGAGTAATTTCAATGATTTGGGCCGTAGAGTTCCCATCAGAAAGTGATCTGCATTGTAAAGTATACTGCTCCTATGCCATAGTTCACAGGCTGTGCAATCTTCTGTCTTTTATATTGTGTCAAAAAGTTTTAAGGCCCAGGCAGCTATAAAGCTATCACATACAGAGACCCCTCAGAGCAAGCCAAACCTGCCAATAGCCCTGATCATGCATGAACTCCTTGACATCATCTAAGAGATCAGTATAGGGATGCAAGCATCAGGGAAGTATGGATTGAGTATCTCTATATGGCAACTTGGTGCCCCCTTGTCCCATAATATTTCAGAAAGGACAGTATCCACAATGAAAACATCCTCATCCTTAGGTTTTCAAAGAACAAAGTACACTGCTGTGTGTATTTCTACATCTGGATTTGCAGACAGCTCAAGAGATCCAAATAAAAAGTGGTCAGTCTCATATGTGTGAAGTCATACCTGCAGGAAAAAGGAGATACTTTCTTTTTCTCTAAACACTATTTCCTTTATGTCATGCTGTGACAGAATGAAAAAAAAAATATGTCAAGGCAGTGACATATTTTGAACCCTTTCCAAACCCTACTTCTGTTAATGCAACTGGAAAGGGTATCTCTTGCTTTCCTTATCAATCCAATATGATCTTGCAAAAAGTACATCTAGGGCAGAAGCACTTACACAAAACCCCGGTGAGGTTTAGGAGACTGAGATTTTGATCTTATATTTTGAAAGGGAACAAAGACATTTTATATTAATGAAAGAGAAAGGCAGCTGATGCTTTTTGAAACTAAGCCTGACCTTTTCAGTAATACAAAACAATCACCTTTAATGTGTGCAATGTATATTCTTGGCCTTAAAAGATTAGTATAATTGTATTTGTTTTCTCAAGAGGAAGGACAGCCTTTTCAATTTAATTTAACATTTTCTTTACTGTTAAATAAAGTTCTAAATATAATAAAGAAAACTGTGAATGATATTTCATGGGAAGTTTTCCTACACTGCACTATGGTCTGCTCATTCAGACGCTTGAGAAATTAATGTCAAGTCATCAGACTTTATTCCACTTTTTAATTTGTCATTTTAGATCCTTTCAAAATAACATCTAGGCATTCACCCTGTAACAGCACTCTCATGACAAAATTTGCCAACCAAAGAGAAAAAACAGCCCCACTTACAACACACTTGCAACTCTCAGCTGAATTAGCAGTGTCAGCCAAAGTCTGAGGGGAGACCTGGTTAGCAGTTTCTGCAGTGATTTAGACCTATACATGCTGCAAGCCTGAGGCTGACGGTGGAGCTTCAGGCTCAGTGTCAGATGGCGTGTTTATTTTGGGCCACATCATTCTGTGTTCATTTAGCATCGGACTTGGCAGGCATTGTTTGCAGAGGTCCTACCACTTTGTTCCGACTGACTTCTCTGGGCATTTTATGCACTTCTGGTCAAGGTTGCTGGTTTGGATGTGAGGTGTGCAATACAGAAGACTCGCAGCCAGGAGAGTTATCAGCAAACCAGCCACAAACATTCTGCCTAAACATTAGCCTTTACACTACCGAGGTGCTTTGCATCAGAACAAAGCAACGCGGCAACTAATTGCAACTAATTTCACAAGAGAAAAACCAGGATTGTGCACATAGGACAGAGTAATGCTGGGCCCAAATATAAATTGGGAAGCTGGAGATCAGCCCTGCAGCAAGGGCTCTGGGGTTGCTGGCCATCAGAAGGCTCAGTAGGAGCCAGCAGTGACGCCTGGCAGCCAAGAGGGCAAACTGCATCCTGGGGTACATCAAACACCATCTGGCCAGCCAGTCAAAAGAGGTGATTGTCCTGCTGGATTCAGCATTGGTGTGGCTTCGCCTCGAGTAGCACGGGCAGTTCAGGGCCCTACCATTTCAGAAGGATGTTCAGGTCCTTGAAGGTGTCCAGAGGAGGGCAAGAAATCTGGTGAAAGGACTGAAAGACATGTCCTCGGAAGAGCAGATAAGGACTTTGGGCTTGTCTATTTTGGAGAAAAGGAGGCTGAGGGATGACCTCATTGCTCTCTACAGCTTCCTGAGGAAGGGCAGTGGAGAAGGAGGTGCTGATGTCCCTGGGATCCAGTTCAAAGCTGCACTAGGGGAGGTTTAGACTGGACTTTAGGAAGCATTTCTTTACTGTGAGGGTGGTGAAACACTGGAATAGGCTTCCTAGAGAGGTAGTTGATGCCCTAAGCCTGTCAGTGTTTAAGAGGCATTTGGACAACGGTCCTAATAACATGCTTTAATTTTTGGTCAGCTCTGAAATGGTCAGGCAGTTGGACTAGATGACCATTGTAAGTCCTTTCCAACTGAAATTCTATTTCTATTCTATTCTATTCTATTCTATTCTAATTTTATGCAAAAGCAGACTAAAAAGATTGTAGTTAGACAACTAGGACCTTCACTCTCAGTTCTGTATTCACAACCAAAAATGACTGAATGACTAGAGCTTCGCTGTGGGGAAGATACTAAGAAGTTACTTTGAGGTGTAAGCTGCCAGTTCTGTACCCATGGTCCCAGCAGTGCATAAGGATGCATTATGAGGCACAGCATTTGGTAGAAAAGCCTCTTTAGGAAGGTCTCATCTGCTGATCTTTGCTGGCTTATTCCCCCCCCCCCCCCAGATCTGGATGAAGTGCAGTGCAGTGTGGGCTGAGGGCTGGACAAGTGACCTTGCTGTCATGACTCCAGTGCCAAAGGCCAAGCACTTCACTCAGCTGCCTCTCATACTCCATTAGTGCATTTTGAAAGCAGAATATCTTCTTTCACTGAAAGACACTTCCAATAATTATTAAATGTCTATTGCGGTGTTTAGTGTGGAGCACTTTACATGCCCTATTACCATAAATTCTGTGCGATTTTGAATTACCACACACACATTCCTGACTTTGTGGGTAGTCCTGAAAAATGGCAGAGCATAATGTAATATAAATATTTGAATACATATGTTATTTGTCATACTCCTACTTGTTTTCTTTTGAGTGGCAGATATCCAGTCACTGTTTTGTTCATAGCTTCTCAGACACTAAAGGAGAACAAGGGTCAAATGACAGTACAAATCATATTTTTTTCCTAACTTCCAGAGAGTTCTAAGTTGTTAAAAACCATCTATTATCTATAGTTTTCATGACTGTTTGTTCCATTACCAAACTCACTGCTGTAAACAATGTATGATAATTGAGGGTTGTATAAGTATTATAAGCTTGCCTGGTCAGAAAAAACAGGCATGAATGAAGATGGTGACAGAACTTGCTGAACATCTTGTGTGTCTTGGTCATTGGCTGTCATTCATGTCTGCCACTTAACTAGAACAAAGGTTTTTCTACCTGCAATCTTGCTCAAAAAAAGTCCTTTCCTTGAAAAAAAATAGTGTCAAATATCACTGCTCTTCACTGATAAGTCCTCATTACTACAACCTCAATCTAACAGGCTTCTCTGATCTCAGCAATTCAGTTCTTCTCCAACTCCATGCTTCTTAAATGCATTTTCCTGTGGCCATATATATGTTTTTTATTAATGTAGATGACAATATCAACAGCATATGTTTCATACTGGGTCCTGAAAAAATCTAGCTTTTTGTACAACCTGTACATAAAGCCACCAGAAGCTATTATTAACTTATTTGATAACTTTTTATTTTAGAATGAAGTTACAAAACAGGACAAATTCCAGCTATCAACCAAAGGCAGAAAATCACCTCCAGTGTTAATAAAATGGAAATGTAGGCCTCATTTCCTTAAAAAAGCTTTAGTTCAAGCTCAGCTGGTAGGTATCAAAGCCAGAAAATCTCAAACCAAAACTAGGTATTGTTTTGATGATAAGGTTTTGCAATCTCCCTACCTTTTCTAACATGCTTTATACACACATCAGCAGTAGTTCTGAGTTTGGCATCAGTGATGATGGCAAACTTCTTTATTAGATTGCAACTAGGTTTTGTTTTTTTGGAAAACCCAACTACAAATAAACTAATTTGGATAACATTCATCAGCTAGCTTCAGGCACAAAACACACAGGAATACCTAACATATTTCATTATGAAACATTGATACTTTTTACTTCAAAGCAGTTAAGCTTTTGGAGTGCCCAGCTAATTTTATCGTGAAGGAGGAAAACCAACCAAAAGTAAATTAAATAATATTTTAAATAAATTGTATTCAATTAGAAAATGAAACAAATGATTTGAAGTCCAAATTAGTCATTTTTTTTCTGTCTTGATCCACTGTTGAAAATGCTATTTTCAGATACGTTCACAAGTACTTGTGTGAATCATCAAATTTTTAACATATTTATGTATGTATTTATTGACGAGTGGCTGTGTTGTTGCCAAGACTGCCTAAGAATATAAATGAAGCTATATTTGTGGGGAACTGTAATGATCTTTATTAGACTGACTGATACAGCTGGTAGGAAACAAGTGCGCTTGCAGGCTTACAAGCCTTGCTCCAGATCTGGAACAGACTCAGCAACCCCAGGCAAAATAATCGCTGCAGACAACTGCTCTGAATTTGACTTGATTATGTTAAACAGCCAGACAGTTTGAGAAAAAATGTGATAGGCATGAGAGGAGCAGAAGGGCAGGTTAGCAAAATGGGAGATGGTAGGGTTGCTTACCCCCGTGGGACAAGCAGAAATGGAGAGAGGGGGAAATTATCAGCTTGAACTGAGAGGTACAAGTGTCATTTTTTACCTCAGTTAGATAATGAGGGAATTAAATGTCTTTTAGTTTCGTGATAGCTAAAACAATGGAAAGCACTGCTAAAGGCATTAATTGGCAAAAAAGTCTTGCATGAAGCTGAGGAATAGGCTGATAGATATTCTTTGGGGAGAAGTGTCTGGTAACCAGTCTCTGATTTCCTTCGTCTTGAGGCCCAAACCCCAGTTCCTCGCCCATGACAAGAGCTGTCTGTAGGGGGTATGCTGAGCTGGATGGAATTTCATGATACAAGAACATCAGTAGGAGCACTGGATCATATAGGTCTGTTCAGCAGGCTGGTTTGCTTTTGTCCTGGTCCAATTTATCAATCCCATTTATGGAATTTTCCCCTCCCACCTCAAACAGCCCTACTGCAGCACTGCAGGTACAGCACCTGTGGTGATATATGTAACAATGATCATTTTAATGAATAATTTTGGATTTCTTAACAATTGGATAGATTTCACATGTAAAGGGGCTATACTAAATAAGAAGAATGACCTTCTATTTCACTGGAAGTGCTCTGAGATATTTCAGCATTAAAATCTATCACAGAATCACAGAATCCCTTAGGTTGGAAGGGACCTTTTAAGATCATCTAGTCCAACCAACGAAAAAAATGAAAAAAGAAAAGAAAACAAAAAAAACCAAACAAAAATCCACACAACCCACAAATGAACAAAAAAAAAAACAAACAAAACCCCACACAAACTCCACACCACACCCAAAACAACACCAATCCACTACTAATCCATATCCCCGAGCACCATGTCAACTTGTCTCTTGAATACCTCCACGATAATAATCTAGAGATTATTTTCTTTCTCCTTCAAATGGCAGGGTGTAAACCTGTTTGATAGATTCATTATTTACAATGCTGCATCAAGCAGCAGATATATTTGCTCCAGAAAAAGTAGTCACCAGTAATTCACTCACTCCTGGTTGTGTAGAAAACATTAGGTAGAGAATGAAATGAGACTAATGCTTCTCCACATAACACAGAAAGAAAGAAGAGTTTAGACATAATCTTGAACTCTAGGGTTTATTCATAAACATCACAGAAAAGCTTATTTTAGATACCATTCTACAGTTCCAAGAGTAATTCTAGTCCAAGTCTCCCTACACAATGACGAGCGAGAATTATTCAGCTAAATAATAGGATTCAGTGATGCCAGCATGGTAGGCAAAGACCCTAAATATATCCACAGCCATACCCTGTACCTCATAAGGTTGATATAGCAAAGCACACTAGAGGATGTTACGAAGACTAGAGGAACATGGACAGTTGAGATAAATAGTGATCACCATTAAGCGCAGTCTCAATTATTCTTATTTTTCCTCTTTGGCCTCCATAGAGTAGAAGGTGGAGGAGTGTTGGAGCAGAGGAGAATAAACCATCAATCAGGTGACTGACAGTCATGTCCTTGTGAAATGGATATGGGACAACACACAAATGTATGCATTGATACATATCTCTCTGTGTGTATATATATATGTAGGGAAGATGTCTCCATGCAATTCATGTGGTGAATATGATCTCCAAAACACAACGTGATCCACAGATGGTCTCTCCACTGTCATCACACTAATACAAGTACAATTAAGCTTTTAACTACAAACCTAAACCCTTTCTCTATTCTAGAATTATTCCTATTTTGAATCCCGAGGGAAGTGTTATTTTCAGCATGGACTTTTTAGTCCTAAATCAGGATTTAAAAAACAAAACCCTTACATTTTCCTCATTTTTTTTCACAGCTTTCATTAACATAACTGTTTCCCATCTGTGGCATTTTCCCTTTAAAAGATAAGTTTTGCTCAATAGTCACACAGGCATTTTAAGACATAGTAGGATAACAAAAATGATGTATTTTTTTTCCAAAGACTTCTGCTTATTCTGTGTAGTAACTTTCATTTTCCTTAGCTTTTCTTATTTATCCTTTTATGCCACATGTTCATCTGTAAAGTTCTGCCTCTTTCATTTTTATTTTCTAGGCTCAGATTTTCATCAGCAAAACAGAAAAGATTTGTTTTATGACTTGATTTAATTTACCTTTTCAGTAATTTTTTATGACAATGTTCATACTGTAGTTAGTGTGTGTACCGATGATAACAGTTGCATTGATTACTTTACTGACAAGTAATATAAAAAGGAAGGAAACTAACTGCAATGCTTTCTCAAGGAATGAAATTTTTTCCTGTATTATAAATATAAAGGGAAAGGCAGAATGAAATAAGCTGCAGCAATAAAGAGGAAAATTAATTCCGAGCTTTTACAGATGGCTGCAGCTGTATTACTTAGCATGCATGTCAGCTCTAGGAGAATGTTTAAAAAAAGAGATCCAGCTCTACAGTAACAAATCACAAAGCTTTCCAAATGGGGCAAATTCAGCAGTGGAGTAAAACACTTGAAGTCAGAGGAGTCACAAAACCAGTAAATTTAGCACCTTGTGCTTTGTGTCTTTTAATACTTATCCTAAAACAAAATTGAAGAGAGACACTTGCTCTCTACTATGTTGCAATTACAGACAGATTATAAATAACATATTTAAATGAATGCTAAAGAAGAGAAAGAGTTTCCCTTTCATTTTTATGTATTGGTCCAGATAGGAGGATCATATGACCTTTCAAAAAGAAGAAGCTCTCACACTGAAATTAATAGACTTTGGTAGCCCTATTCATTGTAATACTTGTTTATTTCTACCTATACAGAATGCAGATTATGGGATTAGATTGAGCACAAGTTTAAAAATAGAAGACCAATCTTTATTAAAATAGAAGTCACAATTAGGGTGTTCACCTCACCAAAAAGTCCACTGCTGAAAAGCCATGCTTTGCTCTGATGGGCAATGACATAACTAAACGAGACCTCAGGGCATTACCATGTTGTAAGGTAGCACAAAAAAGTTTATCTGAGCTGTTTCAACTATTTATTACCAGTTTTATAATAGTTACAATATTTCTCACAATATATTCCTTTGCCAATGATAAAATATTTCTGATTTTCTTTACCAACAAAGAAGTTTACACACATTCTAATGGCACAATAAATGAATACATTTTCCTTCCATTTCCTATCAGAAAAATGATTGTTATTATGTTTCACATTGATCTTTTACTTATTCAAATCGATATTCAAGGTTCTAAATGCAGAAGAATATTCAAAAATTATTGACAAAATTACAAAGGACTTTTGAATGTTCTACTTTAGAACAGAAGTAGGAAGGCAAAGAAGGGGGTTACTAGCATTTTCTAAATCTATGTTGACATTTTTAGAATCTTCTAGGTGACTTAAGCTTTGAAGTCCAGTGTTCTAAGAAGTGTTCTAACCCCAAAAAGACACTTTATTGAGCCTGTGTTTCAGGAGTTGCATTTGTACAGCAAAATAACAGTTCTCTGCAGAACTGAGAATCTCTGCAATGAGACCAGGGTACTACTGGAGGATCTGGGTGAATCCCTGCCAGGTTTCTATCAAAGCAAAACAGAATGCAGGAGGGTTAGTAACCACACAGGTCTCATCCTCAAATTGCTGTCATGAGGAAGCCATATCATTACAGAATAAGGGCCATATCCTAACAGAATAATGCTGCTGTGTGAGCTCCCTCACAAAGGAGACAGTTCTCCATGAACTTTTCCAACCTGAGTCCTTCCTACAGGCTGCAGCTCTTCATGAACTACTCCAGTGTGGATCCCTTTCATGCATTGCAGTCCTTCAGGAGCAGATTGCTCCAGAATGGGTTTCCCATGAGGTCATAGTTCCTGCAAGCAAACCATCTCCAGCATGAACTCCTTTCGCCACAGGGTCACAGGTCCTGCCAAGGAGTGCAGGCTCTCCATGGGGTCACAGATTCCTTCAGGCATTCACCTGCTCCAGTATGGTGTCTTCAATAGGCTGCAAAAGAATATCTGCTCCACTGTGCACCTCCATGGGCTGCAAGGAGGACAGCCTCACTCATCATGATGTTCACCATGGGCTGCAGTGGAATCTCTGCTCCAGCACTTGGAGCACCTCCTCCCCCTTCTTCTTCCCTGTCCTCAGTGTTTGCAGAGTGGTTTTTTTCACATATTCTCACTCCTCTCACCCAGCTGCAATTGCTGTTGTGCAGTGACTTTTTTCCCCTTCTTAAATATGTTATCCCAGAGATGCCTCCACTGCTGCTGATGGGCTTGGTCTTGGCCAGCGTTGGCTCTGTCTGAAGACATCTGGTATTTACTCTGTTGGACACAGGGGAAACTTCTAGTAGTTTCTCACAGAAGCCTCCCCTGTAGTCCCCCTGCTGTCAAAACCTTGCCACATCATTCCAATACGCAGGGCAAAGGATGTTTCAATAGAAATTGAAGAGGAAAACCAGGAAATATCATCTCTGTACAGCACTTTCTGAAACCAAGTGACATCTGCCAGGTTCGTCACAGGGCAGGAGTTTTTCCTACCTGATCTCATTCTTAGCAGCACTGGAAGTGAAGACAACTTCTCCTGAAGAACTTAAACACCAGATTCAAAACGTTCAATTTATGTCCTTGGAGGCTGGACTGCTGACCTTCTGCTTTCCCTACCAACCTGAATTTTGCTATGATCCTATGACTCTACTATTATCACAGAGTTAAACATGTTGCACCACAACATGCCTTCCTTTTCTAAGGTAGCACTTACACAAATACATCCTCATTGGTTTTAGTTGTTGCAGTTTATGTTTAGTTTGTTAGGAGGAACACTGATTCTTAACAATCTCATGGAAAACATAATTATGCTGACCTTTCTAGCTCTGCTGTGGGAGGGAATCAACAACAACAAAAAAAGAGCAGATAAGAATGAATAACAAAAGGAGATTTGCTACCAGTATTTATTGTTTCCTCCTTTTCACCAGAACTGTGCTGTTCAAAACACTGGTCTGTCAATGCAGGATATGCGTTGATTTTAATAATTAAGCACTGTTGGGTTGCTGACACTATTAGTTAAGGGTCAGTAGACATTTTCATTACAATTGCCATTTTCCAAGGCTTCATAACTGTCTTTTTGATTCACGCTGGGCTGAGACTTAGTGTGTAGGTTATCAACTTCCTGGCATTTTTGCCTCACCATAATAATCTATTTTTAAAGTTTTCAGCAACTTAAGATTGTTTCAGCCTGCTTCCATTAGGACTCTGTGGGCTGGGGGGACTGAAGAGGGCCAGAAATGAAGCCTCATTTCTTCTCACTGTAACAAACAACACTGAAGCCTTGGGTCTGGGGATGGAGCAGCAGAGAACAGTATAAATCAGTGGAGGACTGCAGGAGCTGGGGAGGCAGGGTTTTTCACATCTTCTAAGAGGTGTCTGAGGTGTGGGTAACTTTTCTTTAAACACAGTAGCCCTCTCAAAGAGACACAGGGGTCGGAAGGTGAAGCAGTCTCCACAGTTCATCCAGTACATGGAGAAAATCAGATTGGCAAGTCAATATACGGCATGAAGAAGTTGGAAAACCTTCATTGCTGCTCCCTTATTCCCTCTCCTCCTCTCTGGCCACACAGGGAAAGATATTGTTTACTGAGCTCTGCTCCACTGTCAGCTCTTAGTTGCTATAAGCACCTACACTATAAGAAAGTATAAGTTAAAAGTTTGTCAGCTAGACCTCCCTTGACACTAATCCCAAATTTAACACAATTTTCCCTCAGGAAAAATGCTAAATATATTTGTCTTCAGTAGTGACAGAAAAAGGATGCAATCCTTACCTCTAGTTATAGTTGTGCTTGCAACACATAATGGTCATATTACGAAGACTCAGATAAGCTTGTCTATTTGGACTTCAGCTACTTGTTTTGCTTTGTGATATTTGGAAAACACTCAGCAGCTTGCTTTTTGTAGTGACTGTTTTTGCTTTTCTCACCCAGCTTTGTATTGTACAGACATTTCATTGCTGAAACACTAGAAAAACCTTCTGTGTAGGCTCAAGTCCTGAAGGTAGAAAATAAGTTTCCCTATTAGGAATAGAAACATGGGCTGCAAGACAGTGCTTAGGACATGCGTAGACCTTCTCCTTTCTGACCCAGGAGACATGGTGCTTGAAGTGGGGGGCCAGTTCAGGGAAACAAAGATTTGTGCTTCTGTAGTCTCTATTATGGCTTATCCAGTTCGTACCAATCAGAAGTACCAAACAGAACTTCAGCAGAAGCCGTTTACAGCTGCTGCTTTGAAGAAACTTGCTGTTCTGTTTTATACAATATATAAGACACACAAGAAAAAACACAGAATAAAGAAGAACCATTCCTCCTGTTACTCTATCAAAATCTAATGAACAATACTTCAAATGGGTACTATTTCCTATTTTGTTAGTATTTTTATTTTTTATAATATGACTAAAATGATAGCATACTGCAGGTTAACATGGGGAACTTTGGTTCAGTGGCAATTGGGGGTCTCAGTTCTTGAATTATATTATGCTGAAACATATAATTCTCAGAGAAATGTATGATTCTGCTGAACTGAAGAATTCCAGTTACTAGGAAAACCATTCCTACCCATTCCCAAAAAGAAGCTGCAGTCTTGACTATACCCTGAGTTCTGAGACAAAGTGAAGGACATTTTGCATGTCTATTCATTCTTTTAAAAATACCACTTTGAACAAAGAGTTGATAGCCACTAGAAAAATAATTTTCTGTAAAATGCATGGCTTGAAAACATAAATACTGGAAAAATTATATTTTTTATTCAATTTTGACTAGTTTGAAAATGTAAGGGCTCATGAAACATGAATCTACATGCCATAAAACTGTCATCTTTTTAGTGTAGTGATTTAAAGTAGTCCATTTTCTTACAGATTAGTCCAATATAGATATTACCAAAAAAGAAAACATCAAAATTAAGTCAACTTAAATTTTAACAGAAATATTCCTCTGTTCTATATGAACTGGTAAATAGCCTACCAATTTCCCTCTGAGTTTCAGATTTAAGCAAAATGTAATTCAGTGCATTAAATTTATGTATTTAATTATATGTAAAAGAATGTCAGAGTCAAGAGAGTCAAAACCACAAAAGTAAACCTTTTATGTTGTAAATGCATAGTGAAACCAATTATTATAACAGAACTGTGCTAATATTTATTGGGATTCTCTTTGTGGTATTAAAAGCAAAATACAGAACAGTTTTCATACTTTTAATTTTATGAAAATTGTTTGGGTTTACCTTGAAAAGGTCAGAAGTACATATACAAACATACACTACAGCTTCCAAATACCTATTAAGCTTTTGATTGTAAGTTTTACTGTATTGCAGTCTTGTCTATAGAGGCTTTGAAACTGCTCTGAAAAATCTTGTTTAAAGAGAAAGAACATCCCTCTACAGTTATTACAAAGGAGTCATGGATGAGAATGCAGACCATAACTATATTACCCACTCTACAATTACAAGTGAGCAATTAAGATTCTGAAAGCCTGAGTCAGCATTGCAGTTTTTGAGTCACAGCAAAGTTACCTGCATTTGGAAAATTTTACAGAAATCCACTCATTCACTAAATTCACATCAATCTTTAGAAAAAAATAGTTCTATCAAGAAAAACTGGTTAGATTCAGAATTTCCTGTGTAATTACCCTCACGAGATAAAAGTGTGCATAAGTTTATCAAGAGTTTGGTAAAGAGACAGCAAAATGGTAGATATCAGTTATGTGTGGATGCAAATGAAATGTATTTTAGCGTGTGGTGCTTTGGGTCCCAGATTTCCTGAGAAGAAGCACTTGCCTGTAAGAATTATTCTGAATTCATTCAAATCTCCAGGTGCACTGAGCAGAAGTCAGGGTAAGCCAGGACACTAGCATAACACACAGTGCTCTGTCTGGAATATTTTATGTCACCTTAGCTCTACAGCTTCACAGATAATAATTTCCTTGTTCAAATAGAGTTTTTTATATCAGAAAAAAAAAAAGACAAAATCCCAAACCAAAACAGTAAGTACCCATCTTGAATATGAAAGAAAATTAAAAACCTTGGAAAAGTTAATTAAAAATTCAAAACAGCATTCAACCGAGTATATCAAACAAAATTTCTACTTTAATTTTTCCTCTCTAAACATAGTTTTACAGTTTACAACTATGTGTTCAGTTGTCTTTCAAAGGGGTAGTCATTTCAGACAAAGATTGAAACATTTTCTTTCATTTCTTTGCTGCCTTGAGCACACCAACAGGCTCCAATTGCCCTGATTAGCCTGAAACCATCCTTATCTGTAATCCTCTTCTGCAGCATGGTCTCCCCTGCCAAGGGCTTTAGCTGCCTGTGCTGGAGGTCAGCTCTGATGTGTCCCAGCTGGGTGAGCTCGGATCAGCCTGCTGTGAATGGGCTGTGAGAGAGCTGCTCCTGGTCTCACTGCAGATGGTAGGGTCTGCATGCAAGCTCAGGACCTGCACCTTGCTGTAGGTAAGTGTTGTGGTGCCTAGTCTTGCACAAACCTCACTGTGACATTTTATATAATTTCTTGACCTTAATTGTGAACTGTCACTGGTGCCTGGTCGTCACTGTCCTGCTGTTTGACCCTGGTTTCCATCATTGAACCTTCCCTGCTCGAGTGTGGTGGGACAGCACCTGTGTTGGTGAGGACCCTGCCTGGCCACCTAGCTGTCACCCGTGGCTCCTGGCTCCTCTGAGGGACCATCTCATGATTGCAACATCCTGGCAATAATGAGTCAAAGCAGAACACGTCAACAATTTTGCAATGCGTAGGTATGAAAAAATGAAATGGGAACTTGTCATGATGGACACTTTCCTGCCTGCAAACACTTTTGACTCATAGTAGTGAACATTTGCTGGTTGAAAAAGATACCGGGGTGTCGGGAGGGGTGAAGGTGTGGAGGGGAGGGGGAATAATCCCAAATCCCAACCTGTTCTAGTGTTACTTAACATTTACCATACTTGACTTTTTACATCTGCTACCTGGGAGAAATTGTGAAAGGAACTTGATTGATGTTCCTAAAAATCAAAGCTGTGAAACCGGTGATGGAGACCTTCCCATACTGAAGTACAAGTAGTTTAGTCATCATGCATGTTAAACATGCTCTCAAAAAACTATGCAGTTAGCAGATATTCCTCTTTCACTGTTTTTCTGTCTCGTGTTTTCGGTATCTTAAATCAAGCATGAAAATCTGGACAACTGATTAATTACCCTCATTAAAAATTATTTTGATGATCTGAACACTCTACAATGTGACATTTTGTTGAATTAAATGTAAACTTTATACTGTAACTTTTTGTGGGAAGTTACATTAGGTTTGATCATGGAGGTATCATCTATTTCATCTTGTTCCAATCGGTAAGATTTTTCTCAGAGACTGGCACTGATTAATTATATGTAATTAGGAGTGATACTGGGGTTATAGAGGTGGGAAAAACAGCAACATTAGTTTTGCTTAGTGACTGGAGTTTTTTTTCCTCCTTAAATTCAAGGTAGTAAACAATGGTAGCAGCAGGTTCATTAAGGGAATCAGTACTTTTTATGGACAGTTAAATACTAATTGTAAAGATTGTTGGATTCAAGCTGAATTGTATTTTTTTTTTAATTAGAAGAACAGCTAAGGGCATCAGTTTTAGAGGAACCACATCCTTCAGCTAGGAACATCAATTTTAGAGGAACCACATATTTTTATATAATCAGACATTGGAGACCCAGGATGTTTGCAATCAACTTCAGCATATTGGCATTACTTACATGCAACAAACCATAAGAAAAACTCCTTCCCCCCCTCCCCCCTTATTTGTCTTTTGTGGTTTCTAGCTGCCTTTTATTTTTCTGTATTTTTTTTAATTTAAAGCTTCATTTTAATTGTGTGTCTGTATGCCAAAGAAAAAAGGTTCCCTGCTTTTCATGGAAAAGTTACATATTTATTTAAAAAAAAATAAAGTGTCTGTTGTGAGTGAACTGCCTGTCCTTCTCTTCATCAATATTCTGAATCTCAGCTGTAAGAAAATGACCCATTTTTCACTTTGTTTTGCTAGTTTTCTTCGTTACCTC
The DNA here is from genome assembly GCA_028566535.1 of Scolopax minor. Lineage (NCBI taxonomy): Eukaryota > Metazoa > Chordata > Aves > Charadriiformes > Scolopacidae > Scolopax > Scolopax minor. The sequence continues at coordinate 55,124,942 of JAOXNG010000026.1, read as the reverse complement.
TAACTTTCTATCTGTACAAATAAGCTTAAAACAAAAGACTTGACGAATCTGAGCAGAAAAGAAAAACTGAATTACATAAACAATATTTCCTTATTACTAAGGATAGATGCAAAGTGTAATTTCAATTCTGTCATATATTCAATATTTCTACTCTTGTTTTGGGGATTTTTTTTATGCCAGATAGGAATAAAAGTCAAAATACATTCCAGTTTTCACAGAATGAAAAATTTTTCAAAAGCTTCCTCTAATTGTTAAAACTTTATCTTCTGATTAGGAAAAAAGTGTCAAAAATTTCCATAGGATGTAAAATCTGTCAAAAATTTCCAAAAAAGTTTCCCAGAAGTTTCCCCAAAACCAAAATAGAGTTTCTTTGACCTGTTCACTCCAATACCAGCACAACGTGGAATAGGCAATTAAATAAAATAAATTAACTAACTAAAAAAGAAGTCAAAACAAGTTACTGCATATAGTTCTTTGCCTAGGGAGAAGATGACAGAATGGATAAGACATGACTGAAATTAATCAGAATGCTTAATGTACTTCTGGAATCCTCTCTCACATGACAATGGTGGGGGCACTGTAATAACCTATAAAACAAAGACGACTCACTTTGTATTGTTGCACTGAATTGAAATATTGTGTTTGGTTTTTATTTGTTATTGACATTTCCCCGTGGCTATGTCTGTATAAGCAAGTAATTTGATGCAGAAAGAAAAGAGATCAATAGATCAAAGCAGTTGGTACTCAGGACGTCACATCCACACTGTATGTGAATGGAGAGTTTTACTATGGACTGAATTTTATCATGTCCCCACACACCAAAAGCTTCTACCACATGTGGCTTTTTTTTGAAGCTGCTTAAAGAATGAAACAGTGCTCCACATCCCCAGAAGGTGCTGGAGCACGCCTGTGCACACCTGGAACAGAGCTCTGACCTCTAGAAGGAGTCTACCTTCAGCGTACTCTGACCCAAACCAATGGGTTTGTCCCCAACTGGGGACAAAAGAGAGATGAACTTCAAAACTTCAATATTGTTCTCCACCAAAGTGCTATTTTAAACATCCTATCTCCAATGTAACTGTCTACAAGTTGATAGTTATGATTCATGTCCTCATGATCTCATTTATAAAAATGCACCACAAGCCCAAGATCTAAGTTTTGCAGCAGTTTGAGTAAGTGAGGTCCATAGTGTCAATGCAGAGACCACAGCTAAATAACACAGTAGCCCTCCAGCAGAGATCTGATCACATGGAAACCACTAAGCTTCAGCAAATCATAATGTTTCAGATAACATATGTCATGAAATATTTCTGCTTGATTTCTTTATGGGAAATCAAAGAGCTCACAAATTTACATCTGAAGTCAAATGAGAGAATTTACTTGGGTAACTAGTTTTCCCCGGGAAATTGTGGTGACACTAGGTGCCTAAATCTGAGGTTTACAATTGATATTTGGATGCTGACATAAGGTGCTCTACTACATTAGGTACCTCAGCCTTTTAATAGATCCAGGTCCTGTTGATATAGGCAAGAACTAAATCCAATTTCTTTTTATCATATCATATCAATGAAATGATAGCAATAGTTTAGCCTACAAGAAAAAAATGTACTTAGAACAAAGAAAATAAAACACAGCTTAGGTGCAGAAATATTTTAAAATGTTAAGTGATACGGCACTATGAGTTGCAAAATAATTAGAATATAGCCACTTAATGGGCTAGCAGTTCTGATTATGTACATCAACTACCTCTGTGCATTGCAAATCTGGAAATAACTTAGAAACGCCAATTTATTTTAAAGGTGTTTCTATTTAAGTTAATGGTACGGAAAAATCTAAAAGGTTTGTTTCATCAAAATAATCATCTTAGTTTACTATCCATGAGGAACTTTTTTTGCAAGAGGTTTTGGAATTGTCCCTTGTAGTTTTAGATATATTTATGGTTATAGCAGCTGACTAATAAGTAGAAAGCAGACTATTGTAAAGTTTTATTTATCTTACGCTTTCAGATTTGCTAAATATAGATAAACAGAATGGGCATTAAGATTTCTTTTTTCTGATTAACTTTATGGTAATTCAAAGTGTTTCAGTTTTAAATGAATTGTTTGAATACTAAATTATGCAGCTTTATGATCCAGGAGATAAGCAGAGCTCTAAAGATGCCTCTGAGACTTGAAAGAGACAGCATTAGAAGCTCATTATTCCCGGCACATTTAACATGGTTAAAGTAGGGGAAAATAGCCATTAAGTTAATGTAATAGTTAAACTGCATTAATTTGAAAAACTGCCCAGTGAAATGCTTACAGTGAGGGTGTATCTTTTTTTTTTTTTTATATTTTTAATTCTATGGCACTTTCAAATATTAAAGAGTCAAAAACATTTGAAAAGTAGTCCATTTCAAGAAATTTAACATCATGTTTACACTTGAAGAAATATTCAGTTTATCACTCAAATGTGTGTCAAAGTATAAACATTTTCTAAAGAGAGAAGAGCAGATGTTAATATGCATAAAAGATGAGTTCAGGACTACCGGGTGGTAACAAACAAACAAAATAATCTCCACCTCTTCTTCCCACTAGTCTCTTCATCCTCTGGGTCCTTTCTTCCAAACACTGAAAAGTAACAACAGTTGCTGAAAGTAGCAGCACCTTTCTCACAAGTGCTTAAAAAGACCAAAGACAGCATAGTAAAAATATCCAAGATGGCAGGGAAAAGAGAACAGCTAAGTGTTAGCAAAGTCCACATCAAGGAAATGTAATGATTGCCACAAGAGAATTAAATTTACTGTACTTCATGTTTCCAAAAACTAAGTAATCAACTCCACAAAAGTAAAATGCAGGGTAATATCCAGTATGTCTATATGAGTTTCCACTTGCTTCAGAGTGGTTGCAGAATACTGCACAATGTCTAATGACCCCTTCCAAAATTTGGTGATATTAATTATGCAAACTTATAGTTCTTATTGCTGTTGTAATTTTGCAACTTTCTTCTTATCACAGTTTTGGTCTCAATAATTTCATGAGGAACAGAATCCACATTTTCGACAACATTTGAAAAAAAAAAGTTTTTTATACCCTATATTCTCACTTCAAATGACTTGTGTTTTAGATTTTCTGAGGTTCTGCTGCTCGAAATTTGTAAGGTTTGTTACAGATCTCATAAACACCCAGGGATTCTGGCTGCAAGTGATGGCATTAGACAAGAGTAAATTGGTACCTTTACAGAGCAATGAGCTGACAGATAAAATGTGGAGTCCAAATGTCTCAGTAGAGAACATACAGAAAGAATAAACTTTCCAGAATTATATTCTCAGGGCATATTCCTAAATGGGGGCACTAACTGGATAATATAGAGTTTGGAGCTATTTCCCAAGAGCTGATGTATCCCAGCCTGACTCTGCATCTGTAGAACCTGAATGGGTGATGTTGTGGCCTGTAGTAGGGTGGAAGAGGTGTGTGTGTGGCTCAGGAAGTAAGAACCGGGCCAGGAGCAATACAAAGCAATATTAGATGTTCTTGTTTTTAGGCATTATTTTT
>JAOXNG010000026.1:55076113-55092518 GCA_028566535.1 Scolopax minor | reverse complement strand
TACTTCTCTGTAAATTTTGATGGGCATTTTATGTGGACAAGTGATCGCCATGATTTATTCAGATAATTTTCATTCTAGCGGTGGAAGTAGGGCTGTTTGAAGCGAGCAGCATGCCTGACACAGTGGACCTATAAGTACATCTTGAGCTGCTACTGATCCATTTCACAACACATGGAAAACAGAATTTTCAGTTTTACACAGGGTAAAAGGGTACAGATCAAATGTGAAATCTGCCCAGGAAGCAGCCATTTTCTCCTCACAGAAGTGCTCTACATAGAAAAAAACAAATATATATAATATATATATATATATATATTATTGATCAAATATGGTCCCTTCCCCCTAAATAAGAACATACTAGTTGTATATTCTTGAGCTGCTCTCTGTTTCCTCAGTTTCCTTTCTATAACAATGACCAAAATGTTCTGTCAGGGTAAGTAGACTAACCTAGTTAGTGGTCAGTTCTTTTCAGTTCAGTGAAGTCAGTTCAGTGGTAGTTTCTTTTCAGTTCTTCTGCAAGCTACAAAACAAGCAGTTTGTCAAAATGCAGAGAGCTTCATATTCAGGTGGTAAAGGAAGTCAAGCCTGAACATTTCGTGAACATTTAAATGTGCACTCAAGCAGTGATATGGAAATCAGTAAAGCAGCTACTAATGATCTGATTCCATTAACAAATGCTCATTTGGATGGTAAGTGACCTGAGACAGAGAGGAAATGCAATTTTGGCTGCCAATACAATAAAAAATGGCTGCTATTAGTGCTATATAGGGGTTATAATCAATTATACCTTTTATTGGCTCAATTTAGCTACACTGTAACCAATTAAACCTCTGTTTTGAATAAAGAAAGGAGTATAGTCGGTTTTACAAAACCACTCCGTGTACAATTCCTTTAGCTTATATTATTAATATCACCTTGGTTATTGGGTTGATGGAGCCTATTCCTGACATAATGTTTTTAGCTTTAGTCTTATTATCCTAAAATTTTCCGAAACACTTTTACCAGGAGAGGAAGTATCTCTCTTCTGGACATCAAATTAAACTTAGTTCACATAACACAACACAATCACTTTAGCCAATGACTAGAACATAACCTAATTCTGCCACTCTAGACTGAGGAGGAATTTATTCTGCTGCTGTCTACAGGTGCTTACAAATACCTATCATGACATTATGATTTAAATATTTTTTCAGTAATATCTATTAAAACCAAAAAGTTCAAGCCCATAATGCTACACATTGCAGAAATTCATAGAAAATTATTAATTTCCCCAAAAATCTTGGAGTCTTATATTAAAGAGACCATACAGAAGGCTAACATCTCTATCACACAGATAACACTGTCCATTTTGGACATCAGACTCAGAAAGGACAGATCCTTCCCACTGAATAATCCCCTTGAAATCAGCTGAAATCACTGTATCAAGAAGACAAACTACATTTGGCCCCAAATTTAAACAATCAAAAGTTTACAAATAACCACTAACTCACAGCCTTAATCTGTTCTTCAGATCTCTCTGACAGACTTAAAAGAAGAGTCTGATTTAAGCAAAGACCAAATTCTCTGTTTCTAGTGGATTTGGGAACAGGATCAGCCCTGATCTCTGTGCTTTGCAATCACATATAAAGACATGGATATTTTATTTGTGTCTTTTTCAGCAACATGCCTTTTTATAGCTAGAGTCCAAAGGAATAAAAGGAACTGTAGATTGTAGTTATAAAATTTTGTGTGTAGCACACCTAATGACTATGGGATTGCCAACTGAAGAGCAGGTGGTTAAAGCTGGAGTGGAGTGAGTTGGGAGGACCAAGAAAGATGGTTAAAAATAGAGAAGAAATTCAGAAGTAGAGAAGTGGGGCTGGAAATGGGAGAACAGCAAGCACAGGAGGTTTGATCATAGGCCTCAAAGGAAGACTTTTCAAATCACAGAATGCTTAGAACTGAAGAGACCTTAAAGACCATCTAGTTCCAACCCCCCTGATATAGCCAGGGACACCTCCCACTAGACCAGGTTGCTCAAAGCCCCATCCAGCCTGGTCTTCCAGGGATAGGGCATCCACAGCTTCTCTGCGAAACCTGTTCCTGTGTCTCACCACTCTCACAGTAAAGAATTTCTTCCTAATATCTCATCTAAATATAGCCTCTTTTAATTAAACCATTACCCCTTGTCCTATCACTATATATGTAGTTGAGGCTGAGTGTACTTGCAAGCAAATGAGAGGACATTTCCCTCCCATGATCTTTTCACTTTAACTCTTGAAGTAATGAGTCATTTAGAAGCACAGCTGAGACTGATGGTAGCAGGACTTAGACCAGGTTCCCTCAAAGGCCTGTCCTTGTAGGTCTATTCAGCTGACAAGAGTGCTAAAGCTGATTCAGCATTCTTTTCAATGATATTAAGTCTAAGCATGTTCTACCATGTCACATTGAATGCACAAAGACTTTGAATGGTAAAGCTCTTAAAGGGTGACTCAACATAATGCTTCAAGGAGCGCCAAGAAGAAACTTGATTTGCATCACCTGCACACACACAGTATCTTCAGCACGCTTTGGAGTAAACATTTGGAAGGAGTCACTTCTTATCCTTAATGACATCAACGAGGCAACAAGTCAGGGTATTTTCGACTCTTCCTTTTACTAGTAAAGACAATTCCATATTAAATACAGACTATTCCCCCCTGTGCTGGTCTGCAGGACCGAAGGCATTTGTTCAGCAATCCCAAATTCTCCTCCCAGGGAAGGCAGCCGGGGGGCCAAACTTTGGAGCAAACTGATTTTGTGGACGCATTGCACCACTGAAACAAGGATCAAGCTACTGATTTTTTTAATTCAATAATGTACTACTTATGTCTGTACTAATTGTGATCATTTTAATTCACTGTAATATTTTAATCCTCTGATATGAGAACAGATTTAAGAAACCATTTGGGAACAGTACAGGCAGAATACAAAAAAAAAAGAAAAAAAGAAGAAGGGAAAAACACAGTGTTGCATAAAACTTACAGGAGAAGCAGAATAATGCCCTGAAGCTGATTCAGCAGGCATTTTGACTTCAGAACAAGTTTTGGCAGGCAGCTTGAGAATCTAATAATCCTAAAACAATGTGTCCTGTTCCATTAAAAGGTGCCTCATGCCATCAGAGACAGGGAGCTCACAATACTGAGCAAGGGAGAAACTGAACTTTCACTGGGGAAACTGAACCTTGAAAAGCAGAAAATCCAGTCCTCAGTTATATCAAGCCACAGAGCCAGTTTCTGCAGGTGTGGGCTACGTATTCCTGCTTATTCAGGAAATGTCTCATCCTGCTTGGTATATTCACCCAGAAACTCCTGAAATATTATTTCCTTTTCTAAGTCCTTGATATAGCCAACAAAAATAATCACCAGTTCTTTTTTTGTCTTATCTCAGCACACTGACAATAGCTTTTCAACAATAAAATGTTATTGGAAACTGCAACCAAAAGAATCCACTCAAAACATGTTCAGTTAGCTTTATAATAAAAACAGTCAGAAAACTTTGAACTGCATGACATTTTTCTTTCTTATTTAGTTACAGATGTGACTTCATCCGCTAATAAAAGAAAAAAAAAATTCTCCCAAAATGCAACACAGAAATTTTTTCAGGTATACAATATTTTCTGTTGTCACTTTTAACATTATATTTACTTTCTTTGCTATTCTTTCTTTGAATTCTCATGTACTTCATTGGGTTTTTTTAACAAAAATCATTATGAAAAGTATGAATTCTTGCCAACAAGAACTGCATTGAAATGGTCAATAAAAAACGTTAATAAGGCCAAAGATATCAGTACACAAAATTCTGTTATAAATTCATGAAAATTGAAAATGTTGAAAATTGCAAAATGTTTTGGGGTTTTGTTAAGGATTGTTTTTCAATGAATAATAATAGTGTGCAAAATATTTGCCCTTCCTCACAGTGTTCCTAATGATACAGCCATGTGCTGTCCTGAGATTCTCAAAGCAGTATTTTGTATGCCACAAAGCACTTCCAGGCAATTTTTCCCAAAATGAAACAAAACACCCGTTAGCAAAAGTACCAGTGCATGCAGTAAGCCTTTAACTTTCTTAAGAAATACAAAAATAACATTATCTCTGCATAGAAAAACCTTAAAGTAGAGGTTTGTAGGGAGGACAATACCATTTATTCAACAAATTAATAAGAAAAACTGACAAGGGCTTATGAGACCTTCATGTCTGTAAAAGAACTAGCAAAATTCTTAGTTAAGTATAATCCTGTGCCTTTTTTTCCTCAGCTATATCCATTTGTCAAACCTCAGCCAAAGCTTTCTAAACTCTCCCATCCATTGGATTATCACAGCTGTAAACAAAGAAAGGCATTACTCCTGAAGGTCTTGTAGTATAACACAGAAAAACAAGAGAGGACATACTATTTTTGACAAAAATGAGAATAGAGATGTGCTAATTCTAAGCAAAGATGCTTAGGACCAGTTTTTTAAGGGAGTTTTAATGGAGTATATTTATAAAGCTTAAAAAAAAGACTGTCACGGACAAGAAAGAATTTCTCCAGGTATCAGAGGCAACAGCAGTGGAAGCTGAGAAAGGAGAAACCTGGTAACCCTGAATGTGGTTGTGGAGCTAGTGGGGATTGTGCTGGAAAAGAGCAGTCAAAAAACAAAGTAGAGAATGTCACCAAACCCACAGCAGCAAATGTTAAGCTGAGCTTGCAGAAAGCCAGGTGAGAATCTAAAATAGCAAAGCACTTTATTCAGGGAAGCAGGTGAGTACATTTATGCACTAAGTGTAAAAAGTGGTAGACACTTTGCATTAAAATAATAATTGTAAACGAAGCAGAATTCCAATGCCTCAAACATTTTAAATAGAGTTATGCTTAAATGTTATGGGCCAGCTGTGGGCTGGGATGGGATGCACTTCTGTTCCTAGCACCAGCTGCACCAGATGATGAGTCTCTGTTTGATGATGGACCTACTCTAGCAGTTCAACAAGTAAGAGGGTACACAGCCCAGGTGTTCATCTCCAGGCAGGAGAAAAACAGAGAAGAACATAATGGTACAAGCACCGGGAGGGAGAGATCTAACTCACTGGGCCAGAAGAAATGCCCAATCAAGAGATCAGGAAATGCAAAAAATAGAGGTGTACTCTGCTGCAATAAATATATAACAGCCTGGCTAGCTACTGAAATTATTGTGTGTTTATAGGCATGGGGATAGCAGGGGAGGGGGGAACAAATCTCTAGGAGAGACTGGGAAGCAGAGGATGCCAGTTAGGCTGTGAGACTGTCAGTAGGCACTCATGCAATTGTTTTACCTGGTGGTGGTTTAACACCACTGGGTTACTCGCAGCCTCCCATGGCCTCTGCGATGCACTGCGTGATTTCCATGCTGCTCTCTGGACATGCACTGCAGCTGTTGGCTTCTGGTGTTCTGTGGAGATGTGGTTTGATTTAATATTCCCTTTCCTCTCTTGGTTCCCTGCTTGGGGGAAAAAAAAATATAACTCTCTTCACCAACTTCCCTAATTATTTAAGGAAATTCTGAGGTCTCAAGTCATAATATTTGTGTCATCAAAAGGAACTCCACAGGAACTAATGCAAAATCACAGCACAAGTTTTTAATGGAAAGATAGCTGATTACATTTAAATGTAAGAGAAGTCAAGCTTAGGCCGAGAATTTAGCTGAAGACTCCAAAACAGAGAAACTGACCTCATAGAACCACAGGACAGCATCTTCCAAGCCAAAATCAGACCCACTGGTCTAATTAAAAATCTGAATTCTGCTCTCATATTGCTCTTTGACTATCATTCCAAGAGAAAGGAGATTGAAATGACAGACTTTGTAGCCGTTTCATACCTGTTTCCTCTCTAATTTATAGGAAAGATGTATGGCCACTACAGACAGTAAGATCACATGTAGTTACACTATAATAAACACTTTTGCTATGGTTTCTGTGCTTTACCTGAATGTTATGTTTTAGGTTCTGTACCAAGGATACAGGATTTGTACACTTGCTTGAAGAAGAATTAGCTGTTAAAAGCAAGCAAAGAAACAAAATGAACACCATAGGATTTTTAGAAATAGCATAACACCACAGGATTTTTAGAAAGAGCAGACTTCACTGTGCCTAGAAATTTCAGAGCTTATTTCAGTTTCAGCTCCCTGCTGCTTTCTAACAGAGGTTGCTGCCATGAAGACATTTACACACAGTCTTACTCAAAAGTAACATTAATAATAAATTATGTATTTTTTATTTTTTAAAAAAGACCCTGATTATGAGAAAATTACTGCAGGTTACCTTTTATTCCCAAGACTGATTTGTACTGATAAAGGAGTCCTGCCCCCTCTCCCTGCTGCCCTGGGCACTGCATTGGCCTTAGCCAGGAGAGTCCAGGGAGCAAGGTACACAAGGAGGTTCTCAGCAAGATCACTTCTTCGCCAGTGTCATCCACTCTCCAGCCTGTGTTTTCTGCTTTACTGATGCCTCCTCCTATGAGCAGACTGCAGATCTCCTGGAGTGGGGACTATCCTTCTGTTTTCCATCTGAGCAACAGAGTGGTCTTCTGGCACTTCCCAGTGTAAATGTTGCGACTGTAAATAACTGAAATTTCTCTAATGTTACAGGTTGTGAGCACATCAATACATTTCTTTTCCGATGGAAATTAATGACATGAAAAGAATAACCTAAACTCTCTGTTCTTAGACAGAAACAAAAAAGCAACGAGTACAAGACCTGAGTCAAACTACCGTGTGGAAGAGATACATATATATATTTTTAATATAAATTAATAATTATATTTATATATATACATATATAAAGTCTCCCTACTAGGTCAGTGAAGATGTAGCTCAATCTCACAACAATCGAATTACAGAACACAATAAAAAGTGCTATAGTAAAGCCCAGCCTCACAATGCTTCAAAGATGGACAGAGAAACAAACAAACATCTTCTTTATTAGATGTTGAGTGAGTTGATGTTAGAGAGACCTGTTTGGAGAGAGAGATTTGAGTAGGAAAATGCTTGTGATAACAATAAAAGCATTACAATTTGAATTTTGTTCCAGTAAACAGAACAACCAAGTAGGCTGGGCAGGATCTGAAGTGTGAACTGGCTGCCCTAATGTAAGAAATGTATCATTTCTTTGATGCTTTACTCCTGGTTGTTTTGGAAGCCAAGAAACTCCTCATGACTATTTTTCAGGCTATAGAGAGCACTTGCACACATAATACTGCCTTCACCTAAACAAATAGAAGTGTTTTCTTTTGTTGGTCTATTTTTTCAGCAGTGTTTATGATACACAAAGAAACAAAAGTGTCAAGTCCTTGATGTGTTAAATCCCAGCTCTTCTTCAATAGCAGTTGAGATATTTGCTGCATTCAGGTGGTACTTCTGTAGTTCAGAAGATAAATTTTCAAAGAATTGTAACATTTGAAAGCAGATTCTTCAAATCCTGGCTAATCAAAACTAGATTGTATCATCAGAGTTAATGAAGCATTAAAGCATATTATTGAATAATATAAAATTATTTAAAAAATCAACCAAAAAAACCCATTTTATTAATTTTACATTTATTCCTGTAATAATTGCAGCTGTCACTTCTGGGTAGATGAAAGAGGATTTTTGTTGCTGGCTATTTTACTTAGGGAATTCAGATAACTATTCAAATAAGCCAGCATGGCCCTATCTTCTCCCTCCCCATGCCAGTTTATTATTTTATTTTTCTTATGATACTCTGTGTTTGGTACACTTTTTTTTTTTCTGTAATTTCAGTGATGGAAATTCTAACTTATTCTTCAAATGTTCAAATAAATCTAAATCTGCTCACTAGACAAGCAAATAAAACACTTTTATTCTGAAGAAACTCCCTCTATAAACAAAAGTCAGCATATGATATGAATATGATAAATGAGGACTGGTAGAAGTTATCCATTTCCTTGCATCAGTTCTGTTACAGAGGTCATTGGTACAAAAGGTTGTTGTTCTGTCACATAACACTGCCCAATATTTATTCACTCATTGAATAGATACTGTTACATTCTGCTTTTACTAAATGCTTACATTATAAATTATGGGAATGACATACAGGCAGATTCTGCTATTCATTCCCTGAACAAATCTTCCTCCATTGCTCTCCATCAAGCCTTTTTAACATTCTGCAGAGGCTTCTCTAATTTTCTATGTTGTTAGTTTCTTTAAAATGGAGCCATATTTTTTGTAAGGCATTTATTCATCTTCAAAGGGTTTTATTGACCTTTCAGAGGGTCTTGGTGACTTAGGAGGGAAAATAATATTGAAAGAAAATATAGCTAAAATCAATGCCCCCAAAGAAAATAGAGTAAAAAGAAAGAGAAATGGACAATTTCAGTGATCACAGATGTCAGCCACAAAAAACTCTGTTCTTTCATGTTTGGGATTGGCTCCTTCTTTTCACTGAATTTGATAGGGAGAATAGCCTTGATTTAGGATATATTAGACTTGTCTTCCACCTAAAAACAGGTAAAAAGAAATAAAAACAGAAAAGTGAAAAACAAGGGGAAAAAAAAAACAGAAAAGAAAAAACCTTTCTCTCACCTTTGCCTTTGCACATTGAGATCCTCTAGGGACAGTGGGCTCAGAGAGCCAGTGAAAAGCAGCAGGGAGGCAGCTACAGGAGCCTGCTTAAGTCAGCACAGATCACCCCATTACCAATTCAGCCTCCACATCCTGAGGCAATAGACATGAGAAAAGATGCTGCACTTGCCTTCTGGCATCTCTTTGGTGAGATGATCGAAACAGAAATGGATACGGAAACATCTGAGGGAGGAAAATAAATACACTTTTTCCACTTGTAAAGCCTATTTCCAGCACAAAAGATCTAAAGAACAAGCTAGATAACTTCAGCTATTAACAGAGAAAGTCAAATTTACATAGCCATGTAAAGAAATATAACCTGAAATATAAACCAATGGTAGTAAGTGCTGCTTTTCCGTTTGACAAATACTTACACATTTTGTTTTCTCTTTTTCCTTTTAATATTATTATAGAACAGGGGATGAAACCACTAGAGAAGAGCTCCAGCATCATGAAAAATGGTGTGGAAAAATCGTGTGGAAACCAAAGAAAATTGGAAACAAAATTGTAGGTTACGGTGCTAATACCCTACTAATCATCTTTAAAAGGTTTGTTCTTCACATAACATCAATTTAACTCTTACAGATATAAAAGTCCACTGTATCTTTTGGCATCTCTCACATTACAACTGCTATCAATTGTTCCCAGTTAGTTACTCTGAACAATTGTCTCTAGGCAAGAGTATTTATTTCCACAGCATTACATCATGTGGCACACACCACCCTTCCCATACAACAAACTGCAGAAGGTGAGAGCTAAGTCACAAGTCTTTTCCCCAGTGGGCAAAACTTGCATTACAAATGTGGAGATCAGGTTTTCACAAAAGCTGACCTATCAACAAATTAAAATTTAAAAGCCTCAATGCTCAGATTTTATCTGATCTACAGCTAAGACAGTGTCTTACTTCAAAATAAATGTTTCTCCTCAGTTTAGTCTCTACTTCACATACTCCTCAGTTTCTTCCTCATTTTATTCTATCGAAGAATTTTTTCTAATCCTATGGAACTGAGGAAAAATTAACATATAAGTGTTCAAACAATCATTAGAAAGATTACCCTCTTAAATAAAAGGCACTTAAATATGACTTGCACGTCACCTAAGGACACTGTTCACTGTCAAGGGAAAGTATCAAATTCTTTAACCTTTAAGGCTAAAACATATACCCTCTTTTGATTTAGATTTGAATGAGGACGTGGAAATATAAAACATGATCTAGGAGGATGCTAGGACGACCAAATCCAAAAAGGTGACTTTAAAAGTTTTGTTCACGCTTACCTAAACCAAACTGGCATATATGAGAGGCTGGGGGACAGCTGTGCAGTGTTGTAGAATGTTGATTCAAAACAAAAAAATCAAAATATTTAGTTAATAAACTGTCAAAATGGACTGTTTGATTTTAGAAAATAATATTTCTGGTGGGGTGGAGCTATTTGTCAAAGTTGGCATAACATCACAAATAGCTGCCAACAATCAAAAAATGCAATTTTTGATAAACTAGCTGTTTGTGTTTTTTCTTAAAAAAGTACCCATTGCTGTTCTCTACTGATTGCTTAAGCCTGAGGGTTAGAGGAGGTTTTTTATATTTATTTCCTTTCCTCATTAGTGATACTGTTACCTGTGATATTGGCTCTTGGAATAGCTTTGGAGTGTGATGATCTGTATCGTGGGTGAGTTTTGCTTGAGCTTTGTACCATATTTGTGCTTCAGAAAGTGGCAATGAAGTAGTTGAAGAATTTTTGTTGAAGAAAATATTTCCTTTAAAAACATTTAAATACAAAGATTAATAGCTTTAGGTATGATTTTATACACTGTATTTATTCTCAGATAGTACATTTCCCATCCTATATGAATCACAGATACCTGTTCTTCATTCAGACAGGCTTTTGCTCCCCTCAGGGTTCAAATCCCAGTATCCTTTGTGGTTGCTACCCACAAGCTTATACATATCATAATTATTGTGGATGGGGTGAACCCAAATAACCCTCCCTTTAAGCAGATCAACTATTAATGACATCCTGGAGATTCCAAACACATCCCATTAAATATTAATTATAAAATAACTTATTACCCTACTGAGAACAAAAAAAATACCTCCTCAATGACCTCATGGATTCTGACGATAGCTAATTCAAGAGTTATGGGAAGCAGAGGAGCTCACTGGAGAGCAGAGGAGCTCACTGAGGCACCACACAGAAATCCCCACAGCTGCAGTTTATTTTGTTGCTGTCAGCTGAGACCAGTCTTCACTGATATATATAAAGTCACCTGTAGCAAAGTCACCTATATATGTAATGTTAAGGTCCCAAACATCTTCAAAGGGCTGAGTACTGGACTTCTGGATGTTTGGACAGTTATTCAATATTTAAATTGTCTTCCTTTCCTCTGTTCTTCAACCTTTACCAAGACCCGGTCTTTTATTTTTCATATACCAGAGACAAATGCAGCCCTGGGTACCTCGTGCTGTACAGCTGGCCAGAGTCCAAAATTTTTTGTTGTGAAATCTGCTTCTCCACCTAGAAGCAAAAAGAATAAACTGTCCACAAAATGGCAGTCTAAAAGCCTGGCCTGCTCCCTGTCCTGGAGGGTGCAGCCTCTCACACAAGCCCATCTTCCCCCGGTGGGGACATAGCACGGAGCTCATGCAAAGGGCTGGTCAGTCCCTTTATCCCACCACACCTGCTGGGGCTCAGGTCAAACCTCCCTCAGGCTTTTCCAGGTTCAACAACATCAGCGAGTTTGATATCACAACAATCTCAAACTGTGATCAACACCTGGACGCCCCGCTGTTTTCATCTGATGTGATATCAACACCTCTTGTACGTGCCTCCTGAAGACAGCAGAGGGATCTGTAATGTTACGTTTGCTGTGCTGAGGAGAGGGTCCCACTGCGTGAGGAAACCAGGGTGCAGTGATCCCCACCCGGCAAAAAAGGGGACAAAGTGAACATTACAATTAGAGGAGGAGTGATTAGGAAGCATTAGGCCTGAACTGATTTTAATTCAGAGAAAATACAAAATGCACTGGCACATCCATGTAGAGATGGTTCTGTATTTTCCCTATACCCTCACTGGAAGTACAGAGGGGGGGTCAAGGGTTTGAGGAAGGCAACAGTCTGCCAGCAACACAAAAGTGATCTACTGTAACAACAACTTGTTTCTGAACTAGCAGAATTAGCCTCATGATAAATGCATTGTGACTACCTTAAGGGCTGCTGCACTATGTCTGAGAAACAGTGCAGCTGGATATTTTAAGTTAATAATCTTTTGTGAAACCTGGAGTTTGACTCCTCAGCAGTGATGCCAAATGCAGCAGCACTTAACAGTTGTTGCTTCCGACCCACTGGCACCAAGAGATTATGGTTAAAATTTTTATTGTGTGTTTTCCAAACGTGCTATTTGATTAATGCACTGGCCTAGCAATATTGAATGAAGCTTTAAGTGAATTTAAGATCCACTAGCTCAAACAAAAAGAGTCGAACTATTCCAAAGTTATTTCCTAAAAATAAATGGAAAGAACCAAAGATGTTTCCTCATCTGACCATCAATGGAATGATTGATTGTTGGACTAGATGATCTTGAATGTCCCTTCCAGTCTAGATGATTCCATGATTCTATCTTTGAAAGAGTCAGGGTCAAGTTCTCCTCAAAGATTCCAATAATGAGCATTTTTGTTTATCTGTCACCCAAACTGGACATAAAATTAGTAGTCTCCAAGTATTAGCTGCATTGCCTGGATATCTGGTTTACATAAAAGATAAAAAATACAGGATTGACCATTAGTATATGTATTTAGAAGACTTTAAAAAAGGTAGACTTAAAACATTGCCAGGTTAATTGACTGTTAAACCAAGTGGGATGTGTTAAACAAGAAATTTATAGTGACCTGATCAATAGAAATGAATAAAAAGTTGTGCTTGACAACAAAACATTCCGTCTAATCCTGGATAGGATCAGATTTGTTATGGGTTCACTGGGATGCACTGTTTGCTCTTCTGGTAAAATGTATCTCCTAAGCATATCAACCTGCAATGGCTGTGCAGGTATCTGTGCCCAAACAAAGCAAAAGACTCTAGTCCTGATCTTTTAAGAAGACATACTGAAGCAGTAATATAATAGAACTTATATTTAAAGTACATGTAAGGAACAAACTAAGTAACAAGGATTACAGAAGCAACAAATTAAGAAACCTCGGTAAGAAAAGCTAGAGGAATAACAATGGTTGTTAAATATTTTTATTAACAAGCAAGGGAAGGGAAATCTATCCCTTACACAGCTGTGAAGGACACAAAATATTAACCTCCTTTATTAATGGAAAAATGGAGGGTAACTGCAGTAAAATGAAAGCTTTGCCAATCAAACTGATCAGAAGAGAATAACCTAAATCAAATTGTCTTAGAGGAAACTGCTGAGAACCTTACTCTCTGAACATATCCATCGCTGTTCATAATTAACAAACATTTGAAAACTATAGAAATTTCAAAGGACTGGAGGAGTGCCAGGATTAAAAAACTGAATAAGAGCAGGGACTCTGGGATTTGTAGAGGACTTAGATGTCAATTTCTGGAAAAAAGCATGGAACCAATTTGAAACTGTCAATTAAATTTAGAGACTATGGAAACATTCAGCATCAGTCGGCCTGATTTCATGGAAAGTAGGTCTCTTCAAATCAACTGTTCCCTTTTATGTCAGGATTTCAGATCCTAAATGATATAGTCAAGTTATATTGTTATATATTTGAATTTCTCCTAAACTCAGTACCGTTCAGTTTCTGATTTTAGATCTCAAGATCTAAAAGACATTACAATGAATTAAAACTTGGTCCCCTGATGGATTGCAAAACACAGTTCTTACTGAGAAAATAGTCAGGAATGGAGCTTTAGCCATAAGGCTACAGGGAATTGATTCTTGACCCCTATTTTTATCAGTAACTGATCTAAAGCTACAAAAATTTTACTAGCACAGTAACTCATAAGATCAAAGAGTATACTTAATATTCAGGTTACTGTTACAGGGAGACCCGAATCACTTGGTAAATGATCAGAAAGCAATAAAAGTGCATTTTGTATGCTCAAACGTAACATAAGATAGCTGGGAACACAGAGTGCAGGTTGTGCAAGTTTCTCTCTTGGGAATAAGTAATTCAGAAAGGGACTTGGAGGTCATCATAGGTAATTGCCTCAGCACGGGATCACAGCACAAAGCTGTGGCAAGTTCTTGTACACTTAAAAAAGTGACTTCAAGGGGAGGAGGGAAACCTTAGATTTTTTCATCTTTCTGCACAGCATGGGTCATGAATTTCCTGCTATGATCATCCGGGCATATCTCTCCTAATCAGTTCCTTGCCATTGCAGAGGCCTCAAGCACTGCTCACACCTTGGTCTCTGTGGTCTCTTTGCCAGTGGCACACAACACTGAACTCTCCTGGTAACTGAACTTTACATTATTTAGGCCAACCATCCAGCAGTTTTGGATTCAGAAGTTCCTATGTGAAAAAGTGGTTTGGATAAGGGGGATCAAACTGTGTCAACAGAATCCAACCCTTCATCCTTCCCAAGCTGGGTGAAAAGTCTTCATAAGGCCAACTGCACTAACACACCCAGAGGTTATCTAATCAATGGCAGGGAGGGCCCCATAATACATTTTCCCCTGTGATATGGGGCTGCCTACACATGGGCCTCAAAGTGCCTGCCCCAGGAAGCCTGCTGTGGGACATCCCTCTCCCAAGGAAGCCAAGTCTGAACTGCATAAATGTTAGATGCAATGAAGGGAGTAGAGGTTGTCACCCCTTCAACGAGATGGATCCTCCCAGCTTTAAACTCCAGAATTTGATGATATATTTTGTGCCAATATTTATTTCAGAAAATTATCTTTCTGCCAGGGATAGAAAACATCAGGCTGACAGCTCTACTCTCAGCTTTCCAGAATTCATGCATGGATTTCTAAACTTGAATGTAAGTCGAAATATGCAGGAAAACCCTTAAGATCATGTTCCTTCTTTGTAATATCCTAGTTTTCAATGATAT
Source organism: Scolopax minor (assembly GCA_028566535.1). Taxonomy (NCBI): domain Eukaryota; kingdom Metazoa; phylum Chordata; class Aves; order Charadriiformes; family Scolopacidae; genus Scolopax; species Scolopax minor. The sequence continues at coordinate 55,077,891 of JAOXNG010000026.1, read as the reverse complement.
TAACAAAGAAAGCTCAGATTACTGTCACATGTTTAAGAGCTTTCCTTCAGGAGTCGGTGTTTTATATATTCAAAAGGCATAGAAACAGCATTTTCAGAACAATGCTTTATTCAGATGTCTCTTCTCTCAAGTATTTGCAAAAAAAAAGTTTTATAGAACAAAAGACACAGCCTCATAGTTCTGCTCCCTAATTCAAACTTTAGCTAATACCTACCAGAGCCCCAGCTGCTTCTGGGGAGAGGATGCTGCCTGTCTTGCTCACAGCATCTTCCTTCTGCTCTGCATTTCTGACCACTGGGAGCCCATCCCACCCCCTTCCTAAAGACTCCATTTAGCCTCATGCTAAAACTTGGGAAAACTAAATGCTCAGCCTGATGGGGATAGAGGATATGTCCCCACAGGGAACCTTCCTGTCTTTCAAGACTTGTGTCTATTCCCTACCTGTTCGGTTTATCCGTTACCACCTTATTTTCATAAAATTCCTTGAGGTCAGCAAGTGTAGTATGAAACAGGGAAACTATAAGCATGTAATTTAAATAAATAATCCCTGCAGTTATCTCCTTCTCTCTCTTTCCCTAAGAGGATTGCATTAAGTGTTTGATACCTGACATTTGTAGAAAGATCATGAGGTTGCTATTTTTTTTGTTTTAATAAATCAGAAATTGAGCCAATATAGGCAGATAGGACAGATAATCTCGCTTAGTGATTAGCAGAGACCACTAAAATGTGGTTCAATACATAAATAATTTTTGTCTGATCTTTATTATTATCCTAGGTCCCGAGTAAAGTAGTGATGATAAAACACCTAGATTATTAAGATGAATTAATTGATCTTCATCAAGGGCTTATGCACCACATAGATGAGGGTGTTAAATATCATGCCAGATGGACATTGCTTGAGCTGGTGCAGAAGAATCACAGTCCTGATTCTTTCCCACTTCACAGAAAGGGGACCACTTGTTTCTTACAGATTATACAGAGGTTAATTTTGCTAGAGGACAAAAATATTCAGGAAATCTGGAGTATTACTGCCAGGACATGGGGCTATGAAGAGAAGAATCTGGCTCCACTTCAATCCTCAGGAAATATCTGCACGATTACATTCTTGAGGTCATCTTGGAAACAAAATAAAACACTTGTTCTTTCAAAAATTCCCCTTTCTGGATGTTGGTTCTTCACTAGCTGTATTTCAAGGCATAAATCTTTATGTTTAATGAATGTGAAATTTACACGTTCAATTCCTTAGCAGCAAGTTCAATTCTCCCATTGTAAAGACTCCGAAGCAGGAATCGCTATGGATTTATGGGTTTTTTTGTCCACTTTAAGAAAAATGCATTAGAACAACAGCTCAGCAGCTGATAAAGCAATTCTGTTGAACTCGCTTCACAGTGTAAAGTAAAAGAGCTTTGAGAATCCAAAAACTTGCCCTTGCTTCTGTCTGTGGGAATTCTGGTAAATCTGCATAAACCTCACTTGAAGTCTTCACCATCTCTACAGCCACAGGCAAACATCAACAGGGACCGACACTCAGCTTAAGCTCCACAGTTAAAACTGCCATCCACTTGAGACAGGCCAGCCCAGAAGATAAGCAAGCTGTTTCTCATCTATAGAAATATTTTGAGTTAGGAAATGCTTTTGACTCCTCTCTCAGTTTCTTTAGTGATCTTCATTTGTGCTCCAGCTCTGGGCTGTATTCATGGAATACTGCTAGTCACAACGTTCAACCTGTGAAGATTTAAGAAACTGATAGTATTGAGCTACACATGACTTCAAGCAGG
>JAOXNG010000026.1:55038395-55052834 GCA_028566535.1 Scolopax minor | reverse complement strand
CCAGCCTGTCCAGGTCTCTCTGGATGGTGGCACAGCCTTCTGGGGTGTCAGCCACCCCTCCTAGTTTTGTGTCATCATCAAGTTGATTTAGAGTCAATTCCAAGAGTTAGCCTTCCCATAGGAGGCAAGATGGATTTTTCCTTCAGTCCTGCAGGAAGGCAGGTCTATAATATAAATGTTTTAATGATAAATCTGATTTTCAGTCCACACGTTCACTCGTGTATCATTCACATTTTTTTTTTTTTACCCCTTTCCTTCTGAGAAGGAATCTTCTTTCTAAACCATTTCACAGTGAGGTTCCCTGGTTGGGTTTTTTTTTTTTTTTTCCGATAAGATGTCATATTTTCAAGAGCAATATTCCAACTGAAGACACATTTTTTCTAAAATGCAAACAAATAAAATCTCTCACTTAAGCAATGACACTATACTATTTTCAAATACTCTTAATCTTGAGATGAAGGTTTGAGGTAAAGTGACTCAGGAATTCCTAAGGAAAACAAAGCATACATATTGCTCTGATTATAAATGCAGCTTTGCTTTAGTGCTGAGAGAAAAACAAAGGAAGGAAGATCACGCACTGGAGATTGCAGCAGAGTTTTCTGAGCAAAAAAGAGTAAAATGCACTAAGATTTTATGATTACAAGATGGTATAAAGTCTGGCAACTAGATGTAATAAAAGATGACAAGATAGCAGATCTAGATGAATAATATCCTATCATTATGAAGTAAGTAGCAGGGGAAGCAGGAAAGCCTTTGGCAAATCTTACGGATAACTCATTGCAGACAGAGGAAGCACAAGAGGAATGGTGGATGTCTAATATAGTTCAGAAATTTAAGACAGATAAAAAGAATAAATGCGATTCCAACCGTCAACTGTATGCTGAAAGCACTCATGTGGGATGAATACTACATCACATTTACAAATGTATTATTTGGGAAAGGGTGGTTTGTGTCTCTGACTTATAGAGTATTGTCTTGGACCAGCCTGTCCCAACAAAATAGCAAACCAGTGAACAACAAGGCAAACATGATAGACATTCAAGTGAATGTCTGCTTTTTGAAATTATAAAACTTCTCTACAAAGGATGATTTTGGGGTGATAGGAAAATATATTGAAGCAAATTAGAACATGGAAAAAGCAAAGAGAATTATACTTTTTTATCAAAAGAAAGAAATAGCTTACACTGCAGCTACAGAGCTACTTATTTTGCTCACCCCGACTTTTTTCATCTAATTTCAGCTGAATGGTATATACACATTTTGAATCATTATTTTTGTAATGACACAAAATTGAAGAGATGTATAAAACCCGGTGCAAAAGAAGACACATTGAAAATGACTAAAGATTAAGAAGTCAGAACAAAAGAGACACCTTCATCATTCAGAGAAAAAAAATGAATTTAATGGGACTGCTGATAACTTTGCAGTTTCAAGTATCATCTAAAACTGAGCACAATGGAAAACACTTTGAAACAGATCTAAGGGTGAAACACATAAGGAGTCACAGACATGACTCAAAAGTTTTCAATCTGTTGGACATTTGGCAATAGTGAGAAAAATCATCCTTTTTCTATTTTTCGGTACATCTAAAATGTATAGTCTCATATTGTCATACACATAAAATGACTCAAATGCTACCAAACTGTAGGTGTGCAAAAAAAGGAGTGTATAGAAGACATTCATTCGGGCAGATATGTTCTTTTAATGCTATTCTCATAACAAACTATGTAAAGCAGAAATCTATTCCAAATCACAGTGGTATCTGAAGGAATATAATTTCAAGAGCTGTAATACAGCAGTATCAATAGTTTCTTCTTGTAGAAAACCTAGATACCAGCTAATACTACTAGCATATATGCTCACTCCAGTCATGAGGGATGCAGTAAAGCATCTCTGATTACTCAGCAAAATGTATCACATCTAAATTCTTTGAGCCATGAACTATCTTTCCTTGTGTTTTAGTTGCTAAAGGTAAAGAAGTATTATTTCTTTCATTTTCTTTCCTCATACAATAATGGGACATTTCATTAAATTTGAAACCACAATTTAGTCTCTAGATCTGAATTTGTTCTCACTGCCCTTCCTTAAACTTTCCAATGGTTAAACTCACTTTTTCCCACAACTCAACACTGAAAGCAGGAGCTTCTGGTGGATAATCTTTTTTTTTTTTTTTTGTGAGCTGTGGACAGGTACAGATTGTGAGGTCCACATAGGATTAATACATCATAGCATGCAACTTTCTAGCAGAAAGAAACTTTTAAGACCCTCTTCAACATTTCCCTCACATTGCAATCCTTTGGGCCAATGGCATCCAAGGGTCTTTCCTCCACATCTTGTTGCTTTTCTCTTGGCCTTTGCAGTCTTTACAATTCACCCTACTTTCTTGTACCTTGTTTTAGACCAAAGCTAAACCAGATCTCTACATCTCTTTCTCATCATGTCTTAATCATCTTGATCACCAAAGCTTTATTTCTAACATCTTTGAAAAACATTCTACTTCTTATCACATCGAAAAGAGTGTAAAGTCTGTTGACTCTCCTACAACATTCAGAGGAGAAATTCAGGGTTTTTTTCTCATTCTCCGCTCTCAATTCTTGATGTTCCCATTAAATAATATGGTGTTCCATATGTTGATACAACCACCTGGAGAGGTGTGATGTGCTGCAGATACATACTCTCTACTTGTAATATGAGAAGACAATTTTGAATGGATACACAGAATTATGACTTGAGAAATCACAAGTGGAAAATATTGCCTTAGTGCTCACTTTCTCCTGCTCCTACAAGTACAGGAGTCTGGACCAATCACCAGAATGTGGTTCTGAATGCTGATCAACACCCAGTTAAAGAAAATAATTTTCGTAGTGATAAGACTTATCGTCATTTAAATCTGCAGTAGGTAGAGGCCTCCCTTCAAAGCAGTCAGAGAAGGGGTGGGTCTTACCTAGTAAATTTAAAATCTTAGAAGTGATTTGCTTATTTCAAACAGAATGAAACCTGAATGCTTAGGCATTCACTCAGATCTGCAATGAGAGCTTTCTTCTGCTCATCCCATCATTTTGCTTCAGGAAAACAGCTTTTGGAAAGGCCTTTGTAGCAAAATAGAGAGTTTCTCCTATAATGAGCCTGAACAGGAGATGATAATTTACACAAAAACACACCTTTAATAGCAAGACTTCCTAATTCAAAAGGTAAGCCTTGCACTCACTTTGTAAAGTTGAGTGTCACAAATGACGTCAAGACTTGTTCTGCTGTATGAATATTGTAATGAATATTGGTAAAGATACTCTGAATGCAAAAGCTATCTGGGTAGGTCAGATAAAATCTCTGAATTTGTTCTTTTCACTGCTGGTGTCTCTGACAGTTTGTGTCATCAGAGGACATGATTCTTCCTACTGCAGGAAGACCAGGCTCTACAGCCCAAACATCCCTTAAGTTCAGTCTTGCTCACCACACCAAATGTCACAGCATTTCAAAGTGTTAAATATCTGTCCAAATACCTCAGACCGCATCCAGTTCTTCTTCCAGACATTGCCAAGTCATTCAATAGGCAAATGAGAGCAATTGTCTCAGTGGTAAGTCAAATACTTCTAGAAAAACTATTTTAGCAATGGTAAATCGACAAGGTGAATGAAATCTTAATAAAATAACAAGTAATACACATACATGGAAGCAATAAACAAATAAAAAGCAAAGCCTGTCTTGATTCACAAGCTGTACCTGTCCACACCTCACAAAAAAAGAGATTATCCACCAGAAGCTCCTGCTTTCAGTATTGAGTTGCAGGAAGAAATTTCAGTAGTGGCTGAAATTTTGTGGTGTGAACGTAAGAAATGTGTGCTCAAAAGAACAAAAAGAGAAAACTTTTACTGTGGTTGTGGGAACAGAGCACTCACAAGAAATTCCAGGCTACAGTTGATCCAGCATGGGATGTCAGGACACTCCTCCAGCATGTCTCCCACTTTTTTAAGCTTACTCTGAGACAAAGTAGGGTGGTGTGGAGATAAAGTGCAAGTTGAAATCTGAGAGACTCATGCTCTAATTCTTTGGTTCTGCTTCATTTCATTGGCTTCAGCTCACATCTCTGTGCCTTCAGTAAAATAAAGACATTGAGTTCCTTTTATATCTGCTGATTAAAAGTGTTTGTAAAAAAACCCCACTGCTTTCTGTTAACTGAAAACTTTGCCTCAAATATATCTTGCAGCTTCCCTTGACTGACAGCTTCTTTGCTCTTAGCTGCCAGGAAATCTTGACCTCTCTCATTGTAGCACACCCATTCTCTTGAGGGCACTCAGCCTGATGTGAGCCATTGGAGTGCCTGCCAGCCCCCTTCCCTTGCAGCCCAGCAGAGTGAAGATACTACTCAAACATTCAATGGTGCATGAAAACAAGTGCACTACTCATGATGCAGCCAATTCCACACAGGCAAAAAAGGCAAATTTTGGGAGGAGCTCTCCCAGCAATAACATTCAGAGTTTGTTAGTAATGTGCCTTGGGTTGAAAATACAGAGTTCCTTTCATTATTAAAGAGACCGGATACTTCTAAGCAGCAAGATAAGTGCAGAAAAGCAGTCTAGACTACCTCTCATGATTTCATTGCAGTCTATCTTTTTTTCCCTCATCATTATTTTCCTGATAGCCATTAATCAGTAGCCTGGAAGATGAATATGAAAATTTAGCATCTCACTTTCAGTTTCAGAATAGATTTGTCCACCAAGGTGGACAGAAGAGAAACAGCAAAGCAAGGAACAGCTCTTTGGCTCCTGCCTTCACCATTCAATGGCAAGTGGCAATGCATCTAAAAAAGGGCAGAAATTGCACGTCATAACCCTTACCAGAAAAAATAAAAATGAATAAGAGCAGAAACTGCATTTCTTCTGAGCTGGCTTGACAGATCCAGAGAAAAATAAAAAAAAATAAATTTTTTTTTTTTTCAAGAGTAACCATTCAGGAAAAGTCTTACTGTGAATCCCAGGCTCTATTTAGTCATCTGGGCAATATGGTTATGGCATTCTTCTCATCCTTATTCATAGAGGTCAAAAATGAACAGTAATTGGAAATAATTTAAAACAGGCAGGCTCCAACCTATACAAAATGCACAATGCTTTAGTTAGCATTTCTGAATTCTGATCACATTCAGTTTTTAAGGGAGATAAATCCTCATTTTATTAGTGTTGGTGACTTTCTTTCAACATTAATTGTGGACTTAAAATGCTGAGCAATATATCTAATTTTCACTGGCTTTTACATGCTATTTTAGTAGCCTTTCTGGATCTGATATGTGCAGTTCTGAAGTTCTTATTCATGTGAGTAACCTTTACCACCCAACCCCAAGGCATTCATTTAATGAAACTGAACATCAGACTAAGACCATCCACACTGTCCAACTATGCAGAATTAAATCTAAGCAAATTTTGTTACCCAGCTAATAAAGCCTGACTATCTTCTGGGCTCAGAAGTCGAATAGCTCTTAACTCCCATTTCATTCAGCTAGTGCTTTACTCAGAAGCTCGTTTAATTTTAGATAAAGATATGCTGGCAGTCTATTGGCTGAGTCGGATACTTTCCTGTTTCCTGCTTCAGTCTCATATACATCTCTTCTTCTAAAACAGTATCCTGCCAAATCCTTTCAACCATATGTTCCTTGAGTATTTCTTTACTTTAGGAAGTAACATATGCCTGCTCTGGGGAAAAAAAAAATAAATCAATTTATTTCTGTTACTTGGTTCCAGTAAAGTAGTAGAGCTATTTTGCTTTAAGGAAAGGGCAACCAAGCCCGAAAGGACACTTCTTTTACCTTTAAGAAATATTACATAAGTGGTTTATACTGAATAATTTATGATCTTATACAGAAGAGTTATTCTAAATAGCTCAAACTGTACATTCATTATAACCTTTTCCTTCAGCTTTCCACTAATTAATGTTTCTGAAAATTCCTAATTTTAAGTTTCAGAAAACATCCATGTTTGGAAAAGTATCTCATTTTATGTTTGTAATGAAATATACATGAACCATTTTATGAATTTTAATGAATCTTTATTAACTTTGGTCAGTTAACATTATGCATTAACAATTTATAAACACTTCAACCTAGACCTATTATGCATCATTATGAACTCTTATGAGAGCATTTGATACAGAACAGGCATGATAACAATTTTGAAATAGGGAACCAGAAAAAAAAAATCCATAGACTGTCTGCTAGTCCAAAAGCCTCTGCATATGCCAATAACGTGCTTTTCTCAAATTAAACTTTCAACAGGCTCATAGATATTATTTGAGTGGGTCTGCAAGGGTGTACTCATGTCTAACTGCAGGCCCCAGGCAGTGCTACCGTCTCTATCTGGAAAAAATGGAAACAATCCCACCTCAAAGTTACTGAATTCACTTAAACCAGCCCCACTGTAAAATCTGAGATTAGGGTTCAATTATGTTCATTTGTTCATTTTGGAACAAGTAATTTTTTGCATATCACTTAATGGCTTTGGATTTTTCTTGATAAAATTGAGTTTGAATTTGCCTTGTAAAAGTACTCCTTGCTAAAGGAGTGAAGAAGAAAAAAGAGCATTTCTTCTTCTTTTAAAGTAGGTCTGTATAGAGGTTGTCGGCACAACCCATGCAGTCTCCGAAAGCTCCTTGTATGGTTTTGTGATAACCCAACTGTATACAAGTCCCTTATGCTCTTGTATTGTTGCCTCCTCCACACCTGCAGGAGTCAAACATGACTACTACTGTTCTAGAGAAGTGAAAAGCTCTTTAAGGTTCACAGGTAGTTACACATGCTATGGTTATGAACCCAATTTTCCTACAATCTAAACATGAAACACCTGAGCTTCTAGACTACCTTTCCCCACAGAGAAAAGAGCCAGCCTGACACTGGCATTTATGCAGGAGAGTTATCCTGAGCACCAATAAACACAGTTCTGTGGATGAGGGCTGTGTCTCAGCCTGCAAATTCTCTCATTATGCTCTTGTTAACTCTTCTCTCAGCATTTGAGGTTTGGTGAATGCCATCACTTGGTGTCTAATTAACATCAGGTGTTCTCAGGTTGGGAATTGCACTGCACCTCCAAGTTGGGCACATCAGAACAAGACACACACCTGGCTGGGCTTCTACCTGTGGGTTACTCTCCCAATTCAATGGGGGAAACAGCAGCGGAGGGGTTTGAACCCAATGCCCAGTTCCCTGAGCAATTACCACTGACCCAACTCCAGCCCAGAGTAGTATGTACCAAACAGGAGTCATGCATTGCCTGTGAAATCTGTCACAACAAGAGGTTTCACCAAACGCTTTTTATTGTCAGGGGAAAGAGAAATAGGGAGAAAGTGGCATTGTGCCGATAAGAGCATATGAAGTATATAAGGAAATACAATTTGTTGAGGATGCAGGTAGATGAAAAACATCCCCATTGACAGAATGAGTTCTGTGGGCACATTTTATTTTTTGTCAGGCCTCTCAATCCGTTTGATCAATAAACTACATGTTTTAAACCACTCCAATCCATTCTATACTCAACATCTTAAAATCAATTCATCGGTGTTTTCCATAGACAACACACCACAATTCACTCTCCTGTACCTAATCCATCCACAAAATGCATTTTGTCAAACTATTCAATCCTCTCCCCTGAATGAAGCACATTCCATCAAACCAAGCCATCTGCTCTTACGACAGAGTGAATTCTGTCTAACGTGATAAGCAGTGTATGAAGAAAACATTTAATCTAACATGCATGTTTAACAAAAGGGAACATTGCTTATTTGGTGAGACATATCTTATATTCTTTATGAATTTTATAATACTGCATCAGTGTAAATCAACTGATGTAGCTTGTGAACAGAATAATTGTTGTATACGAAACATTTCTAAAATCTTCTCTTTAGAAAATTCAGGAACAGGAATGGAATATATTAACTTAATCTTTTTTAAACTTGAATGAAAATACTGAAAAATTGATGTAGTTTATACTCATAAAAGTTTATAGTGATTAAGTATTACAGAGGGAACTGTAGAGGCAGCTACAGCAACAACTATGGTAGTACACTGAGAATTCTTGAAAATATGCTTTTTTCATTCACACTGGTTATTATTGGGTAATGAAAGTCTCTTTATTCCCCTCTGAAATGCCAGAAACCAAACTCAGCTCTTTTCAAAGAGAAAGAAAATTAAATATGACCTTATAGACACACAATAACATCCCTTACATCTGGTCCAGTAGTCTGGTTTTGGTGTTTGCCAGGGATATTCCATGGATTGCAATGAACACTGAAATTGTAACTGACATGTCATTTGTACTCTCCTCCTTCTGACATATAATTCACTCCTTTCTATGTGAAAAGTCTGGATGGGAAATATATGTACATATGCAGCTTGGGTTAAAGGGCTTTGCAACCTGAGCTTGATCTGGCTGAATTGATTCACCATGACTGTCATAAGTTATCCTAAACAAAGTACATAAAATGTTTATCTTAACACTTTGTGACTTACTTCAGGATATATGTCACTTTTTACATTACCAGAACTATTTAAAGTATTACTATTTGGGCTGAACTTCTTTGTGATGTTTTTGTGACACAGCAGCTTATACTTGCCCAAGAATATGAAAGCAACTGGACTCCCTTACAGAACCAAAGAGATGAAAGAATTGTAACCTTTACCAGAACAGACGTTCATATGTGGGATTGGAGGAGACTCACTAAAAGTGCCATTTAGTGACAAAAACTTAACACCTCAGAAAGTAAAATAAGAAAAACAATGTAACCCTAAGAGGGAAGGAGCAGAAAATCAAGTCTGATCAAGTACTGGAAAATGACCTTGAGGAAAGCTGCGAGTTAATTTCTCAGCCGAGCAGCATCTGAAAATGAGATGGGCACTAAGGAAAAATAAACTTTCCTGTTAGTTACCTCCTGTAAAGGAAAGCAGGATTCCTAGTCTTGATAAACAAGAATAATTTTGTTTCTCCTCTTACTCAACTATATGCCCCTGGACTCCCTGGACTTTGGCTGAAGTCCTCAAGATAAAAATATGGTTGAGTTTTACAATTCCATTTTTCTTGAGAATAAACTAAGAAACACTCTCCCCCTAGCACCTGCAAACCCAGCTGCTTTAATTACTCTAACTGCACATCTGGAAAAACCCAGCATGCTTTCCCCATGTATAACAAAAGGTTTTTTAAAATATGATATCCAATACCTTTTCACAATGAACAGAAAAATCACAATACCTATGTATATATACGTACGCGCAAACACGGGTATTATAACACTAGTCAACATCTAAAAATCAAGCTTAATGATAAAGGGCAAAATCCTGCCTAAATTTTAAGATGATGGGAAAGCACCGGAACATCAGGGAAGGCACACATAGGTGCTTGGGGCACAATGGAAGCAGCAGAACAGTTACTGCAAGCGGCCATGGGCAGCTTGAGCCTGACACCAGCATCCAGAAGCACAGGAGGCAAAGTGCAGTGCTGTGATCACAGTCACTCGCTTCAGAAGACCCATTTGTCTGCAGGACCTGGGCCTGACCGAGCTCTGAGCATCCCATGGAGCACCATTCACCTCTCCACAGGTTCATCTCTTTTGTGTGAGAATGTTTCCTACAGAATTGCTGAAATAAATTGTTCAGTTCACCTGTCTGATACTTAACTCAGAAGAGGGTCAGATAGCTTAATTTGGGAACTACTTTGAAAGCCTTAGATGAAAGATGTGCTCTCCGATGAGTACAGTGAACTACTTTTTCCTCTACTATTTAATAGAAAGCTACGTTAAAAAGCTCTTCACTGTGCAAATTATTTTGAATTGCTGACAAATGCACACCAATTAGTGCTTCATCAGTTTTATTTGCCATATTTCCAGCCTGCAGGATTTTCCATGCCAAAAGTCCCATCAACGTAAACACTGAAAGGGAAGTGAAGATCACAAAAAACCCCCAAAAAGTTCTGATTATCCTCAACACAATTTTTCAAATAAATATTTCTTTCTTGCTTTTTCTTCTTTTTGTTTTTAAAAAAAATTATATGTTCAATCTGATCAAAAAGAAGTCCCTGAGAAGGATTTAGAAACAATTAAAAATTCCTAATATTCATAACTAAGTATTGGGTTCAGAAATGGAAGATTCATGATTTTAGCTACATGTATCCAGTAGGCTGGATTATTACTATTCAATATAACCAGGTTTCACAGAAATTTACAATGGAGCCCTTGCTAGTAGCTTTTTATGAGTCATATCTTTTTTAGTCTCAACTGCAGCACATCCTCCTCTCCAGTTCATAAATGCATAATCATTCTTTACATACGCATCAATTTTCTTAAAGATATTCTGCAAATGTATTGGGTCTGTAGTGTCACTACTGGTTTGTAATGTAATTTTTGAAACAGAACCTAGCTGGAAGTCAGAAAGTGAATCAGAGCCACATGCCCAGCCAGTCTTCAATGAGCTATTGTTCAAAACATTCTGAGTCAAAGAGCTCTGATTTTGTTAAAGCAAAAGAAGATTTCAACCAAAAGTTTCCCAGACAAGGACAATACCTCAGATCTGAGAGTGTCTTACGGGAGTGAATATAACCTGGGCTCTGATACGCTTTTGACTCTGGTCAAAGGCAGAACTCCCACTGGCTCCAGGCTGTAAAATTTTGCTCTTTGCTGTCAGCAATACGTTATTGTTAAGAGAGGCATCTCAGCCATACCAAAGCAAGATTTATCCATGTGTAAAAGCAGTCTGATGTTGTCCAAAGAAAACACTGGTCTGCTATTTTTTGGCCTTTTTATTTGTAAAACTCAGAGCAGATATTGTTACTGCTGTGGAAGAAATCCAGATACATTTTCACTGCTTTTAAGCAGTACAATTATAAAAAACAGGATGTCTTCAACTTTACAAACTACTCTGGCATGGGACTCTCACATGGAAATTAACAGAGTATCTGAACTGTTAGTGACACTTGTTTTCAACAGATTGCTGTTGACTTCAGAAGTTGAGTGAAGCAGGAACATGAACCTTATGACTCCAAGGGGAATACTTTGAGTCTTTTTACCACATGCTTAGGATTCCTGTCCTAAATAAAAAGTTTCCTCTGCTTCAGTCAAAATTTTAGCCATATGAAGCTAGTGATGTCAAATATAAAAAATTACAGCCAGTACAAAATGTTTATAAGGTGACTAGGATAAAATGTAAGCTAAGATATCAGACCTGGCCCTGTTCTGATACTCAGTTTAATTGATTCCTTTCTGTTGTATTTGAATTTAGGAAAATTATTAGATTATTAGTTTACTGTCAATCCCTGAACAAAAAAAGAATATCTACTTCCTTCACTTCAAAGCCATCCAATTCTGTAAAAAAAAAAAAATCAGCTTACAAATACCAGAAAACACCTATTTAACCTTGGAGGTATCATTTTGGAGGACAATCATATGCTGTAGGATTGTGGAGGGGCTTGTTTTTCATTTCTCTTTGCTTAGGGCTCCCTAGAACAGTGGTCAAATAATTATTCTAGAGATGTTTTGAGGTAAGATACTTCCAAGCTCTGCAGTGTCAAAAATACTTATGTATTGATATTTGGTTTGAAATCAAATTATCATGCCCATTCTACTGAATTTCTGAATGAGTAGACTCATGATCAGCCATATTTTCACACTTATTTTATCTCAAGAAAAAGATAAATGCTTCACTTAGTGAATTGTATCAGCTGAGGAGCCTGAAGGTGATCAACTCAAAAAGTCTAACAATAATATCATACATCTGAGAAGTGAACTCAACTCTTATACCTGCACTAAATTAGAAAAAGATTTTAGCTTAGATCTGTAACTTCTTATTGGAAGTTCTAATCACTGTACTATGAAAAAGCACATTAAAACAAAGTTATACAAGATAATTCAGCTCTTATTTGCAAATAGATACAAATAGTCTATCATTAGGACATAAGACTCACACATAAAATATCCAACAAGATATTTTGCACAGATTTACATATACCAATACTTGACAACATAATTCTCAAATAAAGGCGATTTTTCTGGCTTTTTTCTGCAGCTTCTGGGGGCTTTAGGCAAGTATTTTTTCTGTTGTAATTTCTTTTCTCTTGAATTATATTTATAATGAGATGGGGGGAATCAAAGGATGGCTGAAAAATATTTGTTCCAAATATTAACTATAAAATTTCTTTGCAAGAGGTCATTTTCCTTCTCAAGACACTACCTTCAAGTACACATGAGAACACTGTACAAAAAGCACATTTTTCATAATATAACAATTGTTCTATTTTTGTGTAGATATAGTTAATAAACACATGTGAAATCTTCTCTCCCACTCAGTAGTCTACTAGCCTTTATTTCTTAAATACTGCTAAATTAGGATTACTGCTAAAGTACAGTAGACAGTATTAGACAATGTATAAACATAATGAAGTTCATGATCCTTACCCACAATTAGCTCAACGCACAATAAAGCAGGTGGTTGCTTTAAACAACAAGAACCATAGGAACAACAGCTAGGTTTCCTACCAGCACTATGAAGCACACCATGAAGAATGGCCCTTGATATACCTCAAATGCCTGAGCTGATTAGAGCTGCATTAGCAACAGCTGATGAGTAAGAAGGTAAGGTGACTACACTCAGCCTTTCAGGCTGACTAATGTGTAGCCTAAACATATAGGAGGAACAGAAAAGTTTTGTAGAAGCTGGAGATTTTCTTACATAGTGGGCTTCCTTTCAGAAAGTCTTATTTTTAATCAAAATGAGTCACCTCTCCAGAACTTCACACTAAAATTCAACAGTTTCATGTAGATGGCCTTTTTAAACATGAAGAAGAACATAATTCTAAATTGTAAGTATTACTGAGTCAAGGTGAGCCCTTATAAATGTTCCGCTTTCCTTTTTTAAAAATACATAAGAAAAAGAATATAAAAAATTAATAACACTCATGAACTAGCCGAAGAGATACAGAAAGTAAAAGTTAGCTGTAAAATGGCTACTTCAGGGATGTAGCACTTCCATTGTGCAAAATATAAAGGGCAATTACAAAACCTTTCTGAAAAAAAATAGTGGGAATAACTCTTTGAGACTGAAGGGTAACTACATAACTGGCAATTACAGGAAGATAGTGAAGATGAAATAGTTTTGTGATACAGGATTGTGCTACATTTTATTTATTTATTTATCCACAGAAACTTGCGTGTAAGTAGTTTTCCCTTCTTTTGTAGGTTTTTAATACCTTTAATAAAAAGTAATTCTGAGAGGCTCTTTTCCCCTAATTCAATCATTTTAGAAATGTAGAATTTACCACATTGTATCAAATTTATTTCAGGTTGTCATTTTATTTTCTAGAAAGGTTGTGGATGATACACTTTACACAAAAATTAGGGCTTATAAACTCTTTATCCACCTCATTTGTACAAACAGAGAATTTTTCAAATGTGAACAGTATTGTGTTATAATTTACAAAGTAAATTGCAGAAGAAGTTAATAGATTTCCTGTTAAACCAAATCCACACATTTCATGTTCAACATAAAAAAAATGATCCATCTCTCCAGGAGTTTAGTGTAGTCCTGGAAACATATTGGATGCATAAAAACCCTTAGTCTTATTAAGAGAGGATTAACACAGTAGAAAACTTACATACATTATATATATCAATTACTGCCTATATTTGTAGATCATATATATGAACATATATATAGATCATCTAACACTGAAAAAAATATAATTGTAGCACTATTTTGTAAACCATACACTTTTCCTGAAAATTCCTTTATTCTGAGACTGCAAGATAAGTTTGGGTCAAATCACATCACCATTATTGTCACCTTTTTTCCAAGCTTGCAGGAGTGTGAAATTAAAAAGGATAACACAGTGTTATTCAAAAGCACTCCAGAAAGTTCCTGGGATAAATTCACCATTCTTGTAACCTGAGACAGCCAGTTTTAAGTTAACCAATTTTAAATCAATTGACTTGAAATAGGATATGCTAGAACCAGATTTGAACCTTTATTTCCTCTTATACTGTGTAATTCATTATTAATCTTGCTTTCAAAAGTACAGTAGGATCTAGTGACTCATCTATGTTTGATACCATAAAGATAGTAATAATCATGTTATGAATAACAATGGCTCCCTTTTTTTTTTTTTCCTAGCTTACAGGAGACACAGTTTAAGCTATATGGGTTTGTTCAGGTTTTGATTCTCTGTGTGTAAAAGAGAGAATTGCAGTTTATGAAAAGTGATTACTGAGGAAATTGACTTGAAGACAGGGTACATAGTTAGCTCTCAAATACTTAAGATGATAGTTAATCATTTACATTGTGTGGGTCAGGAAGATCATAGAATCATCAAATCATACAATCATACAATGGTTTGGGTTGGAATGGACCTTAGAGATCATCTTGTTCCAAGCCCCCTGCCATGGGCAAGGACACCTCCCACTAGAGCAGGTTGCTCAAAGCCC
>JAOXNG010000026.1:54942614-54952620 GCA_028566535.1 Scolopax minor | reverse complement strand
CTTCGTATGTTCCCTGCTACCCATTTGGGCACCTAACTTAAAGGTTCTTATGAAAGTTCAGAACTAAATCTACCACCAGCAAAAATGAAGTTCACAGTCCAGGAAAAAGTTATCTTATTTTTTTTAATACTAATTTGACTAAAAATGATACATAATCTAGGTAGGTGAGGGGTCTAGAGCCAGCAGTCTCACAAGGAGCAGGTGAGGGAACTGGGGTTGTTTAGTTGGGAGAAAAGGAGGCTGAGGGGAGACCTTATCACTCTACAACTACCTGAAAGGAGGTTGTAGCGAGATGGGGGTAGGTACCTTCTTCCAATGAGAGATAGGACAAGAGGACATGGCCTCAAGTTGTGCTGGAGGAGGGTTAGGTTGGATATTAGGAAAAATGTCTTCACTGAAAGGGTTACCGGGCATTGAAACACACTTCCCATGGAAGTGGTTGAATTGTCATCCCTGGAGGTTTTTAAAAGACAGGTACATGTGGTGCTGAGGGATATGGTTTAGTGGTGGTTTTGGCAGTGTTAGGTTAACAGTTGAACTTACTTAAAGGTCCCTTCCAACCGAGATGATTCTATGATTCTAGTTTTAGCCATCCCATTGAGTGAGGGTAAACATACTGAGGCATTAAAATACTGGTAATGCGGTAAGAGATAGTCAGAAGTCATAAAACAGTGACATATGTTTCAAAGAGTGCTGTAATATGCTTAAAAGTTGATGAATTTTGGCAGCTCTGGCCCTCAAACTGCTTTAACTGAGAAAAGCTTCCATTTCCTTCCAAGTTACTATTACTTTTTAAGACGTTTTAATCATGAAAGCTGAATTGATTGGCAATGTCCACATAGAATCTTGTTGAATAAACAGTATGGCACATTTTGTTAATTAATTGGAGAAAGCTGAAGAAAAGATTAAGCAAAAGCAATCAGACTTTTTGAAAAGTCTTGGTATAATCTTTAAAGCGCCATTTAACACAAACTGTTTCTTTTACTAACTTGCTCGTTTACTTGAAGTCAACACAATAGTAATGACTGTCAGTTAATTTTTTTTTTACTAATCTGGAATACGAAGTCACTGAATGAAGTCACGTATGATCTGCATGACTTGTAGAAGCAGCAGAGAGTATTCTTAAAGCAGAAAAGTTATTTGGCAGAGTGGCTGCTATTAACTCTTCGGTGCATGCTTGTTATTGTAGAAATGGAGTTTTTTGAGCCATAAATTATAAAGCTATGGAATACATGTTTGTATCATTTATATAAAACTGCTGTAATTCTAGCCACCGAATTGCAGATCTGTATGAAGTGTTAAAGAGGACTTAAGTGAAAAATGACAACTAATTTATATGCCGTTTTATTCCTGGACACCGCTTTGCCCACACAACGTATGTTGTATGCTGAATTTAGAGGCACACTCGTGTCCATTGTGTTGCATTAGTCTAACACAACAAAATAATTCAGCTATCAAACCTAAACAGTTTGAGATAATCAAAGGAGAATGGAAAGAAAAGGCGGACAAAGTTTTATTGCTGGCAAGAGAAACAGCAACAGTGCAAAGATACTTTAAATAATTACTGGTATGGTTCTTTGGGTGTGCATAAAGACAGTAAATGCTATGGGCACTGTAGCAGTCTTCTGTGATGTGAGATCACCTGATGCACACCCGACCAAATAGCTGAGGAAGAACAAAGAAATTCTGCATGTCTGAAACAGGAGATACTACCATGTTATTCTGATGTCTCATGTTGCAATAGAAAACAGTTCCTTTTGTTTATTAGGGGAAAAAAAAAAAAACTAAGTTAAGAATGGTAAGACACTGAGGCCTTTGGTACCACACCTGGAATATCCCACAAGTCTGATTTCAAAAAGCAATGTCAGCCAACACAAGATTAGAGTTACAGTTAAGGGACACCTTGCTATGTCTTTTATTTCCCCCCCCAACACTCCCAGGCTGTACTCAGCCACAGGAAGACTCGAATAAAAAAAGTTGGCAACTGAATAGTATGCAGACTATGAATTAAAAATGAATAGTCCCAATGACTTGGTGTATATATAGGTTGTTTAAAATAAAATCCCAGCAGTGTGGTTTCACTAATATCTAAGACAGCCTATTGCAGAATGTGGCTATTAGCATCAGCCTGACTGCTAAGAATTAAGGGTTCCTACCATTAGGCTTTAACTTAATTCCTTTTAACAACAGGAAAGTTCCAGTATTCCTCACTGGAATCCTATTATGCTTTTCCAGTAAGGTGTTAAGACGACAACTCAGGCTTAGTATATATGGAGCTAGTGACTCTTAAAATATACTCTGGAGTAAGTGGCTATTCCTTTAATCTGTGACCTTAAAATTCAGCAAGAGTTGATATTCTGCTGCTTTTATGTACTGGGCTGATCATTGGTCGAACTAATCCAGCTGGTGCTGTACCATTGGCTCACGTTGCTGCTGAGTATGGTGGCAGCACAGCTTGGTGGGGACATCCACCATGAATTTAGCTGTATCAAATTGTCTGTCACCTGGTGTCCCCCTCACTGACATCCTTCCTCAGTGTGAAGTTAATAATTAAGGTTATTTCTTGTTAAATTTGAATTAGATTAAGCTGACATAGATTAACAGCAATGGTGAGGACAGGGAAGGAGAACAGAAAATTAATGATGGCAGCCAAATGTAGAGATCTTTCAGCCAGATGAAACTTAACAGGGACCAAAAATGGAAGAACAACAAATTCCTCTGGAAAGTTGCCTCACATCAGACATGCCCTGGCCTGTTCTGTGATGGCCTTCTGCCCAAGACAGGGCAGGCCCACCAGCTCAAAGCCTGCAGGCACACACTCTTTGGACTTAACAGCTCTCAGGACACTTTGCTTTCCTCTCCTCCCAGCCTTGATTTCTGCTTCCTTACTATATCTCTGACTTGTAGCCCTTTTAAAAGCGATTAGAAAAAGGGAAAGCATAAAATTAATAATCAGTGGCAAACATCAGGAAGCAGACCTGCTCCATTCAGGATGGAGTCGTGACCTCTGTAAATGCAAAGCTATCAAAAAGAACTTTCTAGATCACTTAAAAACACATCATTAGTCCTTGTCACACTGGGACTTGGCTTATTGTGGAAAAGTCATTAGTTTCTTTTCAGATTCTCTGGAGAATTTCCAAAACCTAGCCCTTGTATTTCCCCACCTTGTTCGTATGTAAGTTTGTATTTGAGCCTTTGTGAGCTGGTACAGTACATGCTGCTCCAAGCTTAAATTTGTAATTGCAGTAGCAAAGCAGTCAGGTGCTCTGCCATTGCGGGTTCCATGTCTAAATGGAATTAGGAAATACCAAAATCATACTTACACCAGTCCTCCACCGAGGTTATAAAGTCTTTGTAAGGAATCATAATTTAGGGAGCTTATGAGCTGGCCGTGTACACAACATTCGTAGTCTAACAGCTACGCAATGTGTGAGGCCGTTAAGATTTAACTTCAAACATTGCATTAAAAACACCCTTACCTTTAAATGGAGTTCAGTGGTGGTATTTAATTGTCTTTTGATAAAATTAGCTGTTTACATCACAGCAGCTTGCTGGGTAACCCTTGAAATTACCTTCAGAAATCTGTATTTTGTATTTTCTTTCCTGAGTATCGTGACTGGAACCAGAGCTCTTTTGTTAATGCAGTCATTCTATAGACTGGGGATCCATTATTTTATCATTGTGAAGTGTTAACTTCACATAAAAATGACACAAAAATTCAACTTTTCCTTGGTCTACTACTCACCCAGAACTCTTCCTAACTCCTTCCTAGGAGAACATTACCTTCCCATGGTTGGGCAACTCTATCTATATGACTCTATATTAAGAGTCCTAATTTCTAAGGTTACTGTCGTGTAGTTCCTTAGGAGGCTATAATTCCCAGACTTCCTACAAGACCCTCAGGTTTCAGGAATG
Source organism: Scolopax minor (assembly GCA_028566535.1). Lineage (NCBI taxonomy): Eukaryota > Metazoa > Chordata > Aves > Charadriiformes > Scolopacidae > Scolopax > Scolopax minor. The sequence goes on along the minus strand of JAOXNG010000026.1, from coordinate 54,948,705 downwards.
CTCTTTTGGTCCATTCCACACCTTTTCCTTTTTATGTTTTGTTTCCAACAAAAGCCTATTCTTGCAGATAAAAAAAAAAAAAAAACCCTACTTAATTATCTTGTGATTGTGGTTCAATTCTAATGAAATTGGATTTTAAATTAAAAATAAAAAAATAATACTCCAGATGCAAGAGAAAGATTCAGAATGTTCATATAGGTTCATAGGATTATTGTATGCACCTGTCTTTTGAATAATTTAATTATACCAAATGATCTAAGAACCTAGACTCAGGAAAGCTGAAGAAGTTTCTTCAGTTGTGAAAATCAAGATACTTGCAGAGTAGCTTCAGTACTGATACGCCTGAGTATAAAATAATGTGCTTCTTTTTCTTTTTCCCTCTTTCAGCAAAGTTTCTGTTTGAGAAATACACATTCCCTCAGCAAAACAAAAACAACTTTTAAAGGTTGTTCTCAGTGGAAAACACTCTATGCCCCATTACCTGCTTGAGTGAAACCAGACTAAGAACTTCTGTCATGGCAGCTTTTCTGCTGGGAGCTGTGTTGCTTATTGTTCAACCTGAGATAGTGCCTTCCAGACCGGCTATAAATTCGAAGACTGAGACTTCTTCTCAGTCTGTTCAGAGAGAACTTTTAAAGAAAACATCTCAAAAAAATGACTTCAAGGAGAACATTCATTCTAATGGATCGTGCCGGCAGCTGCCACAGACTATCATCATTGGAGTAAGAAAAGGTGGAACAAGAGCTTTGTTAGAGATGTTGAGTCTCCATCCAGATATTGCGGCAGCAGAAAGTGAAGTTCACTTCTTTGACTGGGAAGATCATTACAGAAATGGATTGCAATGGTATATTAATCAAATGCCATTCTCTTATCCCCATCAGATCACCGTGGAAAAAACTCCAGCATATTTCACATCACCTAAAGTGCCTGAAAGAGTTTATAACATGAATGAATCAATGAGACTGCTCCTTATTTTAAGAGACCCGAGTGAGAGAGTACTATCAGATTACACCCAAGTGTTCTATAATCACATGCAGAAGCACAAGCCGTATCCATCAATTGAACAATTCCTGATTAAAGATGGTGAACTCAATGTGGACTACAAGGCAATAAACAGAAGCTTGTACTACATTCACATGCAAAACTGGCTGAAGTATTTTCCTCTGGATCATATCCACATTGTAGATGGGGATAAATTAATCAAAGATCCCTTCCCAGAAGTAGAGAAAGTAGAGAGATTTTTGAAGTTATCACCACAGATAAATGCTTCAAACTTTTATTTCAATAAAACTAAAGGCTTCTACTGCCTGAGAGACAGTGGTAGGGAGCGTTGTTTACATGAGTCAAAAGGACGAGCACACCCACAAGTAGATACCCGGTTGCTCGAGAAACTGCATGAATATTTCCATGAACCCAACAAGAAATTTTTTGAGCTTGTGGGCAGAACATTTGACTGGCACTCATTTGTGGCAAGTTAGTGGTAAGCTCCAGAACCGATGTTTGAGTGTACATTTAGAAATTTTAAAAAGGGCATTTAAGCTGTAATTTATTTGTAAAGTCCATAAATACTTCTGTACAGTATTAAATTCACAATTGCCATATATACTAGTTATATTTTTCTACTTGTTAAATTTCAAAGCATTTTGTATTGTTTTTCATGGTTGTTAACATTGTGTATGATGTGTCTATATGAAGAAACTAAATTATTTCACTGCAGAAGATGGTCTCTTGAGAATGTGTTGTCTTTTTAATAAATAAACTCATTTCAACAGAACCTTTCAGAAATTATTTAAATACTTTGGCCTTTCTGGACTATTCTGGACTTTCTCCTCCAATTGCTAATGAATGAACTAAACTTTGCATTTCCATTTTTCCTGCTTTAAAGAAAAAAATGTGGTTTAATAATTTCTTTTTCCATGTTGTTGTATTTCATTAACTGTTTATTTCTGATTAAGTGGTGGTACTTAAACATATTGGGACATGTACACCCAAAGGACAATGGAGGTGTCTATGTAAAATGATGTAAACTGCTCTACTTCCCTTCCTACTTAATGTCATAACAACTGTTCCTCAACTTCTTTGGCAGTACAGATTTTTAAAGATTCTGTGGGGGCAAGCTCCTAAAAGCCAGAGTTATGGAAAAATATGGTCAACCTGAAAATGTATGTATATATACTTTATAAAGGAGAGTTGAGAGAAGAGTTTAAGCAATATAGGAACGTTTTCAAGGTTGCTTATGACTGTTCCTACCTTTTATAGCACATTTATGCTTTGTCATCTCTGAAAACAAACACACCAGAAAAATTAGTTGGTCTACATTCCAATAAGCAGCAGCTTCATTCATATAAATATTACCACACTTGTACCCCATTTAAGGCTGTTTTCCATAGTTGAGCGAATGCTTTGTGCACCTGAAAAATGCCCATGGACTACTGTTCATTTAATCTCCTTCTAAGAACCATGATGCTGTCTTGGTTAGACTTGTGTGTTGTGGGATTAACCTCAGTTCCAGGAACTTTTATGGTCTTCCATCTGCTAGAAATGGAAGTTAAAGGGAATCAAAAACAAATTGATGAGGAAAACTTCAGGGAAACTGTGCCTCAGGAATAAAGACACCACAGAAGACTCTGGGAGAATGATAAGCCACCTCATTACCTTGAAGAAAGGTACTGTGGTTTTGTGAGGGTACATCTGGCTCCCTTGTATTGAAAAAACCCTAAAGTTGCCAAGGGCATTTGTTGGTCCTCTCTGCAGCAGTATTGCAGGCATTTTTTTCCCTTCACCTCTGAAGTTCTCAAGATCTCTTTTATTGTCCCAGAATTGTAGCATACTTACCGGTGGGTGAGTATGAGCAGGTGTCCCTTTGTTCCCTGAAGCCTGATTTGTGTGAAAGATTCTAGCAAGGGACTGTCAGGTCAACAGAACCACAATTGCCAGGGCAGAAAGTTATTCAGATGCGTTTCCCTGCAAATATAGCTATTAATGTTATCTGTTTTATGTTATCTTGATTTTGCTGTAAATGGCATCCTATTTCTTTTAAATCTACTTGGTTATAGTTGCATAGCAGCCTTACACACATTTCATTTCTACAGAGGCATTTCCCTGAAATTCCCTTAAATTCTTGTGTGTCAGTATTACTTGCCAGATGACTTCTTTCATTTGTTCAGTGTTCTCTCTGCTGCCAGTGTCACAAACAGGTTAGGATTGTAAAGACTGTACACTTTATACTTCTGGCTAAGGAAAATCATTGAAGAAAACTGAGAAACCTTCACTTTTGTTGTTTTTCTTCCTCTTTTTTTTTTTATTACTTTCCTTGTCACTAGAATTTCATTATTATAGTTCAGCTGAAGGCATCCAGTCACTTCAGGAATGCATGGCCTTTGGATAGAAGATGTAAAATCTCAGAGACACAGACTGTCCATGGTAGGGCTTTTTGCTTCCTTCCCCAGCTATCTGGTTGCTGTGAAAAATCTTTTCTGCTGCTCAGATTTCTTAAGCCTTCATTTCTGGATCTGTGTCCCTAGGGACTTCTGTCAAATCAGAGGAAACTGATCTCTATCTTTCCAGATTTTTCTGCAGCAGCAGAGATACAAGGAGGTAGAACACAGTGCCAGAATAGGTCAGCCTTTTTTCAATTGCACCAGAGAAGTTCTAGGCAATTTTGGAGCTTTTTTTCAGACTTAAGATAATGTATCTTTGGTCTTGTAGCTGAAACAGACAGATGCATGTACCCCCTACATTGAGAAATGTATCAGAAGTATTGGATATCTTGGAAGTGATTATTTTCCATTGATAAAACTTTGTTCCTCTGTCTAGTCTGTGTGTATGTCCAAGCTAGACTCAGGTCATACTGCATTTAGTCATTTGTTTAATCTTAGAATGGTACTTCCAAGTATAAGACCTGATCTGTGATCTTCCACGTCCTCAGACTGGTGTGTCCCTCTTCACTTTCACACCAAGAAACAAGTTGCCTCTTGTAAATGCTTCTTTCAGGGCAAATTCAGGGCAACTTGCCAAGGAGTAAATACATCATCCAGAAGCGTGGTTCTTTGCCCATGCCCCTTCCCAGCTGTGCCAGTCCAGAAAGAGGGTTTGGCTTGTATGTTCTTGGCTAGAATTACTTCCAAAAGCTAGTTGTCCATCTGTTCGTACAGCTAGTGCTGTCCAAGGAATCACTAACACATAACTGTAGGAGACTTGAGTGTTAATCATTCATGAGAGCAGCTGGAGTGAAAGTCAATCCAGAAAACAGTTCTGAATTATCTCAAAACTAAAACGTGATGTTAAAGGCTATTTTACAGTTGACTTTCTCTTGGATTATATTGAATAAAAAGATAGTTAATGCCTAGAAAGACTTACACCTCTTTGAAATGCCTGCTTTCAAGGTAATAGCTCAAAAAAGCCTGCATAATGTTTAAATGTGGCCTTGTTAATTGTGGTTTACCTGGCAGATAATTATTAACTAATACTGGCCTCAGAATTGTTGCTAGCTTCCCAAGTTGTATGCACTGTATCCCTGAGCTGGGCAGCTCTGAGTTTTCAGACAAGTTGGGAACTTTGCCTTTAAAGTATAGTATGACAGAAGTGGATTCTATCACATAAAAGCATAATAAAGAGTACTTAAAGGTTGTAATGATAAAATCCATGTAATAATTTGTAATAATGTAGATTTAGAAACATGGGAATAAAGATGGAAGTTGAATTCTAAGAGTGTCACTTGGCCTATTGACCTACTAAATACTCTCTGCCAAAACACAGTTGCATTATATCGCCAGTTTTCATGGACATGCTCATTTCTGTTCATCCAAGTAGCTTATGCATAGCTTTCTGGTAATCATTTACTTAATGTTAGTTCTTACATTCCTGTGGTCTGTGACCAAAATTAATGTTCCTAAGTAGGTATTTCAGTTATTGCATTCAACAATCTGTTGTAATTTTGTCAGTCTCTTGTATTTTAATTTTAAGGTCTCTGAATTCTGAGAGCAAAAGCAATCTGGGTAAGAGTTTCAAACATTCTGCACCTATGATTAGTGTCTGTTCTTTAGGGTCCAGCTGGTAGTTGGGCTGTTAGATTGCTAGACCTTCAGATTTAAATGTTATACATCAACTATGTTTATCATTAACTTGAGTAGAGCTGTATTAGCTGTTGCTGTCTGACTTGATTCACGTATCTGGGACAGTGAGGTCAGTTGTCACCTATGCGTTGGCTTGATCCAATAAAATTATTAAGTGCAGAATTGGACGTAAGTAGTGATTATCAAATTTTGCTTTTAGTGCAAATTCTGAATGTGGTACTTCATGTTTGTGGTAGAGAGTAGCAAAAAGGTTATATGCAGCAACTCAAGTTCCCAAATACTTTGCACATATTTCAAGCAGCCTGCAATGTAAGTTTTGTTTTGTGTTCATCTTCCATATTAAATGGATTGTTCTGTCTAAAACTTGAATATGAGCTTTGTATACTTGGAGAATTAATATACAGGAAACATGTTTATTCTGAAGTGAAACTCTGGGATGAAAACCAGAGAGGCTTTAGCAGAGCTAAGACAACCCGGACGAGTTATAACAGTAATTTCTTCTTTCAAAATCTGGAAGCAATAAGCAGTTCAGATGTGCTTTCTGAATGCAGTGAAATCAGTCCCTTGGGCAGACAGTGTATGAAAAAGCCTTTGGAATTAATTTTGGATATTAACTCTATGATACTGTGAAAATACTGTAATGCATCCTGGAGCTAAGAATGCAATGTTTTACCTCTTTCTTTCTAAAGCCTTAGTTCTGTGCAGACTGGTGTCATGGTGACCTGTTTCAAAAAGACCAGATAGGAAAATTGCTTGATTTACTCAGGTTTTTGGCTTCAATTCCAGGACAATGAATGGAAAATCAGTGAACATATATCTTTCTGGGGGCTCTGTTATTGAAATTGTTAGCAGTGAGTCCACTTTTCCATGCAGCCAGTTTGAGTTGTTGCTGAAATGTTGTTTGTTTTTTTTTTTTCGTTTTGGTTGGTTCTCTGCTTTTTGATGACTTTTTTTTTTTTTTAAGCCACGCTACTCTGCGGTTGTACGGTAGCAACCCTGCTAACTGCACTGCAGTG
>JAOXNG010000026.1:54930881-54942514 GCA_028566535.1 Scolopax minor | reverse complement strand
CCCTCTCTCCCACTCCTTGTGCACCTGCCCAAGCTGTATTCAACCTCAGAGAGGTTGGTGTTGTTTTATAAAGTTGACCTTTGACGAAAGCCTACAATGAATTGGTATTGTACTCAATAAAATATTTTCTGAATTGCATCTTTCCTTTCTCTTTTGTTCATCAATTTCTAGGTTGGAAGTCCAGAATTTAGGATTCAACTCCATTTTAAATGTTACTTAAGAATTTAGCTGTAGCCTGGTGCTTGATTAGAAAGCAGTTTGCTAGCAGGCTGTGCCTGCATGTTCTATTGCTGACACAGAATATGCAAGGAGGGAAGGTTTCTTATGGCAATAACACTGAATCTTCTTATATCGGGCAGATGCCAAAAATAACAGGAACATCACGTTCCTATTAAAGTTTTAGAAAGGATAAATTCAGTGGGTTTTGTGTAAGGTGTGGCAATATTCTTTTTCTATGTTCATTATTCCATTTCCTTACTAATGTGAGCTCCGCAGGAGCCATCTGGGCCTAAGGGATTTTGAGCCAGATGAAAGCCTTCCTACCTTAGTATAGTCCTATCATCTTCACTAGTGTCTCCCTACAGTCCTAGACCACATTCACCAATTTCTGGCTGGGAAAGGAAAAATACTACCACGGTGTGTGACCGTGGAGCCAGAGGAGTACAAGAAGGCAGGGTCGCACCAATTTTACCAACAGGTATATGTTCTCTGTAAGTTTGGGAGGATAAGTGACCACTTCCAGGGGGGACACCCTGAAGCAGAAGCTTACATAGCTCATACCCTAGACCCTAAGTTCAAAGGGGTCCACCGAAAGTGTCACACCACACGTGTTCACCTTATGCAGGGATGGCATGATTGTACAGAACCTTATCCTGAAGCTTGCACAGCTAGCTGTGTTGTAGCCATGATGACAATAAATCACACCCACACTAATAATAATGTTAATATTTACCTGCCATAGATATTCTATGTTCAAGAGTTACAATATTTAAACTAGGATTCTGAGTGTGAATTTTGAGCTTAACATGGGCACCATTCACTTTCCACACTGTATTTAAATGTTTGCTAGACTGTTTCTAATGAAGTGCTAAAAAGCAACAAAAGTGAACAGAAGACAGTGATGAGAGAATGAAAGAAAGAGGCTAAAGCACATTCCGAATGGGACTGTAGAGACACTAATAGTGAGCTTTGAAGTCATGCCATATCTATTAATAAAAGAAAAAACTAGATCCCTGAAAGTACCTTTCCAATGTTGTGCAATACAGGGCTTTTTTCTGTAAAACTCTACCATCTCAGGTTTAAAGTGCAACCACTTGCTGTTGTTTCAGAGGCCTATTTCCTCAGGGCAGCCAGCCGAGTCTGTGATTGCTCTTGCAAATATAAAATAAATACAACACTTTATGAGAATACAATGTCCCATTCAAAGCTTACCACTGCCCTTGAGTACAACAGGAAATGCCAGTCAAGTCATTAATTAGGGTGGCACTGCAGGACAAAGTCTTGCCCTTTGCTTCACAACATGGATTAGTGTGAGTCTTCAAAAGCCAGATAGATATTGGATCTGCAGAGGACAAAGTTTAAACTACAATGATTATCCCATGAACATTGCTGAAAGAGTATGGAAAATGAAGGAAGTCTCCTAGGGAAAAAAAACCCAAAAGGTACTACTTCATCAAGAATATTGCTACATCTGCTGGTGATGCTGTATGATCCTTTTGCATGTACTTTGCTATTCCTTGTACCATTTTCCTGATGTTGTAGGTGAAATAACATCTTCTGTGCTTGAATAAATCAACATTGTTTTGGAACTTCTCGGAAAAAAAATCCATCCTTTTTTTAATCTGACTTGAGCCTATTTGTATGGGGAATATGGTAGTGCTGAGTGTGAGACTTACCACCACAAAACTGGGGGAGAGCTTCATTACTTTGGGGCTCGAAGCTGATCATTCCATATTTCTTTTTCTGCACGCATTTTCAGACCCAGTCTCTGCAGAAAGTCAGGATTCTCGTTCCCTGTAGGCATCCAAACAGATTTCAAATGTCTAAAGAGAACTAAAATGGGATAAGGCATATTTTATATTCTTGTATCTTTCTTCTGCTTTTTCTCTACTGGCTGACCAGATCATAGAATCATTCAGGTTGGAAAAGACCCTTGGGATCATCAAGTCCAAAGATATTTAAGAAATATTATGCATGCACCCCACAAGTAAGAGGTTGTACATAAAAAATACTTCTCAGTAGTTCCTTCAGAGAAATATCCCTTGTCCTTTCCCTTTTTTAAAGTCTGTGACTTGGAAGTCCCAAATTAGCTCACACAGTGAATGAAATTTTGCTGGAGTATATTAATCTGTGTTCTATAATATATATAATAATAAATAAAGTCATAAAATATAAAAAAGGGCAAAAGTATTAAATTAAACTAACATATGCCAACAAAGTGTGTTGTACTTGCTCCTAGGTACACATCAGCTGAAATATTTGCACTTATGTGCTCCTATAACTGTATCATTACTCTTTTCTCATTCTTAACTTGTATTTATATGACTCTACCTAAGTGCCCAGTTATGCTGGAAAATTTTTATGTTCAATGTTAATTCCTTCATTTTGCAATTGCATTGGAAAGGCCAGATACAGATGGAAGCCATGCAACTATCTTATGAGTAAAAACCCCTTTTATTAGTATTTTGCTTTTCAACAATAAATTAAATTGCATTTATATCTCATAGAACATTACCAAAGAAGAGCAGTACTTACTTTCTTTTCTTGCAACAATAATCCACCCACAGTAAATTTTCTGCTTAACTACCACACAACAGTTGATGCAGTTTTTAAGTTAATAGTGCAATAAACTCAACAGTGATGCTGCAGATTTTAAATGCCTTCGGGGATATATAAAATATGCAAGTCGGGGTGGGGAGCAGCTGGATGCAGGGGAACAGCTGGTCTCATTGGTCTGAGAACACTTTTTTAACGATGTGAGATGTGAAATTATTGGCTTGGATGCCACTTTGTGTTGTCTATGAAAGCAATGGCTTCAATTAAATTCAAAGTCAATAATACCATGATAATGACATCATCTTTTTACTTGCTATGGACACTAGGCTCTGCCAAAACACAGTTTAAGATACAAACTCCAAATAGCAGGTGCATGAGGGATCGCTTAGTATAAAAGAATTTGTAATACAACTCAGATTCAATTATAAAGGTAGATTGGCTTGAACAAAGGACTGTTCTGATGTGAATGGCAAAATTCTTCGTTATTTAATTTGGATGAGGGTTGCAGAAACAGGAACCTGTATGCATTCACAGTAGAACAACTGACGTGCCCTCTCCTCCTTGGTTTCAAATCTCTCAGTCAGCTGTATTTCAACAAAAATGAACAGGCCAGCTTCCAGGACTCAACACAATTCAGTCCAGATAATGCTTAGTTACAAATACAAGAGTTCTTGCAGTAATTCTTACACCAGTCAGACATCTCAGGGTATCTCCTATTACTGAATTTTGTGAAATTCCTCTTTCCCCTCCAGTATGCCTCTGTATCACATCAGTTCTATAATTAACTACTCTGTTAGCACTCTGTAAGAAAGTAGATCGGTGATCTGATGGCATTTTTATAAAGTACTGTTCAAATGAATGGGAAAGTGCAGCATTATAGAGTACAGAACATAATTTCTGTATGTTTGCTCTGACGACAGAATCAGAGAATAGTTTGAGTTGGAAGGGACCTTTAAAAGTCATCTAGTTCCAACCCCCATGCAATGAGCAGAAACAAATAGGTTGCTCAAAGCCCCATCCAGCCTGGTCTTGAACACTTCAAGGCATGGGGCACCTACCACCTCTCTGGACAACCTGTCCCAGTGTTTCACCACCCTAATCATAAAAAATTTCTTCCATATTCCTTCCATAAATGCAATATATTTTAAAATTCACTTGAATAAAATTAATCTATTTTGGTCTGTGTCATTGCATTACAGGAGGTATCATTGTCACATCGGCATATGCAAGTAGTTACCTAATAGATTTGGGAAACAGAAAGGCATAAGCAAAGGAACATATTTTCTTTGTTGCTAGAGTAGCAGTTATGTTGTTATAGGCAGTGGTACACAACTTTTGCTCATACTACAAATGGTAGCAGGATTTCTTTTGAAGTAATGAAAACCATTCTCTTAAGCCATGTAGGAATGGGATCTTTTTTCCCCTTATGACTTTGTGTAAAGTACAAAGAGCAGGAACGCATGTTATATAGCCAGATAACAAAAGTTTACTTAAATGTAGCTAAACCAAAGATAACATATGTGTGCATGTGCTGGAAGAAAAGAAATTGAAACCATACTGTGTCTTTTTTATTTTAATGTCTTATTGTTCTCTTGCCTGACCTTTCTGGGGAATGAGAGAGAAAAAAAGACACGCTTTGCAGAAACAAAACACCTAGTCCATCCTGGCTGTCATGCTGGGTGGAGCCAGGATTAGATAGACAGCCATGTGAATAGGCAAGGACACTGGAAGTGGATAATAAGGGACCAGTGAATACAGGGGAACATCTTATCATAGCCTCATTCCCTGTGTTTACATCCTTATATATGATGAACAGGCACTCTTCGGAAAGACAGCTTCTTGCTCTGTTCTTGTCTGTGCCACCCAAACAGAGAATAGGCATCCAAATCTATCCAAGTGTCAGCTGGTTCTCGTGCCTTAAGGCCTTTTTTAAAAGGCAGTGTAGTATAATGCAATTAGACTTATTATTCACCTAAGTATCTAATCTTCCCCTTTTTTGTTTTTAAATTTGTACTGAGTTTTCCATCTGCTACAAATAAAAGGGTTTGATGAATAAATGATTTACAGCCTGCAGGAGGAGAAGAGTTCATATTAAACATTTTGCAGACAGGAGACTTGTAAAAGAGGATATTTTCCCATAGAAAAAAAGAGCATCTGTGGACCAGTTGGTTTCTTGCTGACTAAGCCAACTGGGTATGATACTATTTTTGGCAGCTTCCTTATTCTTGTGTGGGCTTCGGTTATATGAATTCCATAAGACATCTATTATTGAATATAGGTATAGATCATTGAATATCATGCATGTTTTATGTTATGATGTTGGCATTCATTTTCTAAGTTTATGTTAAAATCCTAGGGCCGTTTTTTGGTACTTAATAAAATTGAATCAGCTAATGCTCAGACATTCATAAACCAAAAAGAAAATAATATAAAAGTTAAACTGCTTCAAATGATCCTTTTTCATGACTCATACAACAATTTTTTTTCTTCAACCTTATGGAAGAAAGTTAAATTTCAAGCACGGTAAATAAAGGAAAGGATTTACTATCACTTACAAATAGGGCAATGCATGAAAAATGGATTTTAGCAAGTAAATTAACTGTTCAAGAAGTTGAACAGGGATTGACAGCTCAGGAAAGTGAAAAGGAAAGCCTTCCCTGTTCTCAGAACAAGGGTAAAATGAGTGTCACAGACTCTATGGGGACCTGCAGAGTTCTGGTATGTTCCCTCCACCTTATCACAAACAGGAGAGTTTTACTGCCTCTCATCTCTCACCAAAAGATGCCTTTTCTTCTCCTGTGCCCCAGGTTACTAGCCTTGAATTGGCCTGTTTAGCTGCGAGTATACTGGAAATGACAATTTAAACATAAAGGCAAACGTGGCTGAGTAGAACCATCTCTCTTCACCACCTACATAACGGCTTGCCTTACAAATGGTTACGCCGAGCCAGCTGGGAGGAGAATGTGCCCAGCGCAGATTGCACTGACATCGCTGCTAAACTCTTCATTACCTTATGCAGCAGACAGCTTTGGCATTCTTCCTACTAACTGAAGGGCCTCAGCTCTTCAAAATCGCGGCCATTTCTTTGGCAGACAGGCCATCATCTCTCGCGTTTGATTGTCTAGTAATAACTACTTGCCGGGAGGTGATGCCCCTAAATTTCTTTTTCCCCAAACCAGTGATTCGGAATGTGATTTCAGCAGATACAAGCCATGGTTGAGCACTCAAAGACACTGCTTAATCTGGCCAAAGCTGGTCAGAGCTGTGCCAGAACAGGAGTGGATTCAGCTGAAAAAAGAACCCAAACAAAAACTGTTTTTCCAGCTGCATCAGGTCTCTGGTTCAGATCATCATGCAGTTCTGCAAACACAGGCAACTTGAGCGTGAGACAGCTTTTCGTTCCAACACTCCTACTGAAAATTAGCCTATAAAAATATGGAAGTCTTCAGATATTACAGCACTTTGAGATATCCCTGCCCTCTATTTGTACTGCCTTAGGGCTGGTACAACTTTTTGGGAATTATCCTGTGAATGGGATCAGAGAACTGGTATATTATTTTTTTTAGATTTGCTTTAAAGCACTGGTCATGCAGAGAATTCCCCATGGCTCTCAAAATGTTCATCTCTCGATGGGTTCCATTTACTTTTCCATTCAAGCCTTAATTTCTTTGTCTGTCTGCCAACAGAGGGCAGAGGGTCTGAGATAATTCCTGTTTCCAAAGGAGACACCTTTAGTACTACCCTTAGCCAATTTCACAAGGGATCTGTGCCACAGCTTCGTATTTTGTGATGGGTTCAATCAACCAGAAAAAGAATGACTAAAAACTGTCTTCCCTATTCCAAAAGGATATACAATTCTTTATCACGTTTCTAGTAATTTGGAAAATATTTTTCTAAGAAGCAGGATTATTACCTCATTCTGCTCTCAGATACACTGGTTAAACCTAGTGCCCTCCATCATCTGAGAAATGGGAGACAATACTTTAGGTCCGTAGATATAAATTTTAGTATGCAATCTTATCTGTCTTCTGAAGTACTGAGAGAGCAGGAAGACTACCTTTTCCTCTCGCTGGTGAATTTTTAGTTTCTATTATATTTAATGCCAGGCTTGTTTTATGCCCATGAGACAAGAATTCTATTTAGAATATTTTAAATACTGGTAGATTTTCCTTTCTTATCTGTAAAATCAATTTCTGAAAACTTGTTCTTAACTTCAGCAAGTGGGAAATGTATCTAAAAAAACTACCGGCAAATGAATCTGTACAACCCTGGTTTCTGCTACAGAGTGATACTGACAATTCTCCTACAAAACTGGCAGAGTCAGTGGATTCAGAGTTAAAAATTCCCTGTCTCACTGAAGTCACCACAGTAGAATAATACCTTGGTGCTTAAGCCAATGTGTATATGTCTCAACCAGTGGTATACATCACTTGAGTATTTTAAGGAATCAGATTTGCTTTTATGCATGATTCAGTTAATGGTTACATTCAGCACATTTGATTTTTAATACAGTATACAATTTCTAAGGCTATCACAGATATACCATTACTTGACTAAACATCTTTCAAAGTACCAGTGTCACAATCACTACCATGAAATAGCTATAGTTCACTGATCATAATTTATATAATACAATTCCCTCATAGCATTTGAAAAGATCCCTGAAATGCAAATGTTAAGGTGGACAGTGACATTCAAGTTATGTTTAGAAGTCATACAAAAAAGCAGACAAGTCAATGTTTTTGAGAAAAACAAATGCAAACATCTACCTTTAATAAGGACAGGAACTTAAAACAGGAACTTATCCTTAAGCACATCCACCAGAGTCCTACATGGTAAACTATGCAGTATCAATTTACCTTGCTCTGAAAATGGAAAATCTGAGGAATGAACAAATGGTGCTTACAAGAAAGAGAAATAATAAGTATTTTAAATCAATGCCCTTCACAGTATATTCAGCCAGAAATAAATACATTGTAAATTTGCCTAGTGAGAAGTTGGCAGGTAAAAGCCATATTTTTAAAGATATTTATGTGTGGAAAAGCAGAAAGGTTTTTCTGGAATTTTCAAAAGCACCTTCATAAGTATCAGATTATTTGTAGGGGCTTGAATACTGTGTCTCTCAGAGTCTCCTGAAGACTTTGTGAATATTGTCACAGGGAAATGGTCTCTGCCTTCAGAAAGAAAAAAAAAAAAAAAAACAACAAGCAAATAAAAATCCACAACTGGAGAAAAAATTCTACATTTTAAATATCTTTTAAAATATCTTTAAAATGAAGTGATGAAAGTAAAATCTTCTAACCTTTAAAGACACCTAACACTTAAAGGAAAATAATTTCAGTGTAGACTATAATTTTTCTGTCTATGCTGTGTATGCAGAGAGCGATGGGCTCTCTGTAGTTTAGCTGAACCTTTTCTGAAGTCTTACCTTCACCTTATGCAAAATTAAAACCAAAACCAACCAGAGGTTATCAAAATGAAACTAATGTTCTCTCTCCCTGGTCCCAGAAAAGAATAACAAGGTTATTTAGCCATTCTTCTTAAACTAGGCAAACCATATGACAGAAAAAAAAAAAAAAATCTTTAAAATTCCATAGCACAGTTGGATAGGTCCAGATATCTTTCAAAGAACAATAAATCATGCAGAAATTAGCTAAATTCTAAGTGTTCATGAAAACAACTCATAGCTCACAAAATCCCCTCCACCCATATAAGCACATTTCACTTCTCAGTTACTGCCTCTTAATCCAATGCAAACTATGTAAACTTGCCCTGCACAGATTTGACTTGTTCATTGTTTTACAGAACTAGTTTAAAATCATACCTACTCTACAAATTTTCCAGCAGGACAGTCAATAATCTGCTAACTTGATATGTTGCTTTACAGTTTATCACAAAAAAGACAACAAAGTTAAATGCAGCAGAAGGATGCAGGCAGTCCCAGCAGTTATGGTTCATTGATAGTGTGTTCTGCAGCTCAGACTAAAGATTCGTAGTGGATCAAGTTATTTTTCTTTTACAGCCCTAGAAAAGTGTACTAAATTACCCGTATTTTGATACCTGTATCTCAAGTATAAGGGAGAGTCAGCTAATGAATGAAAAAAGGTCTTCTCTTCTGGCTTTCTTGGAGCTTGTCTATCAGAAAAAGGAGTTTACCAGGGTGGGTGGTTTTTTGGTTTTGGTTTTGTTTTGTTTTTTTTTTTTCTATTCTATTAAGTGAATGCCTCATGCAAAGAAAATGCCAGTTTCTTTCTCTCCGTTTCATACTTCAAAATAAAATAAAAAGAATATGCAGGAGCTGTTGCTGAGACAAATACCAATTTGCTCATGCAGGCAAGTAATACAGCAATAAGACAAAGCAGATGACTGCAGATTGGTTTATGAGATGTGGACTGCAAGAACATCCATCATTCCTTTGAAAGGCATCTATTAATCATCTCCTAACAACTTTTTACCTCGATAGACAGACTCTGAGAAAAAGCAATGACTTCTAATCCAGCTGTCCAGGTTGAAATGCCAGTTTGAAAAGCAGAAGTAACCACAGAAACTGCCCTACATTGAATGAAATGTGTCTGAAGGATAATGCTAATCTGATAAGAGAGATCTCTCACATGATTAACATGGTGAGCAGAGAAAGACTTTCATAATCTGCAGAGCAAGGCCATGACTATGCTCAGATGCCAGCTGTAGTTTAGATAAGAAGACAGAGAAATGGATTTGCTAAGCATTTTTGCTCTTTTTTTTTCTTATATAATTCATATAGATGCTCATGGAAGAAAGAGAACCTGCTCTACCGATAATATCCCCAGAGGGATACTGTGAACCTCTGTTTTCCCTCAATTTGGTCTAGGATCAGTAGGTGTCCTAAAAAGGGTTGTATCCTGACACATGACATTACCATCAAATATAGGTTAGCTCAAAGAGAAAAGGTGAAAGTTAGCACAGCCTTCTGAATTGGACATTAATAGCAGTCCCTGACATTTTAATTAATTACTTTCATGAGATTGCTTTATTTACTGCATATGTCTAGAGGTTTTCTCGCAAAATCATAGCGATATGGTGTCACTGAAACATGGTAGCGCTGTTCTTACTAAGTGTGTGCTAAGGCCACTTGTCTTGATTGTCATCTGGGAAAAAGAGGATTCAGGAAAGCAAAATGTAGCTTTAGGTGAACTGTGATGCAAGGACAAAAGGGGTTATACTGCCCTGTTTCTGCCTGTTTCTGTGGAAATCGTGAAGGCGAGAAGAAAAGAACAGGCAAAAAGAAAGTGCTGCAGCAGTGAGGTCAATGATTATTTTTAATAGATTTATAGATTTAGCTAAGTTAAGCTAAAGCTAGCACTACATTCTTTTCTAATGAACCCAACAAAACAAGCAAACAGATACATAAAATGTAGCAGTATAAAGTGTTTGTAAATTAAATAATAAACTCTTGAAAGGATCAAGCTTTTCAATATTTTTGAAGTGCTTATATTGATATTTCATTTGCAGGAAGTAACAACGCTCCTTTAAATCATTGAGAGTAATTGAACAGATATGGCTGTAGATTGTTTGCTGTTCTGAGGATTAAATATAGGAAATGTAAGTTGCCACTCTATAGTTAATGGTCCCATAAAATAAACAGTCTTATTCTGCTTGACTTTTGTGGGTGAGTATCAGAATGAAAATTAATTTTTCACCTAAACAAATTGGCATCAAATAATTTAAAAGCTTATATGCCTGCTAGCAAGATACACCTCATGTCTTCTTATAAAAAGTAAGCAATGCAACACGTCATATCCTATACCCTACTGCTTGCAAAAATTATGCTCCATTGCTGCTCTCCCTGGTTGGTTGTAATAAACATGTACAGAATTTAAACAATGTCTGAAAGACCTTGACAACATTACTTCAGGTGTCCAGATGGTATATAACAAAAATCTTTATGGCTTTACTTGCAAAACCAGTCACAAAATTCTGACATTTTTTTTTGGTGCTATACTTTCTGCTAAGTGTAACTTCAAACATGCTTGCATTAATGTTGTCAGGTAAGATTCCAAAACAGAATAAAAGAAGTACAGGTAACTCACTTCCTTAAAACTGCATGAGTACTCAAGTATGAAATCAGATTGGGATTCTGGAATAAGAGGAACCCTGTGAAGATGTTTCGAGAAGCAAACTGCTTTTATCTAGATCTTGTCAATTAGACACCTTAAAATCATATCGTTCTAGCATTTGTCACTACTCCAATTTTCCCACAACTCTCAATGCCTTTCAAATCAGTGTTTTTTGAAGCAATGTGACTGGATTTAAAGAGTCCGAATATAGTGCTTGCTATAGCTATAAAAGAGACTCCATTCAAATACTAAAATTCATATTTATTAGTTTATTTATTCTGAATTACTAATATGTTCTACATTTTGCCTAGAGTTTCAAGGACATTGAAATTGTTTTGATGAACAAGGGAACTAGGGTAGCACATTTCAAATAAAAATTTTATTGGGTTAATAGAGCTAGTATAATTTATTTTATTCTCACTGTACTTTTCTGAATGTAGCAACCTGGTTCAGTGTTTATTTTCCCTTCATCTTTTGTTCTACTCAAAATTAAGGGAGCCAAAAAGAGACACAAATGTTCACCGAAAAGCATTTGCACTTCGTAGAAGATGCTCAGCAATAAATATAACACAATACTATTAACACACTATAAACTGAGTGCAAAGTTAATCCTTTATGCACTTGTGAACACAAAGCAGGAAAGGATGATGAAAAATAGCTCTGCAAGAAACCTTCTTTTACTCCATAAAGAATATATAAAAATAAAATTAATAAAGAATAGATAAAAAAAGCGAATGATATAATGTTTCAGTTTTCTATGTT
>JAOXNG010000026.1:54872438-54916855 GCA_028566535.1 Scolopax minor | reverse complement strand
ACTGGGGAGCCCAGAACTGGATGCAGTATTCCAGTTGTGGCCTCACCAGTGCAGAGCAGAGGGGGAGAATGACCTCCTTCAAGCTGCTGCCCACACTTCTCCCTATGCAGCCCAGGATTCCATTGGCCCTCTTGGCAACAAGGCCACATTGCTGGCTTATGGAAAGCCTTCCATCCACCAGGACTCCCAGATCCTTTTCCTCAGAAGTACGTCCCAGAGGATCCACCCCTAACCTATATTGGTGCTGGAGTTCTTCCTCCCCAGGTGCAGGACCTTATATTTGGCCTTGTTGAACCTCATTAGGTTCTTCTCTGCTAAGCTCTCCAGCCTGTCTAGGTCACGCTGGATGGTGGCACAGCCCTCTGGAGTGTCAGCCAGCTCTCCCAGTCTGGTATCATCAGCAAACTTGCTAAGCATACACTCTGTCCCCTTGTCCAGGTCATTGATGAATAAGTTGAACAGGACTGGGTATTGACCCCTGGGGGGTGCTGCTGATTGCAGGCCTCCAACTTGACCATGCTCCATTAATGACAGTCCTCTGGGTTCTGTCACACATCCTGTCATTTCTAAACAAGCTAAAATCAGCTTAGGCTAAGGTAAGCTCAGACAAGTTCTAAGACCCTGCATTGCTAGGTCAATGAAAGACTGTGGTTTTTTACTAGTAATGGCAAAACTTATTTTTACTGGGCTTCATATGTGAATAAAACATGCAGATGCTTGTATACAGTGCAGAAGAGAAATGTATGTATGTACACAACTGTGCTTTTCTACTACTAGAGCGAAATCTACTGACTGTTACTGTGAATACACAAGCCCTAAATGTAATGGAATTAAAAATGATGTATGCAAACCTGTTATCAAAGCTATGTTTTGAAAATCTGTTACCACCTAAGGGTAACAAAGCATAGATATAGTCACATTTCTCTCACACCTCACGTGGCTGATTTCTAGAATATAAACATCCAATAAATAAATATTTGACATCATGTTTCTGAGTATTAAATATGTAGAATAAGATAACTCCTCCTGCAGTCAGATGGCTTTTCTAGCAGAAACTAATGTCTGTCTTAATTATTTAGAACTTTTGAATAATTATCAGCTGAAAGTACAGAAGAATGGGGAAAAATCTAGTTGGGTTTCTGAAAAGTCTAGGAGAAGATATTTGCGAAATTAAACTGCTTTGAGTGATGAATACAGATTTCTCATGGGAGTGCAATGATGCATTACGTGCAGAAAAGGTTAGTGATTAGCAGAGAAGGTGTTGACAGTGTTGAAAAGAGTCAATGGTGTCGTTTATTTACATATAGTCTAAAAGGGAGTAAATGACAAAGCTTACAGAAGACAAAAATTTACATTAATTAGATTTAGACAAGTTAAAACTGAAGAAAATTTAGATGGATTTAACATAGGTAGCCAAAAAGACAATAGGGATTCAGGGTCAAATTACCACAAAATTTGATATACGGTATAATATATGATCCCTGATCCTCTAAAAGCTTTCTTTTACTTTCCTTCACAGATTTAAGAGAAAAATTTGCCCAGAATTATATCCCATACAATTGATTTTTACCCTTTTCAGTGTAATATGTTGTCACTTAGAGAAAAGATACTTGAGTTGGAATTCTGTTCTGATCTGATAAATACATTCCAGATGTAAACAGAGAAAATGTACAGCTTGTTACTCTAATAATTTTAATACCTTTTTTGCTATTAGGAAAAATGAATGTGAAGATGCCAAACAAGCATAGGGGAAATTAGGGTTACACTGTCTCTTGGACTTGTCTCTTGGATAAATTTTAAATAACAAATGAAAAGAGACCAAGAATGTAGTCACAGGGCAGTTATTTAAAGAGTAGACCAGAGTAGCCATGTGAATCGGGCATCTGTGATAAAAAGCTGGCAAGCTATTCTAAATGTTATTTGTACTGGAAGTTGAGCATTAAATTCTAGGGTTGTAAAAACACTGAATTTAAATATATTAGTTACAGACAGGCATTCAATAAACTGAATTTATTCCTGGGTGCCAAATTCCTTGAATTATGTCAAGACCAACTCTCAACTTCAGGCTTGACTTAATACTTGACATTTTCAAGTCATAACTGCTTGAGCAGTACTATAAAATACAGGGCTAAAAATGTTTGTGTGGTGGTGTAGAATCTCAAGTTTTCTGTTTCAAATTGCATCTCAAAAGTGATCTTGTTAGTGCTGTGGTCAGGAATAGAATAACATGTTGGACTGACTAACCCAGAGATTTTGATTCTGCTATTCTTAAGTAGCTGACATGAACAAACAGATGACATTTTGTCTTGAGGTTACCAACACACGAAACATGAAACATTGCCTCTCAGTTACATCAAATTTCATCTGACATTTTTTAAAACACGCCATCTACTTCCCACTCATCTCTAATGGTCTGCAAATAGCAAGATATCATGTAACTCCACCATGCAGCCTAGAGTTTATCAAAGATTTGGGATTTTTTTAGGGTGGGGGGGAAGGGGAAGTGTTGAGGAGTTTATGCTGAAATACATGTGCAGTTTGGGGGATTTTGGCTCTTTAAGCTTCATGAATATGAAAATGTTGCAGTCCAGTCCAGCTGCGTACCAGATTGTGTTATCAAGAGTATAGGCAACAGGTCAGGGGGACTAAGACTAATGACAAATAATTGTCATTATTTGACACGTGTGGTACTGCATCTGCTGTACTAGAATCCAGTTTTGGGTTCCTCGAGATAAGAAAGATATTGACATGCCACAACAAGTCTGGGAGGTAAGCCACTAAGATAGACAGGGAGTTGGAGTGTGTGGTTTATGAGAAGAAGCTGAACAAGCTGTGTTTGTTCAGCATTAGGAAGAGAAGGCTGAGGGGAGATCTTATACACAACTACATAATGCAAGGATGGATGTAGGGAATGTGGAGGCACAGTCCTTTCACAAAGGTGCACAGTGAGAGGACAAGAGGCAATGGACACTTCTTTATCTGAGCGAGAATCTTGTATTCTCAGACACTGTCATAACAGGACTAAAAAAGACGACCTTTAAAATCCTGAACTGATTTTTTTAATATTAAAAAAAAAAAATTAACTACCTTACTATTTTCACTATTTTACTATTTTACATTCTTCTAGCATTCTCATTTTCACACTGAGAAATGCATACTCCACACTTTATCCCAGACAGCTACCTATGTGGAGATGAGAGATTTTGAGAAATTGAAAGTGTTTAATGTTTGTTAAAGAGCATCAATTTTCAAGTGCATCAACAAGACACAAGATCCAACAGTGAAGTAGGTGCAAAAGTCCTGCTTGGAAACAACAAGCTTTTCTAGGAGGAAAGAATTTCCTTGCTAAAAGCTGAACAAACCGGAGAAGCAGACACCAAACAAGAACAGTCTTCAGTCTAACGTTAATAACCAATTTGTATTGCTGGGGACTCAGAGATGATTAAATCCCTTTGCTTTAAAAGAACCATCTTACCAAGTGAGCATTTTTTCAAGCTGTAATTGATAAGACAAAAAAAACCAAACCAACTAAAAACTGCATGCAAAGACTCAATAGCAATACTAAGCTCATGGATAGCTTGCTTTCTTTCATGGATCAAAAAAAAAAACTTTACAAATGTTATAAAACAGTATTATTCCCCTCTTTGAAACAGAAGAAATGGAGACACCAGTGTTAAATGACTTGACCAGACACCAATTTGGACTTAGACCTGGATTCTCTGAATATCAGTCCATTACCCAAGTCACTGATCAGCACTGTTTCTAATTGCTTGACACTATGTTCTGAGCATGCCAGTATAACTGTATATATTTTGTATGTAACATAATAAGGTTTTTTATTCTTTTTTTGTTTGTTTGTTTGGGAAAAACCAAACAGGTATGTTCAGTTTGTGTTCTGAGATGTATGCAAATTGGCTGATCATGTCTCTATTAAGTCCTCTAACATTTATATAATCCTTAAGAGTCTCAAGATTTTTCTATTTATATAAGCAGCCACTGTATTTCACAGTTTGTCCTGTCAGCTTCCTTGAGGCCTGCTACATAACTTGGCAAGAGTTACTATATTCCCCCAAAAATCAGTGATTACTCTTTCAAATGGAGCTCTTTCAAAGCCTTCGTAACAATGGGCTATTTTTGCTGTAGATGGACTTCTTTTCCCCCCTTTATAATTTATTCGAACTAGAGCATTCAGCAAAACTCTAGAATGCCGTATGTCTCATTTCTCAATGGGAAGGCATCTGCAGTTACTGTACTCCATATTGAATTACTTTCTCTATTCAGCAGAGGAATGCAGTATACAATACCATTTGAGTAGTCTTGACGTTCAATATTATCAGCATCAAAAATATTGTACTGGCATTCAGTTTTGACATTTTTTTTAATGAAAAATCTAATAACTTGGTAGTTAAAGTAATTAGATGTGGCTTAAAAGGACACTGTCACATGATGGAAATTTTGTGATAAAGTTAACTAGAGCTTAGTATTGCTATTGAGTCATTGCATGCAGTTTTTAGTAGTGGTTTTTTTTTGTCTTATCAAGTACAGCTTGACAAAGTTAACTAGTTAGTGGCAAAACTAGTTTTGCCATTGTGAAGGATGACATCAGCACTGGCTGAAGTTATCACAATAGTAATGTGTAAAATGGAGGAGACTACCAGGTGTAACCTATAACTCTTTGAAGAACTATGCTTTATGTCCATATCTGTCCAAAAGTAAACTTAATTAGTAAAGTACTTTGCACAGCTGGAAAGACAATAATGTTAGAATATGCTGTTTGATGGATCCTTGTGGAAATTAAAATATCTAAGACAAATCTTCAATTTTTTTTACAAAGAGAAAGACAGACAAGATGCAGAGGATGTAAACTGACCATATACTTACTATAGATAATATTATTATTAGCAACTATAATGAAGCAACATGCAGTAGATCAAAAAAGCATCCCTTGTATACACCCTAAAAGGATTAAATTCACCTTGCTGCAAAGGATAAAAACAAAGTTAATGTACCGTATAATCCACCACATAAGTCCAAAAAGCTGTGTTATTTCAGTTGCTTTTCAGTCAGGAAGGCAAAAGCAAGGATGCCACTTTTGGAAAAAATAATTTATATCTTTGAATTGATTTTGCATGCATGCTTAGACTCAGGGTAAGCACACAGCATTCATCCTGACAATTGCTTTGCAATGCATAACAGACTCAGATGAGACATAGAAGACCCCTTTAAAGGTTAGTTTCTTCCCCTGACTGTATTTCCTAAATCCAAAGAAACAGACAGCATTTAGTATGTGCTTTGCACAGTTAACAATATGCATGCTCAAGATCACGACTGCTTGCTCAAAGCCACTCATGAGTAAGCTTTTGTCATCAGTACTGGGTTTGACCCTGAAATCCTAATGTAGGAAAATCCAACTAGTGCTGCTTTGTGATCCAGCTGCTGAGCCACAACCCAAGCTAGACAGCCCATTGGTTTTGTGCAGTATACAGAGAAAGCCTTCCCACAGTTACACGGTAGGATGACACAGAGCCACACTCCCTTAATTCCGAGAGCGGGATTCCTTGAAGGAGAAAAACAGTGTGGGAAGAATTACAATCCTCTCTATGCCAGACAATCAAAATTGGTGGTTGGTGACAGAGAGGGCATAGCAATCCAGGGCTCGAGGATTGATTTTGCAGGTAGATAATGACGAACCAGTAAGGAGAAGTCTCAGAGTGATGAAGAAAGATTTCAGGGCTTTGGGTCAGCTAGTCAAGGATTCAGGAGCACAAATAGTGATCTCCTCTGTCCCTCCATTTCTGGGGACCAATCACTGGATAAACAAAAAGATCAGGCAGATCAATGCCTGGCTCGGTAACTGGTGCTACCAGCAGGGCTTTGGGTTCACAGACCATAGCTTAATTTATAGGACACCAGGTCTGCTGAAGTACAATGGAAAAACCCTATCCCAAAAGGGGAAAAGGCTACTGGGCCAAAAGTTAGCAAAGCTCGTGGAGAGGGCTTTAAACTAGAATCGAAGGGGGAAGGGACAATACCAGGCCCACTGGTAATGAGCCTGAGGGTAAAGGACCAAGGATGGGGGTGAAATCAGGTGCACAGCTTAAGTGCGTCTACACTAGTGCACGTAGCATGGGCAACAAACAGGAGGAGCTGCAAGCCATTGTGCAGCATGGCAGCAATGATGTAATCACCATCACAGAAACATGGTGGGATGATAGTTCATCTGCTCATATTCATTCCCTCACTCTGTTTTCTTTTCTCGGATTCATCCCCCTTCCTATGTCTCCTTTGATGGCCAGCTTTCTCTAGGAAGCAGGTGAGATTTTTTTCTGTCTTTTATTTCCCTCAAAAATACTTGTGGTGTTTGTTTTTTTCACTGAATTAAAAAAAATTTAAAATGGTAACTTTTTTGGTTATAAACTGCTGTTCGAGGAACAATGAATCTCCTCTCTGAGGCAAATCCCAAAATGTTACATGTCTATTTGTACTCATCAATGCAAATAGAACCACAGATCTTTTCCTTATTGTAAAAAAATTTACACCTAAAATGGTAACCTCTAGCAAGTGTATTTCTGCTGATGCCATGTGCTTGTTGCCTCAATTTCACTTTTCACTGGATTTCAAAGCAAATGCTTGGATGTAAAAAATAACTATAGATGAATAACTATAGGTACATTATGCCTGAATTATGCCAAAAATGCATATCTTTGTGAAATGCTTAATTAAATTAATCTGCTGAAGTAGTCATCTTCCAAAAGTTTTATGAATAACATCGTTTAATGTTATATTGAAATAGGATTGTTTTATCATTCCACAATCAATCAGAGGTCTCTTTTGTACTTGGCTAGTGATGTCTACTAGGAGCAAATCCTAAATATACAGAACTTGCTAGGAGTCTTTCCTTTGTTTTCATCAGTCTTGATGAGGGCCCACAGCTGGTCACAAAAGCACAGGCTCTTTCTGTGGCAGATCTCTATAACACAGTTAAACAACTAATTGTAGCTTAAGTTATTGGTCAGAGTATCCTGAAGAGTAGTTTTTCCTCTAACACAATCAATTCCCAGAGTGGAATATTACTGTTTGACTGTGTAGCTGGCAGATGATAGAACAGTTTACAATTAAGTGAGAATCAGTCCTTAGGGTTAATTTACAGTAATGCAGTTCTGTGTCAGTTTCTGTACAATTCTACCAGCTAGCTTTGCTTTACTGTATGGTCTTACATTAATCTTTTCCAGTAACTGGCTCAGAGAATTATTTTTTTATTTGTGAGAAAAGATGTTATAAACTGTTAGATGTTATCTTTATTTCAAACTATGCAGATTGAATAAATGACCCAAGATAACTGGGAACAAGGTGTTGATCGAAACGCCATCTTTTAAAGAAGAAACAGAAATGGGGACCAAAACACATTAGATGCTAAATTTTCGTAAATATATGTGTAACAGAGGTGAAGAGAACCATAAGGCAGGTGCATACACAAAAAAACATGCACAATTGCACAGTTAGTTTATGCAAGCCATTATTATGATTGCAGATGCAAATGGTAAGTCAGATGTTTAACTGTTCATTTACTCATGTAAGTACTGTTTTCCTAAGCAATGACATTGTATGTATGTAAATTGAGAAGCAATCTGATTTGTTAGTGTTATACTCACTTTGCACAGGGGGAAATAACTACCAAAGATGAAAGAAAATAGAAAATCATGGCTGCAAAGTTGAATGGCATTAATTATTGGTGGCACTGCAGCTCATTATATTGCAAAATCTCTTCCTGATAAGATGCATATTCAATAGAAGACAAGACTAGAGGAAGAAAAAAAGACCAAAAAAAAGACGACTGAAACAAGAAATATTTCAAAGCTTCTGTAAAGATGATAAATGTCCATTACCATGGTCTGGAATATCTCAGACAGAAAAATCTCTTCTGGGATATAAACTGCTTCCATTACATTGATTATTTTTCTGTCAGGAACACACATATTGATATACACTCTGTTTCAGTAAGAGACCACTAGTCAGACAGGAATATCTTGCAGTCAAAGACAATATAAGCAGGGATGCCTCGTGCATTTAAGATACACCTTTCAGTCAAAATACGATGCATATTCAGCTAGATAAAACTTAATGCACTACTCAAATGCAAGCCCCAGTGCCTGGGGTACAAATAACTATAAAGATTACAGAAAGATTTCCAGTTCTGTGTTTTCCATACATTTCCTGAATCCCTCCATGTCCCTGTCTTCTGAAAGCTCCTTCTGGTGCTGTTCTGGGCTTTTCTTCTCTCAAAGTACCAATCCTAATCTGAACCCTAACCTTAACATGAATATGAAACCTACACCTAGAGCTAGAGCTGAGGCTTGACCATAGCCCAAGACTGAACCCATGGCAAGGTAAAAAGGTTCTCAGGAGAGAGCTCTGAAGCTCAGTACTTGCTTTGGCAGCCCCTTCCCAGCCCCATTCAAGTAATAGCTCAAGGTTTACAAAACCATCCCTAACTTCAGTTCAGGAGCTGTGATAGAGACAGAACCTAGAGTTGCAATGGGAATGAGACAGGGATTGGTGACATAAGCCAAAGCAGTGTCATAGGTATAGTATGAAGGTATGGTGCTAAGATTGGGAAAAAGAATAAAACTGCAGTTAGAGCAGGGAAGGAGTGGAAGGAGCAATGAACTGCAAAAGCAAGTCTTCCCAGGGGACTTCTTCCTGTGTGTGCCTGGGAACCCTGGTCTTGGGCTCAGTGTGGCTCCAGGGTTAAGGTGTAGGGTTGGGAGAGAGTCAAAGCATAGGACTACAGTTGGCATGGGGCTGGAAGGGGGTTCTGAGAAGAAGATGCAGGCTCCCAAAGACTTCTCTCCAGTCAATTTCTTCATATCAGATACCAGGCTGGCCTTTTGGACAGGCTCTGCTGTTGCACCTACTGGCTCTGTGCTTTTGATGCCTCTTGGTGTCGTGTTGAGTGGACTTCAGGAAAAGTACAATAGTATTATTACGATTTTTAGTCCCACTATCCCAATAACAATTTCCAGTCTAGTTTAGGAAATATTTCAACATGTAATGAGGATGAAGAGGACTTGTTTAGCATAATAATACAGGAAATACATAAAGTGATGGTCTTGTAGAATATGAAGAGAGAGAAGAAAGAGTAAAAAGAAAGTTTAGGCTGAGCCTCAAGGAAAACTCTCTCACATTATGATCCACTGATCAAATACACAAGTGAAAGGGCTCCTACTTAAGATATTGAGTGAAGCATAGGATACTAAAAATTAAACAATTGGCAGAGAATATTGGATATGGCTTAATAGGTCTTTCCATCAGCCATGTCTCTTTAAGAAAATGCAATTTTTCTCACTTCACTTAACATATTGAAAATAATTTCTTTGCATATTTAAGCTAAAAACACAGATACTATTTTGTAAGAAACGAAACTTTTTCTGTGTATGTTTTCCACTGCCTTTAATAGGTGCTGTAGACTACTTTCCCCGTTCAATAATTCAATATTTTTATTTTTCCCTGACTACCTATCCGCAATTTCTGAGGCTGTTATGGTCATAAGGACATTTCTCATGGGTTGAACAGATTTAAAGATAGAAAAGCTTAAAATATCAAGGACAAAAAGTTCTAAACAAATATGGTTCTGAGAAGAAAGGGACCAACCTCAAGGGAAATTTAAATAGAAATCTAGTACCATCAGGACTATTGGAAATACTTGTTTCACACAATTAATTTATAAAAAAGAAAATAAATACTTGCTGCCTGATTTATCATTATTATTATTATTATATTATCATTATTTCAGGTACTCTTATGGTCATAAGTATGGTGTCTGTCTTGCATTCACATGGCTGTAAGTACCTGCTGTTGCTTCTGATGTCATCATTCAGCATAATTTTATTCTACATGCCAAAACCTGGCATAGTTTAGTGATTGCCTGTCCACTTGCTGTTTATCTGGAGTCACCTGGGAAGGATTCAGTACTATTTCTGCAAAAGAGGCCTTGGACAGCATGAATAGAAAAACTTAATTATATGTGTGTGTAATGAGGCCAAAAAACCATGATTCCTTTAGAGACCCCTAAATGAGAGTTTTGCCTAAGTTCTACTGGCTCTTTTAGACAAAACATCTCCTACAGAACTTAGCAGGTGTCTGGAGTCAATGTAGCCAGCAAGCTGGAGTTGCTGGAGTCTAACTCTGCAGCCTAGTATTTAGATCCCTCAGCCATGAAGAGAACTTGTCCAATTACTGACTGTTGGATTCCTCTTAACATTCTCCTCTAACCTCTGAAGATTGTTTGGAGTGTCAGTTCAGGCACCCTGAGTTGGAAGCAGGTTCTCAACACATTCATGGGATTCTTTTTGTTCTCTTTGAGCTCCTAATGACCTTAGTAACTGATGACCACAGGTTTTTATGGATTCAAACCTGTTTAGATGTTGCATAGGCACATTGATGTTTAGCACAGCCAAGACTCTGAACCTGTGGACACCATAAGAAGTTTAAATGCCTGCACAGAGTTAGGTACATGGAATGAAGGAAGAGGTTAGGGATAATAATCTGAATGCATCATGTAAATTCTGCTTAACTGTGCATCAGAACTTGTGCCTCTTATCCCTGCTAGTAAATGGGGACAGACATTATCCTTTTCTTTCAAGTCCTACTTATCTAGCATTTTAGATATTGCTAGAAGGCTTTTTCCTCCATTGCAATGACTTATTGAATGGGAAGCCATTGGAAGATGGAGCAAGGGTCTTCTAAAAGCTATTGTACTAGAAATAACAACAATTTATACCATCAACTTAAGGCACATCACCTTCACATACAGGTCTGCATTTGTGTGCTATTGAATCTGAAAATACTCAGCCTCAAAACTCTATATATTTGGGTTTGGCTATCACACAGTTAAAAAAAAAAAAAAAGAAGAAATTATATTTATTTTAAAACTCACGCATTCAGTTGCTAAGTAAGTAATGAACTGTATTTCCTAGGTTAGATCAGTCTGTTTTTTCTTCTATTCCATCATCATGGCAGAATTATGTCACTGGAAGTACACAAGAATAGAGGTTATTTCTTCTGTTGCTTTGAAGCAATGAATGGAAAAAGGAGCTGAAAATTGAAGCAGCTGCTGCCAAAGCTGTACATAAGTCTGCAGAGAATCTTTCCACCAATTACTTTTTTATCCTGCCTATAAAACATAAGTTCCCAAAGTGTCCTGTGGCAGACTGCATCATCTGTCAGGGAGTCACTCACATGACAAGGACTAGCAAACGTGACAACATGGATTTTCATCTGGTTTGGGAAATTAATTTGCTTTGACTATGGTTTGCTCTCCAGTTGTAGTCTATGAAAATTCTGTATGGATGCTGGGTCAGAGAAGACTCTTGGGGTGTGAGGGGAGAATGAATTTTCTACTTAGCCGAAAAGTTTACATATTTGTACCAGAAGAAGCCTCAGTTAGAGGGCAGAAGAAATATTCTCTGAGTGACATGACTAATCCCAACAAAGATTCCTGATTTATAATGCAGAATTAAAGGTTATATTTGCCATTGGAGTCCAAGGCATGCGTAAAAGACACTTTTTATTTGTAACTCACGTAGGTCAGCTTTGCATTAATTCAGTCCTGTACAAGAATTCTGCCACCAAATATTTCCCAAGGCTCCAAACAGGATCATGCTATGGTGTCCTGCCATCATAGATTTTTGTTGCAACCAGAGCCGGTTATTGCACTTCTGACACATCTGTAATCTGCTGCAATCATGTTCTCCAGCACAGTAAAATATATAACATCTATAATATTTAAAATATTTGGAATGTTATCAATGGATTAAAATTATGTTATCAGGATAAATTCTTGTGGAACCACATCTTTGTCATCACAAGGATTTTTACTTGAGGAAAAACGAATCAATGTCATTAATTAACATCTAGTATCACAGAAGGAACAGAATAAGAAAAGGCTTTAAAGCTGAAAAAAATGAAATGTTTCATAGCACTAAAGTGGCATGAGGTAGAGTCATGTCAGTAACTTCTACAATACTGATGAAGAATAAGAATCACAAATCTAATAGCCCAGCAGCTAAGTCATTTCTTTTGATATTATGTAAGGTACATCATATAAATGAACTAATTCTTGCTCAGAAAATCCTTTTAGAGCTCACAGCTTTTGTTGTTTTCTCTTGATGCAGCTTTTTGCTCCGAGTGCTGGCAGCAAAGTGAAATTTACTCAAATCCTGATGGCCATGTGGAGCTGGTGCTTCAATGAGCAGAATTTGAGTAAACTCTTCTTTGCTGCCAGCACTGGAAGCAGAGCATACAGGATTTCCAGGGAGAATGCCACATTTGGGAATGCAAGAAAATACAGATGGCCAAAGGCAACTTAAAAGCTGGGTTATGAGGAGGAAGAAAGGGCGCTGGAAGAGGAAATAAGAAAATTGGAGCCCAGAGGATAAAAGGAGAGAGGCAAGGCAGAAAAAAGCCAGGACACAGGAAAAGGGAAGTCTGGTGAACTTAGCCAGTGCAAATAAGGACAGTTCTTCATATTACAATATGGTTACATTTCTATCAACTATAGCTGAGCATCCAACTTGTAAACACAGAGGGAAAGAGATAATTATTTTGAAAAGTGAAGAATCCAAATATTCAATTTCGTATCTTGGGTTATCCCTGTATCTCATTTCTTTTCTACCTCCTTTTATAAATGTAGTAGTTGCTGTTTCTCATCTTGACAATCTCTCAGGAAGAGACAGCAGATGAGAGGCCCCTCCTTTTAAGAATTCTTGAAGTCTTTTTGGAGTATCCATGTAGGAGAGATGCACTTAATAACTAACCACCTACATAGTAGAACTGCCGGTCTGTGAAGAATGAACAAGCAAAAAATTGACCTGCCTCACTAAAATAAAAATGAAATGAGAGAAAGAGAAAGAGAAAGAGAAAGAGAAAGAGAAAGAGAAAGAGAAAGAGAAAGAGAAAGAGAAAGAGAAATTTTGAAATCTAATGAGCTGCTACAAAATAGCATTGCTGTCCCCTAGCCACCTCTCACTTTTTTGGGGCTAGTTATAAAACTATTTCCGTTCTAGCAGATTCACTGTATAATCTTTCACCCCAATATGGTGAGAGGAGAGACCCTCTCCTATTTCTTTGGTACAGAGAGATTTTCAGTTTGTAAAATTAATCGATTCCTTGCCAACACGCATCTAAGTCCAAATATTTGTGCATTCCAACATAAATTCACCATTGTACCTTGCTGTATGTTGCTGAGCTCTGTGGTCCAATTTTAATGGAATACTTGATGAAGCTGATGTGCATATTTTCATCCCACACATACAAATTCATCATGAGAATGATTGCCTTCAGCAAACAGAATACCACATATGACATTACAAATTTAGATATACCTCCCTGAAAATATAGTAGGAACAAAATTAAAGAGATAATCACCAGTAAAAAATCTGCCTGAAATTCAAGCCTCTGAGAAATGTCTTACTCTTGTCAAAATTAGAATGAAGAGTGGAGAGGGGAAAAAAGAGTATAATAGAATTATTAGAATTATACATAACATAACTCAATCTGACAATCTGAAATAACAAAACATTATTCAGCTGGTAGAATTCTAACTAGCTAGTGGATTAACATAGTTCAATTGTTTGCTTTTCATCCCTATCTATTTGAAAAGTCGGATCTAATTTGCAACCCATTCCCTTTTCAAGTTAGTTAAGGATCAATATTTCTTAATTTTTTTTTCAATTTTCTTTCACTGACTAAATATATTCCCCTATGTCCCTGGAAGTTTCAGCCAGCAGTGTCCTGGATGAATCTTATTGTAGAAAGAGGACTACTTCTTTGTGCTCTTTCTCTAATCACTTTTAATTTATTCCCTGGATGTTTCATTAAGAGGCTGTAAGTTCCCAAAACATTAATAGAGGTTTAAATAAGACTAGTCTCCTTCCATTGATCTCTCATGTCTCAGCCATTCAGTCTTTTCACCTAACCTGGTACACAGTTGCAAATATACTTTTCATCCATGCTGCTTTTCTTGATTTTTTTTTTCATTCATGCTGCTTTTCCTGATTTTTTTTTCTAGTGATACTACCACAGAAGCAGACACACGAACAAACAAAAGGGACAGTTCCTTATCTACAGTAAATCAGCAAAACTACTGAAGTTGACAGATAGGTCAGTTGACATTGCCAACACCTAGTAACTTTTTTATACCACAAAACATCCTTTGTGATGCAACAAGTCAAGACTGATTCTGGTCTCTATTTCTACCACGTCTTCATACTCTCCCTTCCTACCAGCTTTTAAGTCTCAATTGCAGTACAATGGTACAAGTTGGGGTAAGAAGCGGCACAAAGTCACACTCTTCCTTTGACTTTTTATCCTGGTAAGTGAATGAACCTGGAAAGAGTTCCAGTTTGGTACAGCATATGCCACACAGCATGCTACCGCAGCCAGCCCAGCACTGCGGAGGGGCAAGCCCAGTTTCTCACGCTGGCAAAGCAGCAACAATTCTGTTCAGTTCCAAACTCTGAGCTGTCAACTGTGATGTGAAGGAGCCCCCAAAAAATGTCATGTCACAGCAACCAGCTCGTTCTAACAAGTGCATGAGGAGTGGGGTAGGGAGTGGGGAAAGGGGAGCTCTTTCTTCACTTGGAAATATCTCTAATGCATTAGTGGATGTGCAGAAAAATTGACCAGGAACAGAGCCAGTCTTTATAGGATACAAGTGATGGAGAAACCGCTATAACTCAAAATAAGCTGCCCCAGAGATTTATTACCCACCCTGTTAAAAAAAAAAAAAAAAAAAGTCACATCATGTTTGCAGTTTGAAATTTTCTCACTTCAGTGTCCAGCAATTTGC
The DNA here is from genome assembly GCA_028566535.1 of Scolopax minor. NCBI lineage: Eukaryota > Metazoa > Chordata > Aves > Charadriiformes > Scolopacidae > Scolopax > Scolopax minor. Next base: position 54,902,007 of record JAOXNG010000026.1, on the reverse strand, counting down.
TTTGTCTGCTAAATCAAAAAAGCATCTGCCATGAGACTTTTTCTTCCTTATGTAGGTACTTTTTTAACATGACATCTCTTGAACTCCTTGTTCCCAAGTCAAACAAAGTGAGTTTTAATCTCCTGTGATAAGTGGAGTATTTCAGACCTTGAATAATTTGTATAACTCTTTTCTGAACCTTTTCAGGTTTGTCAACCTCCCTTTACAGGTGGAAATATTAGCTTTGAAGACAGTGTTCCAATAATTAGTGGTAGCTGGCAATGTTCTGAATCAATGGTTTTCCTTTGGAGAATGCCAATTTGCTGAAATCAAACTGTAGTAATGCATCTCGTGTGTCAAATCTTTCAGACACTGTCTGCTTTCCCCTCAGCAAAGCTGTTCTGCTGGCTGCTGCAGAATTAGAGCCTATGGAGTTCTGATCCACACCAACTCAAGTCTCCACAATTTCTTAATGGGAAAATGAATTGTAGCCTCAAATTCAGTCAGAACTTCCTGCTCAATGATTACAAGTGAGACAGCTCTGGCTCATTTCCTGGAAGGAAATGAGGCTTTTAAGTTTTCCGGACTACTTGGTCCACAGCTGGATCTAAGTGCCAGAAGTTTTTCTGGGATACGTAACTTGGTTTATTGACCTGCATAATCACGTTTGCCATCTCACTTGTACTGGCTATGGGTGATGACTGAAAGGTACTTCATCCTTTTCTAACATCTGTGATATCAGCTTTTAAAACGGCACATGCAGTTTTTGTGCATTCCTATCTCTCCCAAGGACAAACTGGAACAAAGTGCTGAGGAGATAAGCAGTTTGTTCAGAAATCAAAGTATCTTTTACTGATATGAATCTATCTAGCCAAAAGCTACACTTACCTCAGACTTAAACAGGAGATAATTTTTAATTTCTCCCTATTCAATAAGGACAATGGGATGGGAAAGGTGATATCTCCATTATTTCACCATCTGGTTAACAATTCTTTCTCCTGATGACACGTAAAAGACATTTTGATGACAAAAGGTGTGGTTCCACAGGAATTTATTGTGATAAAATCTGATATAGAGCTTTCCTCCTCTTCCCTTGCATGACCACACTGTGAGTCACCAGAATAAGCTCATGCCACAAGCTAGCTCATGCTGTTTTGCTGTTAAGGAAAAGCTAGGACCATGCAAGCTCAACTTTAGCTTGGTTTAAACTGCTCTGGAACTACATTTTCAGGCTGTTGCTCAACCAGCTTTTTTATATAATAGTGCCTCTGCTTTAACAGCTTCACCTTTTTTCCCCTCTGATGACTTGCTCATAGCTTATCTCAGCACTGCCCACTCAGTGGTACCAGCATCTGTCTGCGCAGCTGAGCAGTGAATCAGCGAACTGGCCAGGTTAAAAATAACTCAGCAAAAAGAAAATGGTTCTAATCTGATCAGTCCTCTGAGAGAGATCAGTTCTCTACTCTGCAGCTGCACAAGTAGTGGTAGGGGCAAAACTGGGAATAGAACAAAGAGTGACAAGAATAATCAACCTGACAAAGGAGAGCAGAACACTGAACATGGCACTGTCAACCTGCAATCTCTGTGAAAACAACTTTGCATGATGTTCCTCCAGCCATCAAACTCTGTGCTTTATTTTATTCCTGCAATCAAAACATATTGCTAATTAAAATTATTATTTCTGACATATATACTAACCAGGCTATTTTGCCTAGGTGCACTGTGGATCTGAGTCAAAATGTCACTGGATATTTGAAGGTAAATTCCTTTTGGGTAGGTTATGTTATCTGTTTTGTCATCAAAGCTGGAAGTGGCAAAAAAATAGTTTCTCAGTTACCTCAAACTCTGTCTCAAGATCTAGCAAATACATAAAAGCTTAGATTTGTCTATGGTAATGATATGATCCCTACCCATTATATGAATATTTTGTGTACCTATATCATCTCCACTAACCCACTGCCTCTCCAGCTTGGTGATTCATGGAGAATTAAATGCCCATCTATCAATAACTTATTTTCCATAATCAGTCTGAACAACATTCTCCGTTTACCACAGCTGGAACTGCTTTTTTAGCAAATCCTTAGCTCAAGAGTTTGATGCATCTTCATTATACTTAATGCAATTTTAGACCCCCTCTGAAATTAGAGGAAGTGTACTTTGTGATTTAACTATCTACCATATTGAACTTTTTAATGTTTATCCCACAACTTGCAGAGTTATCTCAGCTCCTGTCAAAATCAATAGGGGTTAAGAGAATTTAACACTTGAAGACAGCTCATAAAATCAGCCCCTGAGTGATATGCCAATTCCCTTTGTTGCACTATTTGTGCAAGCTTTGGTGCAACTGATAATTATCATAATCACTGAATCATTCATCTGGAAGGGAGCTCAGAAGGTCTCCACTCCAATCTCCTGCTCATCCATCAGATCAGATCAGAACTGATTACATCATAATACCAAACCAGCTCTGATACGTGGGTGATTGTATTTGTCGTTTCTCTTTGGGTTTTCCAGAATTCTTTACAAATGGAATGTAAGGTGGTTCCATAATTAGTGCCTGGGTTGTGGAATGCTCCACTACACATGGTCTTAGTATCTTAGTATAAACTGAATGTGGTAAGAAAATAAAACAAATCAGGCACAGATTGTTTTTCTTTTGAGCATTTTGAGAATCAATATTACTCTACCGGACAGGTGCATGATTTTCCATGAAGTTGTGGTGAAATATAAAATCAATGTAACCTAATGGCTAACAAGTCAATAGCAAGGAAAGAATTTATAGTTGAAAGCTATAAATCTCTTGGAACATGAAATCTTCTAATCTTCAACTGTTTCCATATCTCCTTTCCTTGCCTTCTACACAGTTTAAAAATAATTTGCTGGTGGAAAAAAATAAGCATTGAAACAGGTCTAAAGAAGTATTTGTATGTTTCCCTTCAAGGTGTACTTTTCTGGTCTTACGCATTCAATTTCACTTCTAACTCCCACATGCTCCAGTTCACTACCCTCTTTCAATGCCATTTCAGCAGAGATTGCTGACACTGAAGCTACCTTGAATTTCTGAAGCAGAGTCAAATCTAGATGTTACATCTCTGCCAAAAAATTATTTGTAGATGGGATCATTCACTAGCATAAGGCCAACTGGCATAGAACAGCCCAAATTCCTGTTACTGAACACTATTGTAAGTTGGGTAATGATATCTTAACTAGCTATTGTTAATGGTCCCTGACCTAGGCTAACTTCTGAACAGTAGTTTATGGCAAATATTTGAGAGCATAATGGTTGATCTAGGCCAAAAGCTTGCCAGGGAATGTTCTGGCAATATAACAGTACATACACTTCAGTTGTGTTTCTGGGAACACACCTCATTATTAAATTAAACTGTGTCAAGGAAATGTCATAAGAGCAGAGAAAAAGTCTGAGGAATATACTTCTGTTCATGTTCTGATTTTCAGCTTTGGCTGAAAATTACCTCTGCTATATGTAGGAAAAATTGAACTCAGGACAGACCTGGTAGTCTGTCCTGTAATGTACTCAGTCCTTGTCACACCTTATCTATCCAGACTACATCAACCTGGTCTAGAACCTACAATAAGTACAAAGAGAGGTTGAGAAAAGGGTTTTTTTTCAGACTTGAGAAGACTAAATGGATCTCTAATGGCCCACAAATTCTGAATAGAAGGGTACAGTAAGGAAAGAGATACACACTTCTCTGAGTATCGAGTGCTAGGAAGAGAGGAAAAGGAAACAGACTGGAAAATGGGAAATTCTGTTTACTTGTAAGGAAGACATTCTCTACAAGAAGGATGATCAAATACTGGATCAGGTTATCTACAGAAGATATTCAGAACATGGATGGAGAAGCTTTGGGAAGTCTGACCGAGATCAATCTCCTTCCAACATAGCTAGATGACTGCCAGGGACCCTTTTCATCCTAAATCATTATACAATTCTAAGAAACAAGTCCTTTCTTAAGGAAGACCTGGACTTGAGGATGAAGTAACTCTTAGCATGTACTTGAAGATTTATAATACTCTGTCTTGAGAATACCCAGGCAAGAAAATATAGCCCATACCCTAAGTGGCCTGGTTGGTAGGCCAGATCTTTTTTACTTTTTATTTTTCTTTCTTTTTTTCTTTTTCCTTTTCTTTTTCTATTTCTTTCTTTTCCTTGTCCTTTTTTTTCCCCTTCTTTATTTTACCATGAAAACACAATAAAGGCAACAGCAAACTAAACTGCAACCAGTGCAAGCCCACTCACTAGCCCTGATGCAGCCTACACATGAAAAAAAGTTCCATGATGTTTCACTGAAACAGATGGGGTTTTTTCTTTAGATTATTCACTTACCTCTTTAGTTCTCTTCTTTCATAAGACTTCACTTAAGTGTATGCAAGCCTAGCCTTCACTGTTGTTTGAACTGTAGGAACTCTCTGATGCTCCTTTTGGGATTAGAGCTCTACCATATACATCACATTTCTAAGCTAGCATTCATGTCTTTCCATATCACCAACTCTCCAGTTACTTCCAAATCTCATTTAGAATCAGACATCTTTCCATCTTTAAATCTTCATTCATTTCCCTGCCTGCCCTCACAAATTTTTCAGATACAGGATTGAGTTTGGTTGTATGGATTCTGTGGTTCATGAAATTGCCCCAGTAATAATCCCCGAAGGCCATTTTTCCCAAAACAGAATGAACTTCACTGCACATAACCCAAGTCCCAGAACACATACATAAACACACAAAAGTCCTGATTTGGAACTCACTTCTTTCAGGACACACTTTAGTTCCTCTACCATGAAATAACATCAAATCAGAATCCAGTCTTTGAGCCATGAAGACAGATAAACACTAACTTTGGACTAATTTTTTTTTTCATGGTCAGATGTTAAAAATGTTTTTAGGATGCCAGTACTGAAATTACCCCTCACTTGCAGATATTGCAGTAATTATGCAGCACTCTAGTGCCAATGCACGCAACAGAGACAGAGACCCTCCTCCAGAGCTATGCATTCTGCCACTTATCCATACATTTTTCATTATAGTTTATTTTATTAGCAAATGTAACCCTGGCTGTCAGTCAGTCAGCCTGCATATAGACAGTGTGCTGCTCCCACAGAGAAGCCAGTCAGAAGAGGAATTTTAAATGAGCTGTTTCAAAAGTGTTTACCATCTAAATCTGCTTCCCAAAGTGGTGTTGCAGATAGTTATAGTGCATCCACCTACTTAATTTCCTACCTGGGAGAGATCTTCCATTAAGCACAAGCATCTCTCCAGTGGTGATAAACAGCCTTGCCATTTGTTTCCATACATTCTTTATTCATTCAGATCCACACAACAGATCTTTCTGTCTCCAGCTTGGAATATGGTTTGACTGAAAAATCTTTGTTCACATGAATCTCTAAACATCTATTCAAGTTTTTCTCATTCCCAGTCCCCATCTATTAAAAATTCTATGTACACTCTTTTAGAAGCTTACTGTATCTTTATCAAATAGGAAAGAAAAACCCAACAAACCAATCAACCAACCAAACAAAAAAAACCCAACCAACTTTCTTCACATGAAACAAATTCAGCTCCATTTAAAAGAACCAACTGGAGGCCCACAGTTGTATCAAATAGTGTTTAAGTTTGGAAAGACAGAATTTAGGAAGGATATAGGTGATGTTCATGCCTCAGTGCAAAAATGAACACCATCCGTTATGAAAATTTGTCTTGAATCATTATGAAGATTGTGTATTAGTAGGCAGATCTAGGTCAAATGTTCCCAAGAGCTGGGCTGCTAATAAAACAGGTTGAAATCAAGTTGTGTTTTCATTATACGTTTCCATACATTTTTTATGAAAGTTGTACATCACCAGTAGAAAACCCAGCATAGCCGTTTTAATAAAAGTACTAATCAAAATGAGATTAAAATGTAGGATTAAGTTAGTTTGGCTTTAATATATTAAAGAACCTTTTGGCTTTGTTGATTTTTCCCCTGTCTGAATAAAGTTCACAGTAGGAGGACATATTGTATTATTTCTAAATCATTTATTTCTTTATTGAGGTCAACTCTCGATGCCACCACAACTTTCAGGTGCTTCACAGAGACATGTCAATCTGTCTCTCTTGCTAGATTATTCTACAGTTGGTTATTTTATCTCAAGGTACTGCAGTATGGTACTTCAGGAAGCACGAAAGATCTCAGCCTCCACTTTTGCCAAGAAACAATGCAGACAGCCACCTATTTATCACACAACAGTATTTGAGCACCTCGTGATATCTAATGTATTAGTACAACTGGCCAGTAAGGACAGCAGATGTGACACTGCTATACAAGCTGGGAACTGAACTACAGACTTATTTACAGTCTGGAGGAACTTAGCAGAAAAAAAAAAAAAAGTAATCAAAAAGAAATGTTCTACCACTAAGCTCTTCAATCATTGCAGTGAAATTGTCTACCTTGCTAATCATGTTTTATATTATACCTCACGCAACAAGCACTGTCAGGGCTCAATACCATTATGCTAGCTGAACTGTTCTGGAAAGCATTCGAATATCTTCATCCTAAAAGGATGCAACACATCCCGGATGCCACATAATTCTCACTTAGCCTCTGCTACCTTAGGTAATAAAAACCAGAGAACAGGTCTCAAACTGTCAACATGCTGCATAGAACAATGGTAACAGGATGAAAGAGGGTCCTATTCTAAGATCACATACACATCCGGCATAAAACCTAAATACCTAAATACTATGGGAAGAACCAAGACAAGAAAGGTTGCTGAACTCACTAATGGCAGCAAGCCAAGGGACCCCTGCTACACCATCTTCCTGTCTCACAGGGAGTTCTGAGATGATTTGGGAGCTATTATCATGCTATCCCCTCAATTTTCCAAAGTGTGTACTATCTATTTTATGTTTTTTACCATATAATGATTTTGCTGTTCACCTACTGCAACTCGTTCAATTAGCACTAATCCTATTTATGTAAGGGACAGATTTTTTTATGAACTGACTATTCTAAACCAGAACTGTGTATGCAACAGTAAAAGTGACAGCCCATACTACAATGACAAAACCTACTGGTGCAAGAAATCCATTTTCTAGCCTTTTGCAGTAAGCGTAAAAGTTATGACATTTCAGAAGAAATGAGGAGGAGGAGGAGGGGAAGTGTACTAAGCATAGTTATTCCATATGTGAAATCCAGCAAGTTGTATGATACCATAATAAAGGGCAAGATCAACTACTGAAAACAGAACAGGAAGGTAAGTCTCAGAGAAAAGCCAAGACACTTTCTGCTACCTGCTGCCCCCAGAGGTGAGATTTCCTAAGTTTCCTCTATACCTTTCCTTTAACCAAATGAGAATCCCTTTAAACTCTTAGAGGTTGGTGTTATTTTTGAAATCCAGTTCAAACGATAAGAATTTAAACCTGCTATTAACATTAGAAACTGCCTCCTTTGCCTCCTGTTTCTTTACAATTACCACTCTGATCACATCTGTGGCCATTGGCCTCTGCTTGATAACTCATCTGGCTTGGATGTTGCTATGGTAGCCAATACTATTTTTATTACTTTCCCAGTATGTTTCACAGATATCTCCCAAAGTTTTACCTGAGCCAAACGTAAAAATCTTTCATAACTGATAAAAATAAAACATATCTTGGTCTGCCCAAGCTGCAACTGATGGAAAAATGTGATGTGCACCCGTTATACTCATTTGCTAGCTCTGACCAGTGTACATCTATTTCTTATTCTATGGAGGTGTTCCCACATGCTGGGAGAAAAAAAAAAACAACTGAGAGATAATCCAGTCTTTGTGAGACCTGACAGTTCTTCCAAAAGCGTGGAATTCTCCCCTGGATGGAGGTAATACTAACTTCAAAGTCACCTCACCACAGAAAAAAATGAAATGCAAGAATCCAGTCTTACAGTATGCTGTTCATTGACTCCAGTGGACCTGCCTCATAATGAGAAAGGAATTAAGTGAAAGAATATGAAACATTCAAGAGGAAAGCATACAAGTATAACAAAGCTGCTACCACATTTTCAATGTGTCAAAAATGTTCTTTGGGTGGCCTCCATAAAACAGAAAGTTCTAGACTACTTTCAAGTAGTCAAACAGAGAAACAGACAAAGTCACAAGCAAACCCCTACAGGATAATGATCCAAATGTCATTTTCTTTAGTTTTTTATTTGGTTTCATTTACCCAGCTTTTTACTTTTTTCACCCATGAATCACTGTGCTAGGTAAAAAGAGTGGACCACAGAGTCCCCTTTTCTTTTAAAGAATCCACGATAACTTTTGATAACACAGTTTTGACCTTATCCCATTTTATACAGCCTATTTGCTATTTCTAAAGTATTATTCATTGCCCATTATTATACTAATAAACTTTATTATCTTTTATAAAGCCGCCAATGGTTACATGCTTGAATGGCCCTCACAAAAGAAAGCTGTAATGACAGAACAAGGTAAACCTAATAAACCATTCTTTGTTCTCAAAGTGTATTTGTGAAAATGGGCCATTACTTTTTATTTATTATTCACATAAATGTATGATGGGATTTGTACCCTTTCCAGCATTAACTGTCTCATCTTGCAGAGATCATCCAAGTTTTTTTGTTAACTGTGCTTTGAATTTTTTATATCTTTAGTAAGATGATAAAGAATATACTGAAAAAAATTTGAATTTATGCCAAATTTTCCTATACTGTCCTTGTTGTACTCTCAGCAACTGTATGCACGTACACTCATCTACATGTTAAACTAATTTTTCCTAGTTTCATGCTAAGCTAAACTACCGGCTTAAATAACTTATACATGTAATAACTGGCAGAAGGTCTCAAATTAAAAACAGTACTTTTTGGACCTTTGAAATACTGCTAAAATTCAGTGGAATGTCACCAACTCCATAGCTTTATATCAAAAGCAACATTAGACACTGTATGCATGCAACGCAGGCAAAAAAAAAGGAGTGTATCAATCATAATTAAAATATAATAATAATAAAAAACTTATAATAAACAGCCATGGTGCATGTAGTTCCCATATCATAATGTCAAGTACTCTCTTGATACATGTCTATATACCATTTATTAGCTTCCTATAGGTATTTTTCCTATAGCTATATGGGAAGAGACAACTTCTTACTTCATCATACAACTTTATAAAATTTATTATTTTAATTATGTTCAAAGTCCTTTTCTACTTAAACCTGTGAAATATCTCTTTGTATTAGCAAGATCTAAACTGTTTCTTCAGTTGAGGCAAGCAGATATGAAATACTGGAAGTTCCAACTGAAGTTCCAACCATAAATCTTTCCTCTTCCAATTCCACTGCAGAAAAACAACAAAAACAAAACCAAAGCAAAACAAATCTACAACAATGAAATCACCCAAATACAGCTCAAAAGAGACTTTGTATTTCATAAAAATCTCTTTCTTCATGGTATGAAAAGTCAGAAAGTAGATTTTTAATCCATAGTCTAAACCAAACGTGTAAAAAAAACTGAGGAACAGTCAGGGCTATCAGACTAGACATATGCTTGGGCCATTCCTCTGCAAACCATGAGATTCTTCATAGGAGACCTCACAAATGTAATAAAACTGTGCTCCAAGATGTACGTAATCACATTTACTATGACCTACTTTTCTCCTACACCTCTTCATGCTCTCCCTGTCAAAGGAGAGGTGCAGGATGAGCTCTTAATGAAAGTAATGGTTCAAAACAACTCTATGTGAGGTACATTTGGCCATAGAGCTCACTGTTACTGGTTTTATTTTTCTGACATCAGCATCTGCACAACATTTCCATCAGCTGTCATACTGAAACTAGTGTTAAAGAGAGATAAGTCACATCCTAATTTGAACCAACAGTATTCAGAGGCATCTTATACAACACACAGACTAGTGCTAAAGACTTCTGATGTAAATTTAAGTGGAACACTCATCAAATGCAAGACAACTGTTATTTTGCAATTAGAATACCGATACAGCAGAAGTAGGCTCAGACCATCTCTTCATATAATATATATTAGTCAGCCAAGTAACACATTGCAAATTATTCTTGGCCTAAGCTTATAAAAACCTTGTGAAGGTTCAGACTGTCTTCCTTTTTGAACAGCACATGATATTTCTCTGGCTAAAGTAGCATCTGTTAGCTGGAAAGAACTTCTAGGGAGTTATAATGCTCCAGTAATATTTTCTTATTCATTTTAACTCCATGTGAACTTTTTCTCCCTTCAGAGGTAGCCATGGGAAATACCTCATGTTACAATTCATTTCTATTGAACATTGCAGTAGTACATTTATTTTTCATAAGGATTTTTGATGCACGGTACAAAGGATAGAAGGCAATATACTGTCTATCAGATCAGACGGCATGACACACCCCACAGAACCTCAGCCATTCTCTCTTTGGATCTGTTTGTGCCACAGAAGACATTTTAGAATAGCTATTTATTTTGTAGGTCTTGGAATAACAGACAATCTGCTTCATACTCTTGTAATTTGTTCCATTTGTTAAGTACCCTAGCTATTAAAAGTTCAACCCCTCAACACACACCTCAGACTCAAATTCTCTCCTAAGCAAGTAGATAACCAGAATTAAATACACACTTTAGTCTCTCATCATTATTTTCCTTTTAGATTAACATCAGCGTTCCTCTAATTATTGCAAACTATTCTTCCATTTGCTAAGTAGCCTCTAACAGGATCTGAGACACAGACAAATACACTCATTATTATCGAAAAGCAATATTATTTTAAATGATTCAGGCTAGGAAGAACAGAAAGAGATTCTCATTGTCCTTATACAGGGAACACAAAATAGCAATGAGCATTATCAAATCAATATTCTTTGGAACAGCATGGTTCTGCTTCTCATTCAACTCTAATTACAGGTAGACAGCAGGGAACACATACTTGCTCTGCCATTTTTTGTCAGTAACTGCTTTGCCAAAGGACGGTACACTGTCATAATTTGCACGTGAATTATTAAGTTTCCTATTATTAAGCTAGCTCTGCAAATATTCAGAAAGAGCAGCCTGCTGGTAAGATGCTCAGAGATGCTATGTGTCTTTGTCAGAGGCCAAAAAAACTGCCCACACTTATTAACAAAAACAATGATTTAAAGACATATAGTTGGTAGCATTTGTAAATTATTTCATATAAACTCTGCATTCATCACAGTCAATCCCAACTGTAATACAATTTTTAAATAGAAAAAAATAAATTACATCATCTTACCAAATCTGGAAGTTCAGTGCAGGATTGCATCTGACTGCACCCTCAGCTCCCTATAGGTCCTTTCTAACACCACAGAATTCTTCTTAGGAAAACTGTTAGAAAATTACAATAAGCAAGTTTCAGCTTCTCAGGCTGACATTCTCATTCTTCATCACCCTGAGCAGTAACTGTGAAGAGCTGCGTGAGTTAAACAGCTCACAACACTGCTGGTTTCCCTTTCTAGAATTATAATCAACAGCCTTCAGGGAAAATGACACTGGAATTCTACAGCCATTTAGGAAAGGAACCTGAGATGCCTTGTTCTGTGCAAGATCAACACCAACACAGACCAGTCTCAAGGCTTTGTCTACTCTGGCCCTGAAACACTGTATCCAGGGATACAGCATTTCCAGGCCACTTGTTCTAATATTTAATTATTTTTATGGGGATTTTTTTCCTTATATCCATCTTGAACCTCTCCTGATTCAATATATGACCATTGTCTCTCATTATCCTACTGTGCACCTCCATAAGGATCCTAGCTCTGTCTTCTCAGTAACCTCCTCAAAGGCAGCCTGCCCTCAAGCACAGGAACTGCACCATCTGATTTGGTGTCATCTGAGAACTTGATGGGAGTATATTGTTTCCAGGTCATTTATAAAGATATTAAATAAGGTAGGTCCCAGAATAGACCCTTTGGAACTTTACTTGTAACCAGCCTTCAGTTAAGGTAGAAACTATTGACTACTATTTTTTGAGACCAGTTTTTAACCCGTTCATTCCTTGTAGCCTTTTGTTTGCAGAACGCCCACCAAAGTCAGATTTAACATTATTTAACTCAAGAGAAAAAAAAAACTGTAGGGCTGTGTGTGGAGAGTTTATTTCCTCCAAATGACCGTGTGCTGTGAAATTGTTCTGATTTGCTATGCAGGCTGAACTGATGTCTGGCTTCTCTGAGGACTGAATAATTATAAATATGGCCCTAAGATGACCTAAATTCATTCAAATGAATGTTTAGGAAAATGAAGGCTTCTGATTTTTCATCACCTTTGTACTTAAGAATATTATCCCGATTATTTAGCTAACTGCAATATGCAAAAAAATCTGAATCAGCAGACGGGTATTCAGGGTAAGTTAAGATTTTGGGGTCCACTGTCCAAACAGACAAACAGTAGCTTGAAACGGAGTCAGTAAGACTGAGGTAAAGACATTGGAAGGAGTGAAATTGTTGAGCTGGACTCAGCATACTTGCTGAAGCTTGCATGCCAGATTCAGACAGATTAACCTCTCCTTCAACACCAAAAGTATATACATCAATAAGCTTTAATTTCCTTGACCAGCCTCATCTAAGACTCACACACACACACACACACACACACACACACAGCCTCTGCCTGCTGCCTCAGGATCTTCTGAGCCTACTGGACACCTACTCCTTGCCTGAAGATATGCTGTAGGTATGTGCCTGGACATGTTTCCTCCTGTTCCTGCTGCTGAGCTTCCTTGATGACTGGGCTAAATTAGCATCTTACTTTTGTTAGGTGATCCTTGAATTGATGTTCAAAACCTGTTGCCATCCTCAGTCCTTCTCTGCTCACCCTGACTGGAGATGTGGAACTGCACCTTGAGCAGTGACAGTGTTAACTCCGGCCAAGTTGCCCTGCTTTGACTCCTGTCTGGTCTTCCCTTCTACACAGCATGACCACCACAAATAAGACTAGGAGGGATTTAGCAATAGAAAATTACTCAAATTCTGACAGCTGTGTGGAACTGGTGCTTTAGTGAGCAAAATTTGAGTAAATTCTTTGATGCCAACACCTGGAGGAGAACATATAGGATTTACACAGATACATATGGGAACACAAGAAAATACATATGGCAACACAAGAAAATACATATGGTTGAAGACAACCTAGAAGATAAGTTATAAGGTGGAAGAAGGGGACTGGAAAGAAAAAGAATAAATAAGGATCCAGAGAAAGAAAGGAAAGAGAAAAGACAGACACAGACAGGATTCAGAAAAGGAGAAGAAGTGTGGTGAACTTCAGCAGCTTTCCAAGGCTTTTTCTCTTATCTGTTAGTGAAACACTGCAATTACTTCTTTCCCCCCCCCCCCTAGTTTCTCTCTGAGTGTGGAAACACATATATTTTGGCTCTTACTGCAAGCCTGTAATTTCCAGTTTTTCTTGAGACTCATCACAGCTCCTACTGATGGGTTGGACCCAGGATATACTTGACAAAGACTACTTCCCGGGGCCAAAACATGGAATGTGACTTCAAGTACTTCACTCTGCATTGTCTTGGAAGGCAGCTCCAAAAAGACATCAGCTTTATGTGCAACACTTCTACTCAATAAATTTTATCAAATCAAACTCTTGGGATAGCAGTAAAGAAATTCTCTTCTGCCCAGATTAGTAGAGCTGTTTGGGTTCTTTTTTGAGGTTAAATGGAAAATGCTAAAGGCCTGACAGATCCATTGAACTAACATTTGCTCTTAACTCCCATCAATATAGGCAGAATAATCAAAAGAAAAGGAAAACAGCAATGAACAGAAGCCCCTATACAACATTTCATCTCATATCTAACAATCTAGAAAAAGGAAAAACAAATCTAATCCTAAATAGCACATCAGCAAGTCCAGGAAATCCTATCCCAAGCCTGAGAAATACCAGACACTCCATAGGCCACTCAGGACTTCACTCGCAAAAGGCAATGCCAATGTCTGTCTAAAAGCACTGTTTCCAGAGGAGTTTGTGGGTGAACTGTCTTCTCACTTGCAATCAGTGGTGTGCTGCTATCATAGCCTTGATTGGTATAGTGGTGTTTGGTACCTTACTCCTCAGAAAATAGATGGAAATCACTTTGAAGGGGTGTTCTAGCCAGGGCTAAACCTTTCCTGTCTGATCACTGTCTGAATGGCCTGAAGACAGCTCTTGGGGAAAACCTTAGGGCTTGCTAATAAAAGTAGACATATGCAGTGATTTCAAACAGCTATTCAAAATGTACAGTGATGAATGACAGCATGAAAGATGAAGAGAGACATGTAAACATCACAACCAAAATCAACTGAGTTCCACACTGACCCAAACAGTGGGTCTTCTCTGTTACCAGCCAGAACTTCAGCATATCGTTATTCAAAGCATCATGGGGACAAGCTTCCCTAATTCTGTGTATCCCTAAGAGTGGGGGCACCAATATGAGTTCTAAGTTCCAGGAGCAGTATAAATCTTGACACACTTGCAAACCTTGGTGCAGAATATTATCCTTCTGTATAATATGGTTTAAGATATGTAACCTTATCATATCACTAGGACAGTGAGAGACCATGACTCTTTTCTATCATCCACATAGGTCACAGGATGAAGTAAGGCCAAGTAGGGAACTACCTCTTGTGGTTTAGACCTCCTTTCCTCTGCAGTGCTGGTTGCAGCAGAACCATACTAGCTCCTAAACACAACAACCCAGTAGCCAGAGCAGTGGAACAACCACAAAACAGCACAGAAATACATGCAATTCTTTCAGTGCCATCTAAACCAGAAACAACTAACGAACTCCTTACATGTGGGAAAATACTCAACTGTCTGTCAATGCTAAGAGATTAATATATCTCCAGCTTTCTATTAAAACAAGGGAAAAGGCATCCTTGGATCTTAATTTTCCCTCCGCGTTATTTTGCCATAAGATGTCTTGGAGGAACGTTTACTAATAAATATGCACAGTCTGTATCCTCATTTCCTTTAGTACACTTCATATAAAAAAAAAAAAAAAAAGATTTCGTTCTCCTTTTCATTTTTCTATGCTACATGAAGTAAAGAAGACACAGAAGTCAGCTTGTAAAGATTGATGCAAACCTCTGAGTAAACTCAAGAGCAGAAACTCAGGCTAAGGGTGACCTATTCAGTAGGTATGCAAAGTAGACGTAAAATTTGGTGGTCAAGGGAATAGTGCTGTTTCTGTATTCATACTTTATGTGTCTTCAAAAATATTAATTTACCTATCTCTGAAACATTTTTAGTGGTTTCTCACTGGTACTTAAAGCAGTATATAACCATGTGGAAATAGACAGTAAGTACTCCATGTACTTTAAACAACATGATACCAGCCTCATATAGCCACCCACTCTTCCTAGAGTTCCGAGGGATGATTTCTCTATGCAATCTCCTTGGCCCTTTCTCAGTTCCCTGACGAGATCCATCCCTCTCCTGTCATCTTGTTGCATTGAGCACAACCACCAACAGAACATAAGGGGCATAAAGCAGTCAACAAAAGACAGTTTTTAGGTAGAGAGATAATGTCTTTGAGAACCAGTTCAGAAAGAAGCATCTGTCAAAGCTAAACTTACTCCTTTCTTCTTTTCATGACACTTATTTGACCTTGGGAAAGTTTCCAGTACTTTGGTAGGCAGTATAAAGTAACTCAGCAACACAAAGAAAAATCAGCTAGGCAGATGCAGAAGCTGCATGTATTCCAGCACACGTTCTACACACAGACAAAGTGGACAAGTCTTCTCCTTTGAGGTGAAATATTTTTCACAAAGCTACAAGTGAATTCTGTCTTAAAGTCCAGTCAGGTGAGACAACTGGTTTAATAATATAGCTCACATACATGCTTGCGTCAGCAAGATGTAAAAGAGCAAGAAAAATTATTTCTGCAACATGAAAACTGCACATGACAAAGGCCAGGCAATGCCAAGATGCAAGAAGGGGCATGAGGGGCTTGGGGTTTTTTATTACTATTATTATTATTTATTATTAATATTATTATTGATTCAGAAAAATAAACAGAAAATGCAATGGACATTTTCTGAGTTGAGCTGGTTCTCATTACGTTGTTTGCCTAGAGTGATAATATTAAACAGCTATTCACAGCTGCTTCACATCCACACTGTGCTGTCATTTAGCACTGTTACTGGGCTTCTGGGAACTCTTGGAGATAATGACACATGCTTTCATTTTAGACAGAATAATCTGCATGTTCTTGAAATCCACAAGAGAGTATATCAATTAACATATCCCAGATATTAATCTGTAAAACATGCTTGCATTTCTGAGGCTTGATTTATTGTTTTTAAACAGCCTTATTCTTTCTGCTTGCATTAAATCATTTCTTATTTAATCAAAATTTGTTGGTTTATTTAGAATATTTAAAAAAAAAAAAAGAAACAAACAGAGAGAATTTCCAAAACTCTTGAGGAGTAGAAGAATTTTTACTGGGGAGAGGTTTTGCACAGCTTCTATTTAAATATGCTATACAGAGGAGCAGAAAAATTCGTACTTTTTTTCTTTAATCATCAGATACTAAATACTTTTAAATTAAATTTGTTGGATATTATATATTATTGAAGGTCAAAGTGTACTGAATGGTATTTCCAATACATGTTTCTGAATTCAAGGTTTTTTGACACACTATATTAGCCTACAAGGGTCAAATTGTACTGTGGTCCTAAAGAGAAACATGGAAATGGAAGTTCAAGAAGCCTATCCCCATAGACCTCTGTGTCCTTCTAATCCTTTTGCTAGTGATCCATGGGTACAAACTAGTACAGAAGCAGCACAATATTAAGTAATTTTGATATTGTGAAGGTAGATCTCCAACTCATCTCCACTTTCTGTCAAAAAGTACCAGAACTTGCATCACAAAGGGAATAAATAACTTCCAGCCTCCCAACAGGGAGGGCCATGGCACAACCCTCAGAAACATCTTCTGCAATATCTACCTTCCTCAGATAAAAAGCATTTTAGGAACTAACAGATGCTGTGGGCATTCAGCTTCACTAAAGTTATTAAGATAAGTCACATTCAGTACTAGAGCTGACAGAAACTGAGTGCTGCAGAATTATCAGGGTGTTTTGCAGGATTTTGCAAAACTTTTGGAAAGCTTTCTTTGATTTAGCATGAATTTCTGATCCAAAGAAATAAGACCAGTAGCCTCACAAGCAGACCTCTTACCTGGAAAGAGAGAGGTTCCTGCACAAGGTCTTGCTCTGACTGGATGAGACTAAGAGCTTTCACTTGTGTTCTTATGCCCCAGCTGCAGGTGATGGTAGTGGTGTGTGTCTTGGGTTTGACCTAGTATGGAATTGGGGAAAATGTATATGTTTAAAATAGTTATGAGAACATCTTTTTGACTATTGAACAAAACAGAAGAAAAGTTTAGTTCACAAACTTGAAGCCTGCGGGTTTTTATTCTACAGTATAAAATGTATTGTAAGTATAAAGGCTGGCTTTAAAAGTGCCCACCAAGCATTTGAAAAACAAGATTGTGCTACTACAATTACATTCTTAACAATGCATAAAAGTATCTCGTGAGAAGTCTGTGAGAATTATATGCATTAGCCTGTATAAAAAATAATTTAAGGAAAAAGCAACAACAACAAATAACCAACAGAAGTATTTGTGCATTTCACATCAGCAGTTTGTCAGGTGATTTATCTTCAGCACAGGTAAAGGGGACTTTAAAAAGAAAGGATCGTTCACACAGGGGCAGTTTGTCAGCACATGAAATCTTGACACCAATAGCCAGTTGGGTCTTTAGACGAAAGATTCAGCATCCATTCAATCCATACCTCTCCAATTTAGCAACAAGGATGTGGGTGGAGGGTGATTGAGAGCAACCCTGAGGAGAAGGGCTTGGGACTCTTGGTTGATGTGAAGCTCAACATGAGTGTGTCTGCAGCTCAGAAAGCCAGTTGTATCCTGGACTGCACCAAAAGAAGTGTGGCCAGCAGATCGAGGGAGATGATCCTACTCCTCTACTCCACTCTAGTGAGACCCCACCTGCAGTACTGCGTCCAGCTCTGGAGTCACACTAATGAAAATATGCCAAAACATACCTAATGGTAGTGATATCAGCAACAGGCTCGTGATGAACGTCATGTTGTGATGCCATCAGCTCCCTTTCCTCCACCCCAATCAGTATCTGTGCTGCAGAAAGTACAGCAATGACAGGGGCAAAGCACCAACTCATGGAGAGATTTTGTTGGACTAGACCTGTAGGTTACATTCTTGCAGTGTTTACATGTGTTCGCATTTAATATTATTAAATAATGTCATCATATGGACACTTGTTATTATTAAATAATGTCATGTTATGGACACAGGTCTAAAGCTCAATTCATAGTACATTTTATTACCTTATTATTATATTTTAGGTCAGTGGCCATAAAATGGACTGTAAACTTTAAACAATCTATTTGATCATTCTGGATTTATTGTGACAACCACCTGTGAGATGGAGACGCCTGGTGATGGCACCTTGGCTGGCCACAGAGATGCCTGAAATCAGACTGTAGCGAAGGCAATAATTTGTAATTCAACCAACCATATCAAACAGTGAAATGGATTTATGATGGTGTTCTGTGAGAGAAATGAAGGTCAGTTTTCAGCAGTGAAGGTGCTGTTGACTGCAGAAGCATGTGATGAAATTCTATATAAGTTTCTGCCATCCTTTAAAAAAAGAAAGGAATCTGAATGAACTTCCATGGCTCTGTGGCTTAAGATTCCCTCTCCATCCTGACAAGACAGAAGATCATATCAAGAGAGTGATATGTTATTATTCATCAGCTAAAAAAACCTGAACATATGTTTATCTGAATTTAATGCTGGGTTGATATTTCATAATTTTGATTTTTTTTTAGCATTTCACCAATAAAATTAATAATAAGCTTAAAAAAAGAAAACCAATTTTCCCATAGATATCTTCTGCACAGATGGACAGAATCTTGCCAAAGGTTGTTCTGTAGACTACTGCAAAAATTGGAGCATTTTGGAAATAAATGTTATCAAAGTATTTGTGGGGGGACGGGAGAGCCTACTGTCTAATATCTGAAAAACTACTTTAATTTTCTACGTTATTTCTTATTATGTTAAATATGTAACTATGATAGGAGCATCTCACCACCTTATTTCACCTCACAGCTGCCTCCTGGATCTTTTATCTACAGATGCTCACCTGCATAAATATCTCTAAAGCTGTCAGTATAAATATAGGCAAATCTATAACAGATGCACCAGTGCACCTTGGGAAGAATTCTTCATGGACACAAAACCAGCAACTCTCCCCTTCCTATCATATTTTTTTCTTTTTGATCTTGAGGCACACATCTGTGCCATCTTCACTTTAATGTTGTACTTTGCCTTTATATAAAGGGCCTTATCCTACCTCATCCCCACCTTCTGGTCATAATTGTGTAAACTGTTTTGCACCGATTCTGAATTGTGATTCTCCTCAAAATAAGTAGGTAAGTAAAAAAACAACAACAACAACAAATCCAAACATATAAAGTTCTAAGGGAAGGGAAGGAGAGAAAGGTAAAAAGGTGTATCTTTGAATCAGAGAACTAGGTTAGCATGGATTTTCTTTATTTGAATTTGGAAAAAATTATTGGGACTAGAATGATGTGTAAACAAATTAAAATTGAAAGTCTCAACAACACATAAAAAACCATGAAATTCCACAGAAACTCTTCTGGAAATTGAACATTTAATATAGCAAGATTTGAGAATTATTAATTCTAGTGACATTGAAGTTTGCCAAGAAGAGTGTCTAAAACCCAGCTGAGAATTTTATTTTTGTTCCTAACAACTCAGCTTTTAAAACAAGATATAATGAAGGCTGAGACCCAAAGCCATCAAAGATTCAAGGGTCAATTGTTAACAGAATAAGAGAAGCTAAGATGCTTAGCAATTTGTAGGATTGCTGGAAAGAATTATGATGTACTCATTTGATTATGGTACATAAAGAATGTAGGCTGCATCAAATAAATGGTGGCTTTATATTTAGTCCTTGATTGACTACACTCCAGACATGCTGAAAACATAAATTAATCAAAACTAGGTCTGCAGCTGAAAGAAAAAAGGTCTGATCTTTTTTTCTAATCATTAACATTGGAATAGAGTTCTGTATGGTGCAGCAACAATTTTGAACAAGTCTACTTATACAATTGTGTTGGATTCTACAACAAATGCAATGCATTCTCTATACTCTCTCTGTTTGGATGAATGTCTGTAGCTCAAGACAACACTTTGCATGAAATACATTGGAAGATCAGTTTGTATTTTAGAAAAATAAATCAGAAAGGATTCATGTTGCTTAAAAGACTTACAAAAGCTTTGAGGCCCCCGATAGACCGCTGGTGCAACTGCTTGTTGGGGATGCCATTCACTCACCATGGAAGGGAAGATTTGTCTGATTTCAACAAAATGGTAGGAGGTCACACACAGAGGTTCTAAACAGCCAGAATTATTGAGAGCAAAAATCTGCCCACTGATTCACGAAGGTGTAAGGAGCTCTGCAGAGGAGTTCAGTGTGTACTCCATCTCCATTTTATACAAGTTCAACAATGCTATGAAACATATTTGTAACTAGGGAAGTTTTAGTAAGCTGTTGGGTGTTGGCAAGAGGGTTTTCAATTGAAATTGATTTGCAATCCAAAAACACAGACAGTGTATGTAGCTCTACTGTGATTTTTTTTGCCTTGTTTTTTCATTCTGCATTAAATCCTAACGTTGCAGAAAATGTGTTACCTATAAATCCTCAGAAGTGCAGGTACTCCTACAACCACCTCCATAGGTAGGGAATCTGCCTGTAAAGCAGACTTTTACTTACTGGATTGCAGGGCACATAAGTGCTGTATCCTTCCCTTCAGGACTTTCTGATGCTGAAAAGTCATAATTGCAGCTGTGGGTCTCAGTTGCCAGAATTCTTTTTTTCTCTCTCATGGTACAACCCAGTGCTTTTGGGAAAACGTTTGCTGATGGTCAATTAAAGAGAGCACCAGCGATTGCCATGGTTTCATTCTGCTCCTGGGATCAGGATAACAACGGGTTTCTCTTTGCCTAAGGAGTATAAATAAATATCAATATAAATATTCATATGAACCTGGCTACTGTAGACTCATAATGTGCTCATATAATTAGAAATAGAGGTGAATAAAATGGATCCTTGACTATACTCCCAATCAGATGCATCGTTGCTTAATATCATTTGTTTGAAGACACGTGCATTAGAACTGCATATTGCATTAGTACAATTAATTACCAAAATCTTTTCCCCAACCTCCAGCACTGAAAGAAGAAGGGTGAAGGGGATGGGATGGTGGGCTCTGAGCTGCTGAGGAAGCCACCTATCTGTTTGCCTTTGCTTTTAGTCAAACTAGAGTGACAGTGTTTTGGGGACAAATGCACAGAAATCTTTTTATTTCTTAATATAATTCAGAAAAATACCTGCAGGTGAAACATAATGGAGCTTGCAGAATATGGGTAGGAAACAGGTGTCTCTGTGTAAGTGGACTAGTTATGCTGACCTTGATAAAATTTTTAAACCATGCGTCCTTATGCTCTATGGAAAACTTCTGTTTAGTTCAAAACAGTTTAAGAAAAACTCTAGGAAAATACACAAAATGCCAAAGGAGGAGTGAAATCTGAGCATGACTGAATGTTACTTTTAAGCCTATATGATTCCTTTGATGCAGGCATATAAATCCAATTAACATTAATGAGAAATGTGTTGTGCCCATATGCAAACCAGGAGCTGAGATCCCCTACTGCCCCTTCAAGGTTTCTTTGTATGATTCAAATACTTAACTGTTACATTAAAGCATATTTTTACTTGAAAAGTTTCAAAGTTTTAGGTTTATTCTGCCTTAATAAAAAAGAATAGCAAAAACACATAATTGCTTCAGTAATGTTTTGCAATAACATCAAAGTCTTTTATGTTTCTGCAGTTTGAAAAAAAAACCCAACAACTAACGTCAATGTATTTTGCAGATCACATAACCTACATTTTATAAATCACAAAGTGATAACAGTTCTGCAAATATTGTTTTCTAAGGTGTTCAAGTCAGATTTCTAAAGAAACAAATAATAAATCAAATGAGGGGGGATCCCTGATTTGGAAAAAATAAAATAACCAGAGCTTAGATCTGCAGAGAAGCTATTCCTGGTTTCAAGACAGCATTCTTCAAAGAAACAAAAATCTTCAAAATGGAATGAAAGACTTCAATTGTTTCCTGAAACAGATTTTAAAATGAGGAAAGTAAGGCATCTGCATTATTAATCAGAAAAACACATCTTACGAATTTTAATACTGTATTTGTTATTTTCTACTGAACACAGTGTTCCTCACAACCTGACAAGGTGATGATCCCAGAACCAAAACAGATGGTCTTTAAAAAGATCTACAAATCTTCTCTCCTAATGAATCTCAAAAATCCTATAGGATTTATAATAATGTTATTCATACATATAAAAAGAAACGTACTTCTTCAGTAGCCTCCTTAACAATATTTCTATGAAATAATTATCTGCGACTGGTGGGTTTTAAGTCTAACTTGAGACATGTACTTGCTGTTCCACAACTGGTGCTGTAATGCTGTTTTCTAAGCTTTAACTATTCTTTTTCCTTTCTGGATTGGGTTGTGTGCCTATATTTTTTCTTATCACAAATTTTTCCCTGGCAGCTACTTCAAATTCAGTTAACTTTTCACTTGCTCTATTAGCCTTTCCATGACTTTCCCATTCTACCCTTTTGGCACAGAAAAATACCAGCATTAATTTCTCAAGATGCTACTGGTTTCTTTCTGAATCCCTATCACTGTTGTGAGTCAACAGGTCACCGCTCTCTTATATTAGTTAGACAAATGCTGACCTGTGACTGCTGCATTTCTGACAACCGCTGCTTCTTTTAAAATTACCTCCTCAACCAGAACACTGTGCATTTTGTTCTATCTGGTACATCCTGGAAATGAATAAAATTCTATACCTTAGAAAGGGGCTCGGAGCAACCTGATCTAGTTAAAGATGTTCTTGCTTATTGCAGGAGGTTTGGACTATAAGACCTTTAAAGATCCCTTCCAACCCAAACTATTCTACAATTCTAAGTTATTAGGCAGTAATTGTGCTTAAAGTACACGTTCATTATCTATAACTGAAAGTATACAAAGTAAGAAAGAAACAATTTCTTTTTATAAAAATGTCGTAACCATTTATATATTTATTTATAATGATTAAGCAATGATTTAACAGATTTCTACCGGGTAGGTGGCTCCTGAGGGCAGTTGCAGACAACTCAAAACTTCTATAAAGTGTTTCTTCAAGAGTTGGACTTGGAGAATTACCACACTTAAACAAAGGGACTTCTAATTGTTTCAGGTTCTTCTGACTAATCACAGGGAAAAAAAAAAAAAAAAAAGGATTAAATATGTACATTTAATTACACAGAGTTTATCCAAGCATCCTTATGCTTTTCTCATGATCAGTTTATTATTTGCATCCAAACACAGCTAAAAAGTTAGTGAAACTCTTAATCGAAAGTTTCATCTAGCTTTCCACTGAAGTAACATGAGATTTCAAAACTACAAAACAAATTCTTTAAGAAATCATAGCACAATGGAAGTTAACAGTGGAATAGATCTATTAAATAAAATAATCTAGCACACTGACAGTATGTTATCTGTCCTTACTACTTTTGGTGCTTTATCCAACCTTGTTTTCAAAGTCCTACCTAACCATTCTGAAAACATTTCAGTGTTTCTTCAAAATTACTCAATAAATTATGAGTAGGAACCAGATGTTTCCTGATGTTTTTTACAGAGTGTATATATATATATCTCATTTGAGACATTCTTATGGATCTTTTGCTGCTAGAAAAAGGTTTACACCGTTTAACCTATGTTTTGGAGGTGTCAGTTGTTTTTTTTTATTTTATATAACTGCTCCTATATGTACTCCCTCTGTACTACACAGAAATAATTTTTGACTCCTGAAGCCTTTCAGATAACTGTAGAGAACAATCATGCAATCCTGCAGCTCCTTTTTACTGAAATAACATATATTTGGCTCCTTTAATCTCCCTTTGATCCTTCTATAAGCTTTGGTGTTTGTTGCTGGTGTTTGTGGTACCCCCTCTTCTTTGTGACAATGTGATGCTGTTTGTAATTTTCCATTGGAATCTCTTCCAATGCTTAGATCTTTAATAAAATTTTAAATCAGTGTATTTTATATGGTTTGAGGTTATTATAGAAATGATGTGGAGCTCCAATGTATGCCTTCTAATAGCCCTCAGCTAGTAGAAATTCTCTTGTTGTTCAAGTGGAAGAGGCCTATGATTTCAGAGAAGAAAGTTGTAATTTCCTCTTCATTCATCCATTCAGTTAGCTGGTAAATGTGATTTCTGAGTATACAAGCATCCATGAATGGCTTGATAATGATCCTGCAGTAAATTAATGTGATTTAATCTGAAGAGACTTGAAGGCAGCAGCTGCATCAGATGATGTTGCCCTCCTCCTGAAACGCAACAGTAGTTTTGGTGGTATTTCAGAAAAGCTAAATTTTGCAGGAGAGCAAATGGAAGACAGGACAGACAATAAAAATCTATGGCCATCATTTCAGGTAGCTTCATTTCAGTAGCTGTTCTACTAACAGTAGAACTGCTGATGGGAAAGTATAGTTTCAAAAAAGAAGGTGGGCAAGTAGAACTGAAGAGAGGGGAGGGAAATGTAGCCAGAAGGAAAATAAAGCTGTTGGGTTAGATCTTGCACTGTGAAACACTGAGAATCAGAGAGGCATTGCAAAATGTAACTGAATGGAGTCTGCAGGGCATAGACACAGCCATGAACAATCATAAAAACATGCACAATCCACTCACTGATAAACACTGTAGATTTTCTTGAAGGCAGAATGAGATCAAAAAAAAATAATTAAGAAATCCAAATTCAGAGAAGAAGCTACCATTAATGCAACCTTAGAAAAACATATAAAAGATATGTAATGTTATCTCTCTGGGAAGGCAAGAAACTACAGGCAGAATCTGTCAGATACCCCCTCCATCTCATTTTATGGACTTTACTTTGTATTCCTCAAGGACTGATCTCTTTTGTCTCCTGCACAGATGACTTTTCTTCCTGAATCCTAGCTGACTGATGTCCTTATATCAGACCTATGAACATACCACCAGGAAAAAGCCACTATAAAAGAAATGAGGAGAGGACATGTTGCATCTTCTGCCACACCAGGCAGCAAAAAGAGAAAATATTTATTTTCTCATTTCCATTAAAAGTCAGAGCAAGTGGGGATTCTGTTAAAGAGCTCAGGCTTCTGACTCAGCCTTTATATGACCTCTAGTAAGGGATTAAGCACTTGAACTTCTGAGAGATCATCTGTGCTAACCCATTTGACAAAAACTCTCTTGTGCATGTACAGATTTGCAAGCTATGAATGATAAAACATTCACACAGTTCTGAAAATGTAGCAGTGTATAGTAAAATCGTATATTACTGGGTTCCTACACATAAATCAATACTCAGTGAAACCAATGATTAGAAAAATGCAGAGTGGGAGAGGGTTAAAAATAGTATCCAGCTAAAATCAATGCACTTTAAGCAACAGATGTTTTTTATGTTATTTTCCAATGAATTACAAATATCAGTGAAATTGAATACACTTATTTTTCATTCATTTCAGAGAAAAAATTCTTTCACAGTTCACCATCTCCATTAGAATATTTTAATGTGCATAAAGGACTTAGCACCTTTTGTGAAATTCATGTCTTCAGACATACACAGTATTTTGAAAACCAAGGAATACCTATTTTTATTAACCCTTCCAAAACATTTCGCTATTACCTCTATGCTTATTATATATAACCTCTATGGTTATTTCCATATTCAGAACATTTATTTTCTTTTAATAGTTAGTGGTAACAAGTTGCTTTTCTGCACTTATATGCATGCAATGTAAATAAGGAACAGTCATTTCACCAATAAAAATTTAATTTGCTGAATTATCTCCATGCTCTGGCACTGTACTGTTATATAGTCTCTGAGTTAATGTCCAACATATGAGAGAAGTCCCATGAAAACAGTGATGAGGGTATCTCCCTATTTATTTATTTGCAATCAGAAAGATAAAGAGACTCATTTTTCCTCACCAGGAAATCAAGAGAAACTCTAAAGCCCTACTGTAAACAACAATATATTAAGCCATGCAAGTATGATTTGTACATAGTTTGTGTATGAGATCAGTAAAGAATTAGAAATAGACTTTCCTCATGGACTTACACCAGTCAGGATATTTTTAATTTGGAAGGATGTTCTGTTAAAACAATGATAGCAGATATGGAGTTCATATATTACTGAATTTTTTTTGCTCTGCTCAATCATTCTTAATGAACAAGGTAACAAGGCAAAAAATCAGAAAGTATAAAAATATAAATAACGAGAAGAGACTGGCATCAGCCACAACCAAGGAAAAATGTTGCAACTGAATTGGAACCTCTCTGACTTCTTTTATATCATCAAATACATTTACTTTACATAAGTCATAATAAGACACATATGTGTTAAGTGCTCTTTTTGCATCTAGAAACAATCAACCTTTCTCTAGCAATTTAAATACTAAAAAAACAGAGAGAATATATACAGCATATAATCACAAAAAATGGAGCAAAGGGTCAATTTTCTATCCCAGAGTCACCATGTTTATTCTGTCACGTAATATCTATTTGGCTAACCACTGTTTTATTTATAAAAATACACTGGGGGGTCAGGTGGAATTCAAGGTTACAGCAAAGGAGATGAATGATGAGAAGATATTGTGATACTCAGGGAAAGCAAAGTTCAGAACTGAAAGGCAGAAAGCTCAAGGGGAACGAAACTGTCTGACATGAAACTAAGTCTGAAGAGCAGAAACCTTTAGGGCAAGCATGGGATGGGACAAAATGCAATTAAATGGATTGGATTGATGTAGGAAAGGATACAAAAGAATAATAACTAAATAGTAGAAGTACAATAAAGCAAAATTTTCTGATTATACTCATAAATACTCAGATTATTTATGTCCCAAATGATAGCAATTATGAAAGACTAGAAAACTTAAAATATACCCTGGGCCATAATCTGCCCAAAGAAACCCAACATTTTGGAGAATTATAGTAGCATATACAGAATCATAGAAACACAGAATAGTCATGGTTGGAAGGGACCTTTGAGATCATCGAGTCCAACTACACACCACAAAAAAAACCCAAACAAACAAACAAAACCACAAATAAACAAAAAAACCACAAACACACACACACCACACCCACCCACAGACAGACACAAAACAACAATCTCAGGCACTAGAGCATGCCCTGAGGTGCCATGTCTACATGTTTCTTAAATACCTCCAGGGACGGTGACTCCACCACATCCCTGGGCAGGCTTTCCAGTGCCTGACCACCCTCTCAGTAAAGTAATTCTTCCTACTATTTAATCTGATCCTAAGAAGAAGAATCTGTCCAAATGAACTGTTTATCTCATCCCCATTGCCATAGTCCTTAACGCTTCCAGCAACAGGAAGAGGCTAATGTGAAAGTAAAAAAATGTTGAAGGTGAAATGAGATGGATAGGTAAAAAACAATATTATGCTGGCTCCATGAACAACTCCATGTCAGGAAAATTCACAGGATACACCCCTCAGGACTCTTCCTGAAAGGAAAGAAAGTTTGGGTGGAGTCTGTCAAAGCAAAAAGCAGAAATCCCTGGCATATCCGTGAAAGGGCAGAGTGCTTACACTAAAAGCAGATTTGCTCCTTCCAGGAAGTGAGTATCAGATCAGTAGTGCTGAGACTTGGTTAGAAAATCAATAAATGGCCAGGAGAAATAATGTTACCCAGTAATTGTAATTTTCCTCCTAGAAAGGGGGAAAGAAACTATATTTTCTTAGGAACCAAGTTTAGAAGAATTTTTGGATTGCTATTACTGTGTGTATATATACACATTTCCACAGTGGAAATATATTTATCTACTAAAGTATGACTAACACAACTTGGAAAAATAAGTAAAAACATGTAACAGAGATACTAGAAGATTATGTTTCTCAAAACCTTGCAATGTGCCTAGATGAATGCAACTCAGGACTAAGCTTTTGATATTTTTGGCTGCAGTGCAGTGTGATCCTCTTTGAACATGAACATTAACAAGTGGCCAGAAGGGACAGAGTGCAAAATATTTACAGGGAATAATTTGGGTCTCAAATGTCTTCATTATGCTCAGAAAGTAGAACATCAAAATGTGTGCATAGGCATGTTGGCATAAAACAGACACAAAATGTCTATGTGCGAAAAGTCTGTGTGCAAATCTCTTACTGTAAGAATACCTGATAGCTATTCTCATTTTTATGCATTTTAGAAACATCTTTCTTATTTTAGAGACCTAACAGAGGGTTAAAAAGCAACAAAATAACATTTTGTATCTTTAACTGCAAAGGTTTCAGAAAATTATAATTAAGTCGACACAGAGCCCATTTTAAAACCCTGTCTCACAAGTGCTTCTACATAAAGGAGATGACACGAAGTGGGATGCAGCATATGATCTGGGGTTTCACCAGTCTTTGATTTCATGTATATAAGACCAGAATTGGGACTACAAGATCACACTCATAAAACTCAGCAGTGTTTCCCAGGGAGCTAGGGAATTTCAAGAACTAACAATTCTGGAGTTTTCCTCTATTCAGTAAAACCTGTTAAGCTTAATCCAATTCTCAGAGACATCAAAGACAACCTACTTATTGCCTTCTAGTCACCATGGATTAGATCTTTTGTCATTGATCATCTTGTAAGGAATACAAGGCTTGTATCATTGATGCAAATGATATATTCAAAATAAACCTTCATTGTAAGACTAATTGCCATTATGTGATAACGCAAATGACAAGCTTATTTTCTAATATGCGTGTTTCAGATGATAATCTGAATGCAGTGTGCTAATGTGTTGCACTGAGGTATGCTGAATTACTGAAGGTCAATTCAGACAACTTATTTAGCAACAAGACTATATAATGACATTCAGTAGTAACAAAGGAAGTAATTTTCTTTTCAAATGAAGAAGAGCAGAGTACATTTTCCTTCTGAGCAGGTACATTATTCAGCACAGTATGAGACTAAAAGAGAGGGACGTATGTCCAGGATGTTGTTCAGTTGCTGTTTCTTTGGTAGTAGTAGAAAGCAGCAGTAGTGACTCCATTAACTACTTAGTCAAGAAAGTACCTGGAACACTTGAATATCTTAAACTCAACAGGAATTTTGTGCAAGACACACCTGAGCTACACTTGCAGTTTACTGTGAGCTTGCTTTTGAAGGAGTTTCACATGAAGATAACACGTTTTTTTTAACATTTCTCTATTTTTGTAGGGCGATTTATCTCACTATCTGTCTTTTATGGAGTATGCTGTAACCTTAGCTAATGAAGGTGGAAGCAAAAGAAAACCTGTATTAAATTCATTATTGCCTCTAATCCAAAGAGCTGGTTTTTACAATACTGTTAAGGCTAGTAAAACTCAGAGACAAATAAAAATAATAATAATTTGACAGAACTTTTATAGAAATACATCTACTCTGG
>JAOXNG010000026.1:54796763-54809640 GCA_028566535.1 Scolopax minor | reverse complement strand
CAGACCAGGCAATGGATGGGGAAACCTGACTTGGCTGGGTCAGTAATTAAAGAGGAGCAATGTATACTAGTTATTATTTGCTAGCAACGAATGTTAAAAAAATAAAACATACAACAAAGCGCCAAGTTTTGCTACTTCTGATGTCGCTGGCTGAATGATACTAAACACTATCATAAATAATAGTACTGATTGGATTATGGGTACCTTTCTGATGACCAAAACTCAAGGATATTTTGCAGACTTGCTTATTTCTTCTGCACTTCCTACGTGGGCAAGGAATTAGACAAGGAAAAGTAAATGAGAAGCAGTGTGAATGGGAAAGGCAAAGGATAGATAAGAGAAGAAAGAATTTGAAACTTTAAAACAAAATTTAGCACATTATAATGAGTTTATTAATATATTCAAGCATAAAGCTATTAATAATTTATCAGCAGAACTTTTATTCCGCAAATATGGATCATTACTTCACCAGTTAAGATCTGAAACATATTTCACTGATTTTAAATAACTGCATTTTTTCCTTTTTACTGAGAATTTGCTGAAGATAGCAGTAAGGAGTGTTGTTTGGAGTAAGGCCCTTGCCTTTCACTGCGTGCAGGGTTCTGCTAGAAGTTCTCAGAAGGGTCATCATGTTTCTGCTAGCTAGCTCATGTGGTCAGGGACACAGCTAGCATGCGTATAAACAGAGCTGCAAAGCCTTTCACACAACACTTCGTTTTTCTAGCTGAGCCCTCCAAACGAGGTCAGGCCCCAGGTGCTTTCACAGGGAGCTGTCAGATACACCTGAGCTGTGGAAGACTGCAGAGAAGACCTTTAACTTCCAGTGAGCCACTTAAGCAGTTAAAACACATTAAAACTGGTGTCTTGGGTGGTTAACATCTCTCCCGTAATGCTGGAAAATGCTGCACAAATAGTCTCACTAGCTCCAACGTTTGGCCTTTTTTTTTTTGTTTTTTTGACTCATAGAAATGGAGCAATTGCCTGTAACTTTTATAGCTCCATGGCTGGTTGTACAGTAGTGTTTATCTAGAAATCACCCCTTCCAGGGCTCAGCTGACATCAGTGATGAGGCAGGTGCACTACATGAGCAAATATGCTTTGGCAAGACAAAGTGTAATTTCAGCTAAAGTTGTGATTCTGCAACAAAATCAGCAATGTTAATTCCAGTTTCAGAAGGGGAAAATCAACAAGGTTTGTCAAAGCGATGATAATTTTCAGTCCTCTTAAAGAGTGTTGCAGATGAGAAAAATGTCTTACTTCAGTCTATACTCTGGTTTTATTTAACCAGTGTAATGCCTGCCTTCCTCATAATGGATTTTAGGATCGGAAAGGTCTTAGCAACTTGACCTGCAAACATTGCTCTATTGTATTATTATTATTTAGAATTTAATTCTAATAGCATTAGAGCTGCTGAAGCGTTGGCTTCGCCATCTAGTTTGCTGAGTTATCAACAGAAGGAAAGGGATAATTCTGAAATTCTAAATCTTTTATGGATAACTCTGAACACAGAATGTTTTTATCACAAGGCAGACTTGGAAATGATAACTACAGAACCTAGTGAATGTGTCTTCATTTAGCCCTGACTTCAGAATGGAAGAGTTTTAATTGTTCTTTCCATCCTACTTGTCAACAATTGGCACAAATTTCACAGATTTCCATTAGCACTAATTAGAATTCATGCGCTTTGTAGTACGTGAAAATTTTGTCACCCCTTTAAATTTTCCAGAGTTTTGCAGAGTTGTCAGAATGGAAAACCTGAAACTATGTGACCTCAAAAGTTCAACAATTACTTGATGCCAGCAAATGTTTATTCTAAATGGCATCTGTTTCCCTTTGAGATTAAAATTGAAGTATCGCTTCCAAGAATACTTGTTTATTTACATTTCCCATTCCATCCTTGCATAAAGGTCTAAAGAAAACATTATAACATAGAAGTAAATCAGATGAGGTTTAGATGTGCCTGTACTTTCATAATTATGTAATTAAGTTTGAACATTTTGCATGGTTCATGTTGCTGTATTAACTCAACTTTGTGTCACTAGAAATGGATTAAATTAGATTAAATCAATAGTCTGCTTTTCATTTTGACATATTACACAGACAAAACACAAACCAATGAGCTTACAGTATTTCATTTAAAAGGTAGTTCCATTCTGCTGGGTCTGCAATAGCACTTGACACGAAGGTAAGTCTTTCAACTACACTCAAATCCCCGACCAGTGTAAATGAAGAGTAGAGCACTCTTGCATGTCTAAAAGGCAATTTTAAGTATTTTAAAAATGGAAGATATGAATGAATGAATGAATATTCAGTTGGGACAACATTTAAATACCCAAGTGCTCCTGATGTGCTTTAAAAACACGGCTCTTCACAGTTCATTACTTGATTCAACTAAATTATCTATAAAATGTTTTAGTTAATTTCCAAAGACATTGCCAATGCTGTTCCTTATTCCCCGTGCAAATACTCATCTGTCCTGATTGTTCTTAAATCTCTGAATAAATAGGGAAACCTTTAATCCTGCATGAATAGCTGAATTTCATATTCTCTTTTCTGAGGAATGACCCGACACAATGAAATCCCACTAATAATTAAAATTAACATATGATTAAAAATAAGAAGAAATTAATCCACATTTTAGAAAGTAACAGTGTTCTATCCATAGACATACTTGTCCCAGGATCTATGCCTATAGTTGTTCCAGAAGCTTCTTGGATAGAATTAAACAGTGCCAAGAAATGTAAAAATGTGATTCTCCCATTTGTAAATAATGAATGTGATGTTGTAACTATTTGTAGCACCGTGATGAATCGGCAATGCAATATGGGTGAGTAATGGAGAAGGAAGAGGAGGAAATGAGAGATTTAGAGATGCTAGACAGTGACTAAACCCAGAATATCAAAAATATCAGTTGACATAGCTCAATTTTCTAGTGCCCTTTTCTTGTCAGAAAACCATCCTTAGAAGCAAACTTTTCATGTGATAGCATCAGATTTTTTAATTCCATTTTTCTCATTAAAATATCACTTTCATTTTTCCAGTATGAAAAATTGCAACCTCTTCAAAAGGAAATTTGATTTTCTAAGACTTCCTTTAGACATCCTAAACCAGTTGTAGTGTAGATATAGAATGTCTATACGACTACAATATTGTTAAAGACTTGCTGTGTAACTCCATGATACATCATCACTTTATCCTTTAGCACATATTATAAGCACAGTTATGTATGTGCTTTTGTTCATACATGTCCATAATGTCAGAGCCTCCCACAAACAAACTGCAAGCAGGAAGAAGTGCTCTCTCTTCGCCTGACTACACACCTCTAATTGCCTTGTCAAACAGGCTGTATTAAATTCACTGTTAATTCAGGCCTATTTTTTATAAACAGCTCTTACTAAGTATGGCTCCCACTTACCATTTTGCAGTCTTACCACAAGCTGTATTGGGAACATGTTGTCACATATTTAGAGAGGAACTGTACTTTTGTTTTGAAAACTGAGTGTTGCTTGATGGTCAAATTAAAATATGAGTCAGTCTCCTATGAAGCCTTTGAAGCTAGGATAGAATAATTTAGGAACTATGTGGTCCAACATGGCATTGAGCATTGGATTCCTGCAAACCTTGTCCAAAAATTTTCAGGAAATTTTGTTAGAGGATTCTTGGAATAATTCCTTTCTGATCAATATCCAAGGGTGAGGCATTTATAAAGTGATACTAACTAACTGGCGTTTTACATAGGAAACCATCAGGACTTTGAAGTGTTTACCAGCAGTGAATTTGAAGCACAGATTTTTCAGGAAGAGAGTTAAAACTCTGCCCAAATCCACCCAAGCCCTGGTCATAAGATAACCTGATTTTGGGACTATGCAGCAAGTATTATCACTCTAACATATGTCTAGCTTGTATCTATACCTGAATCCTGACCAGTTTATTTCTACAGTCATTAAAACTGGTGTTTCCAGTATTTTTATAATGTTGTTTACTGTTGGTTTTCCACTAACCCTTACTTTCTGATGAAAATAATCTAAGCTTTAAGCTTTTTGCCAGTCTGTTATTTGACAGATGAATGCACTGCCAATCGTCAATTCTCTTAAGATAGATTTTAAAATAGAAAATAAACAATATCAGCACTATTATTTTCCTCATAAATAATGGGAAATTTACATTACTTCTTTTACAAGTCTAGACCATCAATTTTGGCAAATATCAGTGAAAATGATCACTGTGAAAATGATCACAGTGAAAAATCATAGTGAAAATGTGCAGGATCAAAGTGACCTGCAGAGGTGGAGTCAGGGACATTCATTCTGAGAATCCAGTCTTGTAACACTGAAGTCAGTGATGAAGTAGCATATTTAATTTCCGATAAACTGGAATCAACTCTCATTAAAATAAGGTGTGATTTCTGAAGAAAGTTGGTATTTAGAAGGAATGTCCTCAAGTGAATATTGTGTCACTAGGGTTTAAAAAGCATAAAACTACTTTTCTTCCCAAATATGAAAGCCAAAATGAGAAAAAAAAAAAAAAGAAAAAAAAAACAACCTTTAGGAATTTTATGACCACTCAGAACAAGAGAAAGTTTTTCCTTCTGGATTTAGTTTCCAGATGTTTCAAGATTATAACACCAGACTAAATTCTGATTTGACATCAAAAGGAGAAAAGAGTAAGAATAACAAGTTTAAAAGGGAAGAAAGGGACTAAACATGTTTGTTGGAAAAATCTTCATACATTTTTCAAAGGAATTATTACTTTTAAATGTCACACAGGTCTCCCTGCAAAACTGACTTCTCCCAAAGCACTGATACTTCATGCTTACAGACTAGACCTTGAGCAAATCACTCAGCTATTCTATGTCTCCATTTGCCCAGCTGTAGGGTTTAGGAAGACAGGAGGCTTTCCAACCTCACATCTTTTCTATTACACACTTTGTCATTGCCAAATTTGTTTATTCACAATTACTACAAGGTGAAATGGTTTTGATCCTTTACAAAGCGATATCTGGACAGCAAGTAGAAAAGCTGCTTCATTTTATTTGGCCCAGCATGTACACCCTGAGTTGAGGAAACCTGGAAAATGGGGAAGGTTACTCCTTTCTCCAGGGCAGATGAGGTGAAGCCAGTGGGAAGAAAATGATACTCAGCACTCTGGTGGTATCAGATCCAAGAGTGCTTTCTTGAAAGAAAATATCCCTAATCAATTCATCAATATCTAGCCAAGCTGGACATGTACTAACACTTGTTCTTTTTAAATAGATTTGGATCACTTAATCCAGTATTAACCTTTTCTTGCTTGTATAACAACTGAATTTGGGATCTTTTTCCTATTTTTTCACTAAGCCTTTCAAGGGTAAAGAAATAGAGATGGTTTTGTGTCTTACAGCTATAATGCACTTCCAGTCAGTACTCTGCCACAAGCTCTCAAGTCTAGTGTTTTTGTAGTCTTAGCAAGTTTTGAAAACTTCAGTTTTTCCCTCTGTGCCCTGGCTTGCTTCCTCCTCTCTCTAAATACCTCATCGGCACAAATAGACCAAATGAAAAAAATTCCATCTAAATAGCTCCAACCTTTAAGTGATTATACATATGCCTTATTTTTTCTATTTGGAAAGTTTTATCATGTAAGTTCCTGTGGTCATAAGTTCAGGGCAGGGCTATATACACAATCAGCTAGGCTTTTCTAAGCTTTATTAGCTTTATGTTAATAAGTACTGAATTTATTTCCTATTCTTTAAAATTTTTTTATTCACTTTGAGTTTCCCATTAAGATACTGGATTTTTAAACACCTTTTTTACCTCAGCATCTTTACTGTCATGATAAAACATATATTTCAAAATTACCTTACTATTTATCAGAGTTATTTGCTGGCATTGAAAGATATTTATTGCAGTGCCAACAAAGACTTCATCTTCCTCTGTGACAAAAATAAATTCTTTCATTACTCTTATGCTAGATGGTCCTTAGGGAAGCTTAGAGAGTAAAAAAAGAAAGAAACGGTAAAGGCTGGTGACTTCTCCCCTATAAAATGCAATATGTGGCTTTGGTTCTGTGTTAGAGGATGGATTTGGGTCTCCAACCCCTCAGCTCCTGGGTACTGCACAGAACTACCGTTTTTTCTCCCCTCTTAAGCAGACAGCTTATTCTTGTGAAATACAATTTTCTTCCTGTCTTAAAAGAAGACAGCTTCTCCCTCCAGCTGCTCTCTCCTTTGAAAGTGTTATACAAATTATTTTCATTGTTTTATATTGCCTTCTAACTTTAGTTAAATGTATATACTTATATGCACTTCTTCCTGTGACAATTTTGTTTAAATAATTCTTCCCTGTTATTTTTCCTACTGCTACAGAGAATCTCCTCCCTCCTCTGTATAACAGACCTTGTCATACAAGCTGTTCCTGTTTACTTTCATCAAATATGTGTATTCTTACCCTTCTCCTTACAAGCTGTGTTTAAATTTCTTATTTCCAGTTAAGATGCTAGGATAAGATACTTGCTCCCCACCAATCTACAACATTCACTTAAGGATCTGTGTTGGGAAACTATTTCTTAAGTAGAAGTTGAGCACAGTAATTCTCTTCTTCTTTTTAATTTCTGAGGAAAACCAGACTTGAGGTCACCCAAAGGGCAAGTTAAAAATAATGGCAACACAAACATACCCACATCCACCTTACATGAAATTTTAGCAAAGAACTCTCAACGATGGGGAAAAGTTATGAAATGTTAAACCCTGTGGAAATTCTGATTTAAAAAATCCACAAACTGATAGGTCTCTAGAATGATAAAGTAATTATCCTCTGTTTTCCACAGGAATGCAAGAATTATTTTTAAATCTTCTAGTCATGAGCACATAATCTGTTAAAAATAAACTTTCCAGATTTTTCTTCCAAATAATGAAAACAAATAGACATTTCCTAACAGACCTTTTTGTGCCCAATTTCACACCTGTCTTCTGTTTCACAAGCAACAAGTTATCTACTTCACATTAGCAGTTAAAGAGGTGCTTAACTTTTCTGCTGAATAGCAGCTGTCAGTTCTTCTGTAGTTCTTATAATATCCACAGTTCGGAGGATAAAATAATATTCCTAAAACTTTTCAGCCATGGTATACATGGCAACACAAAGCCATAACCTTGTTCTGAAAACAACGTGAAATAGGTTGCATTTAAATATGTAGCAGTGGCTGTAAATGTAAGTTATCCAATTCCATCCATCTCCAACCAAATTCCATTGACTCTTGAAGCATTTTGTCAATTTACCTGCATTTTGAAATCTCTGTGAACTTTACTCCAAAATATGAGAAGACAATTCTTTATTAATATTGCATAATCATGATCTCAAGTAAGAGGAAAGCAGGATTGAAAAAGGAAAAATAAAGGAGGGGGAAAAAAAGAGCTACAAAGCACATCCTTCTACTTCAAAGCCCCTGTCTTCTTCTCTAGAATAGGCCTTTGCTCAGTAACAGTAGTTCAGCATTACAGCTTTCCTCTGCCTGACTAAAGCAAAATCAACAAAATGTCAAGGCTGGTGTAAATTGTAGTAAAATTAAATAATTTAAAATCATTTAAAATTTCTTATCTTTTCACTGCTAGTTTTTCTATTTCATATCTGGACACTCAAAGCAACGTTGTTAACTGAGGCCATTCAAGAACTAAAGCATTTGGAAGGATTTGGGCTGGGGAAAAAAACACTGAACATTCAAGGTTGCTGAAATAGTTTGTAATTCACTTAGAGAAAACAGTTCATTGAGGGTTTTTAAACAGATTTTTAAATCACGCCTCTCTAAGTTAGTACACCATCCCTTTAAACAACCATCAGCCTGATTCTCCACTCAACCCATCTGCATACAGCAATTTACTACCTTTTAGCATAGCTGGAAATGATTGAAGAGACATGAAGGAGTAGAAGACAAGATATTTCTTCACTAATCTAGACTAAGAAAACCTTAAATATGGACAGGCTGGAGAGGTGGGCTTATGCAAATTGCATGAAGTTCAACCAAGCCAAGTGCAGGGTCCTGGGATGTGTCAATTCCAGGCACAAATATAGGTTGGATGGAGAATGGCTGAAAAGCAGCCCTGAGGAGAAGGACTTCGGGTTGCTTGTGGATGAGAAGCTCAACATGAGCTGGCAGTGTGCCCTGGCAACCCAGAGAGCCAACCATGTCCTGGGCTGCATCAAGAAAAGTGTGACCAGCAGGTCTGAGGAGGTGATTCTACCCCTCTACTCTGCACTCGTGAGACCCCACCTGGAGTACTGCATCCAGCTTTGGAGTCCTCAACACACGAAGGACATGAACCTGTTGGAACCAGTCCAGCGGAGGGCCACAAAGATGATCAAAGGGATGGAGCACCTCTCCTGTGAAGACAGGCTGAGAGAGCTGGGATTTTTCAGCCTGGAGAAGAGAAGGCTCTGGGGAGGCCTCATAGCAGCCTACCAATATTTGAAGAGAGCCTACAGGAGAGCCAGAGAGGGACTCTCGTTCAGGAAGTGCAGTGACAGGACGAGGGGTAATGGTTTTAAAATGGAAGAGAGGAGATTTAGATTAGATATTAGGAAGAAATTATTTACTGTGAGGGTGGTGAAGCAGTGGAAGAGGTTGCCCAGGGAAGTCGTGGATGCTCCATCCCTGGAAGTGGGCCAGGGCCAGGCTGGATGAG
Source organism: Scolopax minor (assembly GCA_028566535.1). Lineage (NCBI taxonomy): Eukaryota > Metazoa > Chordata > Aves > Charadriiformes > Scolopacidae > Scolopax > Scolopax minor. The sequence goes on along the minus strand of JAOXNG010000026.1, from coordinate 54,800,990 downwards.
GTTTTGAGAAACCTGCAGTCGGAGTCTGGTTGGGTATCAAACCCTGATGGGATGTTGGCACTGTTGAACTGACTCCTAAATCCCTGATCTGGTGCTTTCCCTTAACCCATCTGGGCTTCTGGTGGGAAAACGAATTCACATCAAGCTGCACTATACTTTCTCCAACCCTTCCATAGTTAAACTTCTAGAAAGTTCATATCTTTATTTAAATCGCTGTAAGCTGCCTGTCTCTCCTTATGGGCTGCAAATGTTGATTTGGGATTGGAGCTGTTTAGAAAACCTATGCCAACATTGTTTTCTACTGGAAAAGGCTATTCAGTCAAAACCAAAATTTCTTGGGATCAATGAAATGTTAACATTTTCTTCCAGGGAAAAATCTGAATTGTGGTGAAATAAAACTTTGGTAATTTCTGTTTGGAAAAAATTTTAAGTTATGAAATTTTCAGGCCTTATAACATATATGGAGGTTTTTATTTGAATATTTAGTATTAATTTCATATCTACATAATTTGAGTTTAACTTGCCTATAGAAATGCATAAAGATAAAGTACACTAATATCCTATGCCAATAGCCCCTGTTACCACAGATGTGCCACTGGAAATATTCTGCCATTCTTTTTCTTCATTAAAATCCCATGAGTAGTTTCAGCTTAGCACTAATAGAAATATGTCTTTATTTTTTGGCACAGTTTTTCCTCTTTCTATTGCAATATAAAATTTGAATTCCAAAACAAAAATCAGCTGGGCATTCTGCTTGGTGGACAGCTAGGAAATCAGATTTTTTCCTGTTCTGAATTGGATTAAACCCAAATTTCCTAACATCTTCTTTTCCACTGTGATGAAAATGCTCTATCTACAGTGTTTCCTAATCACTGCGGCAGGGATCTATGGGAGTTCATGGACTATTTCTAATGGATCTGCAAGATGCAACTGAGAAAAACAAGTTTGTTGTGCAGACAGTTATATATGCTGTTCAGGGCTTCCTTCTACTAGAAAACACTTGAGAATTGCAGATAGAAAACATTTTAAAATTGCTCTTTCACACACTGTATTGGCAAAAATCTGTCCCATCACCCACTGTAATTATAATTTACAAATTCACATAAGCATGCTAATAAAATGGTTCTTGTTTCATTTATGCACATTTTCCTGTATCTCAAGAAAGTCATTTACCTTTCCCTATGCCTCAGTTTACTTTCTGGAAAGGCAAGATTTTCTGATAATTCACAGGAAAATTTTGGAAGAGGCAGTTCATATTTACAAAGTGCACTGAACAGGAAAATAACTTGCTGGGGAAATTTCTCATTGGAATAATTAAACTGATTCATCCAGGGCCAATAAGGGTGTCATTGCACAGCATTTCCTCACGGAGCCTAAAGAGACAAGCATGAAACAGTGAATGCCTGCAGCCTGTCTGTATTCCCTGAGCCGCCACGATTCTCCGGGCAAGGGGCTCATTGAATCAGCAGCCGCAAGGCACTTGCAGATGGGGTTTGATGGAAACCAGTGTCCTGCGTTACTCTTGGTGCCAGACTAAATGGTACCACAGGCATTACAGCTGGGAAGAAATCTTCTGCAGCATTTTAAGCCTTCCTGTGTTGTACTTTTAGCAACAGGGAAAGGGCCAAGGGATCCTTATAGTTATTGAGCTGTAGTTAATAGTATAGTTAGTATTGTCTATTCACCCATCTACTCAACTGCCAAGGGCCATATAATTCACACATTTTAAAAGGATAGGGCAGTGAGAAATGGGTAGAGGTGTCTCTGCAGTTACCAGAGTTTTCTCTAAGTTTGATGTTTTCCCCAGCGCAGGAGCAGGCACCCTGAGGATGGATAGAAGGTGCTGCAGGGAGAACTTGCTGCTGACAGGAGAGCCACCAGCCAGGGATGCCTGAGACTCCCCTGCCTGCCGTGTCCCCTGGCCTCTGCTCTCCTTCAGGTCAAAACTGAGGCTGAAGAGCCTGTTTGTATGCAGAGAACAGACCCAAAATTCTGATCTGGCCTGCAAGCCAGAGGCCACTTGCTTCTATCTCATGCCTAATATTTGCATGCATTAAAATAAATCACTTTTTATTTTCAAGGACAGCGATTAATCCACCAAGCCCTTCTGGTATTGCTGAAAGTGTATTAGCTGCTTAGCCTAGAAAAGAAGCAAAAGAATCTGTGTTTTAATGGCAAACAATGAGGTTTAAATACATCCCATCTCCTTTAACATCTCCTGGTAATTAGTGACAAAGGCCCTCCTGCTCAAGTACAGCAAATATTTAACACCCACCTCCATTAGCCTGAAATTCATTTACCAGCTTGACCTCTGTGTCTGCCAGGCATGGAAGCTGTTGCGGCAGCCAGCAAGCCTTCTCCCCATTCCCTAAACCCTCAGATGTGAGAGGCTCAGGCTCCTGAACAGCACTGGCAAGGACAACGCTCTCCTCATCCACTGCTTTTGTCTTGCTTAGGATAAAAACTGACGAGTGTCTCTCAGCATGAACCATGACTCCAGAACACTTGTGGGATTGTGAGGGTGAAGCGTCCAAAGTGATACCTGGAAGGTACCTGGTATGGAAAAAGAAGTATTAAATGGCTGGAAGACTATAAAGACAAGGATATACGCCACTGTCCTGGGGAGTCCCAAGCACCCTGTTGGGGAGGATGTCTTCAAAAGTATAACTACTCGCTTGTCCCCTTCTTGCCCTCCCTGGTGGCAGTTATTGAGAGCAATCAGCAAAATCACACACTGCTTTTCTCACTTATGGGTACAGGGCTTCATCCCTCTTGGGGCTCCGGTGCAGCGGTGGGAATGGGGAATGGCTCTCCTCCAGCACCCAAGCCTGTAAGTCACGCTCAGCCATCCCTGTGATGCATGGGAAGCGCCATCTTCTCGAGGCGGGCGAGCAATGAAGTCATTAACAAAACAGATGACAGGGCGGCGTGCGAGCGCGGCGCTCTGCCTTGCTGGCGGGTGTACTCCTTTCCCAGCATTTATCTGGAACATGGCAGACACAGATTCCTGCTGATAGAGCACTTTAGCACCTGCATGAGAACATTGTTTTTTATTTCAAATAAATTAGTTGCTGGATTTGACAGATCTGTGGCCCAAACTCTCTATTTATGCACTTAGTGGATGCAGCCTGGCTATGCAGAGCACAGCAGGACCTGGGCCCATGGAGCAAACTGGAGCAAACAAGCATCCTCTTGTGCCAGAGAGGGGTTTCAGGTCCCTTGCACAAACCCTTATTCTGTATTTCCACAGTGGCCTCCCCCAACAGCTCTGGAGTTGTGAAGCACATTAGTGATCTGGGTATGATCTTTGGCTGATGCTGAGCTCATTGCAAAATCACAGTGCTCTTTCTGGCTTTCCTCTCCATGTCACAGTGTAGGTGGCTTTAGATATGGAAGAGGGTTCCAGAAAGTCTGCAGAATCTCCATCATTGGAGATCTTTTAAATGAGGTGGGACAAATATCCAGAAAAAGTGATTTAGACTGAACTGCTCCTTCCCTGGATAGAGGGATAGAAGAGATGGACTCTGAAGTCTCTTTTAGTTTGTCTGTCCTCCTATCTTTACTTCAACCTCTCCAGCTCTTTAGATCATTGCAACCAATGTTCCATGTTTAAATGCTCTCCCTTACATCAGGGAGCTGTGCCTAACAAGGTCAGCCTGCACTGCTGTGTGCTTTCTGCATCAGTAACAACAGTGACAGCACGATCAGGCCTTGCATGAATAAAAGCATGTCTTTTCCAGCCAGAACCAGGCCAAACTCTTATTCATCCCCAGACTGTCAATCCAACTGCTTTTCTCCACAAGTCATTTGCTAGCAAATACTGTGTGAATCTCCAGGTGTTTCCCACCTCCCATATGTCCCTGTGTCCTGGGGTAAACCTTCACTTCAGAGCTTTCCATCTTGGTTGCCCAAAACAGAGAAGGGCTTGAGCTTTTGTGTCTCATCTGAAAGACCTGTCCATACATGGTGATCTGGGTGAAATTGTTTTTTTTTTTTTTTGCTGCTGCACCTTGCAACAAGAGCTAAAGCAGAGGTCCTAGGAGTAAGCCCACTGGGATATGTGCCTGTCACTTCAAGGTGTTTTAATTTGGATGCTTAAACCACCAAAGTACCTCAATCCCTGCCCAAGGGCACACAGGAGCTAAGTCTTTTCACTGAAGCAGCATTCAATTCCCTTCCTCCTACAAATGAGCTTGAGCTGTCCTGATAATTAGTACTTTATCTTGG
>JAOXNG010000026.1:54619166-54636147 GCA_028566535.1 Scolopax minor | reverse complement strand
AAAAAAAAAAAAAAAAAAAAAAAAAAGAGATTAAATGGTAAGTAGTATCAGAAATATGTGTTCATAAATTTTTACTATATTTATATGTCTGTGTTTAAGAGGAAGTCTGTAACAATCTTTTCTTACAAGAGCAGAGAAAGGTAATGCCTGATCAAACATGAGTCAAAGACAAGGTGATGGACGAGTCTTCAGTTCACGAGGCAGGAGAGAGAAGCTGATGTGAGAAGATGCGTGCGCTGGAGCTTTGGCACCTGTGGCCACTGTAGGGGTTGAACAGTTCTAAGAGAATCAATGAGGTGGTTGATCAGTTAAGAAAAACTCAAAGCTGAGAACAGTGGAGGTTTGTAATGTGGCTTTGGTCCTGGAGGAAAATATGAACAAACAAGTCCTTATTTATCAGGGGACCAGATCACATATGATTCACCAGCAAAACAAGTTAGATCAATTCCTCTTTATTGTGGTCAGCATAACTTGATTAATCAATGTCTACGTTAACAGACTCGGTGAGAGCAGAAGGAAAATCTGTAGTGTGTAACAAGGCAGCAAAATGAATTGCACAAAGAGCTGGAACTGGAGGGAGTTGGTGACCCTACCCTGATAACCCTGAATTCATGGAGAACGTCACAGCTGGACTGTGCAAGAGTCAATGACCAGCTGAGCCAACAAAGGACTGATATAAAGGAAAGGTCTTTCAAGGTGGTTAGATAGAGGAGTGCTATTGGGTTTTGCGAGCAGCCTGCTCCAGCAAACTGGTTTGGTCATGCTGCAGAGCCAGTCCTGCAGGGACAATGTGGGCAGGGCCCCAGGGGCAATGAGGGAGATTGCTTGAGGAGCACAAGGATAGCACTTAAGCCAGAAGACAACACCTGACCTGACTTAGGTCTTGTGGCAGCATAGTCCTCTATTGGCTTCTTGGTCATGCAAATATGCCAGAAAAACTCTGAAGCATAACAGTCCTGCTACAGAGGAGATGATTGACAACATTGAGACTTGCCCAGTGCTTGTCCAATATAGAAGTATCGTTTAACCATTCTTGTTCTCTTTCTCACAGTTGGTTAGAGCCACCAAAGAAGAGGCAGAGCTTCCACACACAGTAGTCTCCCTTGATAACGTTATTAGTTTATCCTGTCACATGCAGCATTTCTGGCAGGGCAGAGGAGAGAGGCTGACCACTGTTAGCAATTCCAGCCACCATCTCAGTGTCCTCCCAGAATAGTTGCTTCTACTCAAGGAATACACATGGCCCTACACAAGGATCGTCTTGGGCTGGAGGTCATCTCTCTTAGCTGCAGCCTCCAGGTCTGCTCTCCATCACCAGCCTCTTTTCAAGGATCCTTCTCACAAAAGCTTATGACTCTGGGAATTCTCCTGTTTGCTCATCTCTGAGTCAAGGGGACTCCTCTGTGCCTGCTTACAGGATACCAAAAAAGAAATGAGACCAAAGGCCCACACTGGACACAAACGAATTCAGCTGAGTTGGGTTGTCAAGGTCAAGTCCAAGAGAGCATGGTCAGGCTCCATGATGGACCATATAGCAGCTTGATTTCCATGTCTAGTGTGAACAAGGCTCAGTGTCACAGCAACTGGCTGAACAGCAAGAAGGAAGGTTTCCAACTGGTGCTGCTCAGTCAGGGGCACTCTGGTCCCTGGAGAACATACTTGTGGGATGGGGACAGAGAGGGCTGTGTCTGCTCTCATCATAAATGGGCACACTCAGTGGGCACACAGTGGGCACACAGGGAGGTGTGCAGGGGACCCCACAGAGAGAACAGTGGGGGGGCTGCAGGGTGTTCATCTGGGGACAGAAGGAGACAGTCTTCTCGTGCATTCAGAGGAGACATGTAGAGTTGGCTGGATTTGTTTACAAGTCTTTTTCATCCCACCTTTTTCAGAGGATGAAAGTTTCTTCATTTGAAAGTCCATAGTTCTAATTTGTGTTATAACCTAGAGTCAAAGGTCTTTCCATGTGCCAGCAGTACACGTTTTGAGGAAGAAGCACAGGCAGTTGCATTTTTGAGTCAGATTCCTATCACAGCAACTGGGATTGGGGTGCAGGTTTTGTACGATCTGAGTTTTACGTATCTTAGCTGGCACTTACGTTTTTCCAGCAAAAGTCCTTGGGACCTTGGAGGGGCACCTGTATCATCAACTGGTATCAACCCCCATGACTTCAGCCGTTAATGAGTTCAAGGGCTTTTTACCATTTCTTCTCAACAGTGGCCCATCTGCAGAGAACAGACATCGTGGCACACTGATAGGGACAAGTGGCTGAAAGAGAGGTTTTTTAATAGCAAGTAGAAGAAAAACTCCATCTCAGCCAGAGGGACTGCTCTGTCTTCTCCAATAACTTCTTGTATTTTTTTTGATGAGGCTTCCAACATGATAAGAATCTGATAATTTTTGCCAGGCCCTAGTCAGATCATGGCTTTTGATTAGTATATCTTTGAAGAAGACCTCCCTAAGATCAGCCTTACAGACCAAAGATCAGGTCTCTGCTTCTAAAATATTTCTGCTAGATGCCTGTTATATCCCTTATTTAGACCAGGTGTATGACTGGGCATCCATGTGGCTGCTCTCCCATTCTGCATGCTCCACCAAGAGAAACAAACCAGCTGGTACTCACTAGCTCCAATGTGACTTTTTGGTTCCCAGAAGGTCTTAGCATGTCATCAAGAGGTCCTGCTAGATCTTTGAAAATGCTGTCCTGAGACAGAAGCTACTTAACATAAACTCTTCACTGAAGAGTTTAAACTCTTCAGCATCTTTTCCCTTGGAACAGTGTCTGACTGACCTGACTGATACACCCTCTTCCATAAGATACTAGATGGACAGCACAGATGACCCCATTTCTGTTCCAAAGGTCAAGAAATACCACCAGGTTTATGCAAGGAAAGCCTGAGATAAAGTACACCATGTGCTCTCGCTGCTGTTTTTCCCCAGATCCAAGGAGAGTTTAGGCAGCATCCACCCGGAACTGCTGAAGAGTTCACGGATATCGCTCTTATGGGCTAATCCTTTTTTGACATCTTTTCTTTCTGCCTGACAAGATGAGGAAGAGTAAGACTGGTTCTGAGTGATTATTTACAGATCGGTGAGTTTGCTTTTCCAGGTATCCCATGTATCATTGCTTTCAAGCCACTGTAAGTACCTTGGCATTAAACTAATATAAATATTCACCTGGTGTGATACCAGCATTATACATTAAGCAGCGATGCTGCAATACTGGGCTATAGTGTATAGTGTGCAAATCACATACTAAAATAAATTAAGTTCTACCAAGTGTTTTTAACTTTTTGGATGTCTTTAAGGAAAAGAAAAGCAAGTTTGAACAATGGGAACCTGAGTGTCAAAGATAATATCTCCTAGGAGTGTTTTTCTAAATGGTGCCAGATTCTGACAAATATAATAGATACTTCTTTTGAATATGAATATATCTGTCTGTTTTGTCATTCAGTTGTGAAGTTCACATTAAATCATTTAACTTTAGATTATTAGATTATGATGGCAGCATAAAAATGTATGCTTCTGAGAGGGATTAATATATAAATCATAATTGTCTTAATTCAACCCACAGTGGTTTGGTTCCTCCGTAAAAACTAGGACCTTAAAGAAATAGTCCCTTGAAGAGGTAAATTAAGTTGTATTTGAGCTACTCTTTTAGGTGGAAGTCAATATCTTAGAATTCTTCAGCTGTGAAATCCTCCTTTTTACCATGACCTAGACAAGCCCTGTAATGACAACAACGCACCTTGGTATGCATACTGTAACACAACTTTTTTAAAATTGGAATTCTATACTTAAAAATCTTCTTCCTGTATTTTTACATGTGTTTTTCTGTTATTGGCTAATGCATGACATATCAAATGTCTAGGTGATGTGTTTTCATGGCCAGCAGGATGCTAGTGCACTATGTATTCTTGAAAGTAAGTAGAACTGGTTTGCAATATTTATTTAGCTGTTTAACTCTTTGTTTTGCCCTGTGGTCTGTCTCATTTTTTATTAGTACTTGCCCTTTCAATATGAAAAGAGAGCCCAAATGTCCACCAGCAACCACATTATGAGAATTTGGGGAAGATTGCCCTTTAGGGATGTGCTGACAGCATGCCTGCCTCCCATTCACGGCACGAGAGGTCTCAAGTGGCTTTGGTAGAAGAGGAGCCTCGAGTCCCTCAGCACCAGTGTATTTCTCTGCTGAGTCACATACGTGCCAGCCTCCGGAGCACGGCAGCATTGGTACTCTGCCAGCAGGATGCTTTGCCAAAATTGTGTCCTGAATAGTCTACATAGTCATTCGTCAAGCCCAATTGACAATATCCTGATGATTTAGATGGGTTTATTTGACTGCAGAAGAGAGTTGTTTCTTTGCTGTACTGTAAGTGGAACAATTTCCTGTTTGCTGTTCAACACAATCACGTAGTTTCCACCTCTCTTTTGCAACCCGTACCATCACGTTACACCTAAGATAACACCAACATTATAATCATTGCTACATGCCAGAAGATTTTACGGGAGAATTGTACTTGATTTTATTTTGCTGTTACCTTATTTAACACTCTCTTTTTTTTTCTCATAAATTGTATAATTTCTTTTCTTAGGTAAAAATAGGCTTCCCTGTCACTTATTACCTGAGAAGGTGGTAATGTGTCATGCTAAAAAAATTGCTTAAGGAAACAATTCCGGCCACTCTTCTGTGGGTTGTAGTTTGCTTCCCAGGGACCCCTGGTGCGACAGCCCCCTGTGTGGCATATTTCACCAACGTTAAGGTCAGAAGGAAATATTAGATCATCAAATTTGGCCTGATGCATATCAAAGGCATTTAAATTTCACCCAGGAATGTCTTACTTGTTACATATTAAGTTTTCCCGTCATAAAACGAGACTATTGTCTGGTGCTTAACAAGATTGACCCCTCTCTCTCCCCCCAGCAGAAGGACTATTTTAGTGCTCTTGCCAGGCAGAAGAAGTCTGGAGGTCAAAGACCATATGACTGCATACACACTGCAAAATAAAGCAGGACCAACTACGTACTGCAAGATAAAGCAGGGTCAAAGTGGAACAGGTTATTCATCTCCACACCATGTAATGCCTGCATTTGTGTCTCTCCCCAGCATTATTATTTCTGGGCTCCTGAGGCAGAATTTTGAGTTCAACACGCCTGTAATAATGTAAGTGCTGTGTTGCAACCCTTCAGGGGCATAGGCTGATAACATGACATGACCTGGGTGTGTTGCATGCCTTCAAGAGTCACCTGTGGGTACAAAGTCTGCTGAGCTAATGTTGGAGGGCTGTGTAGGGTGGAGAAGCCAAACCTGGCACAGTTCTGTCTGTAATGCCTATTGGGAATGGTCCTTGCAGTCTGCTGTCTACCAGACTATCATCTCAGAGTGGGCTACCTGGAACAGACCAAAACCATGCCAGATGCTGACAGTCAATACAGTGCTTTATGTTGCTGCCTCTCTCTGTTATTTAGCTGCGTACACGTGGCTTGTAGCTGTGTCAAGCGGTGGCTCTGATTTAGGAAGAAGGTGATTCCACCTTAGATTAAGAGCCAGTACAACAATGGCACCTAGAATCTTGAAGCCAGTAAAATCTGGCACATCTTTTCACCATGGACTCATGAATCCATGAAGAAGTCATATGCTTTCCTGGAAGACATATATGCAAGCTTTTCATTGACTAAAGATACATTTCCTTTTAATAGTAAGTTTTCTTAATATATGAAAAATGGCTGATGGCAGAGTAATTCTGTCTTTTCACTTTAGAAACATCAACACTAAATGGAAGGACTAACCTACTTAAACATCACAGGAGATTCCTTAAGTCTGTAATAAACTGCTAGACAAGGAACTGGCTGGATGAATAATCCCATGGCACATCAGAAAATCCTCATTTAAGTCAAGTTATATTGACAAAAAAACTGAAGGAATACAGTCATTGGTCAAGCAAAAACACAAAGGCAACTTTTTATGTGTTTCTATTTCCTTATGCTCTCTTCACTGTGGCTTTGCCATTAAAGCTATTCAATGTTTTACAGTAATCATTCTCTTTTAATATGTACAATATCCATACAGAATCACACAATAGTTGAGGTTGGAAGGGACCTCTGAAGGTCATCTTGTCCAAACCCGTTGCTATGTGCAGGGCCACGTAGATGCCCAGAACTCTGTATAGATCATGTCTAGACATCGTAACAGTGGCATAAATATTTCCTCCTGAGACTCATGCATGACTTTAAGTTATAATTTCATCATTAGCTCTTTGTAAAAGCAAACTTTTTCCTTTTGATCGTCCTCAGCCAAGCTCATTGAATGTCTTTGAGTAAGAATCATAGCTACAGCAGCACTGACCTTGGGAGTCTGTGTATTCCTTGATTCCACGTTAGAGAAATCAAACAGAATATTTACCCTTTAATGGGCCATTGTTTGCTTTATTTTCATAAAATATTTTAAATTCCTTTTGTCTGGAAAAACAATATTGGAAATATGTCTAACATAGTTGAGATTGGTCTTCCTGAATGTGCTGGTTCCATGAAAAAAATGTTCACAAGCTGTGAACAGTCTATCAGACTGTTTGGTCTTTCTTTTCTGATAATTTTTAAAGACCTATTTTGCCAGTATGTCCTAAATTCCTGAATTCAAATTCAGTTCCAGTTTGATTTGTGACAACCCCTCAACACAAAATGTCTGTGACCAAATCAAAACCATAGACTAGCAGCGAGTCAATAAAATTTAATCTTTAAATAATTAACTAAGAGGGGTGCTGCCTGTGACCATGTTATTCAATAAAAAATGAGGGAGTCTTCCTTCAGAAGTAGCCGTGCTACTGCGTATGTCAGCCTTCCTGGACTTCTTATGTACTCAAGGTGCAGATTTCAATCCAGTTTGCTGTGTCTTAGATTACGAAATGTTTCTCAAAATGGGCCTTGAATATTGAACATGAGAAAGAAGTTAAATGAAAGAATTCTTTCCCAACAGAATCAGAGATGATATCCCCTCTGCTGCCTGGTGGCCAAGCAGAACACTGGTCCCTGGTGCCCTCGCTGCACAAGCCCAGGTGTCTTGTTTAACACATTTTTAAATAGCTGTTTGGAGTCCTGCTGTCACGATTGTGAACACAGCTCATACAGCCCTTAATGAAAATAATTACCTAGGTATAACAAGAAATAACACCAAAAAGTGCTTCTCTAGAGGAAACGAGGCTCATTGTCCACTCGTGCAGTTTGTTTCTCACCTGTCTCAAAAACATAACAGCAGTCTACAACTTTGCGGTCTTACCTGTGAACAAACAGCAACAGAATTCTGAAGCGAGGGAAAGCTATGGCATCTTTGCGCAACCATGGCACAGCAAGGTTAAGACAAGTATTGAGGTGCAATATGTGGTGGCAATGCCAAGCCAGGTTAAAAAGGGTCATTAATTTTGCAACAGAGATGCCCTTTGCAAGTAGGTCGAGAGAGTACGTATTAGCCTTAACCCATCCCAATTCCTGTAGCATGACCTTCAGCTGCAAGGGACTCGTAACAGTAGTCAACTCTTAAATGAAAAACGTGACAGTAAGAGCTACAGTTTTAAAAATTTAGAATTTTTATCATTAAACAAGAATTACAACTCTTGTACATTTTTAGTGCATCGATATGTTATAACATATAATGTAAGTCATAACTTATTGCCATGATCAGCCCAAGACTGTCCTAGTAAGTTATAAGACAAGATGTAAAGGTTTGGAACAGGCAACTTCATTTCCTGTGCAACTAAATCACACACACTATAGTATTTTTGGTTCAATGATTAAGCTTTTGCTAAATACTGCTGAGGCATTATCCTAGGTATGAGTAAGGGATACCTACTCCGCTTTCTGTTTCCTTTTTTAAAGAAAAATCAGCACAAACCAGCACAAATTTTGAGCCTTTTGAGACAGGAGTACAAACGTCAGTGATTTTGAAGTTCTGTTCGGGCTCCTGCCGGAACATGACCGGCATCTTTAGAGATTACATGCGGCTGCAGCTAGCATTTGCCTGTGTATTTAGAATGTGTTTAGGATGTATTTAGAATTCCTAAAATCTGTGAGAAAAGAGAGAACAGGCACATGTAATGTCATACCTTGCTATCATATAAACTTCACCCTTTGTACTTGACTAGACCCACCTCTGTGCTCTCCCTTGGTGCTGAAAAAAGGGATTATATTGGAAAACTGATGGGTTGCAGAGATTCTCTGCACCTTCCTAGCATAAGTTCTCCAGTAAAACATCTGGAGTCAGATGCCCCTTTACCTCTGACTGACATTGAAATGGCTGACACATCTTTACAAAGGAACTCTGAAATATCCTTTCTGGGCAAAAGAGGGTTGTTTTATTTTTTGAGGGACCTTTTAGCCAAGCACCTTAAATGATACTTTCATGGAATCATGGAATCATGGAATTGTCTGAGCAGGAACGCTCTAGAGCACATCACTCAAGACTGCATCCAGAGAAGGGGACTCCACGACCTCCCTGAGCAGCCTGTTCCAGTGCTCTGTCACCCTCACTGTAAAGAAGTTTTTCCTCATATTTGAATGTAACTTCCCATGTTCCGGCTTGAGTCTGTTGTCCCTTGTTGTATTGCTGGAAATCACTGAAAAGAGTCCAGCTCCAACCCACCCTTTAGATACTTATAAACATAAGCAAGGTCTTCCCTCAGCCTTGGCTTGTCCAGGCTAAAGAGTCCCAGCTCCTTGAGCCTTTCCTTGTAAGGGAGGTGCTCAATCCCTTAATCATCTTTATTGCCCTTCACTGGGCTCTCTTCAGTAGTTCCCCATCCCTCTTGAACTGGGGGGGCCAGAACTGGACTCCTACAAGCAAGTAACTGTTCCTATAAGGGTAAGCAAGAAATCTTCTGAAACCTACCTCCTTCCTTCCCATCTGAGCTGATAAGCTCTTTAGGGAGGCAGAGAAGGTGTTTCTGGAAACCCATGGAGAAAGCCAGGTGTATGCAGAAACAAACCTCTATACAGCATTTTAAAATGCATAAATGTATATGTTTTTATGATAGCAAGACAGATGTAAAACTCCATGAATAATTTCTGTCAAATTAATTGTTTAAGTCAAATGGGCTTGTTGGTTTTTTCACGTTTTCATCCATGTTAATAATATCCTGAACTTTAAAGGTTCCACTTAACTGAGTTTAACAAAACCAGAGGCAGATAAACTCCAAGCTTGCAGTTTATTGAGTTCCTTTACCACTGCTTTTCAAATTGAGCTGAAAGATTGCATTTTATCTGAAATGTAAGCAAAGATGCAGAAGCCATTATGTAACTGATGCCATTAACAAAATATCCAGTGGTTTCAGTAGACCCAGGATGCATATCAAGAAATCTGATTTTCATTCGTTTGTATTTCATTACATCCATCACAAATCATAGAATCTCAAACCTGATGTCCTGTTGCTCTAGATATTCTAAAAATGCAAAAGATCTCTTCACTATCTTGTCTTTCTTTCTCCAGAAATGCACCTCATAATTATAGGTAAGATACACACCTACGCAAAAGAGAACTCAATGTGGCATGACTCAGAGCTGTAAGTGACAGCCAGGCCTGTGTTTACACCCAGGTGGATACCTTGCTGTTAGGAAACTCAGGTTTTATTTAACAAGTTCTGCAAGTGCATTCAAGGTGAAAAATGGGGTCCATTTCCAGTTATTTTGGAGCCTGCTCCAAATACTCCTCCAGTCTTACTAGGGATGTGCCTGGAGTGTTGTAGTGCCAAGCATGGATGACTGAGCTGCCTCAGGTGCAGAAAAGAAGAAAGGCCCTGTTGGTTCAGTGCTCCACCAAGGTGGAGAAGAGGTTGGACAGGCCACGTGCTGTGCTTCCTGCTGTGGAGAAATACCCAAGGAGACACCAGTGTCACATGGAACCTACCGCCATTTTGTCCAGCTACGTTCTCTCTCGTAGAAGGAAAGCCATGTCAAGATACTCTACAGAAGGCCTGCTCTAAAAGAGAGATTTGAAATGTAAAACAGCTCAAAGGCCCTCAGCATCTGAGCAATGAAGAAGATTTATATTTTGTGTTAACAAGAAAAAACAATTCTAATTTTATGTGTTCTACTAGTCTTTTTATTTTAATTCTGTGTTCTCTTTCATTCAAAATGTTTCTCTTTATAACATGGCTTATAACAGACTTTCACTTTGATATATGACAATTCACTGGCTTGACTCAGGCCAGATTAAAGAATGTAACTAATTTATTTTGTTTCCAGTGTTATCTGGCATTTTCTTGAATGTTTGAGATATTCTGATGTTAAAAACAGAAGGGAGTCCATACTGAAAGGTCAGGATGATGCAAATGTCATTAGATTGATAGGAGGTGTGTCAGATCTCTAAGGAGTTTGCACTTATCACATACGTTTGTGCCAGCAAACAGACAAAAGATAATTTAGGCAGGAAGTCACTTGCTGCCTCTGCCTCTTGGCTGTTATAGCCATTTTAGCATCAGCAAATTTCTTCTTCCCAGTGCTGAAACCTTTCTTATGTATCAGAGAGATAGTCTCTGCAGACATGAATCAATATAGCTGATCTGATTGCTCACAGATCCTGTGCTTGTTCATCGCATCTGGCTTTTATGGAAAACTTTTGAGCATATTTGTTTTTTCTGCTTCTGGAAAGAAAAGTTCCGTGCAGTCTCTCTGGGCTATTTAGGAAGGGCTTCTTCAAATAATGGCGGTTCCTTAGACACTTAGGTCTGTCCCACAAGGAAAAAGGTGCTGAGACCTTCAGGTTAAAAATGTACTAATTAACAAAATAACTTTGTTAATTCCTGGTTTCAGCAGGTAGTTTTCACATCTGCTATCACAGAATTAAAGAGATGTTGCTTATGCTATTGTGGCAGTTCAAATGCAGTTGATATCCATCTCATTTACAAGAACTTAGCTCAATGGAAAGATCTAACTATTCTTTAACAGTCCTAGAATAAGATAAAATTGTTGAGGACTGAGATGATGCTGTTCGACCTCCCCCAAATCCCAACCCTTTGCTTCCTTCAGGTCTCATTTCAAAACAACTTTAAAGCATCTTTCTTAAAAAGTTTTCTCAACTTAGTTAAGACACACTTTTAAATAGGAAAAATTAACCCAGCTAAGAGTGTCTTTTGGGATGTTAAAAAAACGATCAGAGCACAAAAAGATTAAATCATTACCAGCAGTATTAACAATGTTTATTTTTTATTAAAATGTGCTTTTCTGTGAGAGTTCTTCATTCTCCATAAATTTGAGAAGACATTTCCAAAAGGTAACACAAAAACTAAAAAATATATAATTCATATATTCCTATATTCATAATTCAAATATATAATAGTCATTAAAAATGGGGAAAACAATTCCACCTTTTGGCATTAACTTTCACTAAAGCAGTAATTATTCTGGTGGCCTTAAAAAGACAGTTAAAATGAACCAGGAGAGAAGCTATTCCAAGGGAGCTCTACTTATTAAAGTGCTTTGTATAAATTCTCTTCATTCTTGTAGTTCTCATCTTTGCTTATTCTGCTTCCCATTTCCTTTCCCAGAGGGACTTTGCATTTCCTGACTCAAAATTTGCTTTTGAAGCAAATGTACAGAAACAGGGATATATATATATTGATAACAATGCAGGAAGTATGAACTAATTAACAATAGTCTGGAAGAAAAGGAAGAGAAAATGAGATGTGCTTGCTGGTAGGATTAGGACTGATAGGTCAAAGCCAGTCAGAGGGTCTTGACGTCATGGTATAGAGCTGCAAGAGGATCAGGGTTGTAAAAGGTAGAAAAATGGTTTTCCCCAGGCAGTTATTTCCTGAAAGTAGTATGTAGTCTTTATATTAATCCTGGGAAAAAGGTGTGGTTACTTGTTTCTTTGACGTTTGCATTTGCTCTTTGTGTCATTTACTCTGTGTAAGAGGAAGAAAATTCAAGACCTGTACTGTAGTGGAAATGCCTCAAGGAAAGTAGCGGAGATGGATATAGACCTGAGTCATGTTCACCTGTTACTCTTCTACTAGCTCAAAAAAACCCACTATCATATTTATCTTAAAACGTGGTATATTTTAACTTTTTGGATTACTTTATCTGCTTAGTAGAATTCATCAGGAACACTCTGATAATTTGTCTTTAAATTGAAAATTTCTGAAAATATGCTCATATGGACTAAACTTTCATTGAGAACCTGGAGAAAATGACAATGGTAACTCTCTCTGCTTTGCCTCCAGAAGACAGACTGTAGCACAGTGACTGGAGCACTCTCTGGGACACAGGAAACTGCTAAAGTGCTTTCTTGTTAGGATAAGAAAGGCAAGAGATAAGAAGGTATATTAATGGAGAGGATTTAATTTCAGGGAGAAATCCCATCACTAAGGCTTGTACAAAGCTCTAATCTCTTAACCTGGGCTTTCTTCCAACAGTGTTGCAGTAAAGCACTCTTGCCATTACCAATCTGAGTAATAGACTCAGCAGCTAAAATAGACAATGCGGAATTTTGTAATTTCTGCAGATAGAATTTCACACCCTGATCCCATTCCATTCTGTCAGGCGTGCACCTATGGGCCCTTTGCCGACTGGAATGTTTCGGGAAGTGCATTTTAAATGCAGATAGACAGCAAACGATGGTGTTCTTTTGGTTTTTTTTCTAAATCACTTACTTGGTAGTTTATTGCTACATATCTTCAGGAACATGCTCTTCTCATTTGAACACTGAAACCTATTAAAAACTTGACAAATATCAATGTGAGTCATTTCCTCACTATTTACAGTGTAGCTTCTGCCTTAGAAACTGTGGATAACTCCTGTCATTTACAAGGAGTTATTCTACAACTAAGAAGCACTTAATTTTACATATATTATTTTAAGGTGGACTGTGAGAATCTACATCAAATTATATTATTTGCACGCTGTTGAAGTATTGCATTTCTGAATCTGCTTTTAAGAGGCTGTGATCTGCATCAGTGACAGCTTTTACCCAAGAATCCATGGATCTGAATCCAGTAAAAAGTGACAGAAGTGACTATTCCAGTCTATGTTAGCTCTTGATGACTCCTGTGGCCTGTTCCACCAGCTGAGAACTGACTGCACTAGCAAAGCATTTTTGCATTCCAGAAGCTGGAGTTGGGGAAAAAGAACAGGAGCTCTCAGGAAAGAAATTCCTATCTTGAAGATGCAATATAGAACCAGGCAAAGAATCCCACAGATTACCATTGTGTTGGTCTTTAAAGAAGTCTACTGTTGTTACTTGAGTTATGGTAGTATCTGTTTTCATTTGGATTTTTCCTCCACTCCCTGAGTTCTCCTTCACTTACAAATCCTATAACAGCTCCACTTAGGCATGCCTCAGTCATAGTCTGAATGAAAAAAAAGAAAAAATAATTAAAAAAAAAAAAAAATCACAGTTTTAAGGTGACCAATGAAGTATAGGAGTTGGCATAAAAGAGAAAATAAGTTATTTTCCCATCAAAAGAAGCCTTGGAGAAATAGAACATTATCGGGATCTGAACAAAGCTAAGTGTTCGAAGAGAAAGGAGTAGTACATCATGCACAGGAAGACTTTTGCAGGAGAGAGAAAAAAATAACAAAAAGGGCCTGGTCCTCAGCCAGACAAAAGTTCAGTGGAGGAACTAAGCTGCACTTACTCTTCTTAAACAATATTCAGCAGGAGAGTTCATCCAGAATATTGAAATGGTAACCTGGAGATCCAACATAACAGTAATCTCCTTGCATTATTTTCAGTGACCTGGAGAAATGTTTCACTGCACCATAATGCTGAAAAGTATAGTTAACTTTGTTCCTAAATTATTTTCAGTTCTTTCTTGGTCTTCTTGGAATGGAGTGAATTCGAGGTAACAGGCAGGAAATTGTAAGCCTTAACCAATAGTTTGGATTCTGCAGATGAAAATGGAAGCTACAATTCCTGGATAAATTGTAAGATGTATATAATGCCATATATAAAAATGCATGATATAATGTAATATAAAAGTTAGTTACATACTTTAAAACCAATTAGACTTGAAATACATTATTGCAATTTCATATTAAAATATATAATGCATATAATTTATTGTCATATATGAAATGTAGTGATGTACTAAACCACAGAAAATTATCAAGCTAAAGACTGACATGCTATATGCTGTGCCCAGTTTCCTGGGCCCATATCCTACATATTGCAGGATATTCCACAAGGGGATGACCTTTTCAGACCTTAACTGATAAGTAGTCAACAAAAATGAATTAGACACTTTATCAATATTTCTCAGAACCTAGAAGGAAATTTTAGTACCTACTATTTAACTTGATCTTGATGATAACTGTGGTCTAAAACTAGCCTGAGTAGGGCTGAAAACTCTTCAGATTGCATTAATATAGCATGAAAATAGTGTCACTGAAGATGCTCTTCATACTCTCAATAGAAGCTGGAGTCTGTGGAGTTTCTGGCCTTACAGGCAGATCATCTTTGCATCCTTCATGAGCTTCTACTTGCAAAACACTTGTAATAAGAGTCTTCATATCTTCCACCAAAGCTGAAGAGAAGTGCTTATTTTTAGTCTAGAAGCAGAAGATGGAGGTCGGCTGATATCTACATCTGTTGTTCTCATGGGTAAGTATAAATGAGGAATCACTTTTTATGAAGTAAAAGCTCAAATGTAATTTGAGTATGTGGTTGTTGATGCCAAAGGGAAGAACTGCATATAAAATAAAGTCATGACACTGAGAGCAAAGTTTATGGTTTTATTGCCTATAAACGGTAGCCTAGCTATTTTAAAAAAACTCTCTTATTGTTTGTGTTTCAACGTATAAATTCTGTCCTTTTGTCTTTTTTCTCTCTGTGAACTCTGTTACATGATATTTTTATTGGGCAATAGCTAATAAAAAGTATTTTTTATGTTATGGCAACATCTTTGGCAAAATCTGTTGATCCCACAACAAGCACCAATTAACCACACACCTAGTATCTTAACCTGTAATCTGAAACTTTCCATCTACTAATAGCTGTGTGTGGAAAGCTGTTACCACTGTGCTAGAAAAGCAATGGATAGAATAAAAGTCCAGCTTTAAACAAATAAACGTATCTTTTACTCATGTGACGACAGCAAGCAAGACCTGGCTCAAAATGGGTTGTGTTTAACTTGCATGGTCACTATGATTCTGAAGTGATACATTTGATGACCAAAGGTCTGGAGAACCTGTCCTGTGAGGAAAGACTGAAGGAGTTAGGTCTTTTCTCCCTGGAGAAGAAAAGGCTCAGGGTGGGGTCTCAATACAGTATTCCAGTACTTAAAGGGCAGCTACAAAGAGAGCAGAGGTTCTCACTTCACAAGGAAAAGACAAGGGGCAATGGGTACCACTTGCACCAGGGGGGGTTCATTTTGATATAAGAAAGAGATTTTTTTACAGTGAGAGCAATCAATCACTGGAACAACCTCCCCAGGGATGTGGCAGAGTTCCCATCACTGGAGATTTTTAAGATGTAATTGGGCAGAGTGCTAGATAATCTCATTTGGGCTCCCTTTCCCATAAAAGGAAGGATCAGATGATCCTCTGAGGTCCCTTCCAGCCTGCAGTGTTCTATGATTCTATGGTTCCCAAAAATTACCTTTAAAAAAAACAACAACCCTGATGTTTAGGAATTTAGTTTTGAAATATGTTTGAAGGTTCCTGGGCAATATGACTGAATGATACATCTACAGGTATTTTTTATTTTCAAATTTGTCATTCACAAAATATAGCATGCTAAAAAGAATAAGGCATTTTTCATAATGCCATAATATGCCTTAATTCATAAGGCACTATGAATTAAGACATATTAAGACCAAAAATACAAGTTCCAGGCCAGTGGGAGTCTGATTCTCCATATTGTAGAATTGCAAAAGATCGTATGATTTTTAGTTAAACACTATACCATGGTACATATGCAAAATGGCCCCCCAGGAACGTTAAGTGGTACATTCCACAGCAAATCCTGAATCTGAGTAGTCAAATATTTTACTGTGCAACCATAATGTACAGGTGAGGTGAGGGAAAAGGTGTTCATTCCTTACTCTTGCACATTGTTCACTCTTCAATAGGGACAATTTCTTCCAAATCCTCACATATATCTTACAGTAAAAGGAACAGGAACAGAGTGGGTTCCCTTGGGTCCTTGCCCTTCCATAAGGACCTTGATTTTTGGACCTTGAAGCAAGCAAGCACATAGCTAATACTGACAGTTCCGAATTCAGCCCAACCAGCCCTAGCAATAGCATCGGGGTTTTAGGGAACCACAGGTATTCCCTGCCTGCCAACCATATTAACCTGTGCTTAGATTTTCTCAACCAAACCTAAGAATGATGTGGATAAGAATTATCCACAATACAATTGCCAACAATTTTAAACAGCTGCAGCTCTAGAAAACGTGTTTCTTTATGTCTTGTCACAGTTTAATCCCTGCCAGCAGCTCAGCACCACACAGCAGCTCCCTCACTCCTCCCCCTTGGTGGGATGGAGGAGAGCATTGGAAGAGTAAAGGTGAGAAAACTCATAGAGATAAGAGCAGTTTAATAATTTAATAACAATAATAACAACAACAATAATGATGATGATGTAATGGAAAGGAAAATAACAAAAAGATATCAAAACCAAAAACCAACAGAGAAATAAAACCCAAGAAAAGACAAATGATGCAAATGAAAAATGATTACTCACCCCCAACTGACCGAAGCTCAGCCTGTTCCCAAGCACCAGCCTACCCCCAAGCCAGCTTCCCCCAGTTTATATGTTGAGCATGATGTTGTATGGTACAGAATATCCCTTTGGCCAGTTTGGGTCAGCTGTCCTGGCTGTGTCTCCCCCAGCTTCTTTGGCACCTCCAGCCTTCTCCCTGTCAGGGCATGAGGAGCTGAGAAGCCCTCGACTTCGTGTAAGCACTACTTAGCGACAACTCAAACATCAGTACGTTAACATTAGTCTCATACTAAATCCAAACCACAGAACTCTGTCAGATACTGGGTGGAAT
>JAOXNG010000026.1:54599386-54610723 GCA_028566535.1 Scolopax minor | reverse complement strand
GAGGTGCCTGCAGGATGAGATGCAAAAGTATTGCATGACTAACTGGGACTTGTTCTCCCATCTTTTGTTTGTTGTTCTCATCTGATGTTCTTCATCCAAAGTGCTGTGAGCTCTCTACCAAGAAACTATTCATCTAGTGGACAGTGAAGTAGGATGCTAATCCTGGGGTTTATAGTCACTACTGTGTAAATAATTTATATCAGTGATAATGGCTCTTTGGGAAAAAGGGTGTATCACCCATAAGTGTTACTGGCACTGCTATTACTGTCTCCTGGATTCAATCCAGAAGATCTGGCAGTTGTTAGAGGAAGCACACTTAGATCCTTAAGTGAGGCACTAACGTAAATACAACAGTGTGTTCTCTCTTGGTGCCTACTCAAGCAGTGCATGGTCACTTTGGCTGGGTAGTGCTGAGTCTGTGGAAGTTCCTAATCTCTGTGGTAGTTGTGAGCCCAAGGCTGAGTTCCAATAAAGATCAAGCAGAGGAAGATACTGATTTGGGAAAAAAAAAAAGGCTGAAAGAACAAACTAGATTCTGGAGCCAACTTCAAATGTAATTAATTTATTAGCATTCATGTGACTGAAGCTATAAAATGCAGGATTTCTTAGATGTTCTTATGCTTTAACTACTCTGCTTGTGTCTTCTTTAGAACTCTCTGTAAGGTAAGATCAATCAAAAAATAGCAAGTACAAACTGGATATTTCAAGAAAAATACTAATTCTGTATTAGTGTTTTAATGGCTAATATAGAAAGCTGTTTTCTTTCTTCTTAGCCCAAAGGCCTTCTAAAATAGAATATTATCACTTTAAGGCTTTTATTGCAGCGAAACAAATTGACTGACAGAAAAACTAATCAAACAAAGCAAAAAATGCCTGCTTTGTCTAGAGACTTACTACGCTGATCTTTGTTCTGTCATCTTTTATTCTAGCACTCTTAATTGCTTAATATTAAACCAACAGATTATCTTAACAGCTGTGCATTTCTTCACCTGCTAGCTGAGTTTTTTCCTTGCATACCATTCAGCTTCTTACCTCCTGAGAAACTTAAGGCTAAGCATTTACCATCCCAACATGGGGAGCAAATGTGCAGAAGACGGGAAATATTTTCTTGGTGAAGGGAGAGGTATGTTTTATCATGTATTTGGTTATCGTGAGGGACAGAGTGAGACCTTAGCAGTTTCTAGCCAATTGGGATGGCAGGCACGCCTCCCCCCACCTCCATCAGCCCTGCACTGACTGAATCCAACTTGCAAACGTAGGGGCTGGCCGTCTTTCCTAACACTGTCCTGAGTCCTTCCTGCTGACTGGGAGCAGAGGAAGAGGCTCTTCACTTTCTCATCACTTCTCCCGAGTGCCAGCACAGCAGAGGATGCCCAGCAACCACTCATCTGTTTACTGATTCTCAAAAAGGTTTGTTTTTTAAGGGAAACCTTGTGATTGAGAGGCGTCTGTGTATTTAATGCCACAGCTTTTATCTTCTGAAGGCACAGTTCTGTAACCACAGCATTCCTTGGAGGCAGCAAATTCTCTAAATTGATGTAAGTATAGATTAATCATATGCTAACTTGGCAAGTGGCTTTATTGCAAATTGCTTCTGTCTTCAAACACAAGAAAATGCTCATTATAAAAAAAAAAAATTAATTAAAAATCATGGGGAGTTTTGGTTCCTTGGAACAAATGCTGAGCTGTAAACTTGGGTCCTGGCATAAATATTCTAACCTATACACAGAAGTAATCATAGAAGGGTTTAGCTTGGAAAGGGCCTTACAGAAGTGAGTTCTAAAGAAAAAACGGGGTAGGTAAAATCATTCCTTATAGTGCATAGCAATGTATGTGGGAACTTGCAACAGATAGTATCCTTGCTTGTGTCTTGTATCCTTGCTTGATTGCATTTAAGAGGATTGGTTTGTGTAAGTTAATGGGAATTTCTCAACTTGATGTTATGATATTTAGCTTAGGTCTAAATATCTTTTTAAAACTGAAGGATATTTTCTTAACTGGAAGGCAACAAAGCAGGATTGGGAAACCTTTACACCATATTCTTCTTAATAAAATAAATCAAGACATTCTGTAGTCAAGGGGCCTAATACTGTTTTACGTACATTACTTCCAATGAAGCAATTATGCAGGAAAGATTTAAGTACTATAGGCTTAAGTTGAAGTTCTGATCTTACATCTCTTTTCATCCATTATCTTTGAGAACTAAGACAGAAGAAATCAAATTACAGAGCACAGTTTTTCCTTAGGCATGCAGTATGAAAGGCAATCAAATACCACAGACTGCCTGAATTCTCTTAAACAGATTAGAAAAACAAACCTATTTCTTTTAATAACCCTTGGTGTTAATTGATTTGGAGTGAATTTTCACTTCAAGATTTTTTTTTTTTGTTTAAGAGGAACATTACCCCATGGCCTGTAAAATCCAATCCTCCTGCAAGTCCTTCTTGGGGCATCTGTCCTCAGAAGCAGTAGGCAATAATTGACAAAACCAGAAGTGGAGTCTGTAGGCTTGCTTACTGTCTTAATTTACTTGGAAATTTGTTTCTATGCATTTTTTCAGAAATGGTCTCATCAGTTGTCCCTAGTGTTTTGGAGTGCTACTAAATCCCAAAAATACTTTATTTGAAAGAGCTAAAAAAATAAATCCATTTTCACTGTCATGGAATCTGAAGCTGGAAGTTAGGCTGGCTGAGAACCATAGTTTGGCAATAAGCACTTGCCTCTTGTATTGGTAGATAATCCTAGTGAATGTATTTAACTGTAATACAAGAGGATGAGTCAAAATGTGTGTAAAATCCAAAGGTTTTCAACATTCAGTCTTGATATTTGCAACGGTTGGCCTGACTCTCTCGGTACTGTTGGCAAGTAACAGGAGAGCCAACTGATGCCAGCTTCTGCATGCAGCCCTGCTGCATGCAGCCCTGCCTCCCAGGCTCCTAGTCTGGACAGCATTAGTTGTCTCCCTATAAGCCTCTGTTTCTAGTCTTGCTATCCTCATATTACCCATTCATATCTTTCTTTCCTCCTCACACGGAGGAAGAGTTTAGGTCCTTAGCCTGAGGATGGGATTTTCTGTGTTCCTCAGTCAAGGTGGTGAGAGGGCAAGAGAAGAAGGTGACTGTATGGAGAAAACAAAAAGACAGAAAAATATGCTTCTCAGTTCTGGTAATCTGTGTGGGGTTTTTTTTTGTTTTGGTGTTTTGTTGTGTGTTTTGGGTGTGTTTTGGGTTTTTTTGTTGTTGTTTCAAAGCAAAACCTCCCAATTAGCTCTGTGCTGAAGCTTAGGGTGGTCTCCCCATCCAGTGTCAGACCCTAACCATGTGGCTATCTCTCTGTTTCTCAGATGTATGTTTCCCAGTGAGTCTCATGTTACTAAATTTTAGATTCTAAAAATGTACAACAGATCTCTGAAGACGAATCTTCAGTCCTCTTTCATAGTAAAAACAGTGGCAGGACAGATAGGAAATAGAAATGAACTCTTTATTTCTGGTGCTCAGCTATAATCCAAACTGCTTGAAAAGAGTCTCTCTAATTCTGTCTTTCAAATCAGTGAAAGTTAGCCCATGGATGAGAGAAGAAAATGGACAAGTAATGGCACAAGGATTTTTCTTTTTCTTACCCACTGTACCACTACAGAAAAATCCTACCAAAGGACACAGTGCTCTCATAGCTTTGTCTTGGCAGCCAAAAGTTGTTCCTCATTCCTCACCTTGGTGTTATAGTAGACGGGGCAATGAAGCTTTTGACTCATCATGGACTTTTACTAGGAAGAAATGTGAACAAACATCACAGACAATGACTGGAAGGAAAACAGTATAGATCTGTTTAACTAGAGAGTTATCAAATCAGTTTGCTGTAATTGCAGAAGGATTTAGTGTTGCACCAGAAAGTTTGGGGAAGAAGTGTTTATTGCTGTTCCATTACTTTATTGCTGCTTCTTAGTTTACAAATTGGGAAAGTTTTTGTGGTCATATAACAACTATACACTTTTAGATAAGTTTAAAAGGGAGAATAAATGGCTACTATTGGAAGATAGATACCTGGATTTCCAGCTGAAAAGGAACTTCAGGTTTTATAATAGGATACTACTCTAGTACAAATTTTTTGGATTGCAGGCTGTTTTTCAAAAGGATTAAAAAAACCTCTTACTGGAGCAAATAAAGCAGATAAGAGTGAGATCACAATACAGAGCACGTATTGCCAGAACCCTTTGAAAACAGTGGTATCAACTCTCATACTTGGACAAAGGGTTTAGAATCATCCTATATTGCTACAGAAACAGAGTGGACTAATTTAATGAGAAGACTCCTAACAGTAACCTTGAGGAGGAGCAACTAGAGTTTTAAAAAAAAAAAAATGTTTTGTCTGCCAAAATGTCAGTATTTCAAGGTAATCCCTGTGAACATGAAAGAACATGTAGGGAAGAGGGCAGCTTAAAAGAAAGTCATAGCCAGATTCCTCCCTCCTTGGGCTTTGGAAAAGTTAAGCAACATGTGATCAAAAGTTGTGAGGTCTTGTTTTCATTCTTCATAGCTATTTGAAGCTGTCACATTTTCCCTTCCAATACTTTTAGTTGTAAGCTCCCTTGCTTTGATCTTCAAGCATTTCCTTGGCAACCTGGACTGAACAGCAATCTGTATCAGTAGTTAAGATCACTTCAGCTTAGAGGCGATGGTGAATCAGGATAGGCTTAGATGGTCGATGTCCAAATGCAACCAGAGTCCTCTCTGTATTCCCTTTTACATACAGCCCACCGCAACAGAGAAGCATAGATCTGATGAATAGCATCATATGTAATCTCCTATCTCAAAAATCTGTGGTCAGTCAGAGACTTGCATAACACAAACAAGTCTTGATTTGGCCAAAAAGGGCTGTGGCTTCTGTAGAACTATTTGTGCAGGCATGAGTCACATCAAAGATGTGCATGTAAGTGTTCTGCAATCTAACTTCCAATGTGAGAGATTATCTTGACCTTGGTATATCCTATCCCACAAAGGATACTAGGCTTTAATTGACCTATTAAAGAACAATGGATGTATTGAGGACAGAGGACTTAGTGAGGCCTGAATGTCATGCGGTCTGGTGTGGTAAACAGTCTTTGGCTTTAGTATCTGCTCCTGTGGGCTTTGGGGTGAAGTGTGAGCATAAAGTAATGCCCCAGAAAGAGATAAGGAACAGCATATTTCGTATGCATTCCAAATAGAATAGGTACTAAATCTCTTTGATATAGAGAAAGGAGTTAAAGTGTTAAAGCTGGAGTTTCAACCAAAATTGGGGCTAGGATAATTGCAGACAGCAGGATGCTGTGGTAGTGCTTTGCACCTAGAGGGAAACAAATATTAATCAAAACAATTAAGTGACAAACCCAGCCAGGAGGATGTGGGGCCATAGGGCAGAACTGAGCCTTGGATAACATCATGTTCTGGTCTTGCAGAAATATGAGGAAAGGCAAGGTGGGGACAGCAGCTTAAGGAACTTCAGGAATTAATTTCATGCCTTCACCAAATTCTATGAGGAGTGGAATGGGAAACCATAGCAACAAAAGAATGACAAAAGGAGATCACCAACTTTTTCTGAATGTCTATTTCAAGAGACATGAAGTCTCTCAGACTTGCAGAATATAGTATTTATACTATCTTTCTGCCTTGAGGATTGTTGAGTGTATCAAACTAGAGCTGACACCAGCACTGAACTGCTTCAGAGAGTTACTTATATGCAGAAGTATTCAATGGAAATAGCATGTATGTCTATATTGTATGGCGTAATGTAGTTATGATGGCAGGTACTGCAGTGAGAGAGGTTATGGCCATATGATATGTCATTGTTTTGCTTCCTTTGAAAGGCTAAGAATTCATACAGGGGTGACAGTGCCTACATTAAAAGTTTCTGTAGCTTATTCTGGCACATTACACAGCTGTTTCTTACAGGATGGCTAGAAGCTACATGCCCCTCTTGCAAAAATAATTACACAAGTTCTTTTTTTACCTGTTCCTGCTTCTCTGGGTTATGCTTTTGCAGCCTAATGAAACAATCAGGCAAATTTCCAGCTGTTATTAACTGCTCGAGAATTGATCTCTTCCCTGTTGGGGAGGAAGGGGAGATAGCAAACAGTCTGTGTTAACTTCTGAAACATCATCATGAGTTTCAGTTCAGACAAATTCATGATGTCTCCCTGGTTTCCCTGGTGGGTCTTCTCTGTGTCTGTTAAGCTCCTGAGTACAAAGCTGGAAAAACTGACTGCAGTGGCCTTATGTTCGCTTGCAGATTATCGGCTTGTTCTGGTGCAGCTGATAAAACAGTATTTAAATATCATAGCACTTGTTGATAACTAGTTATTAAACTACAGGGTGGATATTGCTCTCAGTGTTTCTTCAAAACACCATGTTGGGTTTTTTAGTGCTGCTTAGCTTGAGGCTTAAACATCATGCAGAAGATTCTTTCAGGGACAGGATTCATACATTGTCTTCATCTCACCAGCTGATACACAATGTGTTATGGAAGATCAATGAGCAGTTTGAGACTTAATCACCTGTTGACCAGATTTCTTATTGTTATATATCAAACTTGGAAGTTTCATATTGAGAACTTAATTGTCAGTGGGGTGGAGTGGAGAAGAGAAAATGTGTATAAGACAAGTATTTTATTATATATTCTTAAAAGCTCTCAGAAGTTCCTATAAGACACATCGTTGTGCTGCTAGTTACCTGCCTGAGCCAAACCTAGTCTTGCTAATTGAGAATCCACTCCATTATATTAAAAAAAAATAAAATGGTTAATGAATTTGCCAATAGGCCTATTTTCCCTGTGTCTCTCTACAGTAAGACTTGAGAGTAATGGGATTGCATTTTTCAGCAGTTTGTGGGGCTCAGGAGCACACCCTGCACATCTGATGTGCACAAACCTTTGTGTGCAATGTCAGTGAGAAAAAGCCATTCTGAAAGCCTAACGTGCATAAAGCCCTCCTGGAGCAGGGTTGGGCTGAGGAGGTAGAGTGAGCGGGCATGACAGACACTTGTGATATTAACACTCTGGGTTGCATTCCTAGGTGGCAAATACAAGGCACATACAAGAATCTATGTATTTTTACATAATTACAACATCTCCTGTTTCAGGTCTTTAGGACTAGATAGACAGGAGCCATCAGATCCCTCTCCCTCAGAGCCTCTGAAAATCTGCTGTATCATTACTGAAGCAGAAGGAGCATAAGCACTTATCAAATAAGATGGGACTGAAGGGGAGAGAACTTTAATTAAACCTATTCTGAAATGAAAGTAAACAACTGAATGAGAAACTTTATTGCAGGAAGCTTGAGAGGATAGAAAAGAGGTGAAGAAAATAGAAATGAATTAAATATTTCCCAAAGGCAAACCAATAACTGAGAATAGTCTGATAGAAGTCCAATTTTCCTCAGAATGTGATTGACTTCCCTGCTTTTCCCTTCCCACTCTCAGCCTGTTGCTCTAAGAGCGGGTCTTTAATTTGTAGGTCTGTACTAGCGACAGGCTGCTTCTGTAGGCTGCAGTGCTCTGTTTTGTGAACTCCCTTTTACTGGCTTCCCCAGGAAGCAGCGATGGCTCTGGTGCCCTGCTTCTCTCTGAGCTGGAGTGTCTGGCTCCAGCTCGATTTTTCCTCTGCCCTGAGCAATCTCCTGCACCACTTCCTGGCAGCACTCCACTCACAAGTGGAGAATCTCTACCAAAACAGACACTTTCTATTCTGAACAATTACTCTTTAAAATAAACATATCAATCAAACAACTACTGGTAAGGAAGAAACCTAATGCTGAGGCTGCCTGTTACACCATGAGATGAGAATCCTCGGGCACACTGGGAAGATTATAGTGCAACCACAGTGGTGTTTTTGTTTGTATTGCGGTAAACCAAGATGTGTTCCGGCTTGTGAGACAGAGAACTCTTGAAGTGTGTGGACTGGATGTCTTGTAAAGCTTAAGAAAATAAGAACTGTTCTAATGACTAATTTAGATACAGCCTGTAAGGCATAATTGCTTGATGTGGCACAACAGGAGTGCACCCAGGGGACCAAACAGTTGATGCACAAACATGCATATAAACTAGCACAACTTAACTCAGGGACGGTATGTGGGCACTAAGTCTGACAAGAATTAGGGAGCTTCCAGAGAAGTCATCAGAAAAGTAGTTAAAATTGGCAATGTCATGTATTGATCCTGGGGAACTCATTGTCATAGGATGTTGAAACAAAAAATATAAATAAGTTGGAGGAGTGACAGGAGCATGGAAAGTGGACCCAATACATACTGGAAGTTAGGAAGTTCCTAAGAAACCAGTAAGTGAACTGGGGAAGTTTTTTCCTATACTTGATTTGTTTCTCATTGTGTCCTTGAATATCTGCTACTAACCATTATAAGATGTGACTACAGGGCTGGAGCAAATAGAGCAATGGCTAGTTTTATTAGAGTGGGACTGTGTAGTTATCCATACTTTGCTAGGGTGCTGCAAGGAAACAACAACTCAAGAGAAAGGCCATGTCTCCCTCTTACCCTAAGGAGTCATTGATATACTTAATATCATACAGTAGCAGCATTCATCATTTCTGTCCTTCTCTGCATCGTTTTTTAGCTCCCCAACACTTCTGTGAGAGGGAAGGTCTGTAACTGAATGTATTGCTGGCTGCAGTTGGGATCTGTGGCAACATAAGAACTCTTGATGCTTTGCTTCTTTTTTTTCTGCCTCAAAACTGAACTAATAGCTTCCTAGGGCTATCCACAAGGCTTCAAGATCTTCCCAAATTAAACTAGCTACCAGTGACTCCATTACTGTATTTGTTTTTCTACAGGGGTTTTTCTATATTCATTAACATGCATGTATGAAAAAATAAATTTGATCTGACACTTAAAACACAAAATTACTTTCTACACAACCCTCTGCAATCAGCTTTAGACTTGACAGTCCCAAGTATACTGTTACGCAAACATTCTCCTCACATCTGCCCTCCTTTTCAAAATAACTTAATGATAGATTGAGCAATACGATCCCCAGATAACGGTGGTATTGTGCATTACTCTAACAATTGATGGAATCAATTTTATGCAAAAGTAGCTAAATTCAGCAGTATTACCACTTAGCATGGTGTTTTAGCGCTTGCATAACTTGCAAGAACACACTATCTAAGCACACAAGCATCTTGTACTGATCTGGAATAGTGAATTACCTTTTGCAGGGTGGGTCATGCAAAGTAGCTAAAACCTTGATTTACACTACAACCATAAATGGGAGGAGAGGGGATCTATGCCCAAAACTCTGCTATGCAATCACTAATTATTCCAGTATTTACTTGGAGTAAATACTTCCCGATGGCTTAGTGTTACTATCTCTAGACTCCTATTTCAGTTCTCAGGTTAATGATTTATTAATGAATGACATAAGACTTAACATGGAAATAATGCCCCTTGAACCAACAGCAGAGTGGAATGCAGTAACATAGTGCTGTTCCAGGATTTTTTGAAATAGGTGGCATGAGTCATACATGTGGATACAATTCAGTTACTGTCACATCTTCCTGTTGATATCACTGGCAATAAAATTTGAGTCTCGTGAAATGTCCTAGGTTTTTCTGATAATCTAGTGACAATGTTAATGACTTGCCTTATATCATATTAGTGTTTTCTTTCATTTATTACCTTACACTATAAAATTACAGTAGCTTGCTTAACTTGCAACTTCATTAAAAGTGGGCAGAGGCCAACTCCAACTGAACTTAAAAGCCAGTACTTAAGACTCAACAGATCAAAAAGTTTCTACAATGAGAAATGCCTGTTCATGAGTGAAGTGGAAAAGGTGGAAAGAAACTTTAAATGGTAGTGGTCAGTAGCAACCC
This sequence comes from Scolopax minor, assembly GCA_028566535.1. Taxonomy (NCBI): domain Eukaryota; kingdom Metazoa; phylum Chordata; class Aves; order Charadriiformes; family Scolopacidae; genus Scolopax; species Scolopax minor. The sequence continues at coordinate 54,600,868 of JAOXNG010000026.1, read as the reverse complement.
AAACAGAGGATACTGGGCTATCGTAGGGTGTTATGCAGGTCTATAATGTGGTACTTCTGTTACCTGAGAAGCCGTGCAAGTATCTGTCTCAAAGCTTGTAGTTAAAAGGTAGGCATCTCCTCCCTGGAAAAGCTTTCTTGCCTAAGGACCATTCACCAAATGAATGATACCTTCTTGTGGGATTTAGGGATCTTCTCTGAAGACTTGGGGTGTGCTCTTCAACATCAGCAATCAGTGCCTGCAACAGTGCAGTGGGAAATAGTGTAATGCTCCTTGAGTAGGACACTCTTCCCCCCTGCCCTTAATTACAAAGTTCTGTTCTGTCCATTACAACACCACAGGAAGATAAGAAGAAATAAGTTTTATGGAGCTATTTCATAATATGAAGTTGAGGATTTGAACCGGTGAGCAGTTACTCTGGCTTATGCTTTTCCTCAGAAAAGCCCCATTGCGAGAAACATGCTCGGCTCCTTGTAGGAATGGGATTTAAATATAGTAAATTTTGTGTGAAGAGGAGCAATGCAAGTTCACCTGTGTCAAGCTATTCTTGAGTTTGGATCTAAAATAATGAATATCTGTCAATGCCCTTTTATTCCATAAACAAAAATACTTTATTCACTTGGAGTCAGAGAAATCAATTTCATTTCTAATATCTTCCTGGAATATGCTGTTCTGCCTACATAATCATTTCTATAAATTACTAGACCATCTAAATAATTAGCTGGTTAAGAATTATTACTGTCTTGAGTGAAAACTAATATTAAGTTTAGTGCAGAAAAACTGTTTTACAATTTGACTGCGACTATCTCTTTTCAAGAGAATTCTTTCTGCTGTTTCTAGTGATAACTAGCCAAAAGAGTTCTGCTTTTGACAAATAAAGACACTATATTAAACTTCTGTAGTGTCAGTCTCCCTCCCTTTCTAGAGATTGTAGTTCAAATTACTTGGGTTTTCAGAGCAGAAAAACATGAAATGGAAGTACTATTAGTCTCAGGATATTGTTTATATTGTTTATAAGCAATATATTATTTTATTGTTTATAGGCAAAGAGAAAGCACACCTCAGATCCACTAAGAATTTACTGTCAACAGTGAGCTTGTTACTGTAATTGGAATTTGAAATCTTGTTGTTATTCTAGATGGAGGCAGAGAGAATAACAACACAGTCAGTAGTGCTGTACACATATCCTCAGCTTCTGCTCCTCTCCCTGGTGTTACATGTGCCCATCACCAGCTCCTCAGGGCCCAAAGGTTGATGGTTTCACCCTGGTGAGGGGGTGGGTTATAACAAGTCATCTGCACTTTGAGTCCTTTGTTCTTTTTCTATTGGTCTGCAGCTCCAAGTGGCTGTGAATTTACTGTGCAGTAGTGCCTTTTACAGAACGACAGAATAGTAGGCGTTGGAAGAGACATCTAAAGATCATCTAGTCCAACCCCTCTGCAAAAGCAGGTTTAACTAGAGCAGGTTGCACAGGAATGCATC
>JAOXNG010000026.1:54519696-54538359 GCA_028566535.1 Scolopax minor | reverse complement strand
AGTTCCCTGGGTCCTCCTTCTTGCCCTTTTTGTGGACTGGTGTGATATTTGCCTTCCTCCAGTCCTCAGGCACTTCTCCTGTTCTCTAAGATATCTCAAAAATGATAGAGAGTGGCTTAGCAAGGTGAAAAGTGTTTTCTTTATATCCAGTCAGAACTTTCCTTGCTGCAGCTTGTGACATCTGGGTTAGATGCTTTACGCTGCACAACACAAATTTTCTCATGAAGTGCCTCAAAGCAAGCGCGGTTTTTGTCAAGGTGTTAATTGCTTATGTATATGAAGGGCAATTAATGAACAGAGCTCAGCAAATGTGGCTTCTCACTGTGGCTTTGTGCATGACACCATACTTGACACAGCTTTTTTTCCCCCAGGACTAATCAGTGATAACAAGTGTAAATGCTTCTGATACCTAAGACAACTAGTTCAGGCTTATCTTGATTATCTCTATAGCTTTAAAACCCCTAATACAAAGTAATTTGTCCAAGACCATTTGAAAGATAAGTGTAATTAGAACTCTGGTATCTAAAAGTTTTAAACGATATATTGGGAGGGAGCTAGAAGATTTTTCTTCGTACTGTGAACTATGAAAACATTTGTATAGGTGGTATTTTCTTGTAATTGTAGGATTTTGGTGCTAATGACAGGCTATTTTTTTCCTCATTGTGGATACTTTTTTAAGAAAAGTAATGGAATTATCTTGTCATCCAGTCTTTCTAAGATTTATTAATGCATAAGTGAAATAAAATGACACATAGTAAGAAACAGACTGTTAAAATAAGGAAGCACATTGTCTAAAGAAAAAATCAACCCTGCCACAGCTAAATTTTCAGGAGAAGTTTTTGGCTTTGAGGATATTTAATAGATTTGACATTTATGATATTTAATATTGTCCAGTATTCCATGGCAGAACAAAGCCAGGCTCCCATAGTTTGAGTGGTGGCGTGGGGCAATAATGAGACGTGTCCAGTCCAAAATGAATACCGGAGTTATCTTAAAGTGTCATTAGGTGACCACTTTGTGAAAATATGCCTCAGAAAACCTATCTTTGTCAGGAAGCCTGTGTATCAATTGGCTATTTTAAGCCTTGCCTTTTTTTTTTTAATTAGTACTTTGTTTCTCCTCCCACATAATGCCACTAAACATGAAAAAAAATATATATTCACACAAGATTTGCATTCTGAAATTGATTTTTTTTAAATAGTTCATCCAGAAAAAATACACAAATGATAAGAAATCAAGAGAAATATTTGGACCACTTGATTTAGAGACCAGGTTTCAATGCCTAGTCTGTCCTGCATGGCTTTCCTGGCTGATCTTGCTCAAGTTGCCTGAAGCTCAGAGGTTAGGGGGCAGGTACAGGTGTGACAGCTACTGCTCGACCTGGGTCTTGGCTTGCCTGACTGCATCTGAGCTAACCTGCTGGGTGTAAGCCAGCATCAGCAAGGTTTAACTGGCTGCAAATACTTCCTTCCAACTCCTAGTTCCCACCGTTTGCTTTGTCTTTAGTGTCCATAGTACTCAGTCTGGTCTTTTCCACAACTGCCATCTGGGCAGGGCATATGGGAAAGTTGTACTTCTTTCAGGCAACAGTCTCGGGTCACTCTCAGGGGAAATTACCAACTGGCAGACTTCTGTAATCATCCTGCCGGTATCTGAGAACATTTGCTCCTTCTAAGGCTTGTACTTTACAGTAAATTAATTTTTTTTTCCTTTAAAAACAGTACATTTGTTAGTTTTCACATGGAACAGAAATCATGGTGAAGTCCTGATCATATTAATATATCCAATTATAATGAAATACAGATAGTATGACCTAAGTTGACATAAATAAATGAATCCATATTAGTTTCTCTTCATCTGATAAAATTTATCCACAATACAAATCAGCCATTGTAAATATATTTATCTTCCACCGTTATATCTCAGATCTAAAGAAGATGCAAAACTACAGTGAAGTTCTCATTAGTGAACTTTATCCCTTTTCATATCAAGTAATATATACTGCACTGCATATTGCTCTGACTGGGTTGTTCCCAGGAGAAATCTCTAGGCTTCAGTGGGGTCTGTCCTTAAGGCAGGGACTGTATTTCAGATGGCAAGAAATCACGAAGGGGATGGGAGGGGGGCCATGCAGCAATGCATGTTTTCAGTATGCAAAAGACCTACCTCAAGGTGAAGGGTGTCCTTCACGTTTGCTGTACAGAAGACCTGGCAGCACTTAGTGTAGGAAGGGATGAGTGTGCAGCCTTCATCCAGCGTGCAACACAGTATGTGTCTGTGGTGTTGCACATCTTTTTTTTCATCTTTTTTTTGTTTGTTTTTTTTTTTTTTTGCTTTCTCTTGCTATTGAAGAGTTGAATTCCTTAGGAAGTAATATATGTAGTGAGCTACAGGAGAAATAAAAGGACTGGGAAACTGGGTCAATGCTAGAGGGGTCCCTGGTGTGAAAAAGTTTGGGATCACCACGGGTAACATATAAGACATGCCACTTTAAGCTGATAGGAGTAAAAGCTTATGATAAGCAGTGACAACAAGTTTGATGCAGCAAACTGTAATCTACAGGCAAGAATGTTAAAATGTTGCATCAAAAGTTACAGAATTCAGACTGCAGAGATACAACTGTTCCTCATGGAAGTTATTTAACTGACCAAAATGGTGAAGTTCTAATTCAGTCTATAAAGCAACAGAAACACACCATGATTGTAGGAACAATCCCCTGTGTTGATTTGGACTAAACACTAGTTACATCTGAGTTTTTGGACCTACTGCTTTATTTTTCCACAGCTTTTTTGTTCCAAAACTTTTAGCCCAAATAATTAGCTAATAAAAACCATGTTAGAAAAATAACTTGTCATTAGCTTAGTGAGTTTGTGTTAGTAATATCCTAGAACAATGTATTGCCCTGTTTAATGACACACGGGCTGCAAAACATTCACTTTTCTTGTTTTAAAATATGTATATCTTGTTAATTTTTACCCTAATTTATTTTTTGCTACTATGGAGGACTTATAACTCAGTGAACCTCATCCTATCTTTGCTCTGCCAGGTTTTCAGTCTAGATATTACTATTACTCTTGTCATCAATGTTCAGTCATGCTCTTTTGTAAAACTACTTGTGGATTGTCTTATGTTCTAGTTGTTACATTTTGGAAAATTGCATTTGGGAGTTATCAGTTTAAGTAACTCTTTGGCCTCTTCTTGTTCTCTTTCAAGGTCTGCCATACCTGCATTATTGACATAATTTTTAGCTCTGGTAAAAAACTGGTATCAAGGATGAAGTGCTTAAATTATTTGGTTTCTGAATTCCATTGCATGGATTTTTCAATCTTGTAGCATGGAGAAGAAAATTACTTTTATTATGATTTTGTACTACGTTGTTTTCCTTATAATCACTGGGTAGGGGTGTGGGAGGTGGACAGCTTGTCAGGTGACTGTTTAGTCCTTGGCATCTTATTTAACTTTTTTTTTTTAAAAGGTAAGATGAGTTGGTTTTTCTTCTTTGATCTGGAACAAACAGCTTTGCTGTAAAGCTATCTGGGAATGTAGAATTTATTTTTTTTTCCCCCAAAGCTCCTGAGTTAGTAGTTTGATGAACATGTGTAGCATGTGCATAATATGCTGGCAGGCAGCACAGGTTTCCTTGGGTGATCATAACACTTCCATTAATCAGAAAAGCCTTTTCTTTAGCAGTGCTCACCCTGCTAGGGCTTGTCACATGGACAGCATATGGAAAAAAACTTACTACTAGCTTTATGTTTAGTGCCATTATTATCTCTAGCTTTCAGTTTTGTTGCCACAGGTAATCAGCTGTGGTTCAGAACTTGATTTTCTACTCATAATCAGTTGTTTCAATTAGTTTTCATCTTCTCTAGTAAATCAATTATCTTTCCCCTCTCCAAGGCAGTCTCTCCTTGTTATATGCTTTTGGCAGCCAAAATCTTTTGTTGATCTTTTTTATCACCTTGAGCCCAACATAAGTATAACATGGTCTTCAGTCTTTATTTGTGATAGCAATGTGGCTTCGACACTTAGCAGAGTTGTTATTTTAAAGTATATGTATTCTCTGGCTGGATATTGTCATCACTGGGTATGGTTTTACTGACAACAGCCTTCCTCTAGTCTGGAAGCTGTGTGCTCCCTGTGTTTCAGTCGATTAATGACAGCTCCTTCTATCCTATGATTCACTTCAACCTAAAAGCAGCTCTTTGCTTTTCACCAAACAACTCTCACTCTAAAAATATCTTTTCTTTCTGTTGATAATAGAGAGATTAGTGTGATGGCTTGACTGCAGATGTCCACGCTGCACTGAGGTTAAAAGTGAGATAAATCTCACACCTTCTGACTGAAAAGGAGCAGTTTTTGCAGTGCCTCTCAGCATCTCTCCCCTCTTCTCTGCTGTTAGGTGCCATTGCAGTATTCCGTAAAACTGCCCAAACTTGCTTTTTAAGCAAGTGGGGCTCACCCACATGAAATCTATTTGTATCCTTTTGTTCACGCTTAAAGTGAGTTTCTTTTATTTACTCCTAAAGTGAATTAAGCTAAATTGAGTTAAAGCTGCTTGCAATTCTGCCAAGGTCTGCAAGCAGAAGTACAGCTACAGTGTTGTGACTAATCCACCTGAAATTTGCACCTTTCCTTCATTTGTTGTCCCAGCCCTCGATCATTCAGGAGTGATCAGTGTTTTAACAAGTCTGGTTTCTGTCAGATCAGATGGTTGAACTGAATGCCAGTATCTTGTAGTTCAAGCAGTAATGATTAATAACTCATTTTCTTCTCTCTGTCACAGATCTGGTACTACACAAACAACATCTTTAGTGAAGCTGGGATCAATCATGAAACAATCCCTTATGTTACCCTAAGTACCGGTGCTGTTGAGACTCTGGCTGCTGTTTTTTCTGTAAGTATGATTATAAAAGTCCAATAATCTGGTTGATATTTAAAGTTCTGATTTTATTCCCTTACACACGTTAAAATATAAACAAATATTAAGGAATAAATGTAATGGCTGATAAAGCAGCTAAAAATATTTCTAGGTTTAATCCTAAACACAGTTTTGTGCACCTCTGCCATGCACTGAACATTGAAGTTTAATAGAAGGAAAATAGAAAAAAATATCCATGTACATTTTTTCTTTACTATTTCAAATTGGAAAAGTTGACTAGGAAAAAAAATCACATTAAACAAACAAACTAAACTTTGCTAAGGGAAATACATTTCTGTTTGCACTGAAATAAATGAGGAACAATGGGAGACATCTTTGGAATGGAAAGTTTCAAACAAGTAAATATTCTTTTCTTTCTTTGTTAGAATTTTTCCTTGTTTTCTTATAGTCTATACCAATTGTATTTGCACAATACTGGACACACCAGACAAGCATTTTTAAATGTCAGAAAAATGGTTTTGGCAAAAAAAAAATCCTTTTCCAGTGGGAGAGCATCTGCTTGTGACCTATAAAATGTTAAACTAAATCCAACTATCAAGTAAATTTTCTTATACTCTAGGACATAAGGACTCTCAAAGGTCACAAAGATCTTCTTCTGATCTTTGTAAATTTCCACAAATCTATTTTTGGGTAAACTATCTTATTTTTATTTAGGGGCATTCTTTTTAATAGGTGGAAACAGTGAAGTGTGGAAATCTCTACCTCTTACAATTTTGCGATACTGCAGTAATGCTTCTTTGTTTAAGATATATGTAAAAATAATAATGATAATTCTGCCAGTGATTTAAGTCAAGAATACACTTCTTTTTTGTGGAAACTGATGAAAATTACATAGAGATGATTCCATGATGTTAAAGCCATTCTATAAATAGGGTCTGTCATCTTTTCAGTTTTCTGTGCTATCACTTTGTGGGGCTTATTCAGAGCATGTTTTTCATATGTAATGAGGTGGATGAGTCTGCTTTGGTTCCCGGTATGTGTGGTAACTTCTGTTTATGCCCAAGAGGAGTGTTTTTAATACTTTTTCTGTTTAAGCTATTTGCAGTGCCTCTGGAAATGCTGATGTATTGATATCTTCACTGCCTTCAAATTTGCTCTTTCAGTTCAAGTGAAATGCTGCTTTGCAGCCTTAATTTTATTTCAGTAATCTTCATAAATGTTTCATTGCTGCTGTTTAAAGGAACAATAGCATGAATTTTGTTTTTCAGTTGAAGGCTTTGCAGCTTCTCGTTTCTACAAGAAACTTTCTCTAAATGTTTTTCATGGTTGAAAAAGGGGGATGGAGGATTTCCTCCCACTCCCAACCTCTCAGCTTCTTGCCTCTTTAAAAAAAAATATCTATTTAACAGCATTAAGTCAGGTGCATATGTCTTATGTGCTACTCAGAGGGAAGAAGCAGGACAAAGCAAGGGGAGATCTTAATTTTCCTGGTATTTTTTCCTATATTGTGCTTTCTAGCAGAAACCAGATTTTATTAACTTGCAGGATTTCAGTAGATGCTCCTCTATGAGTAAGAGAAGTAGAGTTTTTGTTCTTGTAAATGAAATAACTATTGAAGAGGTCCACAATGAAATCATGTACCATCTCTGATGATTATGCATAAGTTAGGTAGTCATGAGACTGAGTAAGAATATTTAGGTATTGACGAGCTCCGTTGATGAGGCCCATATAAAAAGATTTAAATAGATATATTTCATAGAGAAGCAAAATGATGTTTAGGAGATAAAATACCATTCTAACTGTGGAAAAATTTGAAAGTGTCCTTTTAATATGTTGTCTTACTCTTAGTGGACAGAAAGAACCATTTGCCAATGCCATTCTTTGGCATGGCAACAGGCTGAATGGAAAGGGAGACAGAAGTAAATGTGTGAAAAGACTCCTCCCCCTGATGAAAACACCATAGAATAAAAGAGAATGTTATTCAAATTAGGCATCCCACATCCAATTTTGCCATCTGTGGCGGCATATTTGGTCTTTATATAACGTTCACAGAAAGAGACTAACTATGACTATATTGAGAAGATTATGCCTTAAGCATTTCCTTTAAGGTGATGCATCAAGGTGTTACTAAAGTGCCTTCCAAAGCCTGTGACAGCAACAAGCTGCAGAAAGCCTGGAATGAATTAAGATATAATTCAGTAGTAGACCATAAAAGAATATAGGATATCCTTTGCAGTGTCACACAGAAGTCAAGGAGGCCAGCTTTCTTAGGTGAGATGATTTTATTCTGCTTTGGGATGCAGAACAGGGCTCTTAGACTTGTTTCTTTTAACATTAATAGCTCTTAACATGCAAGAAGAGATTCCCTGCTTAGGACATGGCACATCTTAAAACAAGGCCACTCCAGATACTTCAGAAGAGGTTCATCCCTAACACATTTCCTCTATGGTGTCCAAAGGGTAAAGCAAGATATCCCCATTGAAAGTCTGTGGCTCCACAGGAAGAAATGCATTCCAGTGAGAGCCAGTCATAGCAAGTGGAATAAATGGGGTGACAGATACATTAATATTGAGGGCTTTGAGGAAGTTTTGTTATAATTTTATTGTAGTAAGACTTTTAGTACAGTCCCATGTGATGTTTGCACTAGTTTAGAATCAACCTTCACCTATCCATAGTTCCTAATAGCCTGTAAGTAGAGGAGAGTTCAAGAATAGGACAAACATGGCATTTTCTTCTTTTGCTCCCTTCACCCTCACAAGCTGTCACTCAAGGTGTACTAGAATTAGAAGGTAATACCTTGGCCTTTAATAGCCTGGATAGATTTTTTGTCTAGTTACTTTGCAACTTTTGTATGTTTTTAGAACACACAGCATCCTAAAGATGAATTTCTTTAAAGGAAGAATTTCACAGGTTTTCATACCTGTGAAAGTCTATTAAGCTGATGGATACAGTAGGTATGAGCTGGATGAAATGACAGCAGTGCGGATGCTCAGCTAAGTGCAAAACTATCTTCACTCTCTTACAAAGAAATTTCAAGCGGGATACTGTACCGCTTTGTCCTATGTCAATCATAAAAATATTCATTAATAATATGGGAGAGGTAACAAATAGTCTTTATAATTAACTATGTCATTCAAAATCTCAAAAGGGAGAAACTTAAAGTATTTGCAACAATTATAAAAATCATAAGAAATTGGATGTGTGGCCTGAAATTGTTAAGATAAAATTCAGAAAGGAAATGTACCCAGTACTGCACTTCAGGAAGGAAAAAATCATGTACACAAATACAAAATGTCAAGTGGAACTTGTGTCAAAAGACTTCCTAAAGTCAAAATCTATCATGTTTTTCATTTTCTTTCTATCAACTCGGCTTTCTCCCCGACAGTGAAAGAAGTCACACCGATCTGCACTGAGCAAATCTGTTTTGGCTGTTCTTATCACCTTCATCTCCTCTAGCTGCTGTCAGACTCCTTGATTGGTTAATAATTCATCCTAATGTTTTGGGTAGGATGAAAACCAGACCCTCTCTTCCTTCTCCCTACGTAACAGAAGATAGGTGCTCCGACTGCCCAGATCCAGCACTCCCAGATATTGCCATCAGCTCACAACATTTCTGGGTTTTCATTAATTATCATTATCAAAGCCTCATTTTAACTAATAAATTGTGAGGTGAAAAAACAGTCTTTAGTCAATATGCTGCTGCATATTGATTTGAGGGATAAAGTTACCTGGCACTGAAGACCATTAATTTTATCCAAGAGAAATATTTATACAGCTCATCTTTTCTAATTTTAAGAAGCCATAAATAGTTTCCTACATGAGCAAACAGTTGGCTTCCAAAATTGCCTACCACACTGATTTGTTTTGCCGATAGAAAATTTCAATTGCATGAATTTTTAGATCATTTACATATGCTTTGCTCAGTCCTATGAAAGCACTGCTAAGTATGTCTAATAAGTGAAATCTAAAAAAACCTCAGTGATTCATTTGGAATATAAGATACTGAATTCTTTCAAATGCAGAGTCACTAATTACTCCCTAGTCACAAATTCATCCTCATTCCAGATCTCAAATGTAAATGTGTACAATCTTTGAGGAGCAAATTTGTGAGTGGAAAAATACTCAGATTTATGTCATTGTAGTGGAAAAAATGTAATCAGAAAGAATCAGCAAAGAAATAGTGACCAGCAGCTTACCAGGACATGGTATTTGTCAATGGCCAGAGTGCATATGGGCACATTTTCACTGCAGGGTGAATCTCGGAGCATGACTGTGTTGGCAAAGACATTATTTCCTCTTAATCATATCATAACACTTGAGCTTTTGGATAGACAAAGATTACATGTGTTGAAGTAATGATGTAGGGTCTTCTGAGAGAAAAAGTCTCCTTTTGAAGGTCTACCTTATAATGCCACATCTAAGACTCCAGGCATAGTGGGTTAGCAACTGTATTTGTCTAGTACAAATCCTTCAGCAGGATATATTCAGAAAATGAAGGCTTTAACTTTTTTCCCAAATTTATTAAAGATGATTTGCAACAGGACATTCGAATACCATCAATAGAAAATGAAGCATCAGCCACGGTGATCTGTCATAGATTGAGGTCAAGATCTCATCTAGCCTTTCTAAAATGAACCTGACACAAGATAAAACTTAGTGCGTTTAACAAATACATCATCAACAGCAGGAGCTTTGTTTCAAAAATATCTACTGAAGGGACAAAATATAAATAAAGTAATGGGGGGTTTTGTGCTGCTGAAGCAAAAGTGGCCAGCTAGAGCGAATCCTTGCATGGGCTGCATCTTTGTCATGCTGGTCCAGCCAGCATTGAGTATGAAAACTCTCTTTAGTGAATGGAAAATTCGCTGCCAAGGGAAGCTGATTAAGTCTGCTTTCCTGCAAAATAGTTCAGACTGAGCTTAGAAATCTAGCCATCAATTCCACCCTTTGATGAAAGTAATCCCTTGTCTGGCACCTACAGAAGATGTGTAGGATCTTATCCTGTCGTGGCATTAACACAGATACAGGCAAACTGATGTGAGAGCTGAGATAAGCACAGATTCTTTTATGGTTTGTTCTTATTCCGTCAAACTTGGTACAAGGCCTCTAAGTTTCATTATAGGTACTTAAATAAAATAATCCATTTCTTTGTTTTACAACTGTATAATTCATACAGTAGACTAGTGGATATACATAAAAACATGAATCAAAAAACCAGTTTATAACTCTCAGTCTTCTGTTCCTCTCCTTTTCCTGGATGCAAGATATTATATATTGTATCATAAATAGACCTAACAGTGATATAAATGTGATTATCCATTTCAATCCTGCTATTTAAAATGGAAATAACACAGTGTTAACGTGTCACATTAAGTCTGAATCTAGACATACAGTCTTAATCAGACCTATACCTAAAATACATAAGAAAATGTGTGGCTGCCCTTGACGTTAGTGTATAGATCAAACTTCTTTACAGAGCTGAGACATCAAGAAAATCTAATAGGGTTTTGTCAGTATAATTTAGGGCCAGGAAATAAGTAGGGACTAGGATTCCATGACCTCCTGTTTGGGCTGTAGAACTTGCTTACACATTCATTTTACCCAGAGAAGCTTGTCTGGTCTTTTTTAATGCACTCTGTTTTCATTATGTCAGCCCCGGTATCTGCAGTTGACTCAAGGGAAAAGATTGACATTTGCTTTTTTAACTTTATTCACAAGTGTTTCCTGCCAGACAAAAGTAAGTTGTTTGAGCTGTTAACTTAGTTTGCATATTGGTTGCCTTTTTATCACCAAACGTTTGTGTTGAAAGAATTTTGGTTGCAATATTTTTTTACACATTTTCAGTAATTTCAGCTGTGTTAATGACCATGACTTGGGTATAAGCTTCTACAAATGCATGTTTATGATCACACATAAACAAGTATCAGCCTACACAATTTGGCACATAACTCCGTGTGCTGTCACAGAGAACAGTTGTAAGATTCTTTTTTTTTGACTGAACTTGAGCATATACTAAATTTCTTGTTATTTCATTTACTCTACCATATAGTATATTTTGACTTGTTATATGTCTTCAATAGGTAACAGTTACCAGCACATAGCAGTGGAGCATTCAGAGCTATAAATACTTGAAAACTGGTGAATCATCTTCCACTTCTTATGAGTCATAAACATCTTAGAGGGTTTTGCAAGTTAACAAGTTTTAGATTTGTATAATCATAACTAAAAATGAAGTTGTTGTCTGTTTCTAACCTCAAAAGCAGCATTCTTTTCACCAGGGAAACTTGCTGTTATAAAAGACATGTTAGATCTTCCTTTTCAAGTATTTGCTGAAACTTTAGAGTTTATCTGAGCTTTGTTTTTTTCCATCAGGAGAAGGGGAACAAACAGTTCAGCAGAGAAATTTGAAGTACTAATGTATTGCCACAGGTTTTCTTAAAAAGTCCTCAAAAATAAACCAATTTTATCAGAAATACTGTAGACCTAAGCAGCTTGGTGTGTCTGTGGGCATAAACAATTCAAACAATTTTTGGTCTTGATGAAAGATGGTGCCTCCTAAGTGCTTTTCCGTTGTGGATTGGCTCCCAGTGAGCAACCTTCATCTGCTGGTGGGCCCTGGGATGCTTCTGCATTGCCTCCTGACCAGCAAAGCCACAGACCCATGTTCTTCCCAAACACACATTCTGCCTTTCACAAGCCCATAGTTTTGCAGTTTATATCCAGGTAGGGAGCATGGTTTTGATTGTTGTGCTTGACTTGTCATGGGCTTGATGGTGTGTAGTGTCCCATTCTAGCAGAGACTGGTGTCCTGAATCTGTGCCATAAGCAGATGTCTTCTGTTGGGTTAGAGCTGGTGAGAGAGACAAGCAGTAGGTCACGTGAACAAATTAGAGGTATCCTTAAATTTGACATGGAAGTAGGCATTTCTCTCCCCAAAACCATGCAAGTTAATTCCATCTAATTGAGAAGCCTTCTGAGTGTGTATTTCCTAGATCTCTTAGTGTTGTCAGTGTACTTAACTTCATATCAACCTTGGAAACGATTATACAGTTCCCAGTTCTGGTATATAACAGCATCCCTGTGAATAAGGACAAAATTTCTTACTTTTTCCAGTGAACAAAGATGGTCCATTCCATCAGTCACAAGAAATTTAACTAAGAATTGTAATTGTAAATTCTTTGGGGCAGAAGCTGCTAGTAATGCCCAGAAGCTAAAGCATTCAAGTGCCTTATTGCTACTGTATTAAATAAATAGCAATGATGAATGCTTGGGAAACCTGGCATCATCTCAAGGAAAAAAAATGACTGCACATGGATTTGCTTTATTTCTTCCCAAATTATCGTTGAATAAAAAAGAATTTAAATGTATTAGAAACTATTATTCTTTTCTGTAAAAAGGATATGGAGCCTGCACATCTGCTGTAGCTGTTTCTGTGCATGGGGGCTCTTAGTTAAAACTGAGAGTTTCTCACCAACCCACTTAGTTTTGCCCAAATATGCCCAGCCTACTTCTTCTCAAGGAGTACAGGCACAAGTGCATACACACTTTTCAGAGACTTAGTCCATCCTGTCCTCCTTGGGCTTGTTTTACTTTGAGCTTTACAACCAGAAACCATCTAGCACTGTTTCCCATGTTTTACTCTTTCTGAGAGCCATCTATGAACCTTTTTCTCTCTAGGAGAAACATTCATCCCTTACCCTGTTTTAATATAAAAAACATCAGCTGCTGTAACACTAAGATTGTTTAATCATGACCACCAATCCAAAATTTTAAAAAATAAGGGAAATTCTCTGGTATGTCAAATTACATGTGAAGCATCTATTGTAGAAACCTCTGTCTTCTTATGGACTCTTCAAATAATGTTTCACCCCTCATAGCCATTGAAAACGTCTCCTGGTTAAGTGTGTGTGTGGCCACCTGTGTTTGCAAGATTAATTCTTTAATCATAGTGGAAAATACTTGGCATCTTGTAGAGGTTTCGATGGTGCAGGCATTGCAGCTTTGGAACATCTGGACCCTGTGAGCACAATGTGAAATGTTAATAACATCAGTGTGGGTCTATTGTAAACATGGCTCTGAAATAAGTTGTATTATGGAAGCTGTGGAAACTGTCAAAATGAGTATATTTCCTCATTTAAAGAAATAGAGAAAACTAAAGCTCGCCCCCGAGCTGTTTGCTGTGTTGTGCAGTGTCACGGTGTGTGTCTGTCGTGTGGGAGTCCAGCTCGACAGGGCGAGAGGTGCCAACATCTGATGGAGGACCTGGTGCTGTGGGAGAAGCACTCTCTGCACAAGGTGTTTCTTCCCTGGGTGATTTTGTACTTTCCTTTAAGACATTTCTTCAAGGTGCTTGCTATGTCTCTCAGAATTAAGGCTGTTACTCCAGATTTCATTTTAGTTGCTCATTTTATGTTTTGCTTGAGGGAGGTGTGAAAGGGAGAATTCAGTCTCCAGTAAACAATGACGTGGCAAACAGCTGTGTGGTTCTGACTTTATTTGAAGTGGTACATTTTGGGCTTCATAAAATTGTTTTATCCTTCTCACAAGAAAGCCAAGTATAATCAGTAATTATAATAGTTATCAGTGGGAATAGTATGTTAGATGTCATGACCTAATATATATATTAGCCTACTTTAATGAGTCATACTAGCAAACTAAAGGTAGTTTCATATTACAACTTGTCAAGAAACTCTTCATAGTGCTCTTCTTTAGCAGATAAGTGTTCAGAATTTCTCATTGCTTTTAGCAAAGCTGATTTATGTTCAGGTGTTAAGTATAAATTCAAAAAGTCCATGAGTGAACAAGTATCACTGTTACTGTACCTTGTCTGAGCAAAATTTGTTGGCAGGTGTATTTATTTTACCTGACAGTTCTAATTTCATTAGTTATCCAAAATCACGACTGAATCTGTGTTAGGACAAAGAAAGAATTAAAAATAAATTTTAGATTAATTTAAAAAAAATAATCTCTGCTAAAAAGCTTTTAATCTTGAATGTTAAACTTTTTAAACTTAAATTCAGAGAGATGTTGAATTTAAGAAATAGTCATTCATTCAAAATATTATTTTTTTTTATTTCCCCTCTCCCCAGACCCTGGAAGTGTTCAGAAGTAGACTGGATGGGGCTAGTGGGAGGTTGGAACTAGATGACTTTTAAAGTCCATTCCAGCTCTAACCATTCTATGATTCCATGGTGATTTATGCCCTGAAAAACGATAAATCAAACTTGACATACTTATCGTCATATTAATTATTTTTATATAGCTAACGTACAGGGCTTATTGCATTACTAAATTGTGGCTCAAGAGGTCAAATGTAGTAGTAATGTAATCTACCATGCTAATAATATGAAACCTGAATTTACCAGTTGCATGTTTTTCATATCTAGATGGTCATATTTGTTCTGCAGTAGGAAATGCAGGCATAAAATTAATACTGGGTACTGTTTTGATGGTTTCCTAGTTTTTTCCAGCAGTTTCAGATAAGGATGCTGATGCTGTGCTGGCTTGTTTTTTCAGAGAGGTTAAATTGTGTAAACATAATCATGAACACAATTATGACCACATGATAACATAGTATAAAATCAGCTCTCCTGGTTTTATTTTTGGTTCATATTTACTAGGAGAACACATAACATGGTCTGAATCCTTCAGTGATTTATCAAGGGACTCAAATGCCACTTTTTGTTTTCCAGGGCTTGGTTATTGAACGGCTGGGACGCAGGCCTCTTCTCATCGGGGGTTTTGGGCTGATGATTGTCTTCTTTGCAGTGCTTACCGTCTCTCTGACTTTACAGGTAACTCTATGGACACTACCTATTTTTAATCTCTCATTTGCCTCGTTTAAACAACAGGTGCTCAATACCTGTTTGCCTTGGCTTTCCTACATGAGCCAGTTCTTTTAATCAGCTTGACATAAAGATTTAAATGACTGTATTTTGCTTATTTATGAATCTGTTAGTTTCAAAGTACTGTGGTTGGCCATAGCAGGTAACCACATTTACATTAAAAAGCCATAGGGGCTTTGTCACGTTGAGTTTCCTTAACTCAAAGATTCATGAATATGAAGATAGTTTTACCCATAGTTAGGTAAATAGTTTACCCATATGCTCTGTTTTTATCTTTGTTTATAATGCAGTCATTTTGAGATTTTTTTCATACATTGGCATCTTTATTCTTAAGTTTAGATTTTTTTTTTCCAGTAGTGAAAAGATTTTCATGTTTGATGTTTCTTTTAAGTTTCATTTCTGATATTTTCATTTGAAATATAAAGACTTAGCCTTTGCAGAACATCTGCATTTAAGTTCTCAGATATTATTATCAGTCGGTTTCACAGCTATTTCAAATGGTCAGAAGAGGATTATTAAACCATTCTAAATTCTGTCCTTGAGACATTTTTTCCTTGTTTAGCTCCTGTTTTCATAATGATGCAGTTTCTATCTGTTCCTGAGTGCTTTTGAGAAGTAAAGCTGATAGTCTGCAATGGCATGGTTTTGGGTGGTCTTTCATCAAGCTGTTTTCCTGCTGCCATTGATTCCCATGTCTTGCCATTAATCTGGCTTCCAAATATTGTTTCTTGGTTGAGGAGAGTCAGTAAGTCAGTTTGACTAGCAATATGACAGTAAGTTCCATTTGACCTCTAAGTACACCACAATAAAGCTTTACTCCACATACCTGTCATGACAACTCTAAGACAGTTCTCCAGAAGAGGGCTGTTGCTGCCAGTTTTGTATGCTGAGTAAAAAATTCTCATCTAAATCTTGTAAAACCTAATTTGATGTGTAAGGACCTTCAGCTATTATAAACCTCTGAAGTTTGAATACCTTTCGGCTTTATATCCTTTCAGAAGTGTCCCAAAGTGTTAAGTATTAGAGATTAGGCAGTGCTTTGGGCAATGGACCAGGGTACAAATTGGCTTGATCTCAAGTGAATTTGTACCTACTCCATATTTGCACCTTTTCTGTCTCTCTGTATTTGTATCTGCATTCAGGTGTGAAGCGCAAAATGTGTAATTTTGATAGATGTCAAATCTTTTGGTTAATGTTAGTGCCTAGGACACCATGTTTTCCACACAACGAAAGGAATAACACAGACTGAAAGAGAAGCAGCATTGGAAAATAGGGATCTTGAATACAGAAATAATTACCTATTTTAGCGAGTATATTTTTACAGTGCCACTCAAGGTGATGTTTTGGTGATACTACTACTACTACTATCTTAACTAACTTTGCAAAAATAGTAAAAGTGTAATAAAAACAGCATTCACACTTTGCTGATTGAAAACCCCACTGATGAAGAGAGAATGGGAATCCATGGTTTTTTCCCATTTATTAGTATTATTGTTAAGCATTCACATACATGGTTAAGAAACAGTGTCCTGAAAACTCAGTAGAAATTTCTCAGCATATTTCAAGTTCCTGTCATTTAGAAGTCTGAATAAAGAAATGCTAGACAGCAATAAAGAATGCTAAATTCTGAAATAAATAGAATGGAAAACACTACCTATTTTCTGTGATTTTTTGGGGGGGTTAAGTATTGGTGATACAGACAATATACTTAACATGAATGTCTTTTTATCTACCCAGAAAACTGTGCATTGGCTTCCTTACCTCAGTATATTTTGCATCCTGGCAATCATTGCATCATTCTGCATTGGACCAGGTACGTCCATAATTTTTCTCATTTCTTTGTACGCCAAAGCAGAGGTATTTTTGCCCTGGCACTATGTTAATAAATTGCTTGTAGGAAACTTCACTTTACCATTATCTGAAGACCACAAGGGGTCTAGGACTACGAAAGGTGATAGCAACACGAAGTGACAGCAACATCTACAGGTGCATTCACACTCAGTTGTCAGCATAATTGAGAACTAGTGCCTAAATCACAATCAGTACTAAATTAAACTGTTGGCTGCTGCAATTGTGGGATCACTATGGTTTTGTAAATCTATAAAAAACCTCTCTGACTGGAAGCTGAGTGTTTTATTTATCGATGCTTATGTTAGCAGGTTAGTGCTGGGCAAATGTGACACTGGAGGAAGGGAACGGTTGTGTCTGGCTTCTTTCTTCTTTCTTCTCTCCCTTTCCAAAGACAGAGAAGTGTTTTGCAAGAGGGTTTACATGTACTCTCTTTAGGAAGATGATGGAAAAGGTGGATGTCCCAATGATGGAGCTGCTTCTTGTTCTCTACTGATTGCATGCATTTCATATCCAATGTTTCTGTAGGTTGTAATGAGTTTATCAGACCTATGTTCCCAGCCCGGATTTAATATATGGAGATGGATACAACTTTGTACACAATCCAGTATTCATTAGTTGTAATTTTTGTATTTAATTTTCTTTAACAAATAACATTTAAGGTATGAAAAAACAATAAAGCCAGACCTTTCTCAGAAGTGTAGAATTAAAGAGCCAGAGTAACATTCTCAGCAAGGGCAGTTCTGACTGGATAGAAGAGAAAAAAGATTACACCAAGGGTGGTTAAGCACCGGAAGATGTTGCTCAAAGAGGCCATGCAATGTCCATCCTTGAAGCTACTCAAAACTCATCTGGACAAGTTCATGAACAACTGGCCCTGCTTTGACCTGAGGCTGAACTCCAGTCCTTTCCAACCTAGTTTATCCTGTGATTCTAATTGCATCTTATCTTTGAAAAACACATTCATTTTAGTAAATATGCATAATATGCAAATACTTGCCTGAGTGTGGTATTTCTCTAAACAGTGTTGCTGTAGCCTTGAGATGCTTGATCAGAATTGGATCCTGCAGTTATCAGATGATGAAATGTTAACATAAATTATTTGCAGATAGATCAAGAGGAATTTAATCCAAATTCAATTTACATACAGAATAAGATGTCAAAACAGTGTTCAAATTTTCTAAAATTCTCTCACAAACTGTTCTCTACAAAAATCAGCTGCTTTTTAGGAGATTTTTCACAGGTGTTCTGCTGTGAACCTAAAAGTAAGATTTCTGTTCCCTTGAGTACTCGGCTTTTTCTGTGCACCGTTTATTGCCTCTTTTTCTTTATAAAGAGTTTGACATTAAACATTAATCAACTGTTTATACATCTTCACCACTGAAGTGATCTAATTAATTGATTGTGGTTTATTTGGGGAAAGAAAGAGTTGGTGATGTCTTATGTGACTCTAATGAAGCATTACTGTAATGCTGTGGATCCTCTTCTGGAAAAGCTGATGAAAAAGTATGTTGCTTTAAAGGAAAACGGAGAGATCAAAATATTTCTTTTTCCCTTTGATTTTGGGAAAATAGTTTGTCAATAATCTCTGTGCTTATTCCTTCACTGACTGGAAGAAGGATGGAGTGAAACTGGTCATCAATGCACTTAATGCAGGTGGCCTTCTGTAAGGACAAGTCTCAGGTTCACCTAAGTCCCTAGTGTTGCAGACATATGTTTCTTAGACTGAGATTATTTTTTTTTAAAAAAGACTTCTGTGGAATAGAACTGCTCTTGAATTTTGAGTACCTAAGGAAAGTCAAATGTTGACTTGAAACATCTTGAAAACTTAAAAAAATTTAAGTAATCACAGCTACTTGCAACATATACCTTTACTTTTTCTAAAAACTCTGTTGAATCAAATTGCAATTTTTTTCCATATTACAGACATATCCCACTGATTTTTAGAACTTGCAGATCAATATGTTCATACATGTTATATTTTCAGTATATTAAGTATACCCTCTTCATTTCACCTTCACCTCACCATTCTTCAGAATGGATTCTGATTTTCTTCTCTTAGCTTCTTTCTTCTTACCAATGCTACTC
>JAOXNG010000026.1:54484370-54494946 GCA_028566535.1 Scolopax minor | reverse complement strand
ATGTTGTGATTCTATGGTCAGAACTGAAAAGTGATGGCAATCGGAAGCTCCAGCTTCTTAGCTGCAGGTGTCCCCATCCCAAGATGGCTTTTGCTGCCTATCATCAGATGTGAACAGAGCCTTGTTTTTCAGGCTTCTGCAATGCCCATGAAGCATAATAAAACCTTTTTATCAAATTCCATTGGAATTAATTGATTCTTTTATTGATTGCTGCAGTGAATGTGAAGTTTGCATTTAAGGAGGTCCAGCACAAGGTCCTTTGCTGTTACTGAACATTGCAAAGAATTAGTTCAGATAGTATCTCCAGCAGGGAGGTGCTTTGATACCCAACTTAGTTTCAAAAGTTCCCAGGTGTGGCAACTTGCAGTTGCTTCCCCATTCTCTATTTATCTTGGGTGCAGGCATGTCTCTGTTCACTGATTTCACCAGCAAGGGAGGTGATGAAGCAGAGAGAATGCACATTATATTTTCAGATAACTGCATCAAGAAGGATATTAGGAAACCTTTTAATCATGAGAATAGTGTAACTGTGTAATGATGTGTGGAGAAATTGTAGCTTGTCCATTACTGGAGATCTATAAAAGACAGGCAGACAGATGTTTGTCAAGAACTGGGGCTGCCTTAGTAATGGGAATGGACTGGCTGGAATCTGTGTTCATGATTTTCTGTGGGTTTACTGACATTTCTAATCCTTCAGAGCAGGATTTCATTAAGTGTACAAACACAATGGAACTCCCTTAACCCTCCTTTAAGCTTTTCTTTTTTTACATTACTGTGATATGTCAGTGTCACTGCAGTAAGGGCTGCTGCAGGTTGTGCTGGCAGGAGAATCCAAAAGCCAAGAAAAAGTAGAAGGCAACTGCAATTACTTGTCTCCTTGAAAATGGTGACAGCATAGTAGGAATGCTGTAATGATGCTTCGGACTAAATAATCTTGAAAAATGAAAAAACAGTAAGAGGAAGAAACAGCAAAAATTTCAATGAAGTCAGAGTAAAAGAAAGCAAACCAAAAACTATTCTGTCTGGAGAAAAGATTGGAGAGAGAAAAGGCTGAGAACAACTAAGGGAGAAAAGATCACTAATTTTCTTCAGTTCAAAAGGATCAGAAAGTGTTAAACTACTCTGACACATCACAAAGAACCTTGTGAATTTCAGAACAACTTGGGCAAGAATCAAGCATCCACAGAAATTTGAGGAATCTCTAACCTGAAGGCCTTCAAGGTTATATTAGTCATCCTTCTATAAGCTTATTACTATTTCATATATTCCTTCTTTTATGGATGATAAGAAGAAACAGATAATTTTTCCCCGTGGCAGTAGTGACTCATTACCAAAAAAACCTCCCAAATATGACCAGAGGAATCTATATATTCTTTCTGGTTTAAGGTACAAGCCATCAAATATCACTTACTTCTGCATTAGTATTTTCTAATAGTTCTAGAGTGTGTCTCACGTGTACAGTGCTCAGTTACTGCTGAAGGCTTCCAGTGGATTTCATGCTTCTCAATAGAGTATTCAATGATAAATTCTAAATCACATCAATTTCTGTTTTAAATTTAACTGACTTCACCCTTCAGCCAGCAGGTACTCTATTTCTTGCAAGTTTTTGTTTGTTTAATCTTCTCTTGAACAGAACAGGCTGGAGGTTTTAATATATTTTTAATTGCTGGCTGAAGAGTTCATGTGAATGTATTTCAAGCAGTGAGTCACTTGCAACCAAAAAGAGTTCATCATCCCACAGGATATTTATTCCTGCCTTTAATTTAATGAAGAACTTCTTAAACAGAAGAATAATAAATGTCTTAATAACATATAAAACAAATATGCTTGCTTGTCCATAAGCTTCCTGCTTTCTCTGTCTCACAGGCATATGTATTTCCAAAGCACTCAGATGAACAAACCCCAAATCTTGTAAATGTGTGCATAGACAAAGGGATACAGGCACATCCTTATTAATTCAGGCAGACTTTTTTGTGCGTATGTGTGGGGATATTGTTTGACACCACCTTCTTAGATTTTCTGTTTCATTTTATGTTGCTGGAAACAAAAACTGAGCCTGACTTTGCTAGAGCTTGTGGTTCAGAAATCTATTTTAGTGAGTGAGTGATGGCTGGTAGAAATTGGGATGCTGAGGAGGTGCTGGCGTGTGGGGAACAGGAACACTTAGGATGTGTATGTGGAAATAGGTGCAAAGAGCTGAAGCAGGCGGAGGGGACAACAAACTACAGGGGCAGGAAAGCCCAATCTAAAAAGCTTGAAAACCTTTGGTGCAATAGAAGAGGCTTGTGTTAAGCTGTTGTTATTCTGTAACAGTAAATTCACAGGGACACACTTCTGTAACCCCATGGTGTAGGAGGACCTTAAGTTACATGTTTTCTAGAAAAAGGTGCTGTTTGTCTTTCGTAATGCATCATGTAAATGCCAAGATTACTAAGCTTTAATAATTAGCAATTAATTAAATGACATGTTATTTTCATTACATGTTGATACATTCTTATTTCATATTTCAGTTTATTCCAGTAGGTTATTATGAGGCAATTAAAGACTACATGGTAAATGAATATTGAGCTGCAGGACAGCTTAGCAGATTTGTGTCATAATAATTTTTCTTTGTAGAAGACTATGCAGTGTCTCTTTTTTTGGTGTCAAAGTCATGCTGTGTATTATTGCTATGTTTGGGGATTTTTTGGGGGATTGGAATCTTAGCATGGATATACTAAACTACATTGTGGAATAACGCACTGTCCTCTCCCAGTCACGCACTGGAAACAGATGTAAGCCAAAGAGGAAATAAGGAAATTTCACGTTTTTATCTTTTGTGGATATTCTTGGGATTTCGTACTTGTCTCTGTAAGGATCTCTCATGTTGCTCACCCCATTGCCCCACACGCATCCCCTCTCTCCCTGGGTTATGGTGATGGCAGCTGGCAGAACTTATGTGTGCCTCTGCTTTGTACCCTTCTTTGCTGTCCCCTGTGTCATCCTCATTCTGCTGGCCTCCAGGCTGGTGACTGTGGTTCAGAAAGGGATGCCTCTGCCCGGCTGCTCCATCTCAGCAACCAAAACTGACCACCCAGAGCCCTCCTTTTCTGCCTTTCTGCCCTGCAGAGACCAGCTGCATCTTTGCTGCTCCTCTGGTTCCCTCTCTATCCCATCAGTAATTTTCCAGAACACCTCATCTTCAGGTTTTCCTCCTAAATGAAATGTTTCTGACAACAAGGGATCACAGAGAAATATCTAGTTATGATTACAAGTGGAAAGCTGATTTTACTCCTGGCTGGGGTTTGACTTTTACTTTGGCGATACAAAGGCATCATTCTCTTGCATCCTTTTTGCAGGAAGATGGAGGCAATAATAGTAATAAACTGTGAGATGTTTTGCAGCCCTCTGGCAGAGTAATGGTATAGAGTATCTCATTTTTGCAGAGACTAATAAATGTCACAGTGCCGTTTGAATGTTTTGTCCAGTTATAAAAAAAACAGGTTTATTTTACAAAGTCATAATAGTTGTATCTATTCTCCATCATGTATATTTTTGCTTTGTTTCCATGCAATTGGAAATTGGGGCATGTTGATAAGGCAGAATATATGTTGTGCTATGGGTTCCAGAGGTGAACTCAGACCTTAGTGAAGACTTACATAAAAAGCTTAAGTTATACAGAGGTGCTTGGTTCTTCAGGCTGGGAACCAAGCAACTGACAAAAATGACCTCTGTAATTCCTGTCCAGTTCACTGGTAATGGAAAATGATGTGCTTTTAATGATGGATGAAAAAGTCACACTAGAGTCGGGCCAGGTTTCAATAATATCTGACAAATAGGTGGAAAGTTTTGGGGCTGTCCTGTCACACCCCATCAGTGCCCCTCCTGTAAGATGTGCATTTTCACAGGAAGGTTCAACCAAAAGGTAGTGGCTTATTGTGAGCCATAGCAAACATTAGGAAAACTTTTAAAATAACTAAAAAATCATATTAATACGTTTGTTCTCAGAAAGTGAACAGTGTAAGAGTATGAGCAAAGAAGAATATGAAGGAGATTATATAGTATATAGAAAGTGTGTGACAAAAGCTAAATTTTAAATATTTATTGTGAAGTGCTGCCTTATCCCCTGTAGTTGTGCCTGGGAAGCACCTTCACAGTAATTTTCTTCTGTTGGCGTTGAGTGCTGATGTTTGCCTAGCCTTTCTGCACAAGGGCAGAAAAATGAGGACGTGGTAGTAGATGTGCAGCTTATTGCAGCCCTTCAGAGGCAGATTGTGGGCAGTTTCTGAGCCGGTGGGTGGAAGTCTAATTCTTGTGGCCTGGCGTGGGAGGCCAGCCTCAGTGCTTCGGTTGGCAGAGGCTGATGCTGAGAGGCAGAGGTCTGATGCTGAGATAACAGGAAAAGAGGTCAAGTAGCTGGGTGGACATCACATCCCACACACAGTGAATGCTTTTACTAGCTGGCTTTTGAAGTGGGGAACTCAAAGACTTTTTGAATTTTCATGTGTCTTCTTCATATTAGTTTTTTACTTATATTAGGCTAAAGAGGCATCTAAAAGAAGTAAAGTACAAATTGTTAGTAGCTAGTAATTGGGTAAACTTTGATTTTCTTTCATTTTTAGACTCATTAAAATGTCTTGAAAAATAACCTGCTTGGGTCTGTGGCCCACATGGACCTCAGTATCACGTGGGATACAAGGCTTGTAGCCTTAGTGCATGTTGCTTGCTAGTATGATGCAAAGACCCTATACACATATTTATTTTCCCCTTCTCAGAAACTAATTTATTTCTGCCTGTGAAGTATTACTTTGGAGTCATTATACTTGTTACTGGAGGCTCTCCTGCACTTCTGCTCTGTTTCTTCCTTGTTTTTACACTTCTACGTCTTGTGCATCGAGAATCATTTATCCAGCAAGATTGTCTTTTGTTTTTCCTTATTATTTCCTTACAGTGTAATAATACCCATTGACTTTTTCTGTTTTGCAGTACAAGAATTTCAATAACAAAGATGTACACAAAATCTCATACATGGATTCCCTCAGTCAGGTTATTTTAAGCTTTTGCAAATACATCTGATGTTTGAAGTAACTATAGTGCACCTGTATTAAGGGAAGTGGTCAAAGTTCCCCTCAAAGATGAGAAAATTAAATGTAGGCTCTCAGGAGGTTTGATATGATAAAAAATGCTTTTCATTAGAAGCAACTTACTTCAACTATAAAATACAAGGATCTGTTAACTTTTTTATGAGGAGGTAGTGAATGTGTGGGGATTGGGCTTGAAATTGTGGTTCATGTCTGAAAATGTTTCTATTTTTACTTAGGAAATACACTTCATACCTCATATTTTAGTGCTCTATCCTTCTTCATTGTCCTGCACCTTCACCAGAACCTTAAATTATGTCTGAAACTGAAGAAGGGCACAGAGTAAAGGACACAACTCTTTCATCCATTTGTTTCAGTGGGTTATATTAATTTAAAGTAAATAAGTAAGTCAAATGTCTACATGAATAACTGTTTTGCTGCTGATCATTCTGGTAAGACATCTAACCATTATAACTTGGCCTCATCCCTTCAAAATCCAGTTTGTCCCCCATCTCATGACTCTAATCTTCATGGCAGCTTCCAAATGCAAGCACCTGTTACCCAGTGCCAAAGGGGCTGTGATGTTGCAGGTTGAGAATATGGAATCACATTTTGGCATTTGCTGGGAAAACCCAAAAGTTCTGTTTTAAAAATATTCATTTCTTCAGCTTGCCAAATCTGATTCAGAATTTCTTCATTTGCTCATTTATTTTGCTGTCTCTGCCCTAGAGTAGCTGTTTTCCTGTTTTCAGTATCAGAGTCCTGCTTAGAATTTAGCCTTTGCTACAGAGTGAGTTAAGTCAGTCAGCAGCCATTGTTAAATAGCACATGATGATATTCTACTCAATTCATTTTATATTTTTCCAGGCTACATTGTTCACAGCATGTAAGCTATAAGCAGGAAGAGTGTTCTTGGCTAGCATTCTTTCAAAGTGGCAAATTGTTATTTTCTTTAAATCAAAACCAGAAATCTGATCATTTCAATGCCAGGTCTTTTATTGTTTCAGTTTACTTTTTAGCCTGAAAAAAAAATTACTTCTTTTGTTTATTGTTTCTGGGCACTTTAAGTAAGTTCATAATGAGAAAAATTAAGTATTCTTTACCAATTTATTTAAAGGGAAGTAGAGGAAATACCTGTATATTCTGCCTAATGTGTATAGCAACCCTATACAAGCTGGGAATATGTTTTTTAACCTCATTGCTTATGAAAATGTGGCTGGGCTGCACCTACTTATTCATACAACTCATGAAGCTACATCTCATCTTCAAAGCCAGGTTTGAGAGCTTGCCATGCCTGGGAGCTGATTTTGGGGAATTGCCCAAGTCCTTCAACTTTGATTATTTTTTGTGGCCGTCACAGGTGCGTCTCCGGTGAATAGTTTCCTGGTTTTACATTTTTTGACAAATACAGAGCCTTGATCAGCTGCAGAAAAGAGAAGATAAAAATGAGTAATTCAAGATTCAGCTGGCAGGACATTTCCAGAAATGCTGTGTTTTAAATAGCCTCCTTCGAAAGCTGGTATGAAAATAGAAGGTGATGAGTTTAGAAGTTTATGCTTAACTTTTAAATATCCCCTAGAGCAATAACCCTCACCAGCCTTGAAAAATCCAGTGC
Organism: Scolopax minor; assembly: GCA_028566535.1. NCBI lineage: Eukaryota > Metazoa > Chordata > Aves > Charadriiformes > Scolopacidae > Scolopax > Scolopax minor. The sequence continues at coordinate 54,488,271 of JAOXNG010000026.1, read as the reverse complement.
AAATCCTGCTTTGGAGAGGCTTTATTAGCCTGCTGACTGGCTAGGAACAGGCTGTAGGTAGACAAGGTGCTTCCCTCAGGAAAATTAATAAGTGAGTCTGCTGTTCCCTTGCCCTCCCCTGCGCAGCTGGGGGGCGGGTGACCTTCCAGAGCCCATGGAAAGGCTGGTCTTTCGAGGACCTTTGCCTGCATACCTGACCTTGACTCAGAACAAATATCTGTGAGCTTATCAAGAGACAGAGCCGTTATTATTCAGGAAACCACCTGAAACTTTGGGCAACTTTGAACCTTGGGTGTTCCTGCAGGAGGGTGTACTGAAGAAATGTCAGGGGGAAACAGCTACAAAGCACAGACTGCTTCATTCTGTCTCCCTTCTAACCTTTTGGTTTCTAACCTTGTACGTAGAGCCTGGCTTCAGGTGTTGCTAAAGAAATGTTTTCCTAGCTCCGGGAAGCTGTCATGGATGGAGTGATGCACTTCACGTATAGAGAGGAGCAGCAATACATTTACTGATATAAAGCAGAGATTTAATGACGTTTGGTGGTAAATGCGACAATGTTCTAACAAGACTTTATGACAGGGCACACTTGGTTATTTACTGCACAGAGGACAGGGTCAGAAAAGCTGTCAGGGAGACCCTCCCGTTGAGTTATGAGATTCAGAAAGGACCAGTTTGCATTCTAAACCCCTTTTCAGAGAGGAGGCAATTATGGCTGGATCCAATCCTACTCCTAGACTTGGTCAACTTGGTTTATGTCTAAGGGATTATATATACACAATCAATCCTTTTTATTGCTTAGCTAAGGTTTCAAAGTTTAGCAATCTATTAGTCACTTGCCGAGGATCTGTTGCAGCAAGGAATCTCTGAATCTTGAGAAGTAACCTTGAGGGGCCTCCCTAGTCAAGCATTGTGGTTGGGTGGGTGCATTCCTTGTTAGCCCTCATCTCATGTGTTATCTGTCTCCCCGAAACCACGTTGAGCTGGATGCCACCATCACAACTAGATGCACCCCTTGTGACCACCAAAGGTGGTTATCACTTGGGCAGGGTTACAGGAGATAAAGGCCATGCTGGGGGACAGAGGGGAACACACTGTGACACAAGCCCATCTGGTGTTAGAGGAGAAGCTTCTCGGTGAAGGTGGCAGCTCATTCTGAACTTGAGCAGTATGTGCAGGCTATCTGAATGAGTTACAAAAGGCTTATGAATATGAGTGTTTGTCTTTCCTGTGTGTGTAAATTAATAACCAGCTTTAAGGAAATACTATGGTTATAGACTAGCTGGTGAGAAAAGGGTATTTTGTTATGGCCCTGCAGTCTGGGAATTAGGGCTCCGTTGTGCTAATCCTGCTGAACACAAGGACTGCAAACTCCCACAATCCTATTTGTAGGATGTATAACAAAATTTAATTTTTATCTTATTCTCCGTGGAACTTCAGTTGGAGGTCCTTGGGGGCTACTTCTAAAGGGATCTCTGGAAATTTAGGAGAGCAAGTTTAATAATTGGAAATATAGTATGCACTCATGACAGTGTTCAGTTCAATTAGAAAAGGTTTAAGGACACATGAATCAAAGTAGATAATAAATGCTAATTTAGATCATGGGCAGGAAGGAAACAAACAGGAATAAGAAAGGTGGGATAAAGCTTGGCCACACCACTGAGAGACACAGATAACTTGTGGCATCTGATAGACAGGCATATTCGTACTAGGAATTAATGGTTCATTTTTATCACAGAGAAGATTTGGTTCAATGAAGATTTCGAAAAGGCAAAACCATGATGCCGTATTGGAGCTGTACCGTTCAGCTGAACAGCAATTTCAAATGCAGAAGATCCAGATGCAAAATTTGAATTCTTAAGATGACAGGACGATTTATGAGGCACTGTGAAATTATTTTTTCCTGTCTAATAAATCCATTTGCTTCTGCTTCTGTATAAGTGCAAAAGTCATTTCTGTTTCTGTGCTGGAATATTTCCACCCCCCATCACCCATGCGCTCATTGACTCGTGATTGTCAGGTTGCTCAGGAGTTCATGCTTCTAGGATTTAACAAAAAAAACAACCTCTTGAGAGTCCATAGTCAATATCAGAGGATGCACTTTCTGGGATTTCCTATTATGGACTGGAGTGGAAAGGCTGAACTCCGTAATAAATTATCCACAGAAAATATTGTAACTAGGCAGGCTGGCAATAAACCATGCTATTAAAAAGCAGCTGTAGAAAAGGTTTGGGCTTTTTTTCTTTCTTGTTCCACACACAAATTCATATTCTTCTTCCACACCGTATGTCACATATACTGAGCAAGTTAAACATAAAAGGAGTCCTAGGAATCACGTGCACCCTGAGCCCCAACATTGTAATTATCAAATGTTTTTCAAACCTGTACTATTGAAATGTAACTGAAAGCTATTAAATGATCTAATAATCACTAGGCAAGAAATACTTAGCATGTCAGTGAAGTGCAACTCCTACTAGTTGGCTGGAACTTTTGTAATCAATTTATAGATTAACATCTTTCTGTCTATGCTCCTTTTTTGCAATGAAGTAAAATCCAAAACATTCAAACATGGTCTGTGCTTTGTTTTCAGTTAATTCTTACACTAGTTTCTAGCATGAAAAAAGTGTGTTTTATAGATGTTTTTCCTGTCTGTAGGCTCCCATAACTTTAGAAATTATAGAAGTGTCTACCATTGGTTTTTGGGGTTTTTTTTCCCCTTGTTTATTTTGCAAATCTCAATGTTTATAACTACTGTGCTGCAGACGCCCCTGGCTACGGCAGGTTCCTCGCGTGTTGTGTTCCAGGTGCACGGCGTTACAAACGCACGCCTCGCTTTTCCAGCCCAGAAACGGAGAGGCAGCCTGAAGAACAACCCGGTGAAACATCTGCCTGGTGGCCCGAAATCCAGCGGGGGGCTGTGCACATAGCAGGAGCCCTGCTGCCACCTGCTCTCCTCTCCTCGCCGTGCCTGAGCTCACTCAGACGCCTGTCTCCCAGATTGCAGATCTGCCCGCCGCTGCCAGGAACCTGCTTTTCCATCCACGGGCCACAGGCAGTGTTGGAAGAACTAGAGATTCATGCATTTTTATGAACTTCCAAGCGCTGTGACTTGCAGTGACTGCCAGCACTTACTGTACTTGGTTAAAAATTCCTCCATACCAAGCCTTTTTCTCATTCAAACCATTCCTGATGTTGCTTTTCTTCCGAATTTTGTCCCTTTTCTAATGACCATCTCCTCTGTTTTCTCTTCACAGAGTGGTTTACAGACCTACTGCTTCCTAGTGTTTGCTGCCATCTGCTTTGCGGGAGCTACCTACCTGTTTTTTGTCCTGCCTGAAACCAAAAATAAGACACTTCAGGAGATCAGCCAGGCATTTGCCAAAAGGAATAAAGTGTCTTTGGAAATGCAAGAAATGAACCACTACTCGGGGGAAAGGAAATCGAGTGCAGAACAAGAATCAAACTTCACGTCTTCGGTGGACAATGGGGAAACTAAAAAAGGGATCGTGTAAAGCCGGGATGCTCTTTCAGGGGACGGGGGAAAACATGGGGTTTTTTTCATTCAGTATGTTTATAACAATGCACAACTTGTATTTTTTATGTGACGGCATGAACTGCTTCCCCCCTGAACATGTTTTAAGTGAGAACAGGTGAATCCATTAGCAGCTCAGGTGATGGCTGAGGAAATGAGAGGCGGGGAGCAGCGACAGCTGGTTAAATAAATAAGAGCCAGAGTTTTCTTGGGCACCTGTGAGATAGGTGCTGTGGTGGGGAATGTAGACTTGGAGAAGTAAAGTGGTGGTGGAGAGCCAGGGTTGTGAGGAGCAGCTGGCTGAGCACGCCCGGTGTGCTCATGGGGAGGTGTGTGTGTGGTCACTGGGGGTCAGGAGGAGGTGGTGGCATC
>JAOXNG010000026.1:54356246-54368429 GCA_028566535.1 Scolopax minor | reverse complement strand
AGTTCAAGGGTTCAAAAGTCAAGCCCCCTGGATGTTTATTTAAGCACTGTGTTAGTTGTAGTTCAGTATCTGTCTACCCACTACATGTAGACAGCAGGATGGTTTGCTCTTTGCCTTTTTTTAAGGCTCCAGATATGGTCTCACCAGTAATAGGTAGAGAAGAATCCTGGTAATACACCCTAGGAAGCAATTAGTCTCACTTTACCTGAGGGGTGCTACAACGCTGTAGGTAATTTAGTATTTCTGCTAGAATTCATTCTTGGCGTAGGCTGCTTGATATGCCTGGTGGTTTGGGGTTTTATGCAGGTGTAGAATTGCTCTCCAAAAACTAATTTGATGTTTCTTTTCAAACAAAACTTTTTTGTTTTATCTTTATCATGGGGGGAAAAAAAATCCCCCTCCAATTCTTTGTACATCAATACAATTATAAAAGGCTGCATGCAGCCTTCAACAATACTTTTGAGAAGTTTGAGCCTCCAATGCCCTTCCTCTTCCTCTAGTTATTTCAGGGTGTATATTTCTGTTCAGATAATAGTCTTTCTGTTAACAATAACTTTTTGGTGTAGGTAATTTCTGCAGAAATTGCTACTAGGGTTTTTATCCTTCATTTCAAATTATCTTGATGCTTTTACGGTTGTCAGAAGCCTTCCCAGTTGCCATAGGTCTGGCTCCCTGTTGGTTTCATTTATATTTGTGTTGTCAGTACCAAAATTTTTAGTGTTTTGCAAATTTAGAGCCATAATGAAATCAAGCCTCAGTGCTGTTTATACTTGAGTTATTTTTAACTGAATAAAAGCTTTCTTGAAGCTGCTTTAAGATTTCCATTCTTCATTTGAGCAGAAAAAGTAGATACACCCTCAAGTCATTAGACTAATTGCGAGATTGCTCTCTGTGAAGACGCAAAACTCCCTATGTTTACTCTCTGCTTTAAGATCCAAGAGAGCTGCATGTAATCCCTGATCCTGAAATATGTTGAAAAAAGGTCACCTGTATTTGGCAGCAGGGAAGGGAAATAGAACCTCAACAGCTGGATACTGTAGATGTTGCTTGTAACACTTCCAAGGATGAAGACATTCTGTAAAATCAGGAAAATTATAATTAAAAAAGTAAATAAGAATCATTGGACAGATTTTGAATCAGCACCAAGATGAAACACAGTGTAAGATCTCTTTTTCCTTCTGGGAATATCTTAATTCAGAATCACAAGGATTTGCACTAATTTTGCTTCGCTGTACCTGTGGATTATATATGTCCTTCTAGTATGCAGTTGGACTCATGAAATTATCATTAGAAGTTTGACTGACATTGAATTCAGTGGTATTTGAGTATTATCATTGTTTTAAAGATTCCAGAAGATAAACAGAGATTTTTATGAACAGTGTAAAACCTAGGAAACCAAGAACTAAGCAGAGGAAAAAAAATATTAAATACTGTAGAGAGAAAAAGTGATTAGAAATATATATTTGTCTCAAATTTACAGGTAGAGAATTGAAATTTTTCATTTTTCATATTGAGAGTCAAGTTATTTTGAAAAGCTAAAGTGGGCTGCACTGTTTTTTTTTTTTTACTAAAGCTGCTCATATGTTTTTGGAGATTCAAGCATAGCAGTTTTATATGTATAAAATATAGAATTTTGGAGAAAAATACTTTGGTACTTATCAGATACTCTTATATAGAAGGAGAATTTGAAGATATTTCCTGGAAGTGAATAGCTATGTGCTGATTTGGAGATGGATGGTACACGTTGAACAGGAATAAAAGAATTCTGCAAAATTAGCTTCTCTGCATTCATTATTCTTTTTAAGAGTGGGCCTTTGTGTGTACAAGTGAAGAAACTTGTGCACTTCCCATTGTAGTTGTTGTAGGACCTTGTCATCTGTTCTGCTCTTCCTGGAGGTATGGTACCCCTTTCATTTGGGAAAAAAAACCAAAAACCTTTTAAAAAAATTACAGAATACTCTTCTACCTACTGGTTTTGAAAGATAAATCCTGTTTGTGAGCAAGTCTGCCTTACAAGTTTAATGGTAAATACTGTACTTCCCTCTTGATTTTCCCCTTAAATATATGGGTAAGTGTCCCTTTGGGGATATTTTCATTATTACATTCTGTGTTTTAAAAGGAAGTGTACCAAATTAAAACATTTGTATTTTATTGCAACTATTAGAAGTTCTATTCTGTTTCTTCTTTTAGGTGAGAAACCTTTTGAATGTAACATTTGTGGGAAACACTTCTCACAGGTGGGAATATTTTATATTACAGTATACTTACACTTGAAAACGAAACGCATCTATGTGTTGGTTCTAAGAATAAACTTGGTTTTAAGTCTATAGATATTTTTTGTTCAAAGACAGACTTGACTTTAGGGATAAAATATTAAAATGCCTTATTTGAAAATAGTGTTAAATGTTTGAGATTTCTTTGATACGCTTTGTACCTTTGATTCTGTCTGCTCCCAGTAGATATGTTTTACCTTCAAATGAATGTTTAACTATACAGAACCATCGCTGTATTTGAAATGCAGGGAACGTTCACTCTCAGACTGGTGCCTTATGGTTCAGGTTATGTTGTGAATAGCATTTTTACAGTGTCTGAAAAAAAATACAGATTAGAATTTTGTATAATGTTGTATTCACAGTACTGTTTCATCTTCCTAAATGGCATAAATTATTAAGCAGATTTTTTTGGAGTTGGTTTCCTTCTACGAAGAACGGCGCAATCTGAAGTGACAAAACTCAGCTGTGATTGAAAAAAAAGCCATGCTTGTGAAATTCCTACACCTACATATGGGGCCTAAGCTTTAGCTGTCTCAATTTGCCCTCCAGTGCTTGCTTACTCTTCTGGGTGCAACAGTTCATTTGCATTTCTACAAATTTGGTGCCTCATCTCACATTTCCAAAATATCTGTTTCTTTTCTTGGTTGGAATATGTGCACTGAAGTAGAGAAGACAATACACAGGTGCATAACTTTATGCTAAGATTCAATAACAATTCTCATTGTATAACTTTGGTCTTTCTTATGGTTTAAGGATTGGAATTCTGTGGTCTCTGTCTGCCCACCCCCAGGGCTTGCGCTTCTCTTGCTCCGGTTTTGTAGTCCCCCAGTGGGACTTCTGTGACCCATGAATCGATGCAGTTGCATCCTCCACTGTTACTAAATAGGAATATTTAGTGAGCATCCAGTGAGCAATACTGTTTCATTGTGCTTATCAAGCCATTTTAGCAAAACTGGATTTGATTCTTAGGCAACCAAAGTGCATTTTCACTGTTGGATGGCTGAACTTCTAGTTACTAAAGAAAAAGTGGGTATTTCCACTTTTCCATTATTTCCATTAACAGTACTATTGGCAAATGGAGTGGTGTTCTGTATCATTGCTGTAGGGAAGAGGAAATAAAAAGGCTTCACATGTTCAGAGTGGATGAGAGGAATGACAGACAACTCATGCAACATACAATGCTCTTCTTTAATAAAAGCAAACGAAAACTCCAGCAAAACTGGAAGTTTCTGCCTTTTTAATTAAACACTTCAACAGCTCCCCTTCTCTTCCCTCCCCGTTACCTGACTTGCCTGAAGGTATAGGTAGACACATGCTGATGGACAATACCTACACATCCAGAGCATGAACCATCGTGTTCAGCTTGTGTGCTGCAGTTCTTTCACTGGTCACCAAAGGGAACTTGCAGACTTCTCTTGAAATGTGCCAATAAGTGAAACACCACCTACCAGAAAGTAAGATGCAAAGATAATTGCTATCTACTTTTTGCTTAAAAACCCATCTCCGATCTTGTTCTTGATCTTCTCAGCCTGCAGGCACAGAAATAGTAACGCTTTTCTAATTTGAGCCTTCATGTTCTGTGCCTTTGAGACAGTGCAGTTGCTGTGTCTGAGAGTGTGTCTGCTTCTGATGAATGTAACTGATGTTCCGTGTTTTGGAATGTCAAACAGAAGATTAAGAAAGCAGGGAGAATTGACATGGGAACTCATAGTCTGGAACAAATAACCATAAATCTCTTTGATTTGGGGAGAAAAAAGGTTCTTTTTGTACTTCCAAGCCTGCATCTTCCCTTAGCACAAGTACACAGCTTGTTGCTGTGTGGGCCTTCTCAGGCTGGCGATCCAGGATATCATGTTTTACCTTCTGACTATTCCCTTTTTGGGGCACCATATGCACTAGTTCCTTGACTTTAAAAAGCACACCAGGTACAAATGGACCAAGTCTAGCACATCTCTCTAGTTTTCATATTTGTGAGGGGAGTTACGCAACCAGTGTTAGTAAGAGGATTCTTCTGAGCATTTTTTTTTCTTTTGCTGAAATGTTGGCAAAAATCCTCATATGCTTTTTCATTAGGATAGCATATTATGCCTTAACCACGGTTGTGTGCTGCCCTAAAAGCTTAGGAAGAATATAAGTTACTGATTGTTTTGCCTTCTTTGTCTCAGCACAGTTAGCAACAAGCATTTGCCCTCATTAGGTGGAATTGACATAGGCTTGTAATAAAGAAGTAGATCTACTTGCTACTCTTTGAAAAGCTTTGTTACTCTGGCTAAAAATGCCTGTATGGGAATGATTTCAGATTAATTGCTTCAAAGTTCAGACAGTGATCCCATTTAATATTGTCCTCTCTATTTGTTTGTATGTCTGCAGTACTTTAGGGCTGATATGTTATAAAGTCTGATTACAGTGATTGATCATCACAGGTAAATTTATTATCTAAAGAAGTAGGAAGAAATTACTAAAGGGTCTTGTTTTTGTTGCCTCACTGTGACTGAGGAGGACATGATAATCTTTGCATCCCAAATTTTCTTTCCTGGTTGAAAGGACTTAATGTACTTCCTTTAGTGTGCTTAGATAAGACTAGGCAGTTATCTGTCAGAGAGAACGGAAGGGTTAAAAAGTGACTGTGGAAGTATGTACAATTTAGGGAATAGCTGCGGCTCTTCTCTCCAGGCGAGCTGTATCTTGTGCTTTGAGAACTGGGCTCTCAGTGAATTAGCCATTCAGAAGCACCAGTGGCTTTAAAAAAATAAAATAAAAAAGAAGTTGGAATGAGTAGGATGGTTTTGTCTAGTCATTATGCGGTTTGCCTGCTAGGTTAGCATGATTTTTACAGCATTGGGACAGGAAAGATATGTAATAAAAATTAGTTACCAGTAATCCCATTTGTTCATTTCTATACTTGCTGTTCTGTTTTCTTTTGATACGAGTAAATATTTATAGGTTTGGAGCACTTGGCTCTGAGTATTATATGTTTTGAAAGATGTTTACCCTATTCTTTTGTTTTTAACCTCCTGGTAGGTGAAATCAGACATCCTGATATAACAATATTTTATTTGTAGGACAGGGAAAATGAGACTAACATGAACCGTATTACTAGTAAGTTTTCTTCTTCATTGCAATCTAGATAGTGTAATTTTCATTTAAAATTGGATCTGTTTTCAACTATAGGTCTTTCTTTTTTCCATAGCATTTGATTCCAGTCTTCTTTTTTTTTTTTCCCCTGTTTTCGTCAATATATAATTGCATACGTAAGCAATTTGATCTTGAAGTACATGGTAGTCTGTCTTTACTAGATAAGGATGCTTGAGTTCTTAAATGACTTGTAGTCTCCACTGCCTTAGAATTAGGAGTAAAAAGCCAGTTTTATAGTTCCCATCATTGTCTTTTTATCTGTATACATCAACAGGCTAGCTGAATTTAAATGTCTGAATTACTGTCCCTTCAGGCAGGTAATCTCCAAACGCATTTACGTCGACATTCTGGTGAAAAGCCATACATCTGTGAAATCTGTGGGAAAAGGTGAGTAGAACTGTTTGTCTTGGTAAAGTTAACATGACAACACTTGTTCATGTTTTCTTTAATCTTCCTGATAAAGTAAGGGCCAAGAGCTAAGGCAGCGTGCTGCTCTCTTTTGTTTAAAAGACAAATGTGTACTGATGGGATTAAAAGACATAAATGTCTGCCAGTATCTTGTTGCAAGTCTCAATAATAAGATAAACATGTCATTGCATATATAGTCTTCCCTTTTTTTTTTTTTGGTATATTGGTATCTTTAGTCAAAAATATACTGTTGTGTCTATTTTGAACAGTGTGAGTCCCAATAAATCATGCAGTTTGGTACCTTTACCTTGCAGGGTTTTTTTTCATTATTCAGTCATGTAATTTTTGTTAAATTTTATGGAAATTATGAAGTATGGGAAACTTGATGAATTTGAGCACAGCATTAAATGTTTCTGCCTTCAGCTCACAGGTGACAGAAAATACACTAATTTAGGAGTAGCATTAAAGAAAGTTAAATGCAGAATAGACTAGTTGCAACACGCATTCGTTATAGTTGATTTCCAGATTTCCACATGATACCCATTAGGAGAATAAGGGTCTTATAGAGACAGTAACTGGGTTTCTATATTCTGTTACAGATTTGCTGCTTCTGGTGATGTTCAGCGTCATATTATTATTCATTCTGGAGAAAAGCCTCACCTGTGTGATATCTGTGGCAGAGGTATGTAAGAACCAAAGTTTCTGCCTCCAAGGTTTCTTGATTGAAATGTGAGGAGTCATTTTAATCTCAGTGTCTGTCATATTTTTCTAGGTTTCAGTAACTTTAGTAATTTAAAGGAGCACAAAAAGACTCATACAGCTGATAAAGTATTCACTTGTGATGAATGTGGGAAGTCATTCAATATGCAACGAAAATTAGTAAAGCACAGAATTAGGCACACCGGAGAGAGACCATACAGCTGTTCAGCATGTGGTAAGACTCACTGTGCATGGCTTGGTTGTGTCTTTGCTTTTTGAATGATAGGTAAAAATTCCTGCATACTTCATAATCTTTCACTTGTTGTAATAAACTCCTTGAGTTCCTGAAAATAAGTTCAAAAGTGAATTTCAGTTGAAGAACAGAGAAAAGAAATAAGAGGAATCAGCATTAAATGTGTTTGCTAGCAAAGTACTGATAGCAGCTGCTTCAAAAATTAGGGTTTTTTTCAGTGTAGTCCTTTCTGATGAAAATACAGGTTGTTTGGTATCACTTGGCCATGGATAGAATCTTTTTCTTTTTTTTTATTATTCTTGTTTATTTTTCCAGTTGAACACTGTTTAGATTTAACTGCAATCAACCATAGAGTTTGATAATAACAATCTTTTGCTACTTTGCTTCAACCTCTGGAATAAAATCAAAACTTGATGAATGCTTTATACCAGAGAACGTCCACTTTCAAAATCTAGATAGGTCATACTTACAGGTGGTCTGAAAATGGCTCTTTGATCAATGATTCATCCTTATATAACAGAGTTCTCAGAAATTGCATTGTCTGTCCTTAGCTCCTGTGTTACTTGGCATCCTGCATTCTACATCCTTTTCTGCCCTTCCATTTTGACATTCTGAGGAACCAGCTTTGGATGAGGGTAGCTCCATATGAAAATGTCCAGCTGTCCATATTTTATTTGTAATGTCTTGAGGCACAAGAAAAGCTAATTTTATCAGGAGATTTTGCATCAGAGGAAGGAAATATAGACATGCAGGATACGAAAAACTAAACAAACAGTTGAGTTGTTGTCATTAAAACAGGCTTATTTTCATCTTGTAGTGGTCTTTTGATTATTTTTCATTTTAGCCAGATCATTTTGTTCAGAGAAGGCAAAAATTGTCCAATCGATCAAGCATTAAGAAATCATTTGCACTACACACAAAATCCACATGTATTTTTCCAGTAATCCGTAATATTACTGCTTAATGGCTTTTTTGAAGAGAAATCTGGTCAGTAGAACAAAAAGTATGATGCCAAAAATTGAGACTGCAGTTTTACTGGGCTTTCAGATAAATCAGATTTTCATTAGTATCTGTCCACACAAAATAAAATAATCTGTAATGTAGGTAAAATGAGATAAAATCACATGCAGCTACCAGCTTATTTCTTCTTTCCTAAAAAATGTGAGGTATCTGAATCATGTGGCAATTCTGGAAATTAATGCTCTCTTTTTCTGCTTGTTCTTCTGCACTTTGCCTTGGTTCAGCCTCATACACTTTCTTCTTTCCAGTAGGGTAACTGCCTTTATTTGAGACTGTGGTTCTGAAAATGGGCAAACAATTGAATATTTTATTGTATTCAAATATTTACAGCCATAAAAAAATTACAGTTTGGACACATCTGACTAGAATATAAAAAATAGACTGCATTACGTTGGCTCAAAATTAACGAAAAAAGCTAAGTTTGTCAGCACTTTAAGAATAGTTTTTGGTAATGAACAAACCACTACTTTCTATGATGCAGTTCTCACTGGAAGAATATATTTAGAAGCTTATGAGTATGCTGTTTTTCCAGACAGACAAATAAAATTGATTATTTTAAAATGTTTTTTCCTCCCTGAAGATTGATACAAACTGAGAGTACTCACAGCTTTCAAAGCCTAATGGATGTTCCCGTCTCTGGAAACAAAAACTAAAGCACCGGGAAACATAAGTTAGAAAATCCTATCAAGAAGAAGAAAGAAGTCACTGAATTATAAAAATAGATGGAACTTATTTGAACCTGTTCTAGATAAAGTACCATGATTGGGACATACCATACCTATCACTTGATATTTTCTCCAATTAAAACATGTTTATGCACTTCTGTTAAGAACAAAATCTTAATCTGTCACTTCTGTCTTGTAGGGAAATGTTTTGCAGGCTCTGGTGACCTGCGTAGACATGTGAGGACTCATACAGGAGAAAAACCCTACACCTGTGAAACTTGTAACAAATGCTTCACTCGCTCCGCTGTCCTGCGGCGGCACAAGAAAATGCATTGTAAAGCCCCCGAGGAAGGTCCAAACACATTAGATGAATTTACTCAAGGGATTGAAGCTTCTGACCTTGACAAGTCTCAGAGTTCTGACTCTTTTGGCCAAGAAATGTCTGTTACGTTGTTACCGGTGTCTGTTAAATTTCCCATTCGTCCAACTGCAAATTCAACTGAATTTGATAGTTCTGCAGATTCTTACTGTAAGTTGCGATCAATGATTCAACACCAGGACTCAGCAAACCAACAGAAACTGAACGTGGATTCTGCTAAACTCCCAAAAGCTCCGACACAGCAAACTCCTCCTCCACCACCATATGCCTATGCAGATGCAGATGTATCTTCTGCAGAAGAACCCTTACAGTCTGACAATATTCCCATGGTTCGTTCCTCTCTGGTGAGCTTGGACAGTCAGTGCAATGACCCTCTAGGCAGTCGAACGTCATCTGCTGCGTACAAGAATAATGAAGGACCATTCTTCTCCAGCATGACCCTCTGGGGTTTAGCTATGAAGACCTTGCAGAATGAAAGTGAATTGGAACAATGAGGGCTCAGGTGACTGTATCCAAACTTTGAGGGATTTAATGCTAAAGTGATTGTGATAACACTGCAGTGTAGAGATCAGAGCTAGTTTTTAAGCCATCTAGCTTGGATACCAATAGAAACCAAGACACGCGTGTCCAGAACCCAGTGTAAGCTGCCTTTATACTGCTTCTTAGCAAAGTTCAAATCTAGTTTTGAGGACCTTTGTTGTTCTGTGACTGCACTGTGTTGCTCATGTGTTGCCAGGATTTACTAAAATTTACCATTTACTAAATTTGCCATTTAACTTGGTATTTTTAACCTGAAAGGGAGGAAAGGATGGTCCAATGTTTAATTTCATGATATGGGTACAATTCAAGCATGGGTCATCAGAGTTGTGTAAGGGTGTAGATATGAAAAGAGGAAAACATTTAACAAATCCCTAGTGAGCCTGAGTTTCAGTAGTGGCTTTCTTATCAGTAGGATTGTTGGCTTACATGACTTGAGTATTGTGATATTAAATTTCAATGTTAAATACTGGACAATATTTGTGATAGTGCAAAGTAACTGTATATCTAGAAACTTTATTTTTTTACAATAAAAGCTTTTTTTAGTCTTTTATAAACTATTTTGCACAGCAGATTATTTGTACAATGAAGATCAAGGTCAGGAAATGCGAATAAAGGGAAGTTGGTTTATGTTGTATCATAATTGCTCAACGTGTTTCATCTCTTAATGAAAGATTTTAAATAACACCCATCTATTCCAGGTATCTTTACAATGCTAATGGGGCTATCACTGCAAGAAGATCTGCACTATAAAATAAGTGCAATCAATTCATGAGTAGATTTTCTTGCAATTCAGTGAATTAGTATAAAATATTGGCTAATTAATGGAATGAATAGACTTCTATAGGATAGAAACTTTGCTTAGAGGCCTTTTTCTGCTTTGGTGCTCTGAATGGTTGTATTCATTTTCAGTATAGATCTGTTGCTGCCTTTCAAACTGCTTGATACAGTCACGAGTTTTACTGGACTAACTTTTTCCAACTCATCAAAGCGCTTTAGTAGCGTATTGTCGAGCTTTCTGCTCAAACATTCCTTAGATACTGTAGTTTCTGAAATGAAGATGTGCTAACCTTTTTCCTGAAGTTCATTCACAGGCTGGGAAGTCTGACTGAAGCACGTACCACTTGTTTCCTATAAGGAGGCTCAATGTACACCACTAGCAGGACAGCTGTGAGTACTGGTATCTCTAGTATTGTATGATAAGGCTGCAAGGCTTCAGAGTTGTACATGTATGAAAAATAGTCTAAAATTTATTTGGGACTACAAAAATGCATAAACCCCCCCAAACATCTGGTTATATATATTTTTTTTATTGGTTACAAAAAGAAGCAGTTTTTAGGCCAAGAAGTAGATTTCAGTGTTTTGCAACAACTAACAAGTTCTGGTATCACTGCTATTTTAATAACACTGCAGTTCCTCTGCTGAAAAATTTGTGCTTGTGTAAAACTAACAGCTGGGACTGTCTAGCAATTTATATGTAAAGTCACATTTTCCTGGTGTTAAAAAATACATTGCCACTTGTATCCCACTAAAGCACAAAAGTTCAAATCTATTATAATTATCTAGTTCTTGGTAGAATAGGAATTAGAGCTAGAATCTAGCTAGAGCAGGCTAGAGCTAGAGCAGAATCCTGTTAGAGCAGGATTGTAGACCATAGGTGACTGTGGAATTTTGCATTCTGTGGAATTTTAGAGACTAGAAAACACAGATTTATTTTTTTTTTAATATTTTTTAAGTTTTCATCACTTCCCTTCCCCCCCCAGGAATTCAAAACTAGCTGTTCAGTATCTTACTGTATTGGCATCACATGTTGCAGTTTGTGTCTTCCCTTCCTTTACTTTAAAGGTGCCTGCTCCACACAGTTTTTTAACACCTTTCAACCTTGATTGAATAATAATATTGGTGGCCTGAGCATACCACTCTTAAAACAAAAGAGGCAGGAAAACTTTTTTTCACTCTATTAACAGACCAGTTATGAAAAAAAACACAAAACAACCAACGAATAGATGCACTGGAGAGAAAATTGGGATTTTTTTTTTCACCTTTCTTTTCTTGTACTGTACATATATTAGGAAACTCTAAACATTTATATTTTTCCAGCCAGTGAGATCAAAATGAAGAAGTTTTTGTAGTGCCTAATTTTAAAAAGGGTGTGTAGGCTTACAACGTAGTCCCACGTAGGATTAAGCAAGGAATACTTTGTATGTTTGAACCCTGAGCTCTTCTCTTACTCATTTTCTCTTGCGTGATTTGCTGGTGAACACTGCAGATCTTTGTGGAAATCATCCACGTGCTGTTCAACAAGCTGTGGATTATGGTTCTGTCCCTGACCACGTGTGGTCACGCTCGCTCTGCTTTCCTCACACTAGTCCCTAAGGGAAATGTGGGTATCTGCCAGTCACTGGGCTCTGTAGGTTTCCCCTTGTCAGAAACTATTTTTAGATTTACTTATCCCAAGAGAAAATAGAAATTTGATTCTGTTCCCATGAATATTCTGTTGCTTGGAAAGGACAAATCTGTAGTTTATAAACCTCCTAACATTTTAGGTGCCTCTGGCTCTGCAATGATTTTCCTTTCTCGGTTGTAGTTTGGTGGAGTCAGTACAGGATGTGTTAAAACCAGACCACGTTGTAACCTTTATGCTCTTCTAACGGAGTATGGGAGGGTTGTATGCTTTATTTTGGAGGAATGTCTTAGGGCTGAAGATTTTCAGGTGAAAATGGCATCCTGAGATGCTTGTAAGCATGTGGATTAAATTGCTCAGTACCAATTGCTTTGTGCCAAGAGGACAGCCCTCTTGCACAAAGGATAATT
>JAOXNG010000026.1:54291949-54306262 GCA_028566535.1 Scolopax minor | reverse complement strand
CATTTGGCATTTGTTCCAATATAATTGACTAATACAGAGCTATTTACTGTCCCATCCCTGCACCCCTTTACCCTGGCCCCACTGCACACCTCTGGCTCCTGTGGAGCCACCTCAGATCAAAGTCAAGGAACAGAGCAATCCAACAGAGTCACGAGATTTAGCAAGGAGTCACTGGTTGGTCCTGAAGTGACTAAACGGGGCCAGCAACCTCTAATTGGTTTTTTGACTTCCATAAGGATAAATATTTCTGCACAAATATTCAGTATCAAAAATTCCCTCTTTTGCTGCCTTAGTAAAACCGAGACAATAGCTGATTTATAACACAATTTTTTCAAGAAAGAGCGAGCGAATGACTCTAATCCCTTACAAACAGCACAAATCCACCCGAGAAGGTGCTCCTCAAGAAGCCCCTTTGATACTTAAAGCCCTTTCAGCTGCGACCTGGCGGCTGCGGGAGCACCTGGTGCTCAGATACAGCACATCAGGCATGTGAACAAAAGGCTGGAGGGCAGGACACACCGAATTCCAGCCTCTCACAAAGGGATTTGCAGGATGGGAGTGGGAACCAAACTCCAGCAATTGGTACAGCTCAATGGTTTATGGCTTATTAAAAGCAGCTTCTTTAACACCAGTGAAATACTCTTATCAATGTGGGGCACAAAGCCACAAAGTGCCTAAAATACACCTAAAAACCTGATGTGCAGAAGAAGTGATCACAGTTCCTTTTTGTTACCTGTGAGATAAGCCATTAGATGTGCTCTACCTGAATTTAAGACAAAACCAACCAAGCAAAAAAAGATTAAGTCAAGAAAATTAGATATTTTCACAACTCAAACAGCAGAGCCAGATTTTTTCCCCCCCAGTCGTTGCAACTGCAAAACATCTGCTCACAATAACTATAAGAGGCATAAATATACCTGTACTCAGGCTTATAAACTGAAATTTATTGTGCAAATCATACAATAGCCTGCAACCACGCTGAACAATGTAAAGCTCTCTCCTGTGGGTGAAATACAGACCAAAATTGCTGCTGTAGTAATATGATAGGGCTTTAATTCATTATTTTACTCACAGGAAGGATCAGGGAACCATGATTGAGAATGGTTAAGGATGATTTGACACAACACGTTCCAATTTAGAACCAGCCCAGGAGCTTCACACAGTAACCTCCCCTCTCCCGAGAACCCCATATTGTCTCTGTAACTTATGGATGTTCAAAAAGTAGAAATTAAACTTCACCATAGCAGCAAACATAATGCAGAGGAGAATTAATTAGCTGTCCTTTGAGTGAATGCATTAACTAAAGCCGGGAGGGTTTGTTACCTGTTTGTGATTCCTGCATGAAAATCACACTGAGGTCACCAAATACTGCCAAGATCCTACCAAGGATTTATGTGAGCAACGAGAAAAGCACTGCACCTTCAAATACTCAAAGCATTTCTAAGTTACACCTATATTTACACCTTGCACCCAAATGTAGCTGAAAACTAGAATAAATCTTATTAGGAGTGAAATTATACAGTGTCCAACTTTTACCAATAAAGGCCAACTCTTTCCTACAAGTTTCCTCCAAAATGCACTGAAAGAGCAGGTTTGCTGTGGAATAGTCCCCACATACATCCCCAGCCTTTGAAAATTACCTAATTTTAGTGTTCATTTAAAAAAAAAAAACATCAAACCAAAAACCACAACCTAAAAAAATCCCATTAGGTCCAGAGCACTGAGCAGCAACACCTTAGTAGCAAGGTTTAGGCTGGGCACCCTGCTGTGCACACGTAGGTGTTACACAAATCCACAACTCCCCGTGCAATCCACATGCAATCCAATGGGAATCCAATCTAAGAGTAAGGCACAAGAGCAGTAATAATATTTCACTCTACTATATACATAGGTCTTCAATACACTATGTATATTTTAGTAGCATTTTGATCTGCTTCTCTAAATCTAATAAATTTGTTGCTCTTTTCCCGCGGAGCAGACTGATAAAGCTGAAATCTAAAGTTTCCAGCACAAGTCATTTTTCAGGACTTAATTACAGCATCAAATCATCTTTATATATTATAAATTTTCTGACAACCTATAGGCAGAACTGTGTACGCTAAGAATAAGGATGTATTACAGTCTGTCTGAGCTAAATGTTTATTTAATTTTGAGCATCAGTGCTATTTTTATACCCCTTTCCTCAGGAATCGCAACTCCTGAAAGCACAGCAGAAGTAAATCAGTGTAAAACAACAGCTAAAAATTTAAAAAGATATATAATGCTAGATAAAGAAAAGCAGAGCAAAGCAGAGCTCTAAATGTGTAAAGACTAATAATGGATTTTTTAAAAATGTCAGTTGTTTCTCCCCAAGGAAGAGCTGTCTGAACGTCTGGTAAGAAGCAGTTTAGGACTGGAGATTGGGAAGTCTAGAAATCCTTCAAAGCATTACACTACAAACATAGATTTTTCTCTTACTTATGCCCCTTCACAAATCAATAAAGAAAATTCAAATCCTCAGTGGGCATTTTAATGAGCATTTTAAGATGTTTATCTTTCTTCACTCTTAATAACAGAAATAGAGAAAAACTCACAGACTTCAGCACCTCATCTAAATCGTGAGGTATCTGGGGCCTTACTCTAAAGTATAAAAGGATTTATTGAAAAATAAATGTATTTATTCCCAAAGTACCATGGGAAGGGATGTTACATGTTTAAATCTTAATTACAGTGTGAGACCTGCAGAAAGCAATCCAAGATTCAGTAGTCAGGTGCTAGTAAACCCCATCAGAGCATCCTCTTGATGCTTGTTTCCTCCTGATCCTCTGGAAGCCTCCAGCAAGGGCACTAACAATATTGTGCCTACACATGGAGGAATGAAAATACTTAAAGAATTCTCTTTAAAAAGAAAGCAGAAAGCAGGAGGAAGCCTTGAGATTTCAGACTGGCACTCAGGAACAGTATGAAAGCATCAAGAGCAGGGTCTGAAGAGCCTTTCCTCTTTGCCAAACCCTACCATAATTATGTGCAAGTTACTCATCTCTGATGGGCAGAGTGAGGCAGGTTGTGCTGGGAACAGCCCTGATCACTGCCAAGGGAGCTTCGTGTGTCCGTACTGCAGCAGCCCTCCCCTTAGCAAACCTCACCATTTTGAAAGCTGCACATCTGCTGGCTGGTTATAAATCAGTTTTCCTGTCTTTACAGTGTCTAAAGTAGAGGTTTTCTAAGAATTTTGAGCCCTGTTCAAACCAGTAAATTTTAGGAATATCAAAGAGTGTAGCAGCCAGGGTGTCAGCAAGCATCTTTGTGTCAGAAATCTGTAGTGCGTCAGTTCAGCTGTAAGCAGAATTGGATCAAATAATACATAAATGCACCAAGAATGGGGAAATGCAGAAAAGGTAAAATTAATGAGATTCTGTTGTGCCAGAAAGCTTGTAGCTATTCCTTCCAGTAAACCAATCTGATTTTGATAATCCAAATTAAAAAAAAAAAAAAAGAAAGAAAAAAATGAAGTATAACTTCATAGTTATACTATAGTAGTACAAGTAGTATAACTACTGAAGATTTGTTCTAGAAATACTCCCAAGGAAGAAATGGCCAGCACTTCATTCGTTTTCAGAAGTTTCATAATGCTTTTTCTGATGTTGCCTTGACTTCTGTTGTTCCCTGACTAAAATAGCAATTCATAATTTTAAAAACAATTTCGATTTCAATTGTTCAAAAATAGTCGTCACTAATTTCATGGCTCCACGTAAGCATTTTGTAGCAAGTTTAAATATCAACTGCTACCAGGAGAACCAGGACACCACGTGCAAAAGGCATACATTGCTATAGCATTCTGCATAAAATAAAAGTTGAAAGTGAATTTGGGTGAATCTGTACTTTCATAACACACCTGAATACAGCAGAAAATATATTAAAATGGAGCATAAGACACAAGATACACTTACCATTTGTATTTCTTCAGGTGACAGCTCATCTTCACCTTTGCCATCCCCCCATAATCCAAGGTTACTTTGGGCATCAGGCAGATTCTTGTCTGTAAAAGAACCACCCAACACTTGAGACAACGCAGGATGCTGAGCAGTGAAGTGAAACCATTTGTCATCCATTTTGGAATGCTGATGAAATTATTGTCTCTCGTTTGTCATTAACTGAGATTCATCTGATATTTACAGCACAAAATTACACCAAGAACTTCTAAACTGAGACAACAGTCTGTGCGTGTGTTTCATTTTGTGAACTACGAGGAGTTGCACTAATATATTGACAATAAAATATATAAACCAACTCAGAAGGCACTAAGACTTGTTAGAGCACGAGATACTGTAGCATTTGTCTTTTAACAGATGAAAACACAGAATTTTCCAAATGACAGTCTGTATTGCAAACTATTATCTTCCAATGAGACTTGACAGAACAACCAGCTCCTTGTTCCAGAAAGTAAAAACACAATCTCAAAGACATTTTGGGCTAAGTTTGCAGGACAAACTATTTCCTCACACTGTCCCAACTGCCTGTTATGGAGCAAACCCTCCGGTGCCCTGTGCAAGGGCTCTTCCTGCGACCCCACAAACTAACCCTTACCCACCACTGCTGCTTCACTCATTTCCACAGTGCTTCCCTTCTGATTAAAGCTGATCATCTGCATAAATCTTCACAGGAGTTGGGCATAAAAGATCATAAAAATGGCTATTTCTGGGATACTCCCTTCTGGAAGATTTATTTTTAGGCTTAATTATATACTTCTGATTATAGAAAAAGATAGAATGGGAAAACCAAGAAAGCATGCTACAGGAACCAACTGTTTCTGAAGCTGTTTTAGCATCAGTGTTTAAAATCCTAGGGATAAGACTGCACTCCTGAGAAAGCCTCTCTTCTCCCCACTGGCTGGAATACTTTTACAAAACCAAAAGAGAGACGTGCACCACCCCACAACAGATCAAAGTTGAACCTGCTTTGACTTAATCCGATGCAGGTTGCAAAGTGAAATGCAGAAAGATTTATTTTTTTACTTTTTCATAGATTTCAAACTCCCCAGTCAATTTTTTCAGGCATTTCTAAGTATTTTCGTTTGTTTTGTTATAACCTTCTACACCTAATTTTTTTTCAATTGCATAAGCAGCACTGATGCATCCTCATTCACATACTGGCTTCTCTTGGGAAGCCTCTGAAAGGAACAGTCCCATTAATAAATAAATACATTAAAAGGATTATAAGCAGATTTTTTTTCTCCTTTATCCTTCATTATATTTGTGAAAATTCTTGAAAAATAAGTATTGTAAGAGTACCACTGTGTATGTCTCCTTCATAAATGTGTATTTTGCTTCCCAACAACCAAACAATGACAATGTTACAAATGAGGGATGTGGATAAGGAATATAATAAAGTTTAAAAAAAACCCAAAACCCCAACAAAAACCCAAAATTAGATATGTTCTTTCTTACGAGAAATAAAACCAAGAATATCTTTACAGATTATTTAGAAAGGATTCAACTCTGTGCTTTCCCTGGAGTATCATCAGTATTTCAAGTCTCTTTCACAGAAACAAAAGACTTGTTTTTTTAGGTAATCCATGCATGTACATTATATCAAGATTACAATGAATTATTTAGTGGATTCAAAGAAAAGAAGATCATTAGTTCATGGAGACAAGAAATAAGGTATATTCCTATTTTATCCCAGAGGAACCAATTACTTTCAGGCACTGTCAGCCCTGTTAAAAAACCAACACCTGTATCCAACACGATCGCTAATAAGCAAATAGGGCAAGAGGTAAGTGAGAAACACGTATCTCCCCAGGGTTCCTCCTGTCACTGTGCTACATTTGTGGCTTCTGGGAAAGTTGTTCTGCAGCTTCCATTGAGCTGACATTAATGCTTTTCTACGATTCATCCAGCAAAAACCAAACCAAGATTCTTTCACCAAAAGAGAGGTAATTAATGCACGCTGGAGATACAAAATAATGATCAAATCCTCCGACCCCTTTTCCATGCTGAAAGGAGACAGCTGCTAAGCTCGTGGACCAGTTCAAAAGCTACTCAACATTTACATTTATTTCCATAAACTAAATGTCGAATTTGTAATATGCAAATAAATACTGTCAGCATATAAAAGCAATCTCCAGAGAGACTGTGTTCCTACCACTATAATTCTAATGTAAGCAGGTGCTTTGCCTCAGAACAAAAGTAATCATGTTTCGCTCTGGTTTCTGACCCCCAAAAAAGCCCAGATAAAACCCAAGTTGTGCCTCAGCACACCACGCAGGACATTCAGCTGTTTGCCCTAATGTTCAATTTAAATACAAGGCTGCAAGCAGCTCTCAGAAGAATTATCTTTACAGCTGAGATGTTTATACAAGGAATCCAGGCACGCTGAAAGTGGCCAACTCATAAATACAAATGATCACCATTCTCTAAACCACCAGCATCCTCAGGCTGAAACAGTTTATTTCTAAACAGGGTAATTTCTCCGATTTCTTAAAAATTTGAAAAGTTACTTTTAAAAAGAAGTATAATTATCAAAGGCTATCAGATTTAAACTGAGCTGCTTGTTTCCCAGTCATCACACTTATGCTCTCCCCGTGCTTCAGCCACCTGCCAGCGAAGTGACAAGGCTGGTTTCTATAAGCAGCACCAACCTACACTTACACTTAGGTGAGGAGTCACTGGCTGTCTGCATCTATAAACTGTTTCAGGCAGATTTATTTTCATATACAAGCACCATAGTTTTCTCAATGGCCGGTCAGCAATCCTTCCTAAGTGTTGCATCAGCACCACTTATGCCATGGGAACTCTGCTTTCTCATTAAAAAAAAAATTAAAGCACAAACTAGTAACAGTAAAAACTGGAGTAAGAAAAATTAAGAAAGCTTCAGGTCTGTTTATTGCAGCGGTTTGCTGTGTCCAAGGCAACCAAAGACCAGCATTTCCCACAGTGTGGCACAGATTTTTGGAGCTAAAAATCCTCACGAGAGGATGAGGTGGGAGTGAGCTTTCAGAGACTGCGGGGCCGTTCCGTAACGAGCAAGAGCACGGGGCAAGAGAGATGCTACCACGGTGCAGGCTCTGCTGGCACCAGCTCACAGCTGCAAAACACTGATAACGTGCTAAGGTAAAACTCATCAGATGTGTGCCCGACTGCTGCATCACTTAAGGCATACTATAAAAATGTAGGAAGCACTAGAAATGACAAATAATCAAAACCTTTACTTCTTACGATAAATTCAGTGTCGGGGATTAAAAAAAAAAAAGGCAAAAAAGCATACTGATAGGGCTGCAGAAGTGCAAACTGGTTAGGGAGATAAGCACTGCCCTATCAGGAAATGAAACCGTTCACACGCTGTGAGGTAACTCAGTATTAGAGTCTTCATCCAGAAATGGAGTACCCACTTCACATGAATCCACCCTCTGTATGGCCCTAAAGCCACCAACCAGAGGAACTTTACTCTTTAATAAAAACCACTGAAGAAACAATAACTGATTATCAGAATAACGTGGCCATCCAGCGCATTTCTTCTATCTTGATGATGTATAATCCTAGTGGAATGACACATTTCTTACAGTTCCTATTTCTCTCCAAAAATAATTTTCATGCTGTAAACCACAGAGTTACCTTGGACTCCCCTAGACCACACAAGCAGGAGAACTCAAGCCAGGGAAAGCAATGGCAGAGCAACCTGAAATGAACTGCATAGTGGTGGTACTCCAAAGGATGCTCTGCAACAAAGTTCTGCCAGCATCCACATCCCAGGACAGACTGAAATGGCTAGGAGAAGGCACTTAGACTGGTCTTAGACGCAGGCCACTGAGGAAAACAATGTTTTCAAGTCTAGAATCATAGAATGCAGGTCTCTCGCTGGACTCCAGACACCTCTTTTTTCTTCTATTTGAAAAGGAAGATGAAGAAACGCGGGCACCAGTTGGTGCAGAAGGGCAGCTGAACACACGTTTTGAGGGGCAGGGGGTCACCCCACCCAGCAGAGCCAGGGACCCTGCTCTTGCCACAGGACTCAAACACACAGCCTCTGCTTGTTCAGCTTCTCCCAGGCAAATTGAGGATGTCCCTCCTCTCCCACCAAGCCCAGCTGCCTCCCCAGGGATAGAAAACCCTCAACCGGCCGCAGGGGAGGCAGCCCCCCCTCGGGGAGGTGCCTGATTAACCCCCCAGCAGGCAGCAAGTGCTCTGGAGCTCTGATGGGGGATGGAGGAGGAATTGCAGAACCCAGTCACGCTGCGAGGACGAAGGCAAGATGCACAGAAAGCCTGAGCTTTGAAAGCCTCCAAAGGCTCCTCGCTCCCCAGAGATTAAGGGAAGAAAGCAGCATGTCCAATCTAACCAAGAAAATACTGCTTTTCCTTCATGGTGCTAAGGAAAAGCAGACAAATCTTGCAACCTCAGCTTCCTTTGTTACGCAAAGACCTGCTTACTAAATTTATTTTTTTTTCCTTTCCCAGAGTTTAGCAGCCCTGTTGGGCACTCTGTTTCTGCATCAATATAGCTGCTTGTAGACACAAATGGTATCAGGCATTAGAGGTGCAGGAGTCACAGTAGCATAATGTAACATGGTTGTAAACACGAGTAGGGCTCTATCTGTGTCTCCTTTAATGACTTTTCCTGAATATGATTTGCTCTAAAATAGCAGTTCAGGTCCCCTGTGTGAGTTTTGACACCACTGGGTTCAGCTGAAGAGGTATATTGTCTTTCAACAGTGTGGGTTTTATAGAGCCTAAAATACCAGTAGAATAAATAAGTAAATAAAGCAAGCAAACAAGGAAAAAAGGTGGAAGATGCAACACAGGGAAAAAAGCACGTTAAAAAGAAAGGTAGGAGGGAAAAACCAAACCAGTTTGGCTCCTCAATAAAAACGTGGCAGCTCTGATTTGATGTGTTTCTTTCTGTTCTTCCTCCCACCATGGCGTGCATGTTGTCTTTCAACTAACCTCCAGTCTCAGAGTTTTGTGTTACTGCTCCATGAGTCCTGTTCCTGCCCTTGCTCCCCTGCTGTGCCCCTCGCTGAGCTCGGGGCTGGCAGCTGGGGGAAATTCCGTGTTATTTGGAGCTGTGAAGTGCTGTATCAGCACATGGGAGATTAAGGTTTTTAGTAAATTTTTCTCTTACTTGGGAGTTTGCTAATTCCCCTCTCCAAATTCACTGGATTTATTGGAAATCTGTGCTGACTTGAATGTATTTATTCCCCTGCGTTGCTGGCTGTACTCTTGACAGGTGCTGAGAGGAGATTTATAGAAACAGCAAATATTTGCTAGAGTGGCTGAAATATCTGAGGATTATTTAGATATGACTGTTTATCATCGTGTCTCTTAGTTCTAGTTCAATAATTTAAATGCATAAGCTTGAGTCTTTGGGAATTTTTAATCTACTTCTCTGTTGGATTTTATACAGAATTCATGACTAAATCCTACTGCCAATGGACTAGTGCAGGTCTGATACACTGACTTTGAGAGTCACGATTTTCTGGTTTTTAGTTTAGATAACGTAAAATTATGGGGGGGCAGAACAGGACCACGGATGGATGCTGCTCATCATACTAGAAAAATTTGGGTTGTGTTCAGCTGACTCAAAGTAATTCTGAAAAACTTCCTAAATAAGAATTTCTGTATTGGTTCTTCCCTCCATATTTCTGCAGGATTCCTTTTTGTAAATTTTATTTTTTTTTAATATCCTTTTGTAAATAATTTCTACATCACTAACTTTCAGAGAAGGTACAAGAGGATAAGAAAACAAAAAAAGAAAAGACTCCAGATCAATAATTGATGAAACAATTGAAGAATTGTACAATGAAACAACAATAAAAGCAAACCATTGACCTTCTCTCAGGTTTCCAGTGAGATACACAGAAATCAGTATCAGCTTTGAGGTTTTTTTGGAGATTAATAAATGCATGCTGTAATGCACCAAGCCTGGAAGAGAGGTCCAGAACCAGTGCCCCATATGGAGAAGCATGCTCCCATGCCATCTCGAAGGTTATACTCTTCTGTTGTCGGGTTCTTCCCCCTTTATCACTATTCCTAACCCTATTTCTGACTGTTTTAGGCAAGTAGGCAATTTCTGAGGTAGCTAAGTCCAGAACTGGTAAAACCATCTCTGCAATTTGCCAGTGGTACTCACCAGAGAGCCAAGGCTGTTTGGGACACTGCCACCTGTCCTGTGATTCTTAACACAGGAACAGCTGATTTTGCAGCTGTTTGGTCTTTCTTGCAGCTTGGGTAGGACTGGAGTTTGTTAGAATCAGTAGCTGAATTTAATTTGTTTAAGATAAAGGTGATACTGTCTGACTTTTAGGAAACCGTGTAGTCAAATGGCAATTTTCCTCCTGTTTCTTCTGATTGCTGTGTATCTTCTCCTCCCACCCCATCTGCAAGGTTTCCATCTGCAAGGTGTGCTGCTTGGAGTGCTGTGCTGTGAAGTGCTTCAATAGCACAGGGCTAATTACTGTGTTTTTCTAGTCCTTTCTTGGTGAAGAGGCTGAACTGATTTTGCTTCTTTACAAGCTTTGATGCAGTTGTCAGCACCCACCATTTGATATTGCATTAATGCACTCTGGGGTTGCTTACCATGACTTCCACAGGAGCTGATGTTGCTGTAAAATGTGCTGATTATTTATAACCGTGTAGGTTTTTAGTATTTTTTTTTTTAACTGTCTACTTCTGAATGGCATTCATGGTAGACTTTAAAATTGTTCTCCCTTTTCTCTACCTCTCATACTACAAGTTGGTTGTGTTTGGTTTCAGTGTCTGAGAGCCCATTTCGGCTGGAAGTAGCATGGTTTTGGTGTGGATGTCATGTTCTTGAGTTTACTTTTTTTCTTAGGCTTGAGGAGAGCATAAATTTATTGACCTTCATGGGCTGTTGCAAAGCTTATTTCCTGGAGGGTGTGGAGCGTGTCTGAGGCTTTGAGTCTCTGAAAACACCAGTCACATTGGTTTGGTTGATGCATGGATGTGTTGTTGCAGTAATTTTTATACATATACCTTGGTCACTGCAGGCACGCTCTAAGACCCTAAAGGAATGAAGTTCTATAAAGATAGGTCTTTCAAAATGTTTTCAATTAACTGATTACCAAGTTGTTGTTCTCAGAAAATCTGAGAATCAAATCCAAGCTGAAGTTAATGAAATAAGATGTGATTTGATCAGATGTCACAGACCTAGAAAGTTGACTTATACCCAAAGCAACATTGGACTTTAATTTCAGTTCTATGTGCACATCAAAGCATTCAAATGCATTAAGAAAATGATGTGTATTCTTGTTTTGAAAAAGGATATTGCATTTCTCCTCTTTCCTTATGTCTTCAAGTTCACCTACAGCTTCCATTTAATCCTTGACGAGTGTGAGTGGCCATGTACAGTAAATATGCAAATACATCACTTTATTTTGGGTCCTGTTAACCTGCCCAAACTAGCACTGGCAAAAGTGCTTTTTTTTTTTCCCTCCCCCACAAAAAGGATATTCCATTTAACTTCTGCCAGCTCGCTGTTTGACTTGTATTGTGCTCTGTGTCAGGAATTATTGGATAAAGATTACAGGAAAGGCTTGGTGAGTAACAAGGAACTGTTCCTAACCTTAATTCCCAAAAACTGAATCAAAACACTTTACATTGAAGTAATTTTAATTTCTTGTGTTTGTGTGTTTTGTTAACATCATTAGAAATGAGAAAAAAAAAAAGGCCTTCCCACCTGCAAGCTTATTTAACTGTTTAGTCTCGCATGACTTTAAAAAAAAACAAACCATAAACCCAAAAAATCCTCCAAAACAACTCTTCTAACCCCCTGTGCATATTTAGAGAGTCTGGGAAAGTGAAATCTTTCTATGGAATGTATTTCTGTATGTGTTTGGATAGGGTGGAGGAGGAAACGAGCATGTTTCTGAATCTAGATTTGTCTAACAAACTATTAAGTATTGGTTATGGAAGCAGTGAAGTGTAGACATAAATATTATGGGTACTGCAACTATAATAAAATAGGATAGTAGAAGAAGTTACGGCTCCAAAGAGGCTACTGATGCATTTGTTTCCCTTGTTTCATAGTACTCAATGAAGAAGAGAAATTATGACTTATATTTATGGAAAAAATCTGTCAAGAATAACTTTCTCTGGGCCCCGTGGCCTCGTGCTTGGCAGGAAATGCGTGGGAGAAGATGCAGAAGATTGCTTTGTTCAGGGGAGTAGCCAGAGCCCACTGCAAGCTTCAGAAATACCCTGGCAGTTTCCACGCTGTGCCTGAGACCTGCCGAGGCTTTCAGCTTGACTGCCTTGGCCTGTGTCATTTGTGTGATGGTAAAAATGGCTAGACAATGGTCCTCTTTCACCTCTCTACTTCTAAAATTGTCTGTCTATGTCATTTACAGCAATTCAGTCTGCTTGACTGCTTAGCACCATGTGAAGTACTTCGGTCCACTGCAACTGGACTTTCTACTCCTTTCTCTTTACCTAATGGGAGCAAAATACACCTGGACTAATTGCTTTAATTGAATTAGTAGGCTGTGTAAACACAAATCTAAAGAATTCTGGTCTGGGAGTGTCTGGGGAGGGGGTCCCTCCCCACCCCAGTTGGGCTGCCCCTGAGCTCCCAGACAGTCGTCAGCCAAAGTGAAATTCCAGAAGTTATACTTGTACGTGTGGCAAACTCATTCTTGGTGGCTTGGGCTGGGTTTCCTTCAGCTGAGCTTCTGTCCTCTTTTGAAATTTCAACACTTCTTACCCCTGAGACATTGTCTTCTTTCCTAATTAATCTTTTCATTCTTTGTAGAGTCTGGACTTCCTCTCCATTTCCTGTTTAATGTCTGCATTCATCCAAGCAAGTCTCCAATCTTTCCTTACTGTTTTTCCTTTCTGCTTGGAATGGGAGTAACATTTGTATTTCTGTGCCTGAGCTAGAGTTTTTGGGCACAACTAATTTCTCTGGTTTCTCAAAATTTACCATTCTGAGATCCTAAAGTTCCAATTGTGTTTACTTTATTCTATTTGATTCTTCTCTTGAAACTGTAACATATGCAGTAATTTTTGACAGTCAGTTCTATCCAGTTCTTGCTTCTAACTAAGGCAATGGCTAGAATAGATTCATCTCATGTCTTTCCTTGTTTGTGAAAATAATCTCATTAATATTAGGAAAAAAAAAACCTCTTAAAAATGTTTTGGTCTACATTTTTCAAACAAGGTGAAAGCAGCAACATATCATAGTATCAGAAAGGGAAAAATGTAGAATTTTTTTCATATGGATGTAATAATTGTTCAGTAAAATTCTTTGTGTTTCCAACTTGTGTGTATCCACTCACCTTAACCACTTGCAGCAAGGTTGAACTCACTCAGTATTAAAAGATTATGGGTTAGCCTAGACCTCTGGGTGCCTGGTGGCCTTTTAATAGACTACAGGGATCTCTAAAACATTGGCTTTTGCATTCAAAGTTGATATCCTGCCTGAGGACTAGGGAATACTCTTGTCAGTACCTAGACTGAAGAGTCCTGGAAAGAAGAGAAGTAAGAAATGGTATCATAGAAGAGATACATGCTATGGAGTCACTTTTGTGCTTTCTTAGTGAGTACATCCCTCTTTCCCATGTGGACAAAGATTATCCATGCCCTAAATAAATGCTTTATTTTTCAGGAAAGCCAATATCCCATATTTATTTTAACCCCATAATTTCAGGGCTAAGCTCAGTATGCTGACACCACTGGAAAAAACATGCATGTGGCTTGCACCTGGGGCACAGTGGCTTATTAATAAAAATGTGACCATAAACTGTGACAACTTTTTCCCTATGACTGTTTTCATTATCACTGTGTGTGCATTCAAAGCTGAGTGTCTGCTTCCTCAGGGATGGTGTTTATTCTGTGCTGAGCATGTAGACTTGTCTAAGCATATTGAAAGATCCCAATAAAAGCAGTATGTAAAATTGCTAAGAGCAGTAGTGTTAAGAGCACAAAGTTGGAAATGCAAAAAATTTGAAGAGAGTTTAGAAATCTGGCCCACGATATCCATCAGAAATGCGTGCATGAGGGGTTTTTCCCTTTTCTTTCTTTGGAGATGTAAAAACATGTGTGGAAAACCTCCTCTTGCTCCTTGTATTTCACTGCTTTCCATTGCTGAAAGAAATCCAAGTTCTCATAGTTCACATAAAATGGATTCAGTCCAGGGAGATCGTTGCCCTGTTCTCATTATGAATCTAGGAGGCTTCATCCTTGCGGCATGTCGCTGTGCTGCGAAGAATAGAGCGAGTGGGGGCAGAGGCGCCTGCCTGAGGGATGGGGGGAGAAGGCTGTGTGTCTTTCCCTGGTACCGAGCAGCCCTTTTCAGCCCCGATTTCATGCCTTTTCGAGCC
>JAOXNG010000026.1:54240878-54254868 GCA_028566535.1 Scolopax minor | reverse complement strand
AAGAGCTGGACAAGAGAGAGGAAAAAAAGACAAAGGAAAAATTAATTATATATGGCTTAGAGCTTCACATGGACTGCCCTTTTCCCTTTAATGTCTTTGTCTTACAAGACAAACTAGACAGCAACAAAAAGAATAAGCCTGCCTTCTGCTGTAGAAAAAAAGTAAAACAACTGAGCAGGTATTTGTGGGCAGCCAATTTATCCTTCCTGCAGTTAAGGGTTTCTTACCATTTAAATAAACAAGCAAATATTAATTCTGCAATATGAGCTGGCAGAAAAATCAGGAAATGAACACAATAACAAAGAAATCAAATCAAAGAAGAAAATACCAACAATAAGAAGTCAGTAACACTAAAATTGTGAGAAAATACGACACCCAGAGCCAGAAATAAAAGCATATGCTGTCAAAAAATAAGAGTTGGAAGTAACAAGTGAAGGTAAAAGAAAGCTATTATTTTTAAAAGAGTGAAGCAGGAGAAAATGGGATGACTCCTGAAAAGCCACTACTTTTTGCCAAAGTCCAGTCCAGGGATTATAATAGTAAATGTTCCCTTTAGGATTAAAATGATCCTACAAGGAAAATTAAATGCATGTACTTGAGCAGAGACAGTTAAAAGATGGGTGCTCTCTGCCTGATTCAGAGCGTGTGTTCCGAGGCAGAGGACAAACACACAATTGTAAGAGCTGACTCAAGTAATCTGCTTTGAAAACAGCAGCACAAAAATACCCACTGAAGCACAAAGGACAAATACTTTCACTTTTAAAATTTCCATTAAACCGAAAACACAGTTGATTTTTTAAAAAAGTAATAGTATGCTGACTGTTTTCCCACTTGTATTACAAATACCAAGTGTATGCAATGCACAGGGCAGACAATCTATTAGGCAGCAGGAGTTGAATGCAACTGCCCAACTGAAATTCACTGGTTTCTTGCAACAGTCACAAACCAAAGACCTTTTGCTAATGAGCAAAGAGGTGGAACGGTACCAACCAGCCCTCACTTGGGCCAAACAGAGAGTTGATAAGGGCCCGAGAAGTCTTGAAAAAGACTATGAAACTGTCATTTTTCCATTTTTATGTAACACAATTTTTGTGTATTATAGCAGACATGACACTTTTAGTGATTACTGTTAGTAGCCTTGGCATTTGGGGTAAGAGGAGGAGTGTCACTACACCTTAGAATTAAAATTATCTAAACCAGACTAAACACAGTGCAAAATCTAGACTTTTTATTTCAGGTAACCTGCAGACTAAAGGCACTGCCTCAGTTTACTCTCAGCACATACTCGTTTTAGCTGCTGTTCTAAAATCTTTTGTTTCTGAAGTTCTGTGCAACACTGAAGCCTTATAAAATGAAATGGAGCACAAGCACTTGATTCAGCATCCTGGACATAGTAGCCTTTTCCTATAAAGCTACAACACAAATTTATTACATCAATTAAAAATTCAGAAATTTCTATCAACCACCCTTATTTTCAATTATAATGCCTGATGTTCAATGGCAACAACAACTTTAGCAGAATTTCCAGGTGAATTGTTTATTTCTTATGGCCATTGTGGTAAAGAGGAGAAAAGAGAAAATGCTATGGGGCTTACTGGAAATGCTCAATGTTTTTAGACAGTGTATGGTCCTATCTTTTATGAAAAAGCTACTAATACAGATATGATTGTACAACAGATTATGACATTCATCATAATCAACAGCTGAAAGGTCTTCTTAGCTCTTGATGTGGAGTTAAGGCAGGGAGGAAACAAGACATTCTTGGTGCTTTTGTAAATAGGATTTTGATGAAGGACTGAAATTGAAGACTGGATTTCCTGACTCCTCAGTGCATGACCGTCCTTCCTTTTTGCAAAAAAAAAACCCCAGTCTGATGTTATATACCAAAACCTACTGTTTCCTCATCAGGTAGTATTACAAGTTGTTCTTTAAAATTATGATTATGAAAATTATTTTATATATTTCCATATTACCTTTTCAGAAGGCTATCATTCACTCCAAAAACTAGTAAACACTAAAAAAAACCCTCAGAATACAAACATCAGAGAATTTTTCACATGCTTACAAAAATATAAAGACAAAATACATTCAGAATAATCACTGTATCTCTTGGGCCTCTCAGCTTTACAGTTATACAACATTTCATTAGATCAGGGTTTTTTCAAGTGTTACAAGGAAAACCAATTAAACATTAAAAGATTCCTGCTTGTCACATCAAATTTACTACTCCGTGGAACAGTATGCCTTATTCGCTAAATATGTGTTGACTTGGAAGTCATCAAGTACTACATTCTTAACTAATTACAGAAACTGCTACAAAATACTGATGGCTATTAAGAAACAGTAAGTTAAACTAAAGGCAGAAATTATCATGGCCTTCACATGCCAAGAGATGCCATTCTATCAAAAGCACACCCCACAATACAGAATTAAAAAAAAAAATAGCGTTTATTCTGTCCTTAATCATTGCTCCTTCACTGCGAGCCAAGAGGTGGGAAATGTGCTGTTGCAACAACAAAAGTCTCACACACTCCAGCTGGTTTCTGCAAACTACACACCTCTCCATTGCCAAGAATGGTTTTCGAGGGAAGGCTGCACGTAAACCACTGTATAAGGAATATGAACATCATTTGACAACAGCACGACATCCTTCTCAGCAAAATGTATATTATGTGGTTTGTTTCATTCGATAATATCAAAAGATGCCTGGGCTTCAGTGTGGTGGCCAAAAGGATAAACCTATACTAGCTGTGACAACCTGTAGCTGTGTATGTATATTTTAACACTCTCTGCATGGCTGAATAGATAGTCTGTGTGCTCTAAGTGAAATAACTTAATAAAATAGCTGAAAACATATTCAGCATAGTTACTAATCTGTGTCAGCTACTGGCAAGATTGCAGTCAGGTAGGTTTGGGGTTAATTTTTCTAAAAGAGCAAAAAGCACCAAAATGGTTAGTTTTATTTTTAATCCGAACACTAAATATATATAGAGAGAGGAGCACAGACAATAATTTACATGGTTTTGTTCAGATAATTTCATTGTAGCCAAATTAAACAGACAAAAGAGCTGGTTAGCCCACTGTTGTTACATTTAAAATAACTTATCTTGCAAACTCTTAGGACTTAGTATAATTTCATTAACTTCACCGAGATAAAAATGTAGCCATAAACATTAGGTCAAGAAGTAAAAACTTTCATGATTTAGCAACAAGGTAGCAAAATAAATCCCTTAAAAACTATCAAACAAAGCTAAAAATAAAATTAGATATAAATTCAAGTTTTAGACTGTGGTCAATTGAGGTCTAGACAAAACCCTATGTTTGTTCACTGCCTAGTCTCCAGTCTGCTCCGAGTTTGAAAAGGTAATTGAACTCAGTCTATAATTACTGGATTAGATACAGATGGGCTCTGTACATTTCAGGGGAGGAAAGAACTGTTTTGATTCATTTTATGATTGCCTGTAAGGTCAAACTTTTCAAAATGTACTTTCATCTGTTAAATGGTTTCTCAAAGTCCCAGGGGGACATCTTCAATAACTGATGTTTTAAGCAATTTGGGTCTATCAGATCCAGTCTTTGAGTGTAATACGCTGTCCATTTTCTAGAATTATAAATGTGCATGAAGGTTAATTGCTACAACTCGTACATATTTTTTAAACTACAGTTTTATGAAAAATTTTACTCCATGACTGTTATGTATAAATATCTGTAGAATTATTTTGGCTTAGGGTACAGAGTATCTTTAGATATATGAATAAAGAGCATAAATTAGAAATGTCTTTAACTTGTAATTCCATCCCATTTGTTAGGATGCCTCTAAGGACCCGATTCAATAACATATGAATAGTCCCAATGAATTCAGTTCACTTCTTAGAAGCCAAAAAAAAAAAAAAAAAGAGGAATGTACCTTAATAAAAAATCCTAAAAAGCACTGGAGAAGACTTCACTTTCAGCATTGCCTTATTTGAGCCTTCATCCTCACTCTCCCTCATGACAAAATGGGGAACAATGAGCATTAAACTTTCACTCTGCTAAGAATTTTTTGCAAAAACCTTTCCTTCAATTAAATCAACCATAATTCCATAGCCTGTTTCAGTGCAACCAGGATTTCATCTTGCATCTTTCAACTGCTTGCTCAGTTACAAGTTCAAATGCTCCACAAATGATATCTAGCTCTGCTCTCAGTTAGGGACCCTCAGAGCAAGCATAATAGCAATTTAAAGCAGAAAACACACCATGCAATCAGAAGGCCATATAATAGTTCGGTTCAGTGTCTTAAAAGAGGTAGGAAATTTAATCCAAAACAACTTACTATTCAAGAGTTTCAGTTTATTTGCCTTACAACAATCTTCTTGCTTGTAAAATTACAATAAGAGTGTATTTTTTGTTACAATATACATTTGTGTTTAATCAAAAACAATATCTCACTGGCAACAGGCTCAGCTAAACAGTTATCTTTGTAGGATCAGACACCTACAGAGTTGTACGGCCAGGGATTTAGTATTTAAGCACAAGTAATAAGGATGATAGAAAATACATTAATATATTCTCCCTATGTCTTCAAGTATGATAATAAAAGAGGCTTAAAAGTTATCTCATGTAATTTTCACGATTATCATTTTATTCGTATTATTTCAAAGTCTTCCACGTAAGGGACAAAACCTGGAGTCAGAACCAACCACCACAAAGCCCCAGCAGAAAGAAGCACAATAATAAGAGAGTTATTGATAACTCTGACACAAGATTGCATCTGTCATCATCAGGCTGCGCAGAATTCCCACTGCAAGTCTCACTGAAAGAAGAAACTTTTTCCACTATATTTTAAGAACTGATTGATGCAAATCAGTTTGTTCAAAACAGTTCAATCCATAAAATGCTTGCAAAACAAACGATGGGGTTTTGTAATAGTAGCTCTTTTTAAAAAGTGAAAGCGTCAGTAACAACCACGTGTAAACAAATAAAAAAAAAAACTGTCTTTGAAGTAAACTTCTGATTCTTATTAGTGTCAAAAACAAGCATGCACATTTACTCAAAAGATAAAATCCATGTAATATATGCATTATTTTCTTTCCCATATCTCCAATGGATGCTTTTAAATTTATTTCTTAAAAAAAAATATATTCAGATTAGAATTTGTATAGGGTGCATATGCTTAATTCAATAAAATAAGAATCAATCTTTATTTAAGAGCTATACAGAAAAGGCTTCTTTTCATTCACTGTAACCAATAAAGTTTCCTTCAAGAAACGTACATGATTTATTTTCCCTACAAAATAAATTATAATAAGTATTTCAAGTGTACTGTGTGATGCCACAAACCACTCCTGAAACTACTGTAATTTTTCAGACAATAAATGGTGGAGAAATAGTAAAGTACTTGCCAGACCACAGCACCATCCATTCTGTATGCCATAAAACAGAAAAAAATAACACAATCCAAGAAGTTATACTAGGTCACATTTTAGGCCAACTAATTAACTCTTTGATATTTATTCCTTTTTCTTCTCCTTTATGTTTTGATTATCTTTAAGAAGTCATTTCCTGTTTTTGCTATATGCTCCTTTACATTGAATTCAAAAACGTAAGAAACAGTATCTGAACTCTTGCAAGTAATTCCCATCTATACTTTAACGGGTCCTACACTGAGCTAAATAACTTAAGAATTGGAAACAACATCGTTAAGAGAAATAAAGTGTACTCTTACAATAAACCAGCCTCGCTCATATTATGGTCTATCATTGAGGCTTTACACAAATCTTTAAAAACAAAAATAGGAGCTATGCAATTCACATACATGAAAGCGAGTCAGTGCACAGACTACAGCGATGTAGGGCTTATTGAATCAATGAACACCTCACAGAGTTCATGACTCCTTCACAGTCTATAAAAACCCAAATCATTTAACTGTCTTCATACATGCATTCATCCTCTCAAATTTGTGAGGAAGAAATCAGAAAAAAACCCCAAAACTAACCAATAAAAAGTGGTTGCTTACTTTGGGATAAGTAACTTCTGTGGTAGATAACCTGATAAGTCTAATATGGCCATTTTATTTTAGAAATATTTTAACATGTTTTTTCCTGTAAGTTCACTTATTAAAAATGAAGACAGAACATTCATACATTCACACAGTCTAAGGTCAGACTGATCAGAGTCATAGGTCACTGAAGCAGTAGGCTGGGATTTGGGAAACCAGTATCCAATTCTGTGTTTTGGTAGGAAGCAGTGCCCCATATGTAAAAAGACATTCCTGAACCGTCCCTATGTATTAACTCCTGCATTACTTGAGTATCATATGTACTTTTAGATATATGTGCTTGACTTCAGGGATTTCTAGTGATACCACATCTACTAAACCAAGGATCAGCTGAATCACAATACAAACAACGTGTACTTTTTTCAGCACTGTATCTTATTTTTACTTTTTCATAAGATCCATGAACAAATCGGGGACTTTTTTTCTCGTGATCACGTTCCCTAACAAAATAGGATTAAAAAATTCCTCACCACAAAGTGGATTTTTCAGACTTATGTTTTTCATAGAAAAGAGCTACAAAAGCAACTAAGCAACCACCCACCACCATCACCACATTTCTGAAAAAAATTCACATCAGAACTGGGCACATTTTGTTATTTTAGTAGTGCTATCTGCTTTTCTTTTAATTCCCTCTACATTTCATTGAACTTGCATATTTTAAAAACTTAACATTTCGTTATTTTGGTGTTGACTCTTATGTGCGGTATTTAATAGGAGCCAAAGAGACCAAATTATGCCCTACCACATCTACGGCCAGAATCAATAAATGCTCTACTTACACATGCAAAGGTAATATCACACCTAAGAATCTTTACATATATGTAATGATTTTTCTATACAGTTGAACGAGCTGTGCCTCAATTAAAGCCTCCAGGAAGGAACACACTCCATTGAGTATCACGGCAGAAACTACAACGTGCATCCCACTGTCCAGCTGAATCGACCCAAAGAAAATAATACATAATAAAGACAACTGAAGAAAGGAGAATTTGAAATTAATCAAAAATTTGTAGTTGTCACTTGAAAATGGGTATACAACAAGGTTCTGAAAGAAGAATATCTCAAGAACACACACATCTGTTTAATATTACAAGCCAACTGTCAACATCCTAAGTGAAGTTTTAATTTAATATTTTTTCTTTCTTGATGTTTTACCTTTAGTCAATGCCTTGTGAGAGTATCAGCTTTCTATAAGAAACTGTTAAATATAAAGAAATGTTATTGTAGCATGTTTATAAAATCATAGTTCGAGAACTTTTTATTTTTCTAAAGCCTGACCACAACTTAATTATCTGCAGGACATTCCAAGCTCACAATTGCAAGCTCCAGTTCCCAAGCAATTTTAAACAATATCTACTGTACAGGACATAGGGTATTGCAAAGACCACAACATGGCAGGGTTTCCAAAAGTCAGCATTAGAGCCTTTAGACATGGTTTTTATTTTCAATAAATATTTGTTTCCCTACTAATCATTAAATGGTTTTCATCACCATTACATATTTGTCTTTCCCATGACAGTTTGCCTTCACCATTTTTTTTAATATAAGTGAACTAGTTATAAAAAAAGACAGGTATAACATGCCTTATGTTAAACATAAAGTGTCATAAGAGTAAGCAGAAGCATTTTACTTCTTTTCCAGGAAAGTGCAAGAGTAGAAGCAGGAAAAAAAACCAACTGGAGTTTCCAGTTAAACTGGAGATAAAGCAAGGGGAAAAATGAGACCATTACCTCAGCCAAAAACTCTCAAAGAGAGTTTTTCCAGCTTAAGAAAAAGAAATGTTAAAATGCCTGGGAATTCAAAATTGTTTCTATTTCGTAAGAACATCCAAACCACCTGAAAATAGGCAAGAAAAAATAAACTCATGATGCAATTATGTCTGTATTTTACACATCAATCTGAAACACAGCAGGAGATACAACACTTCTAGAACTCAGAACTCCATCAGTATGTCTTCCTCCCCCAAAATGCCAAACCCATCAGGCTGCCACCCTGGAGCCAGCGTAAGAAGTCCCCACCACATTTGTGGTGGGCTGATGGACAACCCCGACCCTTGTTCTCAGCTCATCTTTACCAGCCAGGCCTCAGGTGTGTATTTGATTCTAGAAACAACCCCCAAGTCCTGCAGCAAGATCACTTCTGGTTTTGTAAAAAAACTTTCCCCTGTACTAAACATCTGAGGATTTAATGACTTTTCAGGGAATATAAGTAAAAGCCCATATTACAATTCTAGTTTGAATATTACACTTTATTAGAGGCCTAATAGGCTTATGAGCCAAACTAAGACCCCTTCTCTTATTTTCAACCATAGCCCAACAAAACAACTAAGAGCTTCTGGATATCCTCACAGGACCTCCACCAACACTCACTTCTTGCTGTTCAGCTGAGTTGTGGCAAACACCAGTCACTTGCATCTTGTATAACAGAAACAAAATACTCAATTTAGAATCAGGAGAATCATCCACAAAAGAAAGGAAATATCCAGCGGGAAACAACAAGCAATATATTAATAGTAGAAAAGCAAAGATTGAAAGGAAGCTGGATTACATTGAACTGTATCTGGTTTTTGTTTTGCTTGTTTGTTTTCCAAATGCTGGGCAATACCTACAGAAATGGAATAGATTTTAATTTGAGCAGATGCAGTAGATCCCCTTTTCTATTGCTCTCACCTCCATTCGAAGGGAAGGCAGAGTCAGAAAGAAAGGATAAAACCAGACAACTAACACCTGGCTGGTTCCTGACCACTATAAAAAAGTCATTTTTTGGCCGACAGAAGGCCTTGACACACCACCCTGAAAGTCAGGGCACTTAGATTTTCAAGAAAGTATCAATCATTTAAAATTCTATGCAATTATATGACACTATAATATGTGCAACACTAAAGAACATTTTCCCAAAATCACTAGAAACGATTCATGCTTCCAATTTTCACCCTTTAATTGCTTTCACTGCCGAAGCTATCATACCAGGTTTTAATATTTGCCAGTCTGAAGAATATTTTCAAGCATAGTGGTCTGAAGTTTCAAAGCCAGAGCATATAATTACCTAATCTTTCACTGGAAAATTATATCCTTTTGTCTGTGGTGAAACATACAAAAACTTAATCCACTCATTACCAAAAATCACAAAAGCATCAGCTCAGCATTACAGCAATAACTAATCCCGGTGACCGAAACGAGCCCCAATTAGCAAAAATGCAAGTGTCAGTACTACTCGCTGAAAGCAATGATTTGTAACCGATTTTTTGAGAAGTTGCAAAATATTAATGCTTTGAAATAGCTGATATTAAGAGAATTTAAACTTCTTTTTCTGATCACACGTGTGAAGCATAGCTACCATCCTAAATTACAATATCTCCCTGTTTTATTACTATTTCAATACACTTCAGAGTTCAAAGCAATTCATGTGTGATGACTCAGAAATTCTGTTCACTAATTGTCACAGAGAAGAAAACTCCTTAGCCCAAGTCTAGATTTAGCAGAAACTAACAAAAGTAGTACTTTTCAAATGTCCAAGAACATCATTCTACCTAACTTAACAACCAAGATACAGCACACAGACAGAACACAAGAACTGCAGGATGCTGGCAAGAGTCACAGGTGAATTCTTCTCTGGGCTAATATCCACCAAACTTGTCCTATTTTCAGAAAAATGAAGGAGGAGGACAAGAATCAGAACCTTAAAGTTGCTAACTTTGAGAGAAATTAGCTTTATTTTGGCCTGCTAATACCTGGAAAAAATAAATCCCAACAGTTAAATCTCTAAGAAATCACACTGATATTCTTTTAAGTCTGATTATTTTTAAGTTCATTTCTGTCCCAAACAAGAGATTAAATTTTGAGAAATAAAAATACAGAGCAAAACCCTTCTAGTATGAAAGTACTCAAAATTATGAGCTGTTCTTGCTCCAAAATCTTTGATAAAGAACTCAGAGAAACAGTAAAAAAAGCATAAATCCATCAGTTAAATTCACTAACCTGTAGATATTAAGTTTCAGTCTCGCTTTTCCTTCCTCCATTTCCCTTCCTGTCTTTCCTATTTTGATGTGGTCTATCATAACCTCCATATCACTTCCTCATAGTTGTTCTTTCTCTTTTTTTTTTTTTTTACCCATATTTCTACCTCTCATGTTAGAATGATATAGGTTGGAGAAGGGACAGTCTATTTTCTTCCAGCTAAGCATGCTCACTTTCTGTTGTCTTTCTCCTCTGTTGCATCTCTCCAGCTTTTCAGATGCCACAGGACCCACCACCCTGCCTCTAGCCCACCTTTCTCCTTCAGATGTCACGCTGACGTAACCTATGTTTGAAAAAACACTACATATGATAAAACTTAGCTTTCTTCCACTGCCATATGCACCAAAACTTCCATAAATTGTATCCTTATTTGTGGCAAGATAACAAACTAAGAACTCACAGGAGGTGTCAGTTTAATGGACAACCACTGTAAGTCAGGAAAGAACTTCCCACAACTAACCTGGAAGGAGGTGAGGACAAGGACAACGTCCTCAAAATAGGAACTGCAGCCGCAGGTACTTTTGGACTCCTGAGCACCACATGAGGTCCAGTGAGTGAAAACAAAACTCACAGGCAGCTTAGGAAAGTTGTCTCCCAAGCCAACTTTCAACCCTGCTGTTCAGTTATGTTTTGAAAACAATTCCCATGGACTTAAGAATGTACTTTAAAATAAATAAACAAAGCAGGGGAGGACAAGGACAGACATTTGCACAGACATTTCCCAAATGTAACAGTTTATAGCTCTTCCCCCCAGGCCAACCTATACCCTCACCACTGTTACCCGCGCAAGTTTTGCTAAAATCAGAAGCATCACATGGGGAACATTAGTGACTTGGCATTTAATCCTATTGCATTAAACAAGGTCAGCATTTCATTCCTTTCCAAAAATCCTTAAAAGAAAAAAAAAATTTTATATATATATCTTTCCTCTGCTATTTCCTTAACTGGCTTTTTACGTGTTTCTTCTCTGCTAATTAAAATTATCAACTTCTTTCCCTTCCATCTCTCAGGCCAAATTTCTTCCTTCACAATGATGAAGGAAACAAGAAGTAAAACCAATAAATGCTCCTAATAAAAAACTAACATTAACCATAATTTGCGCAGGGGAAGAGATAAATCTGAAATATTAGAAAGCAGTACCTTGTAACTCCCCATTTGAAAAAATATAATTCAGAATTGTATTTTCTGCCTAGAAAATGGGTAAGGGAAAGTAAACTAGTACTTTGTGAACAAGTACTGTGAACTTTGAGGAAAAAAGTATTCATAACTGTATATGGAAGAAGTCTGAATTAATTCTAATGACGTCAGCTATGGGCCCAATTTAACAGAACTTACCTCTCATTAAAAGTTAAGAAGTGAACTGAAATATCACTCGCTGTCCAAAATTTGGCACAGTCATTAATTTCTAATAAAGGCTATAATTGGCTATACCATAAGCAGTATATATTTCCCTTGCATCCAAATACTCTCTCATGGGAGTTATTCTTACGTAATCATTAAAGTCAAAATGATCATATAAACTAACCTTAGTAAATCAGTTTAGAATTTTTTAGTTTGAGTATAAAACCAAAGCCCTTAAAGCACACCATTTAAACCATTCTTGGCCGTTCCCTTCATAGCACTGGTTAGTGTCAGCTATTTGACTACAACAGGAGTGGTTCACTATATGTCTGCCCAGTCTTTGAGACTCGCTGTGTTCTGCCATGGACTTCAATGGTACCACTCTTGGATATGGAAGTTTTCAGGATTAAGCCCCACTCAGGTCTACTCTAGACCTGGCAAATACATGTCCCATCCTATAACGAGTTAATATAACCACCTGGCTAATTCATTATTTTGGATATTTCTTGGTCTTTTAAAAAGCTTACATATAACTTGATACATTCTAGAGACACCACCCTGAACTTGACTCCGAACCAGCAGCATAATTATTATCATATTCCAATAAAATGTTTAATTCTTGGTATTTTTATTTTTGTATACTTTTTACTTTCAGAACAGGGATGGTGTTACTCCCTACATCAGCAGACTGGTACCAATCTCCCACTGAAGCTACTATATAGCCAAAGGTAGGCAGTGGAAAAGCCTGTGGACCTCCCAATCTGCAAGGCAACTCTTTTTTCTTACGATACTAAAATGGTATTTAGCACAAGGAATCCTCTGTTTGAAATCTAAATATAAACATCTACTAATGCTTTCCAAAGAAACACCAAGTTTCTTTAGCTACTGATAATATACTGTACCACCACCCGTGACACAACTTCGGTGGCTGAATTTTATTCTCGGTACCCCTTCAAGCATCCTGAACAGTCTTAACGGGATCAGAAAGTATATATGCTTAAAAACACTCACTTTTAATTGTGCTGTGTCAATAATTGCATCAGGCCACCCTATATGATCAAATTGGGGGACCAACTCCTACTTTGGGTATTCCTCATGCTTTTTTTATGTTTTATTAATGCAATAAGAGTGGCAAAGACTAAGCCACTGTAAATACCATATATAAACACCCCTACCCCTTTTTTGTCCTACAAGAATGCTCTAAATACTAAACTGCAAAGATACACAGGAAGATCCCATGTTTGGGACCAAGACAAAACACCAGCTCTCATCTCTCCTAATAGCAATGCTATTTTGAATTATCCCATGGGCTGCATCCAAACACTGAGATACATTAGATTTACGCAGGATGAATGAAGAGCCGGTTTACTCAGAGTATGTAAAATTTAAAAAAACAACCAAAACCAAACAAATTCAAACCAACCAAACAAAAAAGCCACCACTAACCTATGTGTAGCCAGAGCAGTATCCTATGAAAGTCAGGTGGTCTTGTAATGAAAAGGTTTGCTCAAAATTTATATTCGATGCCATTTGTTCTGGCTTTCTCAAGAACTAGTTTTGGAGACTGGTTTCATGTAGGGATTTTTCCTCCTCATTACATATTTGTACAGAGCAGCAGAATGCATTTTTGATGTGAATATTGGCCTATCATACCAATTTTTTTTGAAGAATCAGTTAATCATCCTACAGAATCCATACACAGAAGTTATATGAGTAACAGATGTTGTAGCCTCATGAATCTGGCATCCTTATGCGCTCAACAGCTTCAAACACAGACATTTGATCATTCTGAAATTTTGCATTTAGAGACTTAGAAACATTTAACCTTTCAAATTTTCCATTCTCAAGGATATGTTTTCAGATATGTCTGGTATTGCTTTTGAAAAATTCGTGCTCCAGCACTTCATTTTTTAGCTTTTTGCAAAACCTTAAAAAAAAAGAACTCTGAAAAGACTCCGTAGCAATCACAAAATTTCATTCATGGCTGCAATCAAGCCCACCATGAAATTCTGCTTGGCCATTAACTTATGTTTATTTCTGCTAATAGGCTGTATCAGCCGTGATTCCATCTCTCCAACACCCATTAAACAGTCAGCAGCGATTAAAAGTCCTCATTCCTTCAATATTTTCAAATAAGTAAGAAAGAAGAATATTTGACAGATGATAGTCCCAATAACCTGAACTTGTCATAAAAAAGTAATAGGAAAGGCTTAAATAGATTTCCGAAGATTGTCCTAAAACTGAATTTCAAGTGCCAAGCACCTTACAAAACTGATAAGCTTTTAAAACATCCAAAACTGCAGGTTTAAGACCAAAGTAAAGCTGTGAACACAAACTGTGTCTATACTATGTCTGAACTGCTTATGTTTGTCACTGAGCACTTACTTCAAGCTCAATTTTTTTTTTTTTCATTTAAATACTTTTTCTCTAATCCTTAAAAATCTTCTATCACTTAACACATTAAC
Organism: Scolopax minor; assembly: GCA_028566535.1. Lineage (NCBI taxonomy): Eukaryota > Metazoa > Chordata > Aves > Charadriiformes > Scolopacidae > Scolopax > Scolopax minor. The sequence continues at coordinate 54,241,009 of JAOXNG010000026.1, read as the reverse complement.
TCAGCTTAATCTCAGATCTGATAGCACGCCAAGGTATTGTGTGTGCATGGCAAGGTTCTGGTAACAGAGGGGCTACAGGGATGGCTTCTGTAAAAAGCTGCTAGAAGTTTCCCCCATGCCTGTTAGAACCA
>JAOXNG010000026.1:54209332-54219408 GCA_028566535.1 Scolopax minor | reverse complement strand
GGGCATTAACATTGGAAGAGGTTATTCAAGGGTGCAAGGTTACATAGGGGTATTGCGGCTCTCTTTCTGGTTTCAAATCAACAAACCTGTCTTAATTAAAAATTGGCCAGAACGAATGGAAGAAGGGTACCATAATAAAATCATGGTAGAATGAAGGGGCATTGACCAGATAACTTTTTTTTTTTTTCCTCTGGATTTATATCTCTGACAGGGTGAAGTAAAGAGAAACTGGGCAGAGTGAGAAGTGGGAAAGATGCCTATACTGGCAGCTTGCAGATGCTGCTGAAGCACAACAGATTTCCAGAATCCTGGCCCTGCCACTGCTGGCCTGCTGTGCCTTTGGCAAGTCATGATGTCCTGCAAGTTTATAATTCCCCAGGCATCCTTTGATTACCTTATCTATTTGAAATAAAGTCATAACTTCAGCTGCTTCTGAACAAAACTGAGTCCAAATCTCAGATACATGTATTACTGCAATAAAAAAACCAGAACAACAACAAAAGGCTTTAACATAGGAAAGGTTCTCCCTTCCAAGTCACATCCCAGTCAGGCCTCTGAGTCTTCTTGCAAGAAATATAGGATCAATTTCAAAGACTTGCACTGATAAAACAGTTAAAATGAATCAGTATGAGAAATGCATAGTGGAGCAGAAAGTAATAGCAGACACTGGAAGAATTGTCAGCAGGCAACAGTGTGACAAAGGGAGCTAACCATGTTAACTTTAATTGTGTTAGATTCTTTTATTCTTCCCAAGACATTTTCTTGCATTACAATAATGAGACATTTCAAATTCACATGATCTAAAGAATTTCCATTGGACACACTGTTATAGCTATCCTCTTCCAGAAAGTACACAGAGAAATCAAACAGAAGGCAGGAAAAACTTCAAGCATAATGTTTGCTAATTCATTTTGACCTCCACTCCTCATTTGTAAGGTCCATTCTACTTTCTCTGCTTCTCACTTTTACCTTCTTTCTAATTTAATCTGATCCAAACAAATTATACATGAACAGTCATTTTTGTTGGGGTCTTGTTCACTGAGATACTTAGCAAACAATCAACTGACGAACAAGATAAGGACAGCAAAAGAAAGATAAGCTTTTGTTTATATAGTGGAATCACAGATAAAGACCTAAGCAGGCCTGCACAAACTCAAGAACCAGCGATAATATCTTTTAAGCTATGGCACAGTGGTTGCTTTCATTGTATTTACTTGCTATACATAATTGTAAACCCTAATTTACAAATAATTTTAAATGAACATAATCCAAACTGAGTTGTTGGTTTTTTTGGTTTTGGGTTTGGTGTTTTTGTGTTTTGTTTTGGGTTGTTGGTTGGTTTTTTGTTTGTTTTTTTTTTTTTTTTTGTTCTCCTTTTGGTTGAAATGGACGGAGAAAGTCTGACAGACAGATTATTTGCTTTTGAACCTTTGTGGTTTAATATGGAAAATGCAAAGCACAAAAGAAAAAAAATTTAAAAATCACCTGAATTGACAGAAAAAGAAGAAACAAAAAAGAAGAAAAAGAAGAAAATAACATGACAGCTACAATGTAGGAACCACTCTTCTCAACTAGGACTTAGTTTTATTACTGGTATACATCTGGTATCATGGCTATTAACGTAGTACCAGTTCTGTGGATTAACATCACCACCACAAGAGATATGCTTTCTTTTCCAGTCAAATATTTCAAAACACTTTATGAACATTAGCAAATTAAGGCTGATAGCTTTCCTGCAGAGTAGGTAGGAAAGATTAAGCCCTCCTCACAGGGTGGGCAAACCGAGTTACAAAGCGATCAGGTGATGGCCTGAGGTGAAGCAGCAGGTCCAGGTCCAGCAGGGTGGGGAATGGAAACCTGACCTCTTGACACATGCCTCTATTCCCTAACCACAGGACATGGAGTTCTTCCTTAAGAGTCCATGTAAAGTAATAGTTGCTAGATGAAATCCCTAGAAAATTGCAGTCTCTGAAGATATTTATTTGGCACCTTTCACTGCAGCCACACTACTATTTTTAAAAGCATGCTCCCATTTAAAATACACTGAAAACTATAGCAATTAATTTTTTCTGTAAGAAAATGCACATGTACAATTTGAATATAACCAAATATTTAAGTTGATGAATGAACCATATATTTAATTTGATGAATGTGAACTTTACTACCAAGTTTTGCTGAGAAGATATATTTAAATGTTGTTCTGCTGTATTTATGTAAATGCATATGTAAATAAATATGTATTTATGTAAGTACATTATGTAAATACAATATATATTAACCATAAAAGTTGCTGGAATATCTGTTATTTTGTTATAAATGATAGTTAGATATGGAACTAAGGATTTTTTTAAGTATAAGCAACTTAGAACTTAAGTATACAAGTTCTCCACATCAGAGAAACAGGCTTTTTGTGAATTTTTGTGGGGGTGGCTTTGTGTATCTGAGGAGACATTTCTTTCCTTTAGTCTGTGTCATACAGAAGCTTTAAACCACCACTTATACTATCATTGCTGTGCAATCAGAAAACTGAAATTTTCTACAGACAATCCAAAGTGGCTACACATGCCAAGAACTGTTCTGTTTGAAGCCTTCTGTTGACTGGAAACACCTCACAATTACTGGGACGCTCCCAGACAAGGGACTCTCCATGGACACAGGTGTTCACATGCATTTTAAAAAGCCATGAAAGGAGAAGTTGTACTTGTCTGCTCTTATACCTGTCCAGAAGATCAAAGCAGAAGCAGACACTGAAATTTCCCAATGTCCTGTGCAACAAAACTCCAGGATGGTAACGTAAACTTTGGCTGCTGTGGTGCAGAGCAGTGTAACTGATCAATATAACATAAAAACAGAGAGGCAAGGGAAAAGAGAGGTTCAGGGCATCCTGAGAGGAATAAGGTTTCAGTTTGATGCAGTGGAATGAGAGTAACTAATGAGAGGATTTTTGCTGCCTGTGATGGACACCATGGTCAATACGGTGGATAATGACCGTAGCAACCGTGCTTTGAATGGGCAGATGGTATGTAGAACAGACTGGCACAGCTGGGGTCAGGAAAGGAGGAGAAGGAGAAGAAATCGGGTGAATATTAGAAAATCCAAATGTCAAGCAAGGAGGTGAAGGTAACTGTGAACCACCAGAATAAATGTTGTGGAAATGTTAGAGAGAATAAGGCAGGTTAGCTGTAATTTGGATGTTTGGAATGAAGGACAGGGATGAACTGAGGAAGAATGAAACGTCAAGGAACAAACATAATTCTTAAATAAGATCTAGATCTGGATCCAGATTTCAAACATCCTCTAGTCTGGGGTTTTGGTTCAGCTCACAAAGGGAGGAGCCATTCAAGACTGGGTTCAGATTTCAGTCACACTAAAGATGCAAGGTTTTGGTTTGACACCATCTTAAAAGAAAACCCCATATAAAACAGCTTGGAGTTAGGTCTATATAGAGGCCAAAATATAGAGTATTATGGTGATTGATATTTGTTTGGGAGTCAAATTTGTTCTGCATGAAAAAGCCAGGGAAAGGGTTCCTCTTCTCTGATTCACTGAACAGAAGGTAATTGAAAGATCTCTTTATGGCAGGATTTACGACCCCTGAGCCTCAGTCGTTTTGAGCTAAATAATAATGCATTTGCATCGTAAGTGTATCTAATTTGAATTTCGCTTCCTGCCTAAACACTTTGAAAAGATGCATGCCTTGAGGTGTCTGCCTGAATAAAATTCCTGTGGAATTGAGGCTAACAAATAAAGTATGTCGTGGTGTGTTAGAATCTGCTCTGCCCTGGAGAATAGCTCCCCTGATAAACTGTCTGATTTATAATGACAACTGCTCCCACTGTTGTATACAAGTATACCTTACAGTAATGGGGAATTAAAGAGGCTTTCATGTGAACCAAATTTTTAGCTTTGAAGTCACTGGGAGCTGAGGGTGCCCAGCACCTCACAGGATTAGTCCCTTGGGAATTAACCTTTTCACCTTACTATAGAGGAAGGATGAAATTTTAAGAAGGGATTTCAACTGTGTGAGTGTACTGAGTAATAGGAAGGATGAGAATTTGTGAGTTACCTTCTACTTCAACAAACACTGGGATCATTCTTTAAGACTGGATGACTTTCTCAGCACCTCATCCCCACTAAGACTTACACAAAATTAGCTTTCATCGAGAATGTAGCCTGTGGTCCTTTGTCATAAGCATGAGCATAGAACATAAGAGCCTCAGGAAGGGACTTCATGTTTTAAGTTGCTGTGTTAAGTAGCCCATCAGTTGTGCAAAAGCGTTACCAGTTTTTATATTTTCCTGTGAGAGACTTTCCATCTGCTTTTTGCCTTCTGTTCAGTCTTTGAATTAACAAAAGTGACCATGGAAATTCAATCCATTCTGCAGCTTCTTGGTCAAAAGTGAGTGCATTTTTTCCAGGTATTCTTTTGTTGATGATGATATTAAAAGTGACTTTTAAATCGACTGTTGTGAAGCAAACAGAATCTGCCATTGAAGGAAAAGACAAACTGCTTATAATTAGTTCTGGCAGCTGGAGGATGGCACTCCTGCTGTTTCTGCTGCTGGCACTGTAACGTACATCATGTCACAATGCATGAATTATCCGAGGTCAGCTCTTCAACACACCCAAATTGCTACCAATTATTAATTAATTAGTATCATTATGGGACTGCCTTAAGGGCCCTATCAGTCCCCTTGAAACAAATAAAATGACTAAGAAAGAAAAGGAGGTTGAAGTGATTAGTGATGAGTAAAAAAGGTAATTCTAAGGACAACCTCATATGGATCTAATCTTGCAAAAGAGATACCCAGTGCTTCTCAACTGATCTCAAATGCTCCCCTCATGATCGCCAAATGCATCTGAGTTGCATGGGAATATAAGTCACCTGTACATGTTAATGTATTTTGCATGAGTAAAACTTTGCTATTTAGACATTACTGTCAGATTTTATTGTTTTTATTATATGTTTCTTCACCTGCTCTTCCTCTGAAGGCTTCATCTACAATACTTTAGGAGCTGTATCTCAGAATGCATGTCATTATAATGCTAAATAGTGCTAAATAGACATTTTGTCATCTGTCCTCTGAAATGAAGAACTTAATACCGCAAAGCTCCCCATGCAATTCAAAAGTTAAATTACTTAGAATGGGGTTTAAAAGAACAAATGCAATGAGAGGGGAAGAAAGGTGCAGTTTATTAACTGGTGATTACAGGTTAAGAATGAGTGAGACAGCAAGCCTCTAATTCTACTTAAGTGCCACTTTAGGAGCCTAAGTCCTTTTTTATGGAAAAACCTCACCATCAGCATATACTGCACTCATTGTAAACAAGCACAAATAAATACATATCTAATGCACATGCCTATGGCAGTGATATCTGGCAGTGATATCTGGTTGTGCAAAATAAAGGAAGTGCGAAAAATTCTCACACTGTGAAAGCCTAGTGTCATCCAAGTTTTCCAGAAGTCTCCAGTCACTGTAAAGTGCTAATTATAAAATATACAAAAATATGAGATGATGATGTCTGAAAATTTAGTGAGTCAAGTGATACAGGATCAGAGAAAAAGCAGAAACTCATAAAGCAGGGTGGCTTTATACTGATTGTATGCTCCCTCTCTACTGTAAAGTATGTTTGATAAAAGTGTCCATCAACTGATGTAGAATGAAGAAGAGGAAAACGGCCTTGATTGATAGGCATTTATAAGGAGTCAGCAGATAGTTCTTTAGCTCAAGTAAGTGGCAAATGGATTTTTAGGGGATAAATGCCTGGATTTTGTCCTGAAAGTATTTTGCAGTCTAAGCCGCAAGAAACAGACATTTGTAACTTGTACATTTTTCAGTGGAATACCAGAGGACCAGAGTTTCAGAAAAGCTCAGCACCCACCTAGACAGGTAAGTAAGATTTAAATTTCAAAAGGGCTTGGCACATAGTAGATCCCAGGATAGATCTTATGGACAGGGATTTTCTTCTGTCAAACAGTGCTGAAATCTTGAGGATCAACCACAAAAAAAGTTCATGCCTTTCTAAAACACTTCCTAAGGATCACAGTTCTACATGTGGGAACAAGTAATTAATCAATTAGAGCAATTCAGTAGGTGACTGTAGTCTTTCTTTTTCAGTCTGCTTCTTGCATGTTCTGCCACAAAACTTCAATGGCAAATCTATGCTGTTCTGCCTTAAATATTTTTGAGAAATGCTTCTCGGAAATAAGGGAACATAAATAAGACAAAAGAGTTACTCTCAGCCATAAGTGATTTAAACCATGGATGTTCATTATTGTTTCAAAACAGCTGTCTCAGAGAGGCTTTTTAAAATATATTGCCACTATTATATGTAATTGCTGTAATTGTATTTTGGGTCTGTAACCAAGTGAGGAGGTTTATCAACACATTCTCTTTCTCCAAACGCCTTGTAATCATGATGGGTATAGTCATAAGCAAAGAAAGCCAAAAGAAGAAAAGAGGAGGGAGTTCTGGAGAGCATAAGGGGAAAAAAGAACTTTCCAAATGTGAGAAGAGAGTGGATTCCACTTCTCTGAAAATTGGATTGCTTTGTTAGGTACTTAAAAAATGTGGCTATTCTCATGCATCCAATATTGAACATTTCCACCTTAGCATAATTTATCCCCCCCATCCTCAGTCTGCCTCCTATGTTGATTTATCACTGAATTATTACTTTTTAAATTTAATGATTTTTTGCTTAGAAAGAGTAGTAAAATTGAATAAGGACTCCAGGATTTGGCCTGATGAAGACACCAAATGGACGGGCTTAATACATAATTTTATCATTCTTCTATCCAGTATGCTGATTTCGCTTTTCAAGTTTTCAATTTAATTGCTATTCAGTCATGGTTGTGCTCTAGGATGCCCTTCCAGGAAGCAGTTAGACTTGCAAGTCTGTAGTTTGACCTTACGATTAAAAATTGTATCACCTGAGTCATTTAATTACAAAGAAATGTCCTAGTGGTTGTAGCTACAGTCTTAAGAAACATTAGTTTTGTTAACAAATTAATTAATTACTGTAAAGAACATATATTTTCTCTGATAGATTTTGACTTCTTCTGAAATATATGTGTGAGCAGTTCAGAAGCAAAGTTCTTCTGTCAGCAAAATCCACCAGCATTGGTTCAGAGTAAGCGTCTGATGAATAGTGACATCAGGCCTGAAACTGCAATGTTGGCACAGTCTTCCCAAAAAACCTCCACAAAAAGGCAAGATTTTCCACTCATGAGCTATATCTGATCTCCAGTTTCCCAATGAGAATCCAAAGCTACTTTTCCCAATACTTGCTATGTTAAAAGGAAGAATACATTCTCCTGTGAGGTTGGCCACAATACAAGGCGGTTTTCTACAAGCATCTATTATCCAAAACAGTCTGGAAAAGAGCTTCATTATGCTATGTTGTGACAAACTCCACTCAGGAATGAGGAGTATTCTGAGATTTTTGTAGAATGTGGATGTTACTAATAAACTGTTCTGAATAGAATTATCATCTGTGCCTTATATTCTGATGACTTGTATTTAGAATAAAAAACATTAGTCATTCCTGGAGATTATGGTTCCTTTAACTCAGGTCCCCATTGGTCCCTGTTGTCCAGGTGTCTGAAGAAACCACCTAATCTTTACTCCCACTTTGGGGACCTGTTTCCAGAACAGTCTTTGGACACCACTGTGATGCAGTATCTGCCAAACTGCACCTCAGTGATCGTGTTTGGATAGGCAAACTCAAGGCACTGGGATTTATGGCCAGTTCCTTTAGACAAATACAGACTAGGGAAAAATCCTTGTAACATTCCTGTGGTTTTGATGTGGCACGTCAAGCATCCTTTGTCTTCTCAAGCACTACATTGTACCACAAGTAACAGACCCAGACATGAGAAGTAACCTGCTATTGATAAGACCAATATTGTTACTTTCAGAGGAGACAAAGGAAGAGCCACAGAAGGAAACACACCTCAAGTCTTGTTTTTTTTTCCCTGCATCAGATGCAGTGAAGTTAACACATGAGCTCTTAGCAGAACCAATTTAAGGTCTGCCTTTTTCCTCAAGAAAACAACTTTCACCACAACCTCCCACAACTGAGTGGAAATTGAAAATATGTGACACCTTTCAGAAATAGTAACTAAGTAGGTAAAAGAATGTTTTGTTTCAGATGGATTTTTTACCATTACATGGGCTGTATTATGTGGTTTAGGGCCTTAAATTAGGTTCCATGAAGTTGGGTTTTGAAAAACAGTAGGAACAGAAATACTGCCATGATCTGTGCTCATTATAAAGGGAAATGTTTTGCATTTGAACATTCCCTTCCAATGTTGTGAGTTCAGCTGACACACTAAGAGTGCCTGAGAACCGGACTGTGAACCTAGCCAGAAAACAGCTATAAAAACAAGTAATATGGACTGCTCTGTTTTCCATTTCCATTTAACTCAAGTGGAAGGTAATAATAAGAAAATTGAATTAAAAAATGCTTTGGACCCAACTGTTTCTGGCATTTGTGCCTCATTGTACAGGCATATACTAAATTGTACCTTCCCCAAAATATTCAGAGAGATGACAGTCACTCCATAAAAGTTTATGAAACAATTTTCATTCTGGAGACTAGAGGCCAGAAATATGCACTTTAGGGTGTGTATGGTCTTGTTTGTCACAGCTGTATGTAGTGCTTTTATATTAGAGTGACTTATGCTCCTGGAGAAGGAGCCTGTGGATGGTTATCCCTTCAGCTCTTCCTGCCAGCTGGGCCTGCTGAGCTCAGAGCTCTGATAGATAGTCTAAAATGGCACCACCACATCAAGACCTGTAGCTTCACTTCCTCGCAGCTTTTTGTACTCTTACTTGGGTGTCTAGGGACCAAGAGATTAATAAAAAGGATTTGCAAAGGTGCCCTGGCTACTGCACAAGGAATGAAACACGTGTATTCTTTTCTCCACTTCACATTTACATTATTAATTTGGAAGGAAAAACATGGAGTCCAGAAATATCTCTCAAGTAGTTATGAAGATCCAATGACTTATTAATAGAACTGGTTCACTTTCTTACCACAAATATTCTTCCTATCAAAAAATGAAATTTTGTTGATAAGAGTCTGTTTTTTTCATGAGAGGATGGTTAATTGAAAGTTTTTATAAGAAAAATACCAGGAAAATAATAGTAATTCCAATATAAAATCCACTTTTTTACATTTATATTAGATATACTTAACGTTTTCTGTTAGGAAAAAAAAAAAGAAAATGCAATGTTCCCTGAAAAAAATGAAAACATTTCTAGTTACTAGAGATGTAAAGTTTTTTTCCTCCACTGTAAATACATGAATGCTATGTTGACAAGCTTCCTATAAACATTTCTTATTTACAGTGTCACACAAAAGTATTGGGACTGACAGCTCTTTAATTTGAAAAGGGCTCAACAATACAGTCCCAGATACATTTCTGAAATGCCAAGACGACGAAATGTAACCACATCCTGTTGAATATCTTTGGGTAGTAATGACAATGTGAAAAACTTTGAGAGGATGTATCCCAATTAATTAACCTCTTCGACCAGCTTCCTTTATGTTTGGTGCCAGTTGCCATATGGAACTTCTAAACTCTTCCCTGATCACAGGTGGAGAATTTGCTAGGTATGCTGCTGTTACTTATCTGAAAGGTAAACCTGAATGTTTTTCAAAAAGATTTTTTCAGGTCCTACTCACTAACAAAATGTATCTTTCAGACATCAAGTTCAAAATAATTATCTATTGCCAATCAAATGTAACGCATTTTACTGATGCAGGTGAACCAGAATGGTCAAAATAAGAATAAATCTGATTTTTTTTCCACAAAGTGCAAACTGAATCAACTATTTTCTTAACAAAAAAAATACATAATAATGGTGTGCCACTAGAGGTTTTCTTAGAAGATTTTTAAAGTCCTCTAAGTCTTGGTATTTTCACTTGTCCCATTCCTTCCTGGCTGGAAATTTATCTTTAGGCTAGTGTTCTGTCAGTCTTGTCCCCATTTCAGCCAAAATGCCAAAAAAATCTGTAAGTCACATGAGAGCAAACCCCAAAGCTCTACCTGACAGTCAGGAAAACAACTA
>JAOXNG010000026.1:54165660-54183746 GCA_028566535.1 Scolopax minor | reverse complement strand
CCCTCTGCCTTGCGGTTTTTGGATGAAAAGGCATGACTAAATTCCTGTGCAACACCTTTTCAAAGTCACCAAATTATCTCTTTTGATGTATTTACATGAGTTACAGGAGTGCCACATTTGACAAGGATGATTCACCAATAGTGAGAGACGGAATAAGCTACAACAGCCAAATAAACTTTTCAATACAATAGTGAAATTTTAACAAGGGTTGCTTGAGATCCTTCTTTTGTTCATTTTTCTAAGTTGTATTTATTAAGCATATTGCCTAAAACTGTGTTGCTCTTCTGAGTAAATGCACAGCTTCATTTAAAGGGTAAAGGCACCAATAAAGCCTGTTTTCCCCTGATATGACCAGGAATGATTATATGATGCTTGCAGAGCATTCAAAGCTAGACAGTTCCTAACAAAGCAGACATTTGGGGAAACAGCATGTGCTGTGAATCTTTGGGCTGGTAAGTATAATAACAAACACTGCAGGCAAAGTTGGTAGAAAAGGAAAATAAATTAATCTGTCCTCAGTCTAGTCTGGAGGTGGCTCAACTGTGGAGCTCTGCAGTCACAGCCTCTCTGTGGCAGTTGATGGTGAAGTTGTCACACTGAAGGGACTGCAGCTGTGCTGAGACAGTTACCAGACTGCATGCTCCCAACAGGAGTTGTTCTAGTGTGCAGAATGTCTCTAGTTATATTTCATATGGTCAGATTCTGAGCGGGAGATATTTCTTAATCATGACTTCCTTTTTTTTTTTTTTTCCTCAGGGTCACAGCCAGGAAATTCCTCATTCACATCAACATGAAACATTCCTTCCAACTGCAGATACTCATTCAGACCAGCCTACAGGAACGAGAACTTCAGCTGGACAAAACACACTTAAATTTCTTTGAAGTACTGCAGTCTGAAAAATTCTGTTCATTTGATTATATAAAGTTGCTGTCTCCTCTAACAGCACAATGGAAGAGGAAGCTTTGGGCCATGGAGGTGCAGTTGGATCCAAGTCTAATGTTTAGACAATGTCTTCTGCTTATTTAATAATAGACACAGTTGAATCAGTTCTTTGCCTCATTAACTTTTCTTTGACAAAATTTACTTGACATACTCTGCTTAGAGTTGTGCTTTGGCTCTCTAATAAACTTTTATTTCAGACTCATCAGGGAGTGTGGGACATTAAAGCAAGCACATTTACAGTTGCATTCTCCTATTGAGAGGCTGCTGGCCTCAGTTTTTATATCTCCAGTTTTAATTTCCTTTGAATATCTCATATGGCTGGATTCTAGATTCTATTGAAATACTTCTTTATGATGGAGGAGCAGACTAGATGATCTACAAATCCTGTCTCATTTCAAAATGCACACACTTGACAGCCTGTGCACTTAAGGACATTACCTTGAGAACATTTTTGATTTATTCATGAGTGTTGTGCGTTACCAACAAGTCCATGGAATTGTTTGGTGTCTAGTAAATTATAACCAAATTTTTGTTAGGTTGCATGCCAGGGTCAACACGGTGAAGATGGACACTTTTCTCCTGCATGCTATATCTATGCAATCCTGAGTTCTATCAGCTATGACAGAATGGTATTGTGAGCCACAATTAATTTCCTTTACAATAGTGCGGATAACTTCACGGCTCATTAGACTGATGATTTCATTCTGAATTGTTGGACTTGTGTAATCTTGTTTTCTCTTCAGCTAGCTTCCCAGGGTCTCATTGTCATTGCTGTGAAGCTTCAGTAATTCAATAAAATTCTCCTCATCAATCTGATGGTCATGAATTACCAAGCCTTGTCTACTCTAGTAATGTACGGTGAGTATTATTTTATACAGTGAGAAAAACTGATCTCCCATCTAACATTTCAGCTTGCTTTATCCCCCAGACATGCTGGAAACTGTGACATTCTGATATTATAATCAAACAAAAACAATTTGGTGTCAATGTAAACAAGTTATTGGCTAGAATATTGATGAATAGGGGAACTTTGGCACTGAAGTGGACTTCTCTTCCACCACTACTGGCTTGGATTCCTTCTCCCACTGCAATGAGTAATACTTAGTGTCAAGTGGTACAGCTCTGGCATCAGAAGTAAGGCACTCACTGATCACATAACTCTGTATGGATGGTGAATTTGTGATATCTCACCAAAGGACTTAAGAAACAGCCATGGATGTCCTGGTTTGAGGTTAAACAGAACCAATTTTCTTTTCAGTAGTTTTACTTTTCCGCTAATCCTCTTCTAACTAACTGAACTCTCTGAAATTAATGGAATATTTGTGAGACACTGGCTGCTTCTAGCAGAGATAAGACCTGATCATTTCTAATTTATGCCCAAGGAACAGTATACAGAGAGGCTTGTGCTTATTCTTATTGCTATAACACCCAAGGTCAGGTAACTTTGTTATTTGCCCCATTGGAGGGTTGGAAGCAGAAAAGAGTAGAGGGGTCACTCCTGTGGGGAGGAGCGGACAGGACAGGTGACCCAAAACTGGCCAACAAGGCATTCAATCCCAACTGCATCACACTCAGTATCAAAGCTGAGGGATCAAAGAGTCAGCCTCTTTCTTCAGTAGCTGGTATTTGAGGAGGACTATGTTTATCTGCCTTTGGTCCCAGTCCATGCATTCCTGAATCCAGATCAAGAGTCCAGTTCCTGTCCAATCCTGAGTTCAGTCAGACTTTAGCAGTGCCTGCTGGTGGCAGGATAGCCATCCTGGAAGCTTGATATGGTTTTTTATGTATCATATATATTTAAATTTTTAAATTATTATTTCATTAATATTTTCATTAAAGTAGTTTAGTTTCTTTTTTAACTCAGAGTTTCATTCTCTCTCTTCCTCCTTTACCTGAAGGGAGATGCTCTCCCTCCTCTGAAGGGAGAGAGGTCAGAGAGCATCATCTGTTGTTCATTTCACAGGCCAGTCCAGCCCAAACCATGGCAAAGGAGAAGTAGAAATCAACAAGACACAAACATAAAAACACTTTATGAATATTTTTAGAAGATAAGGATAATAGCTATTTCTAGTAATCAGAAGCTTGAAGAGTATTTGCTTGCCTGTCTGCCAAAATATGATGTCATGACATTGTTTTTGGACTATGGTACTTTTATGAATGACATTAAGGTGGCTTGTATTCAGATTTTCACATCTCCAAAAAACAGTCTGAAAGATAGTGGGGAAGGATGAGAAAAAGTGAGAACCAGAACAATTTTCATTAAAAAAGAAGAATGGAAAACCAAATGCATATTGTGGTTATCTGCTGTTAAACTAACATTCAGATAAGGGGATGTATGAGTTTTTCTTTTACACTTCTCATCAGAAACATTGAACTGCAGATGGTACATGAGCCAAGAAGCTTGTCATGCATAACTTGCTTAGAACTATTAGGTCTGTTAATACATGTAGAGTTTAAGTTAGTAGTTGAGAATAAGACTTTGCTTGTGTTTTCATTATTCATCTATTTGTGTCTCAGTTCTCACCGATGAACAAGAACTAATATATCCTTATCACAGAAATTTTTAACAAAGGTAAATCAATAAAAATTTAAAGTATTCACATATTAAAGTGATGAGATGCCTATACATGCCTAGGAACAAGTCTAAAACCAAGAGCTCATTTCAGTGTCACTTGTGAAGAGCCTAACAAAAAAGTGCATAATGACAAAACGCTGTGTTTGATAACATTTTGACCTGGTTTCAGCTGGGATAGAGTTAATTTTCTTCTTAATAGCTGCTGTGGTTTGTATTTAGTATGATAATAATGTTGATAGCATATTGTTTGAGCTGTGGCTAATTAATGCTTATACTAAGTCAAAGACTTTTTCAGCTTCCCATAGAAGCTGAGAGGGAGAGTGGCCAAAGGAATATTCTGTATCCTGGATGTCATGCTCAGAATATAAATGGGGTTGGCCAGTGGGCAGGAATTTGCAATCACTGCTCAGGACGGGCTGGGCAATCGATCATCCAGTAATGAGCAAATGTATCACTTCACAATTTTGTATATTCTTCTACCATTATTATTATTTTCTCTTTTGTGACTGTTTAATTAAACTGTCCTTACCTCAACCCATAAGGGTATTTCTCCTTTTTCTCCCTGTCGTAGGAGCAGGGGGGTGAGATGTGTGTGAATGAACAACTTTGTGGTTCTAGTTGCAGGCTGGGGTTAAACCATAAGCTATTTCAAGTAAAACACCTTATATGATATGACATGAGTTGTGCAGCATGGATTATGAAGATAATCTTATTCTGGTACATCCTGTCTTCTGACAACTTCATATCATAACATCACTGTCTTTCACTGTCATAGTGAAATACTTGAGAGCTTCCAAGAATTGGAGGAAAGGAATTAACAAATGAGAAGTGAGAAGGCTTTGGATCACACACTTTAAACTTTTATGTTATAGAACATAAGAAAATACTGTTTAGAACACATAAATAAACAAGATTATAATTACATTATATTTAGCATCTAACTACATTTTGCTGTGTTTCTTGAGTTACTGTGGCTTATTCTTGAATTTATGTACTAATATGTAAATACATCACTGAAGTTTCACTTTCATATTTAACATGTATTTTTAAATCCAACTACATTCATCATAATACTTCTTTCACAGTAAATATTTGAATTATAAAGATTATTGGTACTTAAATTATAAATACAAAACCAAATAACCATACACTGAAGTTTGTAAAGACTAATTATAGCACTTTTTGGCATGTTTCAGCTAAACTGCCATTGATTCAATATTCTTTTGGATTATATCCAGTGTACATACAGTGGCAATTGCAACATGGTACCAGCAAGTTTATTAGAGCATTTAAATTCTGCCAAACTCATAGGGCTAAATCTTGAATTTAGCTAGAATGTTTTTATAGTATATTGTTTATGCAAGCTCTTTCTATCGCTGAATTAGATACCAGTTGGAAATACCAGTTTGTAGACAATCTTCTGATAGCTAAAGGTGGTTTCACAGCCACCGCACCAGTTTCATGCATGGGGACGTGCTGGGAAGAAATACAGAAATCTCAGATAAATCTGAAGTGGCAGCATGAGACCAAGAAGGCTCTTGCTACTAAATTACTGGCTGAAGCAACTTTGCTCTTAACCCTGCCCCAGACACTATGAATGCACAGGCAATGACTTTATACCTTCACCAAGAGAGCGATGGACAACACACAGACAACAAAGTTAATGGAGACAGGTTAGTAAGTTGTAAGAAGTCTACATAATACCAGTATCTGCACAATGCTGGTGTGAGGAGGTGTGTACAGAGTGCTCCCATGGAGGCAAGTGGGAGCTTGGTAGCTGCAGCACGTTCTGAGGATGGCTGGTCAGAAGAATGTAAAAGGATTCCTGTTTTTTTCATTTAAATCTTACAGCAATTCTTTCAGTTCTGCTGGTGCTTCTGCTCATAAATGTGACTGGGCTTGATAAAGCAATTGGTGTATTTCCAAGGCTTATTGGAAAATCTATTCAGATTACTATTTTACTATATTAAAATCTATTCAGTTTTACTGTTCTCTGGTGCAGAGTTCTATGATGATCAATGTGGTACGAGAATCTACCAACTTTGATATGAAAAGACATTTTATTTCATTCGTACAAGGCTGGTGCATATTTTTTTTTAATCCATACAACACTAAGAAGTCTTATAAAGGATTTTTTTTTTTATTTCTGTATAATTTTGATTTTTAGAAAAAAAGAAGAGATAGAGGATTTGATTCTTTTGGGACTTCTTCAATGGTTTGTCAACTATGTTCTCAGCTATCTTAGTAATTCCAGACATTTTAACACAAGTTTAAAATGTTTTATTGTGATCTTAGTATCTCAAATTACACTCTCCATGGAGCACAGTCTTTTAATACTGTAGCTAAATTGTTGTTCACATCAGGAAAAAGGGCCCTGCCTGTTTCATTTGATGTAAATGGAAGACTGGCCACGGCTTGCACTTTGACATTTGAAAATACTGGGTAGAATTTTGAAGTTCTACACCAAAAGTAGATGTATTTATGTCTAGTAAATTACAGATATTTTAAATGTATTTTATTAAAGAAATTCTTCACTTTATATTTCAGTTCTGTGACAAATCCATCACAGGCTTTTTATTTTTCATATCAGGGACATGAGATCAGACTTGTATCCCTGATATGAGACTGAGATTTACTGCAGATTTCTAAAGCAAGTCTATATGCCAAAATGTCTATTTGCATTAGATCTTTCTGTAATTATTGAAGTTAGGTTTTACAGTCATCATGCTCAAAAATAGTACATTTTTTTTACTGGAGATGAAGGTTTTTTGGGCACAAGACTTCTCTAAGAGCAATACAAGTCATTTATGTTTCCCCCCGTAGCAAACTGTATTTTAGGCAGCACTCAACACTAATTTCTGCATGAAGTTTAAATATGTTTTTGATTTTAAAAGTTTTATTTTTACATGTGTTTAATTTTTGTGTTTAATTACAGTGTTTAATTTTTGATTGCTTGAGATGCTGCTTCTAGATCCTCATTGTCCAGATACTTCTCCATGGATGATCTTACTCAATTACATTCTCATAGCTACAATGCCCCCTTCCACAGGAAAGGAAAGAGTACACATTTTTCTGAGCATCTTGAGCTGCCATAAAGCAATCAATTCATTTGCTACAGGCTTTTTTCAAAATCCTTTTGGTTGTTGTCTGTTCCACTCTTAAGACAGGTATGACAGTCATTAAACAATGGCTCGTGCCCCAGAGGGAAACAATGCAGGCTGTAGGGGAGAGACCCCTTGATGTTAGATATTACTTCCTGTGAACTACGGTCAGCGATGGTCTGGGGCATGATGGGAAGCTTAGCAGCATGACTTCCAGCTCAGACTTGAAAGAAGATAGAGAAAATTTTGAACACGTTTAATAGCAAATTTCCCTCCAGCAAAGGAGAAAGCATTAAAGTGCTTATTTGGGACATGTGCAAATCAACTTACATGATGAGAAGAGGTAAGTGACCTTGGAATTATGCATCATGTCATGAATGCCTTTGTGACTGAGATAGGGAAACTGTCTCAGATCTGTTAGAGAAATGGGAGTCAACTGAGAGATGCCATC
This sequence comes from Scolopax minor, assembly GCA_028566535.1. Classification (NCBI taxonomy): domain Eukaryota; kingdom Metazoa; phylum Chordata; class Aves; order Charadriiformes; family Scolopacidae; genus Scolopax; species Scolopax minor. The sequence continues at coordinate 54,176,676 of JAOXNG010000026.1, read as the reverse complement.
GGAGATGTAATATGATCAAAATGATGGACGGAAACTTTTTGTGTTGACATGTATGGGACAAAACTCTGTTTGCTACAGGAAAAATAATCCAGATGTTACATAAAAACATGATTGAAAAACTCCCCAGATAGATAGACAACTGCGTCTAAGAGGTTGTGGAAGCAAAGAAACCCTAGAGCAATTAGGCTTGCAGGTGATCTGGAGGTATGAACATATCTTGGAGAGCTAGGAGGAGATATCAGGAAGGCAGTTCAGATTTGGAAGATGGAGCATTACTGACTTTGTAAGGAAATCTTTGTAAGGAAAGATGATTTCTACAGAGAATAAAATGATGACTATGTTATGGCACAGAATCCATTTTAACTCATTTTACTGGATACAGAATTTCAAAAACTTTTGCCTGCTAATGGAATAGTCACATACCAGATTTCTTTTAACAAGCGAAGAAACCATTTTAATTGTAATAGTTTAATCCAAGAAGCGTCTTTACCATGTAATTTTTCATACAATGTCATTGTTTAATTTTATTTTCCATGTTAAGGCTAAAGGAAAAGAATTTGCCAACCATTCTAGTCTATCAACCAACCATAAAAACAGCCAGGACTTAAAACCTGTGTTTTCCAACTTTGGACATACAGTTCTCTCCTGTTTCTGACTCTGCATTTTCTCAGCTTAAATTTCAAGCCCTCTTGCTAAGTGACCTACTAAAAGTCCTTGTCACTCCATATCTATTTTGTTCAATACAAACTGAACTGAAATCACCTCTGTGCACCTTAAGCCAGCCTTACAGCTACAAGAAAGGCAATTCTTCAGGACACAGACTACATGATATCCCTGTTACTAAGAGCATTTCCTCTAAGTTGTAGGTAAGATATGTAACAGTGAACAGTTCACAGTGGGGTGGTCTGAGCTACATTTACTCTTGGACCAACTCAAGTAAAATCAACCTACACATTGCTGTTTTCAAAAGTGCTACTAGAACATAGACTGCAGGTTTGAGGCTACATATATACAAGCATTGACATAGTAGGTCTTACTTAACTAGCAAAACAAAACGTGATTCAATGGAGAATTTCAGCAGAGACATCATTGCTAGTAGCCATGATCTGTACGTCCTATAGCCATACCAATGGCTCACATAATTGCTGTAGGGAAATTTACATCCACCAGGGGACATGTAAAAGGCACAAGTCAGCCTGAGCTGTAAGAGACAAAATTCCACGTTTTGGATGGTTAAAAAGTCTTTGATGTTCTACATGAAGAGAAAATACGTGGAGACCAAATACATACTCTCCAAATTTGATTCAATAAAGCTGAAACTTTCTGCCTTGCCCTTGGCCTCACAGTGCATCCCACATTAAAACCATTCAATAAAATTTGATACATTGCCAACTGTTGCCTGCCTGAAGATTAAACTACTTAAGTTTTCAATTACCTGTGATATAATACAACAAAGACACAAAAGTAATGTCCTTAACCTTCCAGCTGAGCAATCAAAAAAAAAAAAAAAAAAGGCTATTTACACTGGAGGAAAGCTTGAATAAAGAGATGGGCTTTACGCTGTGTCCTTAAGGTCAACAGAGGAGGACTTGTTCTACCCATATAGCTTTCCAGTAAAACTGTGTCAGTTTGGGGCATGATTTTAAACATATATAACCCTTGACATTGATGAACTTCTTCCACTATGAAGATACTTGATCTAAGCAGAGCTGATACAGCTATTTCAATGCAAGTGTAACTCGCTGACGAGTGAATGCACTGTATCTTGTGCAGAGATATCTGAGCTAACTCTAGCTGGAGGAAGTCAAAAAAGTGTATCTGTGTTAAGACAGCACTGAGCCTTCTGAGGGATAGTTATAGGAAGCCAGCCACAGAATTGTGATAATGTGGTTATGCTCTTTCTGGGCTTTAACGTCTGCTTTAAATTAATGCTGCTCTGTGGACAAACTTGCACACTCAGAATTAATGAGTTGGTCTCTACTGTGGTTCTGACTTTCACAATATAGACTTAATCACTGCTTTGATCCCTGTAGATCTGATCCTTGAACTAACAAGAATAATTTTCCTTCTGTTTCTCCTCACTGGCTGTAAAGGAAGGCAAGATAATTTGTTCAGCTGGAGAAATTCACATTGCAAATACATTACTTGAGATGAATCCTATTTTTAATGTTTTGAGCAGAAGAGTAATATAGTACGAGTAGGATCTTAATTCCAGTATAGCTACATACCCATCATTAGGATAGTATCATAACAGTATGCAGATCTAATTAATCAAAGTGGTACAATTTCTGCATGCAGAAGATGCAGCCCCAGCTGCCCTTGGAATATGGAGAAGAAAACTCCAGAGTGAGAGGTCTGGTGAGAATGTGATGTTCTTGTGTGCAGCTAAAACTACTAAATCCCTGGGTCTCAGCTATTCTCAGGAGACTTGCAGCAGTGCATGAGGAGAGAACACGTACCTCAGGTAGTTAAGTCTCAGATCATGTAAAGCTCTCAAAGTGAAAAAAGCATGCTAATTTGCACTCTGAAGGGAAGCAGTAACTAAAGTTCTGGTGCAGTGTGATTCTTCTGACCAGTTTGTCTAAAGAAGCGGGTCACTGCATCTGCACCAGCTGGAGCTTCTGAGTGACTTTCAGGAGCATAATATGTTTAGCAAGCAGCATGGTAATCTAATCAGTGAATGGAAAAGCATGACTGTAGGCAAAATGTGGCAGAATGGAAAGAACTTAAAAAAGGAAAAGAAAACTAACTTCCCTCAGTTTTTCTGAACCTGTATTTGTTTATATATTTTCAGGGTTATAATTAATTTTATTTCTATGTTATAAATCTCACTGCCAAACATTTTAATACCATATCAACAGCAACCTTAAGTAACATTTTATCTTACCAGTTGTATATTGCTGCATTGTAAATTGCCACTTCAACAGGAGTTGAAGAAAAACATGCAAAGCATCTGTCTTTATTTGCAGTTAACTCCAATCTGCAGACTCCTTACTTTGGTAAGAGTCCTAAAAGCAGCTCCTGCTGAAGTCATGCACTATGATTGAATTTTGTACATTTTCAAAGTCATAGCAAGTTGTCTGAAGTAGCAAGCTGACATCCCAACGAAAAGACTGAGTCATTTATTCAGTGGAGAAGCAACTAAATATTGCAGAGCATGACAATTTTGTTGAACAGTGCTTTCAAAATGCTTTGAACATCTGACTACTTTAATGTCAAGCATGACACTAAAAATTATGAAATAATTGTAGATGTAAAATTAATTAATTAATTAATATATCTTCTCTAGCTATTAATTATCTTAGTAAAGGTAGTGGATTGTCCTTAAGGGCTCTTATTTAGATTTTATCTTACTAGGTCTAGCAGAGAGAACAACATTGACAAAAATGTAATGCCTGTCTCAAACATAAAATCAAATTATCCATCCATCCTAACACAGAGTGCAAAAAGGTCTTCTACTTAATTCATTTTTATTTTGTAGTAATTTGTAGCAAGCCAACAGAACCTCTGCTGAAAGTGTTGGACCAACCTCCACACATGATACAATGGTGAAAATTTAGAATTACTGCCTTGAAATCAGAGAAGTTTCAATTAATTAAATTTAACATGTGCAAAGTGTATTTTGGCCTGTTATCTTTTTGCAGTAAGAGGAAACTTCAGAGAGCTTCCCTGTTCTGCACTGTAAATTCCTAAATCATTCTGTACATTGCAAAGGAAGGCAGCATTTGGCATATTGGATCAAACTGATGGTATAAACTTTATATCAAAGGCAATAGCTTTTAAAGCTTTAAATAGCTTTAAAGAAAGGTAAAAGAAACTGTGCAAAGAAGAGGTATGGCATAACCTGCCACAAGGTCAGAAATATGGGGAAATACAGGAAAAATGTATATATATAAAAAGAAAGGGAATAACTCAGTAAATGTATGCAAGGACATTAACTCTCTTTTCTAAAGATATTTGAAAATGCATCTATGCAATATAAAATATCAACACTAACCCCTTGTATTAAATATTTAGAGTAAATTCTCTATCTAAAAAAATGCTGGGTACTTCTTTTGCATCCAATGAATATTCATTGGGAAGTTCATTGGTGGGTGCCTATTCAAAACTGAAAGATCAAAAGGGAACTGTGTCAATTTTGTCCTTTTCTGGGTTGACTGCTATTTTTTGATGTAATAAATTGCCAATTTTAGAAGGGTAAAGAACAGAAATGGAAACGAGTATGCCTTTCAGGAGACTTTTGACTGTGCCATTATGAATAGTCTCCAAACAAACAGCTTGTTGCAAGCCATTCACATAGTAGATAGACATCCAATTGTTAGCCATGCAAATAGCCATATCCAATGGTCAGACAGCTGTTAGCTGGCTCTTAGAATGATTGGTAACCAGACTGTCGTAGAACTTACTCATGCCTACAGGCTGCTGGGTCTCATCTTTTTCTAAAATCTTATTAATAAATTGAACACGTTTTATGGGATCACCCATGTCTATCGCCTCCCTTCTCACCGTCTCAGTAACAAGTACAAGGCAAAACCAAAAAAAAGAACAAGTAGGAAAAACATGTTTACAGGCTACCTTTATAGACCAGAGTTTTATCCCCGTAGGAATATCATAGGTAAAATTTGAGCCCATTTTGTGCAACCTTTGCAACACCTTTGTGCTTCTCAGTGTAAGTATCTTATACAGGCACACACATACACACAGAGACACACTCACGTGTGCTTCTTATACACTTATACACATTTTCTTAATCTCAAAGCCATATTCTCAAAATGCATACACTAGGAGCAAACTTAGATTTTTAAAGATTTATGAAAACTGCCACTGATATTTAGGAAAGTCCTTTACAAGTGCTTTTCTAGAACACTGGGCAACGGTGCACTCTTTTGATTGTGGATGGTTTTTCATACCTTGATGAAGTTTCATGTGTTGCCACAAGAATTTTCCTAATGTAAATTAACTCAAAATACTTCAGATAAATTTAAAAAAAAAAAAAAGGAAGCTGAAAGTTCACTAGACTTTCATGCTCCTGGTAGAGCCCAGGACTGCTCAAGTGTGGTGGAATTCTTTAGCTGGACTGTCCATCCTGTTTGCAGGACTTGATCCATAAGCCAAATTGTAACCAGTACTGGGTTTCTCTCACTTTTATGTAATCAGCTGTTTCTGACATTTTGGTAGCTGATACTCATTTAATAAAATTGATGGTGACTGGGTATAGGTAATCTAGTCCCTAGCTTCCTCCCACCCATTCTCCTAGACTCTCATGACCTTATCTTTCTCTTCCTTGGATGAAGCCTTCATGTGCTGACTCTTCACTCTTCTTTCTGTTGCACCAGGCTGATGGTGTCTCTTGAAACATTGACACCTTCCCTTCCAGCTCTGGCAAAACCCAAGTGTGTTGGTGGAATTCCATTAATTCTCAGAAGACATTAACATGTCTCTGCACTGTGTTGCTTCCTCAGATCTCTCACTTCTGGAGGATCTCTCACTTCATATTATCCTGAACAGGCTCTCTATGGAGCCAACACAGCTTTGGGAAACAGCTTCCTGATTCTGTACTGAATCTTGTGATTGTATCATCATTGAAAGCTACAGCACACAGTGGCATACTATGAGGAAATTTATCTCTGAAGCTAAAAAGAAATACTGTGTGCAAAGCAACGCTTACAAAGCTATTTTGCTGCTGGCTTTAGTGACAACCACAGCGGAGATATTCATGTAACAAAGAACCAGGCTTTTTGGAGAGCATGCTCCCACCCTCCCAAGAGATGCTCCTGTGGGGCTAAGGCTGCCACAGAGGCAGCATCATGCAGAACTCTACACCAAGGGCTGTGCCCAAGTAAATCGCCACAATACAACTACAGTGATCTGAAAAACTAACTGCTTTCACCAAAGAGCTCTGATATTCCCTCTGAGCAGCCCGCCTCGCCAAGAAATCTCTAGCACCAAGTCTTCCTCTGTGAGGTTCTGGCTGGTTTCCTACACCACCTTTGCAGCACAAGCCTCCAGCTGCAAGGTTTACCGTAGCCTGTCCTAAAATAAAGTAGCAAATTTAGTACTTCAGAATTGTCCAAAATACACAATTAAATCATCACAGCATTTTATTAAATCAAACCTTTAGGATTATGACTGTGCAGTTCAATGCAAAGCAATTAAAAGCAAGTGCCACAGAAGCCATTGCCAGTGCTGTGCCCACATCGACCAATATATGCAAAAGCCTGCGACTCGTGAAGGTACAGTCATAGGAAAAAAGAAAAATGGAACAGAACCAGAAACCAAACTCCCACATGTTTGCATTTTTCAGCTAATCTTGCCAATAATAGCTCAATTGTTTCCTTTCAGAGAACTGCAGGGAGAGTTAATTATCAAGGTAAAATTTAATGCTTTTAAGGCTGGGGGAAAAAATAAAAAAACAAACCTTCCTTAATTTCCTAGCCTTTAGTGCAAAGACTGAACTTGGAACCACAGATCTGAAAGCTATCACTCTCCTTTTTTCTTTTTCTTTTTCCCAGGTCACCCACCATCACCACAACACACCAGCTCCCAAGAAAAAAAAAAAGCAGTAATTTCTGTGTCGCTGACGTAACTTTTCTTCTACTAAGAGAGGGTCATTAAAATCAAGAAAAAGCCTTGACTCTTCCATGCCTGTACTGAGTGAAAGTGCCATCCACAGACAACTGGTCTTGTATTTTGGTCTCCATTCCTGCAAGAAGGCAAGAGTCTGCTAATTCCTGCACTCACTGACAGGGCTTTTAAGCTGTCTTGCATTCAGGTCATTTATTCGAGTGCTCCAGACAGTGGAACAAAGATGTGGCAGACGTAGCTTCAGTTTCACATGCAGTGTGTGATGGACAAAGCTGCAAGACACTCACTATGGTGAGCTGGTACCACGCTCTCAGACTCATCACAGTAAGACCCAAATCACATGAGACATCAGACAGCTCAGAAACAAGAAAATAAGAAATATTTTTTTCACATTTTGGTTCTAGATTTAAAACCATTAAACCACTAAACCTGTAGAGCTGAGAAACTAACCTACAGTTATACACTAGCAAATTCAAGAATGTAGATGGGGTTCTGAGGCTGAGCTGTGTTTTATTTCTGCCCACATGTCACTAGCTCTGGTGTGATATGTCATACTGAATAATAAAAAAGGCAGCAGATTTCTACTTTCTACTGAAAAAGAAAGAAATCTTACCCATGTTCTCAAGCATGCCGTCTATGGAAACAAACAAGTAAACAGTAAAATAATTATAACAATAGTAGTTCTTAAAATGATTCCTTTATTTATGATTAACAAAACATGATGGAGAGCTGTCATAAAAAAAAAGACAGAGACCTAGTCTCCTGAGACACCCAAGTGCATTTCCTGATCATGTCAGTAAGAATAAACAGCCCTGTGCAAAACCTAAGGAATTTACTGGGGCTTAAGTGCCTCTGTCATATAAGAAAAGATTACTTACAATTACATGTTTCACATACAAAATGAAGAAGAGAAAAGGAAGAGAAGAATCAGTATGGCAAAAACATGAAGAATATTCACAATATTTACAAAAGTAAACTCAAATTCAGAATTATACTACATTTTTTTCTCTAAGTTTTCATGGATAAATGAAAAAGTTAATATTCCTGACCATTCTATGCAGGAGAGCTGCATAGAGCAGGGTCTTTTTGCTGAAAAAAAAACTGATTGTGCAAGAGATCTCAATTAATCTGCTTTCAGCAAATGGGAAATTGCATGAACAGAAGGGGTTGCTTGCATCCTAAATTTTGTTGTATTTCATTCATTCTTAGCCCATTCTATGTTTTCTCAACAGTTCAGTATGAAAAGAAGCAATCACACAAAAACACAGATTGGGCAACAACTGGTTTTCTGCAGGACACATATTACTAATTTCGTGCAACTGCACAACAGCTAATCACCATGATTTGTAAATACAAATAGGTGTTTAGCCTGCAAAGTATCCAAATTAGTCCTTCCACATTGTTCAGCTTTGCTAGACCTCAAGGAAAACCTGGTGATCAGCTCTGGGCACCATACGAGGAACAGCCTAGAAAGCTTCACAGTGCTCTGTTTCGTGTCCAGACAAAGCCCTTATCAATCAATCCGCCAAAAGATATAGAGAGAGCTGACCCCAGCTGAGGCAAAGAAACAGAACAGGCCATGTCGCTAAGTCAATCCAAACCCTATTTCCTAAAACCACTAACAATCAAAATAAAGTCCCTCTCTGCAATCCCAAGTGAACTGGTTTTGACCCAAGGACAGCCTGTAGTTCAAAACTCAACAAAACCAACTTTTTCTACTACTACTACAAATGCAATGTCCATTGTGCTATACTTGCCCAAGGACCTCAGCAATATAGCTGTGCATCAAGCAATTGTTAAAGCCTAACTTCTCAAAATGATCAATTACCACATGGCATATAAGATAAAATACAGAATTTCAAGACAAAGAGCGAGGGCTCCAGTAACATTTTATAGCCAGGTAGGCAGTGAGATGACTGCTGACATCCAAACATCTTTGTCAATCACTTCCATCTAAGAAAAACAGAAGAAGAAATTATTTTAATACACCTTCAGGAAGAAAAGATCTATTTTTAAATTCAGAGTTAACAAAGTCACTCTTATATTTGTGAAATATTTTAGGCATAGGAAATTGAGTCCATGGTCTTAACAGTGTGAAGATGTTTAAAAAGCAGCTATAAGAAAACCCCCCTTTTTTAATATACATGCTCTGCATGTGACATCCATATTAGCTCTGGTTGCTTTAGGGATTAAAAATACTTTTCTACTCATTTACAGCTCTTTGCAATGCAAAATCTGGTGTAAAACGAAAGCAGGAGCTAGACTGTTTCTGGCCCATACACCACACCATTAGACCTGTTAGTTAAACTGCAGTTGCAGAGCTGCTATTCCTGGTTGGAATGTGTGAGCCATGAAAAACATGGCCTGACATTCAATTTATAGGGTTGGCACGTTGGCATCTGGAGACAGGGCAGATTGTTCATAGATGATGCATACTTCAGCTAAAAGTCATTAAATGGCCTTGAGAAAGGAATGCCATTTTCAAAGAACCAGTATTCAGATTTTTGTCACATATTAAGCATTCCTTTAACCTACAAAGTTTCCTCAGATGTGTTTTGGGGTTTGTTTTGGGTTTTTTTTTTTTTTTAAATCTTATTTTCTAGAAAGGAGCTACCAAAAAAGCACATTGGCCACAATTTTCTATTTAGACAATAATCCAATAACTGCTAAAATAGGAAACTGAACGTACAGCTCTCTAGACACTGGTCTGCAGTACACAGTTCTGTGAATCTAAAGTCATCTGTTACATGAAAGAAATACTTTATCAGATAATTAAACTTCTTACTCTGCACTAGGAAAAAAGAGAGTCAGTAAGAAATCAAATCTGGACTGATGTCTGCAGGGACGTTTTCAAATACCTAGTGTCTGTAGAAAATTTACGTGCTTATTACACTTACAAAGGCTCGTGATTTCCTTAAGGACTTGAAATGTTAAATTATTTCTCCTGCTGTAATTTCTAGTTGCCATTACTTTTGACTGCTCCATGAGAATAAACAGGTGACTTTGCTCATTGCTCCAGCTGTGTGACATCATTAGACTGACCAAAATTAATAAATAATGGAAGATTTAACGAGGAAGAAAGAACACAGGAACTGGCTTTAATTGGGATCACTACGTTCTGCAGAACTGAAGGAAGGCGATAATATAAGAAACGGCTTGAGAGGGAAGTACAAAGGAGTCAGGATCTGGCAGGCAAATGTGATGCACATGTGGTGAGGGAGCCTGTCATCCATCTTCCTAGATGGAGATCTCTTTGTTGTTCTGCTGGGACCATTTCTAGATGTTCAGCCTGCAGAGCGTACGAGAAGAAACTCATGCCCATCTAACAAAAATAGTTATGTTCATAAAATCCAAAGAGATGCAGGGACCAGCCCTGAAAACAGGGATGTTCTTGGTTGTCAGGGTAACATGATCACCCCAGACAACACAGACGTCAGCAGGAATCTGCAGCACACATTGGGTACCCAAGAACAGGAGTCTTCCTGCTTCCCTCTTGTAATTAAGCCACAGAGGGATGGAGGTAACTCCCTGCTGCTAAGGTGTGGTTTGGTGTTTTATTGCATGTTAGCAATCCAAGAAAACCAAGAATTTGGAGGATGCTTAGAAAACAGTCTTACTGTGTTACCTATGCAACTTCCCAACAAATGAATCAACAGAGAACAGGAAAACAAAGCAGAACTATAAGGAATGATCCTTTTGTTAAACGTAGCAGTGTTTAGCAAATATGGTCTGATCCAACCGTACACAAAATACTATTCTTTTTATTTTAAGGCAGCGTTCATGTAGCTTTGCTTTCACAGGATCAGATATCCATTGTGAACACCCTCCTAAGCAGTTAATGTACAGCTTTCCAAGGTGTCCAAAATCTACAGCCTGACCTCTGGATGTGTACACTGCCTTCTCCATCAAACCAACAGGCTTCAAATCACCACTCAGCTGCAAATATAGATGCAGATATGTAATGGCATAAATGACCAGATTAACAAATTCGCTTGGTGCCTTGCTAATGAGTCCACAAAACAAATAATGTGAAGTCATATGTCCAACTAAAGAAAAATGGGCAATTTTTGAGGAATTTTTACTAATGAAAGTAGTTACACTTCCTAACAGTCACTGTCCCACAGCATTACCAATGTGCGTTTATAGATCAGTCTTCAACTACAGTCTATTCACAGGGTGTTTTGCACAGGTATTTCCCTGAAAATATTTTTAGAAAGCTAGCAAGCTGAAAAGAATTCCCATGGAGTCAAAAACATTAAATATTCTGAATTTTGACTATTAAAGTTGATGAGAACAGCCTCATGGTTTTTTAATCTTACTTTATGTCACTGTTGTTGTTTTCTTTAAAGAACACCTTCCTAAATATATATATATATATGTATTTAAACCACTTCGTTTAAATCCCTCTAGAGGCTTTACCAGCTCTTTAGC
>JAOXNG010000026.1:54153515-54165560 GCA_028566535.1 Scolopax minor | reverse complement strand
CCTGATTCTGTACTGAATCTTGTGATTGTATCATCACTGAAAGCTACAGCACACAGTGGGATCCACATCTCAAAGGTTAATGGTGACATAGGTGTGTTAAATTTTATCTCCTTTGTTTATGAAACAATCTGAGCCTTTGGTTTCTGCTACCTGAGTATTTGAATTGCAAAGTTTTTTAGACTGAGGTGAAGCCCTGCTGTGCATCTTTTAAAACCGCTGATTATTATGAATAACTGGCAGCAGAAAGTTACAGTATACTTAAATAACATTCTGAGTTAGGGTACTCAGTTGAGACAGAAAACAAAATTTCAGTCCTGCAAATGATTACTGAAGACGTTTTTTTGGATTCAGATTGAATCATAAGATTATATAGGTGCACATCTTCCCCATCACAGCACGTTTCTTACTTACAGGGTTATGTTGTCTTTTTCTTTATATATGCTTTCTCTGTTCCTTCTCATCATTTTCTGGCTCAATGACATTTTAATTACGTCAAGTAAATAGGAACAATATCAGCAACAGAACCAGAAGACATGCATATACAGACATCTCACCCCCTTCTCAGGGCTCTGTGTAACCACCTAAGGAGGGCAATCACTGGAAGAATAGAGTTTGTTTCTAGAAGGTAGGCAACTCGGCACAGATTTCCTGTCTCTGGATGAATATTCAAACCAGACCATGTTCTTGGCCTCCCAAATTTCCCAGTGGAATGTGAACAGGATTGAAACACTTGCATCTATGGGTTGCAGTATGTAGCAAAGCTTAGGTAAGGTACAGCATTACATGGCACCATATGCCCACGTCCATTTAGGGGTGACTCTCTGTGTAGCTACTTTACATATCTAAAGTTAGGGCAATCTCTGTACCTCACAGAGATGTTAGAGGTTAAAGATCACAACAGTAACAGAATGATTGAAATGAGATCTAGAACTACATAACATTCCCCCCAAAACATGAACAGTTAAAACAGAATTTGGAAGCCCTGCGATAGTTAATATTCCTCTTGACATTTGTCACTAAACTACTTCTTTCTGAACATCATACATTTAGGAGCTTCTTGGAATGTTGCTGCTAAAACTCTGCCTTGTCCTGTGAGAATTCCAAACAGTCTTATGGACTCTAGACTAACAGGCTTTCTCTCTCATCTAGTACATGAATTGGTTGCTAGTGTTCATCTTATATTTTCCAAAACTACTTGGAATCTGACAAACAATTCCTCAGTTTCAATTACCTAAATATGTCCATTAATCAAAGACTCTTAGCTGGTATTTTCCAGGTTCTCCAGATTTCTTAACAGTGTATCTTTCATTAATTACCACAAAACCTGCTTTAATACTCCTTACAAGGTATCTGATTTTCCTGTTGCCGGATGTGTGTTCACTAGGTGAAAGTTACCATGAAACCATTTAATGGCAGCTTCGATCTCATTGTTTTTTACTAATTATTATTTATGTATCCAGTGCCCCAGGTGTCTATGGAGCTTAACAGGCATTTTCAAAAAAGGCCGTAGCCCAATTAACTAAAACAGTAACCATTAAAAAAAGGTGCAAGTGTTTGGGAAAAGGGCAAGATGACAAGAATGATTGCAAGACTGAAAAGTCACAAATATACTTACTGTAACAAATTAAACTTGCCCATTTACAGCAAAGTAAAATGGAAAGATTGGAACAAAAACTGAAGTGCTTAACACTGGGTGCCTTACTGGAAGCTGAGGGCTTTGGAGAGAGATCTGAAAAAAGGAGAATCATTGTGCAGGGATAAGAAGCATGAAGCAAACAAAAGCATGTGTCCTTTGTGAAACAAAGAGGCGAACGGAAGTAGAATCTGTTGGGCTGCTGGGGGGAAACAGGGTAAGTCAATAGGGGGGTTAAGGCTAACGTTTCCTGGCTAGTGAGGATGAGAAACTATTTGCTAACATCCCTTGCTGTGCTTGGAGCTGCACACTACACAGAGGACATTGTCTGGGCCACAAAAGAATTTACTAACTGCAAGACTGATAGTTTAGTTTTATCCACCATAGTTCTTGCAGCCACCTTTGCCAAACTGCAGCTATGCCAAAGCTTAAGAATAAGTTGACTTCTGATTTCCACCAGAAATTATTGGACTATAGAGGCAAGATCTGCACCACTATTCATTAATTTCTCCACTGCAGTGAATATACATAATAATTAAAAACGTTGCGTAGAATTTGTTGTCCTTCTGCTTGACTTCCTTATGGGTTCTACAAAGAAACTTGTTCTCCTGAGTGAAGATGCAAGGATTCAGTGCTGTTTTCCTGAGCAAACCAGCACTTGGAACTTTGTAGTTGCAGGTTGTCCAAATATTTCTCTCACATTTAAAGCACAGATTCTCTTTTTATGAAAATTTAATCTTTGATGATATGGGAAATTTACACAATTCTGTGCTATTTCTAACTCCTTAGTACCAGTAACAGAGATGGTGTCAATTCTTCAGCTAGTGGAAGTTAAAAGTACTTCTCTTAAGTTTATTATAACTACCTCGCTTAACTGCAGTTCAAAATGTGACTTTTGCCTTCATTTACTGGATTTTAATAATTTCATGTATGTTTATAGAATGATCTCTTGGTTTTGACTTGAGTATGTTAACTGAAGTTTGATTACCACACCAGCCAACCTAAACCAAGAAGGACAGTTAAGGTTGCATTTTTCTAGCAGTGCCAGAAAACTGTAAAAATTCCTGGAGCTGCCTATGCTGTCTGTTTCTTCAGTTATTCTTCCTCATATTCACTAGGACTGTAATATTTGTGTCAGTAAAACATCAATGGAAAAATAAAGCTGTTCCTTGGTTTTGGTTGCATGCACTAGTTAGTAAGATGCATTCCCTGGTAAAATGTTTTTAAGGATGCAGGTGTAGGCTGATCCTTCATGACAATGGTGCCACTTCAATAGTCCCATGTCCAGAAGAGGGTGGCTGCAGGCCAGTATCCAGTTAACTTCCTGGATACAAGGAAAAGCAGGCTAGCTATCTTCTTTTTTAAAAATATACCTCTTTTTTAAGTAGAACCATTAGTTTTTATTGATGGGACTAATGCTTTGCATTTAGCCCAAATTACAATAGGAAAGGAGATGCTTAAGGGTAACTGGGTGATGAAAGGACTACATTAGAGTACAAGTCCAAGGGCTGCTGTTTCCTATTTGTAATGCTGAATCCACATGCAAGTCATATTTAAGCTATAAACGGTGGCGCCTAGGGAGTATACACTCAGATTGCCTTGAGAAACTAAATACTTTTATCAAATCACCAGATGGACTTGTGTTCAAGAAATGCTCTTGAACAACATGGCTTTTCCTATGTGCACCTTTAGATAATAAATGGGGCTTTCAGCAACCTAAACCACTTAATTAACTTGTTGCTCCTGATCTTTCATAGTTTTACTTAGAGATGCTTACTACATGTAATTTTAGATTACAGGTAATTTCACATACCATAGATAATTTCAAGTAGCCTCCACTGGTCTGCCTTGTTTTAATAATCAGAAATATTTTGCAGTTCTACTACCTTCAACCTGTTAGACTGTTAGACTATGGACATCCGTGTTCTCTTATCACAGAAATATCATTACAGTTGGGCAAGTTTAATGCTATAAATTTTTAGCTTCCAAAATAACATGGTTTGGGCACTTGTTTGGAGGAAATTTCATAATAAAGAGACAGGCCCTGGCTAAATGAAAGAAACAGCCAGAGTATGGGATTTTCATCATGGCAGTACAAAGAGACAAGATTTGATTCTCAGGATGTCTCAATGGGGCAATAGTCTGTTTGGGTGAAACAATTTTCATCGTAGTAGGAGGAGCCCTGGTAAACATGAAGATGTTATTGAATATACTTCAAACCATAGCAGCTGAATAGAGTTCTGTTAACTCAGATGTTCTTACTTGCAAAGCAAAGGAAAAGACAGGGTTTTCTGAAACAAGAGAAGAAGAATAGTAGGGATACATGAGTTTAATTACCTCCATGTCTGTATATATATTTGAGGAATATGTCAAATGATCAAGAGGAATGATACAGCATCTGACAATGATTATGGCTTTGGAGGCATAATGGAAATTCTGACGGGTGGATTGTGAAGTGAAATCTCAGTTCAAGCAACTATAAGAAAAAATCAACAGAAAGATGAAATGTTCTTAGTGTCATAACTAAAAACAAGCTCACAGCTATAATCTGACAAGTGGAATAAAACATAAAGCTAAATGCAAAGCTGAATATAATCAGCAATAGCTGTAAAAAGTGAAGGCATCTGAAAACTGTGTATCCTAGTAAATGGCCACAGTCAAAGCCAAAACAATTTAAATGTCAAGGTAGCTACAAATATGACCAAATTGAATGGAATAGTGCATATAAGATCTGAGCCACTGTAAGCTGTAATAAATTATATTCACCATGCAAATTAAAAATTTGAAAATAATAAATAGCTACAGTCAGCATTGGGTAGGGATGAATATAGACAGTCATAAAGAGAAGAGGGAAAACGAAGAAGAAATATACTGTTGTCCAACAGAAGGCCATTTAAAATTAACAGATGGGGAAAACAATTTTTCTTCCTAGAGGGATACAGAAGAAAATACTTAGTTTTTACATGTATATGAAGAGAAGTGCCTCTTTCTAAATGACAGCAATTGGTGGTAATTTTCCCAACTTCAGCTATGAAACTTGGTTTCCTTGATACTTGTTAATAAAAAAAAAAAAAGCACTGAGAATGGAAGTACCGTGAATTTTAAATTATTCCTTAAAAATAATAAATAAAACATACAGAGGAATGAATCAGGGTGGCACTACAACTGCCAATATTAGCCTAATTTTACTAATGTTAAAGTCAATGGTAAAATTAACACTGATTTTGACAGTATCAGTGTTAGGTCTGTGCTGAATGCTTTTGAAAATCCCCCCCTCAGAGGATAACTGAACCATCAACCACAATTGCTTGGTGAAGAGTAATTCTTGCCAGACGAGTTGTTTGTTTGGTTTTTTTGTTTTGCTTTCCTTATGGGAAAGCATAACAAAATTAGTGGATGATGAGAAAAGTGGGGGAGGATACTGGAGTTTTAGCAGAATGGTCAATGTGGTTCCTCATGGACTCTGCCCTTTAGCTCAGTTTGGCAGGGGCCCTGCTCCACTCACTGCTCGATGGCTGTGATCAAGCCAGAGGGGG
This sequence comes from Scolopax minor, assembly GCA_028566535.1. Lineage (NCBI taxonomy): Eukaryota > Metazoa > Chordata > Aves > Charadriiformes > Scolopacidae > Scolopax > Scolopax minor. The sequence continues at coordinate 54,160,391 of JAOXNG010000026.1, read as the reverse complement.
AATTTACCCAGAGAAAAGAGAAAGGCTACAGAAAAACAGTGGCACATATGAAGCTAGCTAACATTCTTGAAATTTACTCACACATAGAGGTGGACACTTCAACACACTCCTGCCTTAATGGCCATGCTGTTAGCACTTACAGGCAAATACAGAATGATGTTACTATCTAAGAAATATATTGTGTTGGAAATCGAAAGGCTAGAAATACAAGCAAAACACATATTTACCATGAGATCATGATTTTATCATCCAGTGATATGAACATACCTAATTCTTATATTTGCTAGGGGTTCATCCTGAATACAATTCAAAAACCCCCATCCAGCTTTGAAAGCAGTTGTGCTGAGATCATGGGAGAAATAATACTTAGAAAACTGGACATTACATTGGGGTTTCTAAGGCGATATGTCAGCAAAAAGAAATAATGAAATTCAATCTTAAGCTCTTAGGGTTTACTGTGAAATAACGATATTTGATAAAGAATACAGCAATAAAAGCCTAAAATATTATAGGACTATTAAACTTTGTGATACTGCATTGCCAAAAAGATACATTAGCTGCGTAAAGCACAAAGAAAACAAGTATGATAACCCAAGTAGTGCCATCTTTGTTATATTTTACAGAATATAAATTTCAATGGGCTAAGCAAACAATTTTATTTCTTTTATACTGGCATGCACTGGTTTGAACATCTTGCAGAAATGATTCTGAAGAGATAATTTAACAATGTATTTTTGTTGACAATTTGTCTTTTTTACCTAACAAGTGAGCTGGATGTAGATGCCAACTCAGTTTAAAAAAAATACCATGTTCCCTTGGAATGAAGAAATAAAAAAGACATTTTGGAGAATATCATGCTACAAAGGCAAAGCAAAAGACACATTTACAATCAAGAATGAACAGTTATTTCCTTTTTCTGATGCTGAAATCAGAAAGGGAATTCCCTCATATTTACCCCCTGAGCCTGAGTAAATTCAAATTTCCCAGGATTCTTTCTGCTTGTTGCCTTCTTTTTGACTGGTGACATGGGCAAAAAGGCAGAAGCATACCACATGCAATATGAGTTATCCCAAGTTGTTATTGGGATGCAAGCTTTTTCCAGCACTTGATGGGGTAAAGACCTTTGCATGACAGTAGCTCATTCAAGTCCCTGAAGGAACCTCAAAAGGTGTATCTGTACTGCATTACTTGTGCCCAAGTACACATTTTTATTCACTGTAGTAAGTTTAAGTAAGTAAGTTGTGTCTGTACTGCTTAATTCATCCCTGAATTTCTCTGTTTGGCAAATATGCTTCCTTGCTCCAGACCTGAGCCAAAGCATGAGACAAGGAGCAGTATAGATGGCTGGGGAATTCAGACTTGCACACTAGCTTGAGCCATAAACTAGCACGGCCGTATAGACTTACCAATAAAGATCAGCATTACGATGTCAGCCAGTTAGTAGCTAGGGGTGCTGAGCCAAATGACCTCATAGGGGCCTGCATCTTGACACCACAGACACTTATAAGTAATTACCGATATGATACAGGACGCACAAATGGAGCAGCATGTTTCCCATAGACGTTTGTGCCTCGGCCAGCACAGGGATGGCTCAATAATTTATAAAGGCAAGACCGTTAGTCAGATTTAATTTTCCCTCATCCCGTCACAAACCACTAATTAGGAGTATTCCCTGCTCTTGTGATTTTTATCATGGTCATGACATCTGATACTTCTCTGTAAAGCCCCTGTTTTGGAGCCATGGGATTACATCAGACAGAAAATTTCCAGACCTTAAGGTTGGGTTTTGTTGTTGTTTTATGTTTTTTTTTTTTTAAATAAAAGCTATACACCAAAACAACAAATAGAAAACCTCCAAATTCTTAGTTTTTCAAGCGTCATTATTTCTGTGGCCTGACATGACTCCAACTTCTGAGGTAAACAATGTGAAGCTAAGATCATGTTAAAAAAAACCCAAACAACAAAGCTGTGTCCCCCAAGGAACCAAAATAAATTGCTATAATTTTTGTAACCACCAGCTGAGTTTTGATCTGAATCAGGGACATCTATTTACTTCCAGTCTTTTCTTTTACCTTTTCTCCCTCCTCAGAATATTTCTAATTATCTCTATTAATTAAAATTTTTTGCTTTTTTTTTCAGCCCTCAGAATAATTGAGTCTTGTTGAGGTTACACGGTATTTTTCATGTAAATAAAAATAAATGTTCAGTAGTTTAAAATATTTTATAGTGAGAAATAGTTGAAACTTTCCTTGTTGGCTAGGAACGTGCAGTTCCTAAACCAAGTTGTCCATTCCGGATTATGTAGCTAAACTCTCACTAATATAAATGACATGAAGACTTTTCTTTAGGATTTCTATGGCCTGTCACGCTGTTCTCTGAACAAACTGTCATTTTGTTTTGTTACACAATTATTTTTAGTGATTCACCTTTTTAATGAGAACAGAAGGGAAACAGCAAAGAAAACATTTCTCTAAAAGGTTTTCGGAAAGGCCCACTGGAATTTGAAATGGGTCTTATTTGGTGTACTTTGCATAATTTGTTACACTAAATACGAAACAGATTTCAACTGCAGCTGCAGTGCATGTGTTAGTCAGGAAAGCTTGAGTCTCCCAGAATTCAACCATTGGCTTGTTCAGAGTTTGTCAAAATTGTAATCTCTGGCAGAATGACAATGAGTAAAAACACCATGCAAAAAAGGAAACAAACAGTCAGGAGCAGACTCTGTCCACAGAGGATTCACACAACATTTGTTCTCCCTCACCTTTATGTTTGGCAATCTATATCATTGCTTCATGTTAAATGTACTGAGGGAGGGAGCAGCTAATACTTTACTGATCTGTCTCATCAGCGTTATTGTTATCACATGGGGACATGTGCAATGAGAGAAACATACACCTTGCCCTGCACAGGGGATTTCCCTAGTTACATCCACCAGGGACCAGCCACAACCACTGCTCTGTAGCTGCAAACCTCCTCTGTGAACTTTGATTGGAGCTAGTGAGATGGCTTCAATTAGGCGTTACACTTCTCAGGTGCAAATGGTGACTCACAGTAGGTCTGTTCTGTCTTCACCAATGTGGTTTGAATTTACAACCCCAACAACAGAAGTAACTAGAACTTGTGTTGCTGTGTTGATGGCAGCTCCTCAAAGTTCAGTGTTTGCCTTCTGAAGTGGAGGGTGATCATTGGTGTCTGCAAACACTGCCCTGAAATAGCAGGGTGTTTCATATATATATGGTTACAGCGGTAACTAGACCTTAACAGTAAAAACCATAATCATAGATGAGCTGTAAAATTGAAAGAATTCTCTATTTATAAATAAAGACCTTGATTAAATAATATTAAAAGAATAGAAGATTTATCATATAGCTTTTAGGAAATGTGAGCTGGTTTTTAAGTCTGTGTTTTCATCTCACCAATAATGGATCAAGATGAGTCTCCTCTGCACTACCACAATGCAGGCATAAGATAGATAGAAGAGGTAGACTCATGGCACTTATCACTGTTAAGATGTCTATGTTACAACACCCTAAATTTAGTTGCTCATTATTTGGTTTAATGTTAGTATCCAAGCAAAACTCTCCCTATGATTTTCCCTATGATTTTCTTGGTCTGTTATGGACAGCAAAGATCCTGTGCACAGGAAGTCCATGGGGAAGAAGATCCCTTCTTGTTTCCACCCAGGCATGGCAGAAAGGGGAGTAAGAAAGTGACTTGAAGTTATGGAGTTATGGTGTTCAAATTGACAAAGGCACAGGACACAGATAAGGAGACTAAGTGCCTATTCTATCAGCACTTCAGAAAATGGGAAGTAATTGTGTTAATTAAAATCACAGACTTAAATAGGCAAACTATAGAAGAAACATTGTGGAATTTTTTAACTGTTTTATTCCTCCTTACTGCAGTTTATGTAAGTCTTGTCTAGGTTCAAGAAATGCCTTGAGGAATGACATATACTACAGCTAAAAATGTAACAATGGCTTATCTTCTGACATGATTTTATAACTGCTTCTTTCCTATGATTTATGCTGCTGTAACGTTTAGTAGTTAAAATCTCCTAAGTGTCTTATTCTGAGTGGATTTCTATAAGGTCTATTTTTTGGTCTACTAATATAACACAACCTGGGATTCCACAGCATTTGAACTTACAATCTTCATTGAGTAAAATAAGAAACTCAGCTGTTGGAACTAGATATTGGTGGCTGATCAGTTAAAAAAAAAAAAAAAAAAAGCTGACCTTCTAGTTTTCATTATGGCTGAGCCAAAAGGAAAGGATGTATTTATTTTTGTTGACAAGGGTCCACTTTGTGAAGCATGAACAGGCATGCAGCTTGAGATGTAAATCTAGGAGCAAAAGCTTTTGTGGAGCTTTGCTATGCCTTTCTCCCTGGTGTTTTGGGGCTAGGTAAGTATTCCACCATCTGAGAAATATTTAAGTAAGGCCTGATCTTACACCAAAGGAATTCAGTAATAATACTCCCGAGCAAAATCAAAACTTTAATTTCCAAGCCAAACCATTAATTTCCTGAAACACCTTCATCTCTTCTCCTCCTGGCAGTTGTTCCCCTTTTAACCTTCCTTTATCCTAAAACCATCACAAACAGTTTGAGTTGGTGTTATGGAAAATGAACTGGCCATTGCCAGGTAGGAGCAGCTGAGGTACAAGCCAGGATTCAGGCACCTAGATCCTAAGACTGACAGGGCCCAACAGAAGGGAGGCATTTGAAATGTTGGGTCTCCAGGAAGAAAATGGAGAAATAGTTCCTACAGATAACTATCCAAATATAGTTGCACTCTTCCCACATCCAGAGGACAGACCTTGTCAAATGTTGAGGAAAGACCTGTGAATGAAAAGATTCAAATACACAAATGAATCTTGCATAGTCATTTTCTATTTTAAAAGTTTAGGTCTTTGATACTTATTTGTGATTATTTTTCATGTCTTTCAACTGTGAAGTATCTTTGATTAGTGGGCTTAATAAAAGCAGGAATCTGAACTTGGAATATCAGAAGTAGTCTTTGAGTTAGAAAGGATGAGATGATGAGAAACAAAAGGATTTTATGATTTTTGCCAACATTTCTGCAGTGGTCAGCCATATTCTGCTCCACTGCATCTAGGAAGGTATTGAAAGTAATCTTCTGTGGAATGTATCTGTACAAAATAAATCCAAAACTTCTGTAGACATCTTCTGTCTTTTTAGCATGTAAACAGAGGTTCTAATTGTATATTAGAGCAACTTAGACTACGAGCTCTTATTTTATTTGCCTCTTGTACGTTTCTAACACCATTTGTTATTATGCAGTAGAAATGATTGAGCTGCCTTTCCAAATAAGAGAGCAAAGATTTATACCTTCCTTATGGCTTTAAGATCCAGCTACCTATTCACCTCTCCAGGCTTTAACAGCTTATAACCTGAAATAAGTTACTAGTAACTGTATGAATAGAAGTTCTGCATTTGCTTTGTATTTACATGAAGAACTGATATCCTTTTTTTTGTATCAAATTTATCATTGCCTTATTTAATGACTTTTACTGTAAAGCTTAAAGTTCAAGAAACATAACCAACTTTTTTTTAAGTTGACCTAGTTTGATCTGAATGAGCAGTCTAAAATATGCAATAATGTGTAAAGCTGGCAACAATTATAGGAATAAATAAAACATTTTTTTCCCCTTAAGACTTGGAGGAGAATAGCAAACAAAAAGAGTTAGAAATTTCAATGGTTTAATATTGTTTCGATGCTGAGTTTAAGTATAAAAGAATCTCTGAGGCTCTTCAGGATGTGCCAACAGGTCAAAGCACTTTCCAGTTGCTCTAACTACTTCTTAATAAAGTGGAACTGTTTGAGGATTTGACAAGTCCCATGGGTCAGGAAACACATATTAAACAGCCTTAGAGAATTTCTCTCTTTCAGTATTGAACCAATATTGCATGACATAAAAAGTGCTCCTCCATTCTCTTCCCTGCCATACAGAGATCTCTTTCAATGTCTTTTTTGAGAGTGAGGGTAGGACATTCCATTTTAAACATAAATCCTACTCGGTTCCAAATTCAGAGAAAAAAAAAATCTTCTGTGAGGAGGGAGAAAAAAAAAAAAGAAAAGGAGGAGATGAAGAGAAGTAGAAAGGATCGGGAAGACTGAAAGAACAAGGACAAAAATCTAGGGAAGAAAATAATTTTTCTTTTCCTCTTTTTCTCACTTTCACTATTAGTTTCTCCTGTCTTTTTCTGTCATTCTTTCATGGCATTGTTTCATCTACTGGCACTTCTTTTCCTGTTCTCTTATTTTTTTTCTATTACTCATTGTACATAAATAAAGAGGCACATACAGTGTTTTAAATACTTGTTCCTTGAATCCAAAGTCACCAACATGAACTGTGCAGGTTTCCCGTGGGAGAAGATATTTTTCAATTTTCTATCCTCTTTACTAGCAAAAAGGCAGCAGAGATATTATTCCCAGGATGTCATCTGAAGAACTTAATCTCATTTCCAAGGCTCTGTATCACTTACACATACATCTCGGCAGCCACAGAACACCATCATTTGAATAAACTGTCATATCCAGAGGTAGGGTAAAAACTCAGAAACAGCGAAATTTGCTATCATATTTACTTTATAAAATAGTTGAGTAAATTGAAACATTCCTCTTTCTTGCCATGTTCCTTATTCTGAATCATTTTATTTAGTTTACGTTCAAGATTTTATGTTTTATTTCCCTCTTTTTTCTCTTTTTATCAGCACCTTCCCATCATGTTTTAACTGATTTTAACGTTTCAAGGGATTCTTCTTTCTTTTCAGGGGGAGTCGTCCAAAATTCATTTGATCAACAGCCAGCGTTTCAGATATTAAATTGTTTGTGATCCATCGCTTCATCTTT
>JAOXNG010000026.1:54132152-54151544 GCA_028566535.1 Scolopax minor | reverse complement strand
GGAGCTGAGATGGGGGGCAGCAGCTCCAGGCAGAGCCCAAGGGAAGGGTTAAAGCTCCATCCCCGGAGCCCTGACGTGGATCATGGCTCTCGATTCCAGCTCATCTCTCCTGGAAAAGGCAGATTTTCTCTAAATGAGATCCTCTTGCGCATAACTTGCGTGTAGCACAGGGGATAACTGCTCCGTTCATCACTTTGAAGGTTCAATTTCACATTAGGTTTAATGTCTTTTCTGAAGACTTATATATGTAATTCACCCCAGCGTTTGGAAAAATCTCCCATGTCCTTGCCCAGATTTATTGTTGATACCATTTTGCCTGACACTGGATGTTGCCGGCGCATCTATCGAGCGGTGGGCTGTGATTTGTGACTCGCCAAAGGGGATTTCAGGATGCAGAAATGAATGTGCCCTGCTCGATTAATAGCTAATAGCCTGCTGAGAGCATCCCTGGCAGCGAGTTTGGCTTGGGAAAGGACTGGCGGAATGGAGCGAGGAGCTGTTCTGCAGAGCAGGATGAATTCCTTTCTGAAAAATTTTAATTAACTTAAAACAAATGCCCAGGAAAGGGCTAGCCATTAGCAGCCTTTGCTTCCTGAGACTCATTCCTGCTAATTAAGCGGTGTGTCAGTGCGAGTGACCTACAGATAACACAGCACCCAATTTGCATTTAAATTAAAAAATATATTTTTAAAATAAATGTTTCATTAAGCTCTGTTTGTTTGTCTTTCCAGGCACACACTTTACTAAACCCTTCACTGATTTCTATCCATCTGATTCTTGTCATTATTTTGCATATAATTAAGATGTTAAGCAAACTAGTTTATAGCAATAGCCAGGAGTCCTAGATTTTTTTCTTGTTCATACCCCTTTGTTTCCTTTGTTTAAAGTTTTTCCTCTTTCACCTGAAAACTGCTTTCCTGGTTTGGGGGTTTTTCTAGTTTTTCTTTCTGTTTGTTTGTTTTATTTTTGTTATATTTTTTTAAAAATTCACTTAGCTTCCTGAAGTAGATGATTCCTTTCTCTGGACAGTAAATGCTTCAGAAACAAGAAAAGATATTTCTGCTCAAGGGATCACTGCAGTGCTACGCTCTGCAGAGGACACTTGCATGTCCAGCCTCTTCTGGGAGCCTGTTTCGTGTAGAGGGGATCCAGTTTTGATGCTACAGACCACAGTCTGAATTTCTTTTGACAACAGGTCTGTTTGCAGTAGTGTTTCTGACTGGGATTCTAGATTTGCCAGTAAGAAGCAGCTATACAAACACTGTAATTCCTTCATCTCATTCTCATGCCTATTTTTTCTACACTGCGCTTCCTACTCAGGATACGCTTATTGATGTGCACTGAGAATGATTTCAGATTAATTCTGCTTTTCAAAAAGAAAATTGATTTAGAATAACTGTCCCAAAACCAGAATGCAAACAAATGTAAGATATCCTGATTTATCCTCTGATGCAGCGTTTTATCTCGGATGGAATGGCTGCTTATCTCCACCTGATAGCTGACTCCAAAGAATATTGCAAAATGGTTGTGAAGTGCACAGGGATGAAATAGGCTATAGAAATTTAAAATAAGACTAAGGAGAAAGAGGTAAACATAAGTGCTTTCCTTTTTTTGTAGGACTGATCCTACAAAGTCTAACCTTAGCATGACTCCAGAGAAATTAATAGATTCATCAGCCATCAAAAGGCACTCAAATCTGCACTCTTTATGTTAAACATGAGATTTGAGATCATCAGCAGATTTTACCTTACTATGCTTTGTAAAACAATAAAGTTTCTTCTATCAAAGGCATTGCTAGGAATATAAAACTTCAATAGCTTCATATTTGATCAGGAGGCATATCCTAGATCACTGGACAATATCCCATATTTCTTGCCCAAGGAATATGTAGCCAAGGAGAAAAAACACAAAAGAATGTTGGCTCACCACCACTTCAGTGCACTTGAAGGAGGGAAACAAAATATACTGCACCAAACAATAAGGAAATAGAGTTTATTTTCCCGTAGGAACAACAGAGGAGAAAGAAGGAACAGAGAATGATTCTTCAAGATGTAAAACTTTCTTGGGACTTGGGTTACAAATGCACTCACGCCTCCTCTTATTAGAGGCAAAACAAATCTCATAAACAAAATTACAGAGAAGCTGTATCTGAGGCTTGATTTTGGATTTGAGGAAATTTTGTTCCATTTACAGAAGCTAAAACTTTTAAAACCTTCATGAACAAGGTTACACCATAAAATAGTCACTGAGACTGCCAAAACATGAAACAAGACAATGGGTTTGGAAGAAAATATTTTGAGGGGAAACGATTGAAAACAAACAAATAAAAAATCCAAACATGATTAAATTTGTTTTTATTTTACTCCCTTTCATTTTGCTCAGGAAAAAGAATTTTCTATCTTTAGGAAATCAGTTTAACTCAACTGTTTACTCACCAGCAAGAACAACTAAAGGAATAATAATAATAGCCTAATATAGGAGTTCTCTTTCTAGTATTATCTTTTCCCTAAAGACAATGTGGAAGAGCAAAACTAGGCAGACTCCTTTTTTCCTATAGTTGGGCAGTTTTGATATTTTGGTTTTCTAGATTTATTTCCCTGTAATATGAATTTTTAGTAAAGATGTACTTATATTCTAATCTTTCAATCATGTGATCATTTTAAAACTTGTTTATGTTAACAAATTCACAATTATGTTTACAAAAATAATTCTGTAATACCCTGGCTCCTTCAGTCAGTGACAGCTACACCACAGATTTTTATTTGGGCTAGAATTAGTCTCAAAGAATTTTTGGATATAGCATCAAACATACATAAAATAAAGCCATTTTAATGGATCTCACAAATGATTTTGTAGTGGAACATTTCAGACAAAATGGAATGTTTACTAGACTTTAAAATATATGATAATGTGATGTGATATGATATTAATTTTTACCCTTTATCGAGATCAACATAAAAATGAACTGGTATTCAAATTAGTCATTCAAGCTAGTGTAGTCTTTTATTGTAAATATGTAATGGAAATGATAAATTGCAAACATTGGATCTGATTCTGCAGCAACCACTAACCACAGAACTTGTATCCCCACCTTCTTTTATAGAAAGTGATCTGCCAGACTTTCAGAAAGTAATCCTGCCTCATCAAATCATCTCCATGGAGGAATTTTCTGTCCAATTATTTCAATGACTGTGATTACATATGTAAGATCTGCAAATTCAAATGCTTGTCATCCTCATATAATTTTTTGCCAGTTGATTCAAGCATGTCTCCATCGCGTAAGGGAGAAGAGTGAAAAGACCCTGGAAGTACTACTGGCCTGAGAAATAAAAGGACTAGTGCAGGGTATAGCTGTGACAGTTTGTCTACTGCTCATTAGAAAAGTGCTTGGCAAATTGGGTAAGATTGTTTTTCTACCTGAGCTGGCTTATGCAGAAACAGTAGAGGTACTGGTGCACTTTACTCACTGCTCTTTCCAGTGCTCAGATCAGCCATCAGAGATCCATCTCTGGCACCTCTGCATCGCTTTGTGGTCAGACTGAAGGAGCATAAGCATTCCAATATTTAAGGAGTCCTATTCTTTGGCAGGGATAATGGACTTTATGGCCTCCTGAATCATATTTTCCTCTCATCTGAACTTCTGCAAAGGTAGTGAGTATAAAATGCTGACATTCCCCTGAAAGGGGGCATTAATCCCCGCAGCAGGTTTTGCAGGTCCTCAAAAGACTGTATGAATTTAGACTGCTGAGGCTAATTAGTTCCCATAGGGTGAAGAGACAGAAGAAGAAATTTGGCAAGGGCTCTTTTTTTGAAAAGCCCCATGTCATTGCAGCTGCAGCCGTATTTTCAGAGATTTCCAGTCTTAGCTATTGCTCTGGAACCTCTCCAGTCCCCTAAACTCCATCAGGACCAGTCTACATAGGAAAACCACTGAAATAGTTATGGTAGAATGGCTGCTCAAGGGTAGTCTATTCTAGCAGAAAAGTGATTTAATCATGGAACAATCACTATTTTTTCAAATAAAAGTCATCATTCTAGAATAAAAACCCTTATTCCAGAAGAGAAACTTCACATGTGGATTTATTTCATTATAAATGCTGGTCAGAAAAACCATATGGTCAAGTTTAAACCGTCACATCTAGAGAAATAAATGCCATCTCTAAAGATTTTGACATTTTTTTTCTTGTAATACACTTTACAGTTTGATTCCTGCATTAAATGTTTTCTAGCAGATGTTGTAGTGAGACTGGGACATAACAGTGTATATGTTTATAAAGTAAATATTCACAATTAAATCCTAGTCAATAGTGGAACAGTGTCCATTAGTTTATACCTTTTACAGAGAAACTGGCCTACTCTCCACAAGTAAGAAGTAGAAAAAGCTTTCCATGTGTACTATGACCTTCTGAGTTAGGTGGTGCACATGTGTGAAGCTCTGTTTCTTACAATGGACACCACGAAATATGAGAATTCCTCAATGCTGTCAGGTTGCAGAGGGCCAAGGAAGCAGAGCTTCCTGGCAGATGGAGCAGAGGGCTGACACTGTGGAAACAGATTCTATTTCTGGCTCCTTCACTGCCTTGCCACATAGGCTTTGTGATAAGGGTGATAATCATCGCTTTTGTAACATACTCAAAGACCTCATGTGGGATGCAGATAGCTATCTTCCAAAACAAATAACAAAAAACCAAAAAAAATAGAGTGTATCTATGCAATTTATATGTTCAGTGACTCTTAAAGACAATATACATTAAATATTTTTAATTATGATTATCTTTCAATATGCCTATAATCATTGGACTCTTTCTTATTAAATTGCTTCCTCTGATAACAACTGACGAGTGCTTCAAAATAACTTGAGCCTTCTCAAAGCAGGATAGCTGTTTGATTTACCTCTGTGCAATGGAGATTATAATGAATCTTTAAATTCTCCCATGATGTAATCAACTAATGACAAAAAAAGCAGAATCACTATTTGTACAATCTCTTGGTGATCAGTTATAGCAAATACTACTTGTAAGTCATTTTGCTAAAGAAATAAATAGATTTGTAGAAAAACTAATAATTCTTCCTTTCAGGCTTTATTGGCTTCTGTGGTTGGGTGGGAATACTAAGTCTTGAACGTAACTGCTTGTTGCTGTTGTACAGAACTGTGTTCTAGGTCAGGAGAGCACCTAAATGTCTGCAAGGAGCTGCTTTGGACCTCAGTGAAGAGAAAAGAAAGGTGTGCTTAAAGTTAAACATATACTCAAGCAAGCAGCCTTCTAAATAGATATGAATTCTGAGTTGGTTCATTGGTCTGTAGTTATTCTAGAGAAACGGGAAGTTTATAATTTCCCTGCATGAGGAGACAAGGAGGGAGAGAGCCAAAATTGTTCTCTCCTCCTCACTGTGGAGGAACGGGGTAGTAGGAGAAACACCCAGTGCCTGTTACAGGCACGGTTGTGATGTAGGGGGAGAAGAAACGCTACCTCTGATGGCTGGCAAAGAAGAGCAGATCATTTCACCAGAGTGGTTCAGCACATTGTGGGGAGAGATTAAAGGGACTATTTCACACCTTCTATATCTCAAAAAGAGCAAAAAGAGCACAGAGAGGTCTAAAACCTGCCTTTCTGTTAGCAAACACATTGGGCTTGTTCTACAAGGTATGAAATACTGCTGTTACCGTCTAGTTGATGTGCAAAATCTTCAGATTTTTCTCTCTTGTAGAAATGTAGAAAATGTAGGGAAAATGTGCAGTTTTTCTCCTGACAGAGTTCTAAGGGAGGTATATTGGTTTATTTATTTGCTTTAAGCACCAGGTTGCAGAAAACTATTGTACCAAAAGAAAAGAGGCTAGGCACAAGTCATGAAGGAAAATATTGATTTTGATTGAATGTAAAGTCCTAGTTTATTCAGCATATTTTTTAGACCTTGCATTTTATCCTTTTTTAATTAACTAATTTCTAAGCTTTAAACCTCATACAAAAATTTTTTATTGGAATTTCATTACCATTGTTTTCTTTGAGAAGGCAGCTTATAATCTTCATGATATTATTGTAAAGCCATCACTAAGCAACATGCTTTGGCATTTGTATAAGCCTTTGTCCACCTCCTTCCCTCCACCCAAATGCACACATTTGCATTTACTGTTAAAATATTATGGATGCTGACACCAGTTTAGCCACAAGACCTGGTGTTAGACTGTCTCTAATTGATTTAATTATTCATAATTGCTCAGCTGGGGCTTATGTGTACTTCAGCATGATTAAGGGAGAACATACAAGTCTGCAGCTAATGATGTGTTCCATCATAATTTACAACCGTGAAGTTGCTAGAGCTAAATTGTATAGGCATAGTACATTTCTAATCCTGTTTAGAATGTTTTTTCAGACCTTGCCAAAAAAAAAGAAGAAAGAAATAACACAACCACACTTCTGATGCTCTTCATAAATGAGTTTTAAGGAAGGATTGGAACTGCATGCTGTCTTTTGGTTTGTTTAAATTAAAATTATTGGTAGAATCAGAAGATCAACAGATCTGAGTCCATTGCATATGTGATTTAATTGCAAAGCATTTCTTTTTCTTGCTTTCTTTCTAATTGTAATTGCTCATCCTTCCTTTCTACTTGCTCATCCTGTGCTAAATATGACGAAATTTTCTGTGAAAAATGTTGTCATTTGTGATTATTAAAAAATAAAAGTTACTTCTGTCAATATGATGAAAACGATCACACAGTGGTTTCCTTAATTGTCACCAAACATGTTTTCATAATTAGTTCAAGACAAGCAATTCTGACAATGCCATGTACATTTTATGAGACAACATCCCTGAATACTGTTACTGAGGGATGATGCCTTTCTTGTCTTTCAACAGTTCCTTACACATGGTGAACACTATTGGGGAAAAAAACAATAGCAAAAATAGTTATAATGATCATGATTTCCAGTGTAACTGGACAATTTCAGATAGGGCCTCTTTTTTGCTTCTAATTGGAAAAAAAATTCATATTTTTGGAACCGTATGTGTCGTGAAAGGAAAGCAAAGAATACTGGTGAATGATGAATATTTCTGAGATTTCTATAGTCTTAACATTGCTACTGTGAAGTTCAGCATTTCTTAAGAATTCACTCAAACTAGTGTCTTAATCAGAGAGAGAGAAAGCATGGTTTAATCTTAAACTGAATGTTAAACCAGATGGGCTGGTGATGCACATTAGAAACTGCAGCATCACTGCCCTGACAGTAAAGGCAGTGTGGCTTTGTCTGGAGCAAGTCTCAGTTGCTGCTAACATGGCATTAACTTTCTGTGGTACTTTGCATTTTGGATCCCTCTGAATGAAGAGGGTTCCAAAAAAGGAGGTTCTTCCCCAAGTCCTGGTTCCTAACACACACTTTTCTTTTTTGGACCTTAGGGAGGCACAATATGCAGCGTTTAGAACTGCAATGTATTATCAGAAGGATGTAATTACAATTATTTATTTAAGCTGGTTCTGAATCAGGGAATCCTGATATGAAGCTGGAGCCAGTAAAGGCTTGAAAAACTACTGACAATAAGCAATTCTTCATGGAACAAAACTATTACAATAGAGGGTCTTTGATCTTGCCTGTCTCCTGTTGCCAATTGAACTTTGTCACCATGCACTGTCATCCACAAGGGAGCACTTTTGAATTAAGCAGTCTACAGCAATTTAGTCTGTTGCAGCTTTGAAGTGCCAACATCAGTCAGGCCAGTACTAACTTTTTTCATTAAATTTTTTTTGAGTTCTCTTAGGAGTTTAGCAGTCCTGGCATTTAGATAACTAAAGTCAAGAAACCAAGGCACTAAGACATCAAAAGCAAGAGGGGCCCCTAAAATACAAATGTGAACAATCATTAGGCTCTAATGGTGCACTTCATTAATGTCCACTTCAAAGCAAAAGTTTACTGACTTTGGGATTGACTAATTTACACATTGTGGGAAATTGCTGCCAGCCATGCATGTAACCACTAAATGTTTCTGGAATAAATAGAAACGCCCTCTTCCTTCAGAAATCAGGAACTGCAAACTGAGCCTTTAATTGCAAGATGGCCTTTCATTTGAATCGGAATGGAAAACCTGTCTGGCACATAAATCACTAAAGCTGTGTGTAGTTATCATACAGACAGATGTCAATCAGCATCCTTTTGCAAAATTCTCTCCCTCCCCCACACTCTGGAGACAAACAGGAGTATTACAGTACAGTCTGGTTTTCTTTTGGACATGTTCATCTATTTAGAGTCTTCAGAAATTCTCATCTTACTTTGGAACCTAGAGCCTGAGTCTCTTCTAAGTAAAACTGATTACTACACTGCTGGGACTGAGTTTACTCTCTGGGAGGAGGGAAAGGCTACTTGAACTGAACCCTTACATGAGTAAACCAAGTACCACTGTGCTAACACACTGCATTCACATTCAAAGTTGTACTAGTCCAATTACATCAATTTTTAAAAAAAAATATTCATAAGCTAACCATGAGACTTAATTCAGGTAATAAGAATGAAAGCTTACCATGCTAAGAAACACCCACAGTACCCACAGAGCTGTCTAAGCAACACCCACATGCAGGAAAGTCTAAGCTGATGGGGGCCAGTTTGTAAAAGAACTGAACACATGCAAACTTTGCGATGCTGTCAGTAAGGATTGCCTACATTACAAAATGTGGTTGTGTTTGAATGGAATTGTGATAACTGAGTGAGAGGACAGGAGGCCAGTCACAAGTTAGAGGTCAATGGAAGCCAGGAAAAATTGTGTTCAGCTGATGCTATGGTGAATATAATTTGTCCTTGTCTAAACACTAACCACTAAGAGATGGTAACATCCTGCCATCTAACTAGATTGCTTCCAATCTTGTTCAAGCACAATCAAATCTTTTATCTAGACAAGCCTCGCTGTGGCTGTAAAATCTCAATCCCTTTGAAAAATCAAGCTGTTGGCTCTTAATGCATAAAAGAGCCTAGAAAGCGTTTTGCTTAAAATGGATCTGGACACGATTGCCAGTAATCCACACTTCAGTGTGAATGCTTAGAAAAAGAAAACTATTATAGATGTGCATTGGGCAAAATTCGGAGAGATGGTTGCCAAAGGTTATGATGAAAAATAGGGAAAAGAGTTATAATGTTTCTGCTTTATATTTCAACTAACTTCCTTAATTTTTAGCAATTACCTTCTTGTTGCAACATGTTAATAAAAGTCTGTGCCTTCGTGCCTGGTAGGGAAGCTAACTTGCCATGGGCAAGAATGGCAAAAAAAAAAAAAGAAAAAAAAAAGGAAAAAAAAGAAAAAAACCACTTAGCAAACCACAAATTTCAGAGACCTAGTCACATCTGTGTTTTATCAGCTTTTTCCGGATAGTATTACACCAAACAATTGTCTGCAGATCGGTAGACAGCTGAGACTTTAAAGTGCTGAATTACTGAGAAAATGCTAGAGATAAAAAACAGCACATGTATCCTATCAATGTAATGAAACCAACCTGCTGCTAGCGCCATAGTGCCTTAGTTCTAAGTACCCTGTAGAGGAACGGAAGGCTTTCATTTAACTCTTAAGAGGAAAGCAAGGGAAAGAAGAGTAAAGGTCATCTAATACCAGCCTTAATCACAGAACTGAAATACTCTCAGATATATGAAGGGAGGAATGCTTGGTGTTCAAAACAAAACACCAACTGCAGACAACAAGAGTGTGTCTGATCATACTGGGGGTAGCATTTCCTGTTGGAAATTCCCAAGACTTAGGCTCATGTCAAGTGGAGTTACAGACACGGAGCACAGCAAAAGTGAAAACTTAAAACCCTGGGCACTCAGGCACTGCTGCATAAAGGCCAATTCAATCCAGCAGAAAGCTCTCCAACAGAAGGTAGATTCAGTACATCAGCCAGAAGGTACACTGGAAGTGAATAATGGATATTTCCTGAACGGAGCATGGTTATTAAGCACCAGAGCTACTACTCAATGACAGATGTAAAATCTGCAGTTATGTTTAGAAATCAAAAAAATATTGCACAGTGTACTCTAAGTAAAAAGAAAATGGAGAAATGCAGAGAGATTCAAAGGAAGCTCTTCAGTCATGAAAACAGGACTGTTGACTTTCTCACTTTTATTTTTTTTTTCATTGTGTTACAAATTCAATGTCACGTTTACTTGGCTGAGTATGATACACAAGTGGCTGGGGCGTAATAACTCAAAAAGTACTTGACTGTACTCACTGAAGGCAGTGAAAAATTCAAGGATTTTTTTTTTAATTTAAAAAAGGAAAATCAATGGGACTTTGTGACTTATTAAAGCTCAAATTTTACTCTACAGAATTCTACTGGAATAAGAACTAGCCTAAAATGACAGGAGAGAACTTTATCCTTACTGTTTATTCCTACAGTTCCACTATACCAAAGCCCAGAAATTCCAACAAGAACTAACCTGTTATACCAGATGCTGTACAACAGAATAAAGACAGCCCCTTCCACAAAGAAATCTTAGAAAAAAAACATAAGATAATCAGTGAAGGGAAAAAACAGATGGTTAATATAAATCTTTTTGTATTCATATATATTTTAATCAGGTTTTGATTAATTGTATGAAAGTAGTCTTTCTCCATCAGTCCCTCAGGCTCCAAATTACTTTCAATTAGCCATTTAAAGTTAGCTAATTTTTGTCTGTATTGTGGTAGAATCATAGAAGAGACACATGAAAGAGGAGTAATATTCACTTCGGGCAAGAAATTCCTAGCTTTAGGAATAAGTGGAAGGGAGAGCACAAAGGCCACAGAGACGCTTATGAGCAAATAGAGAAGATGCCAGCTGCAGCAGGCAGCACGGGGAAAGTGTGAGAGATGAGAGCTGATAAGCAGGAAAAGTAGAAAAAAGACCTTTTCAAATTAAAAAGTGACTTTAAAGTCTTTGGCACTAAAACATCTTAGCATACCATTAACGCCACAAATAGCCACAATACTCAATACTTGAATTTAATGAGTGTTTTCACATGAACTTTCTTACAGGAGCATCCATTTTGCATGTGTATATGAGTATTCTAGGAACTGGGTGTACCGTGGACACACACTTGAACTGCACTTTGAGATGTGGCATAAAAGAAATGATGAAGTACAAGCCACCCATTTCTTGCATTTCAAGTTAGTCCTGTTTTAACCCACTCCACTATGCAATCAAGTGTAAAAGTGAAAAAAACCTAGTATGTACAAGACCTATAAATTCACCTTATTGTCACCTAATTTAATGCATTCTCGTGGGAAGTACAGTGGAGAACTGAGTAGTTTGTAGTTTAAAGTTTCTTAATTAATTGTGTACGTTCCACAAAATTACATATAAGCCCATGTAACAATTGGATTATGAGATTGTGATCCGGTGCATAAATTAATTCTAATGAATTACTGGGCTCTGTCCATACTGAATACTCTCTTCCATAAATCTGTGAGGACACTTCTGCAACACTTCATAGGTTCGTGTTCCTCAACCAAGAGGAAAACAGACCTACTTATAAATGTGATGTCAGATAGTCTCTGTTAAGACAACAGAATACTTAGGTGTATAAAGACTAGCCAGATATTCAAGAATGGGAGTAAATTTCAAACAGCTTTATGAACAGAATATGACTGGAGTCATCCTGTGTCTTATGGTTTCAGGGAATGTAAGTGATGAAATTAGTCCCATCAATACACAAATATAGAAGATTTTCTTTTGTTTACAAAGCTAAGATTTCAAAAGTTTCCAAGCAATAGCGCATGTCATTCACTTATTGTTCCAATTCCTTTCTTCTTTAATGTTGATTGATTTGAAAAGATTGTCTTTAATTCAAAAGCTGTTTTCATTTTAGTTTTCATCTTTCTGTCATGTTCCAAATGAGATGAAATTGAATTACCCTCAAGTATAAACAAAAGAGTTTTGATTTTCTTATTTGCTTTATCCCCCAAAGACTGCAAAGATTACAAATAAGCATCTCTTTACTTCTCCTACCTCCAGTCTAGAGAACACCACGACTGGATGAAAATTCTCCAGTATCAGTCCTTTCTTACACTTTGTGCATCAAAATGATAGTATTTCTTATCCCACAGGAAAAATCTATGGCTTACATCTTTGTTGTTAAAGTATCTGGCATCACAGTTTGTGTGCAATGATATTCTGTATTAATATTACACAAGTATCATTCTGACATACAGAGTCTATTCCTTCATTCAATTGCTCTAACAGTTATTATCTGTGAAGTACATTGAAAGGACAATGTTAAGGCTACCAGGCCAGAAAGCTGATAGTATGACAAAAGTCATACTTTTGTCTAGATAGTTTGCTCTTTCAGTCTCATCAGGGCTCTCAATGTTGAATATAGGAAAATATAATAAAAATCTGACTTTTGACTACATCTTCTCTACAAGTTACATAGCTCTCCTTTTAAGGGAAAAGAAAGAAGGAAAAAAAACAAATAATAAAAAAAAAAGAAGCTCCATGAATGAAATATAAGTGGAGTGAGGTATGAGATATCAAATCTTGGGAACTGAGCGTTGTACCAGACAATGTTTAAAGGTTCTTTCCAACCCAAACTATTGTATAAGTTCTTATATAACCAGTAGATCATGTCCAGCAAAGAGAAAAGATAGACATACCAGTGCATGTGCACTTTTCCCAGCGTCATGCCACGCTCCATGGTGCTCTCCTGAATAGTTAGTTCTCTGTAACTGCCTATGCTTTTATGTTTTCCTGCCATCTCCACTTAAGTTCAGTGTTGAAACTCTCTGCTGTTAACTGCCTGGTCATTCTCCAAAGCTGTGCCAACCCTGGCCTTGCATTACCTAGTCACATTGCAGGTCCTGGCCAACTTGCTTGTATTTCATGGTATTTTCTTCCATCAGTCACATTGGCTGAAGGGAGTAGTGCTTGGGTTTATACGGGAAGAAATGCATAGAAGTATCTTCTGCCTGACAAAGTCAGACATTGACTCAAGGTAGTTGCATTTCCATGTCAGCATAAAAAAAAAAAAGAAGAAAAGGGAAGGGAAGGGGTCAGTCCTATCCCCTATGATCTAATGCAAAGGTGCTATAGGTCAGCATTTCTGGCTTTATACCCTTGAAAATATGTTTCATAGTATTGAAATATCTCATTTGTTCTTACTCCAAATTTAAAGACAACCTAGGAAATTATCATCAGCAAATAAGACTCAAGAAGACAGATGGGTCTTTCAAACATTTAGTGCATACAAAAGCTATTGCAAATTCTCTGATTAGCACTTTTGACTTATGCACAGTAGCTAGATCCCAGCAATGATTTACTGGGATTGGCCCAGTCACAGCACTGATGACATGTATTGCTTGTTATTTTAGCAAATTGTTTTCCCTCCAAGGCAATTAATTCCATTTTGATTGAATAGCATCCACTGAGTGTCAAAAGCTTTTACAGTCTCCTTTTTAAATCATGCAGAGAAAAGGAGTAAAAATTAATCTGCAGGACTTTGAAGTTGCTATGTACAATTTTAGTTTACTTTATTTTATATTTTTTTAGGCCTATGTTGACAAACTGCTGACCTAATGGATTCTGGGTGGAATTTAGCTTGATTTCTTCCAGGGAAGGAAATGGCCAAATACGTGTTTGCTTGTTTTCAACTATTTATAACATTCACAGTTATTGATTTTGGAAGACATTCCTATCCTGAAATATTTTTAAGGTGTAACAGCTAGTACAGAAAGGACAGCACAGACTACTTATTATCAAGACACTGTGAAAATAAAATTATTTTACTCGTATATTCTCATAACAGAGAATTATATATATACATACACTATCTTCTACTAAAACATAATACCTGTTAATAGAAATAGAAGGAATTTCCCTTGGATTGAAATGAAGCTAAGAAACAAAAAGAAGTAATCAATTCACAGTTCAGAGTGCTATTTTGTTCTATGACCAGACAAGTATCATCAGACAAAAAATTTCTGGGGATTCATTTACTGCCCATTTGAAAGCCTTGAATGGCAGGGAATTATGAGGACCAAGAGGAATAAAAATGAAGTAGTGGTGACTTTAGTGACATCATGTCATGAAAAGCTACAGGATGCACAAACCCTCAAAACCCAGGCATAACTGCTCATGTGATAGAATGCACACAAAGTAGGCTTTCACATGAGTGGTAATAAATATTGCAAAAATTCAACAATTGTGAAGAGGATTTGCATAAGCACAGGAAACAATCAGTTCTCTCTGCCATGTCTATGAAGAAAATCTTAAATTAGTGAAGAATGGGAATATACTCAGTAAACCTAGTATAAAATGTGCCTTTCTGTCCCTTTACACTGTTTGTAGAAGTAACGTGTGTTTCCTTTGGTTTTAATGCAAATACTGTCATTTAAAATAGTCTTCTAAAATTGTCTTCTATTTAAATTAAAATTGTCTTCTAAATAATCCCATTTTTCCCCAGATTCGCCGTAATGTGTCTAATGTGAATCACATTATCTTCATGTATCAAAAGCCCTGAGTATACATGGTAAAAGGGAGAAGACCACATTTTTGCCAAAATATTTGGGCAAATAATATTCTTATTGATGTTATCATCAGTCAAGAGCTGGGATATTAGATTTGAAGGTTTGATCCTACAAATTTACAACTAAGTTATTTTTAGTATTTCCTTAAAAAAAGAAAAACTGTTTTGTAGCCTCCATGTATTTACACCAAGGACTGAACAAATCTATATCAATATCAAATTTATGCTGCATCTTTATACATATACAGTGCCAACTCTGTCAGCTACATATTAAAATAAGATACTCTGTAGTTCTCAATACAGATATCAACATGCTTTAAATTCTGTAATCATGTGGGTTTTTTTAATTAAAGTGTTTAATGTTGTTCTTAAGTTATGTGATAGCAAATAAGCTTTTCCTTGTTTAAATTAATAAATATATAAAAAGCTGTTTTCGTAAGACGTCTCTTATACTCTCACCACCACAAAATTCAGGATGAAAACAGGATATGCATATTAGAGCAAGATGGTAAATGATAATTCAATTTGATAATATATCAAAGGTTTATCTTAAAGTAATGGTAGTTACTTTGGAATTCTTCCTGTGAGCAATCTGTTTCAAAACAAAGGAAAGTTTAATCAAAGATCTGTAGCTGTAGGGAGCTTTCCTTATTTTCTTGCTAATTTCTGCTATCCCTTCTTTCCAATATCTTGCCTGCCATTTCAGTTTCACCTAAATTGTTCCTCAGCTTTCTGGTGTTGACTTGGCTTCTCAATTATTTTCCAGATCTTTTCCTACAAACAGCCTTCAGGTTCTTACATGAACCAGGATTTTAATTTGTAAATTGAACCTGGATTTTAAATTGTAAATTGGAAGTAACTGACAAATCAAACTCTTGGTTTGAATATTCCAAACATTTTACTCTTAGAAGAAGTTAAATACAGACACAAATTTTACAGGTTGTCCCTTCAGTAATTTAATCCAGTATTAATTTGAAAAAAACCCTTCTTGGATAATCCACAGTACTCACATGTTTAAACCTGAGAGCTTTCACTGAAATACTTAAGCATCTGAGGAAATCTGGACTCTACAGGGAAAGATGCCTACACTTCCTAGTCTGCAGCCAGTTCTGCACTGTAAAGTTATTGCTATTACAGCAGAAAACAAAGCCTCCTTTAGTTTAGGGGACATTAGCTGTGACTTAAAACATGGAAAGTAAGCAGCCTGCCAGTTTCGCAAACCTTAACACATCACTCTCCATGACAACATGGAACTCAGAGGAAGGAAGAATATTCCTGGGGGAAAGCTGAGAAGTGCAAAGAATTTTTAATTTTTTTTTAAATCTGGGATGTGGTGTTTGTTTTTGTTAGCTGAAAACTACTGTTTGAAGTCCATTTGTGTTCGTAGATTACTTTATCTACTCTTCCTCAGGGAACAGACACTACACTATCACTTTGTATACACTACACTGATAGTGCCTTTACGTTTGAGCATGGAATTGTATGCCATTACGTTCAAGTGCTTCATTTCCCTCTAGAGCTCTGAAACACTAGAGGAAGCTTGCCTGTAAATGGAGGAGAGAGCCCTGCTTTCTTGTTTTTTCATTTAAACTCTGACTTTGTGTGTTGAAGGGCTGAAGAGGCTTTTTAATACACAGAAAGTTTAAAGATGCAAGAGAGAAAGGGGATAAGACAAAAAGTATTTAAACAACATACAAACTAGTAAAGTTTTCTAAATTGTACTGTAAAATATGTCCCAACAGACAATTATAAAAGCTTCACACAGAAACCTTATGTAAGAAAGCTATACACATATAAAAAACTGCATAACATTTTCAGAAGCAATGAAGTTGCTTAAGAGCCTAGGTCCCTACAACTGTCATTCATTCAGATCTGGATTCAAAAATCATTGAAATGTCCTTGAAAGTTTTATCTAACAGCAATAACAACCATGTTTCTGCACCCAGGTAACTCCTTTCATAAGGAAGGAACTTTATCCTTTTTAAAGGATGAAGTGCCTCTCAGCAATTGCTTCAATCACACTTCACTCCCTAAGTGGTGTTGTACACCCACAACTACCCATCCTAGAGGTTATTATACCCACTACTCATGTTGCTAGACTTTAAATATGAAAGTAGTAAGATCAGCATTTCTAATCTCTGACTTCCACCCAGCATACGAGGGGGTTCCTGTTCTAGCTGCCTCTTCTGCTGGGCCAGTGAGCAGACAGACACTTCTGTGCCCTTCGCACAACATTGAAATGGCCTGTGTCTGTTTCAGTCACAGTTCACATCCAGGAAGAGTAAAAAGAGATCAGGTTATCTGACAGCTGGACAGGACAGACACAAGCTGGATAACAGGGACAACAAGTGGAGAGTAACCCAGGTTAAAATAAGGTGATTTATTCCATAGAAAGCAAGACCCTACTTCACACTGAGCAGATAGTGTCTTACAGATGTGCAGAGCCACAACTCAAACTCAGGCATTAGGCCCTACATCCCTCATCCAGGATACATAAAGTCTAAATCAGTGGCAGGACAGACACTTGAGAGGATTCATTGCACTTTATAAATGTCCTCGGTTTCCCCAATTGTAAGTGCTGAAAAAGAAGAAAAGACATATCCCACCTGCTTTCAGTAAGGGACACAAGATTTGAGACTGTAATACAGGAATGCCACCCTCATCTAGCAACCCCTACATACAACTACTGAATTTCATTCTCAGGAGTGAAATAGGAGCAGTTTTTTCACTGCTCAAGACAGTATGATTTAGAAAAAGATCACAAGAGAATTAGGCAAGTATATGCATAAATGCCTCTCTTTTCACATGAGGTAGTATGGAACTTTGGATATGTGTCACACAATTTAAGCATAGCTTGAACCTGTGCTTAGGTCCACATTTGCTGCATTAGCATTATTATCATCCCAGAATATTACCTTGGAACAAAGCCCTCGTTGTGCCCCAACACGAGCCCGTGTGCATACCTGTAAGGTGGAGGGACTGGTATCATGAACTCTGGGTGCTTTTGTGGCACCACCACTCAGCCACTTGTTGTAAGACACGTTGACTTGGGTCATGACATCAAGTACCAACAGGAAAGATGGCAGTTGTAGGTATCAGCAGACTCAGGTTGCCTGTAAATGTTGAGAAGACACCATGAAGACATCTTAAAGCCTTGTGGCACAGTCAAAAAAAGCTGGGTTATTGAAGGTGCAAGGTCCAGCTTGCTCTGTAAACTGTACTGCTAAAACATGGCACAGACACTGCTAGCATCTTGTGCTCAGAAGTGTTTAGAAGGCAACTTTATTAGAGACTATAGTCCCAGCAGACTTCTGACAGCATCACAGAAGAGCACCCTTTTCATTAGGTTTAACATAAGCTACCTTTGGAAACATCTGAATTTAATATCAATAATGTTATTTAATTATCATTGCAATGGTAAATTCTCAAATATATCTTTTCTACAGTAGATCTCAAAACACCTTAGAAGATAACACTACCGATTTTACAGATGGAGAAACTGAGGCCCACTGCAATTAAAATAGTATGACCTGTAAAGGCAGTGGTTCAATCATGAAAATTACCCGTGTGTATCTGATCACAAAAGAAGTTAAAGCAAGCCTCTTATTTGCAATAGAAAACTGTGAGTCAGGCATGGAACTTCATTTTATTTGCCTGCTTATTAGAAACAAAGTTTTAAATCTAATGAAATCTGTGTTTCTTCAGTAAGCAGGTTTCCAGGGATACTTTAAAACTGGTGTGAACTCAACACAGGTCCAATGGGATAGCTTATATTTATATCTAAGGGAGCAAATTCTGCCTTCCATTGCAACCCACCATATTCACATACTTCAATGGTACTGGAGGAAAATCAGTGGGAGCTAAATTTGTAGGGTAACATGTATGCCTGAATGCTAATCTGTTGTGCAAAAATGATCAAATGCCATGTTATAAGATGGGAGCATCCCTCTAGGAACTCACAACCTCAAAGGCATTGATTATTTTTCACTCAATCCAGAGATGTCGGTCATCAAATGTAAGCATTGCTCATCATCTTGAGAGAAGTTAATAATAGAAATATTTCTTATCAGTTTGGGAGATGCACCAGTTCTGGAAATATCACTATCCTTACTTCAGGTTTACAGGCCTGTAAGTAGACTGTAGTTTTCCTCCTTCTCCATTTAGCGGTCTGTCAGTAAATGCTTAGGTTTTTATTCCTAGTAATCTACTGTCACAAGAATCTTTTGATCCATTTTGGTTTCAGGAGGGACTTTTGTCTGATCACTTCCACGCAGATGTCACGATAATTTTCAAAAAAATGTTGGACTTTTTCAACATAAATCTGTTCTTTTGATCACCCTGCCTTCTAGAAATAAAGATTTGTTCATCCATATGCTTTATGGCAAAAAAGTCGACAGTGAATATCTTCTTTGTTGGTCTATCCGTATAGGTCGTATAATTTTTTTTTTCAGAAGCTGGATTAAAGCACTTAAAAACATAAAAGCTTGTATCATACTAGAGGAGTCCTAGTAAGGACTCCTACTAGAGGACTCCTTTTGTGGGCTGCAGTAAAACATACATAAAATATACGGTGTGATAAAGTCAACCTAATATTCCTGATCTCATGACTTGCTGGCTGTTCTTTTCTCGTGGAGGGTGATAGCTAGCTATCTAATCAAAATGCATAAGCAGTGTCTGTTCCTTCCACCCCCAGACCCATTCATTTTCGACTCAGAATCTCTGCTTGGGGTTGTATAATTGATTTTGACATAATTTACTGCTTACTTGGCAATGCAGCATTGCAGCCTCTGATAAAAACCATATCAAGTCACAGCACTGGTCTAGAGCTTGAAAGGGAGGCAGTGTAATCACTTTCTTACCCTAATGCACCTCCATCTCATTTCTGCTGGGCAAGGAGCTGCAAAGTAATCATTGTTAAATG
>JAOXNG010000026.1:54092770-54108328 GCA_028566535.1 Scolopax minor | reverse complement strand
GCCGAGCTGCAGGGCAGAGCACAGCGGGACGTCCCCGGGTCTCTGCGAACCCTCCTGGAGCAAAACTGGAGGTTTCCTCCTCTTTCAGCTCTGCCCGATCGAGCCCGACCACGGCATGTGCTCTGCCATTCAACAGCAATGAAGCAAACCGCATCTGGGGGAGTTGCACCGCGTTTCTGGGCAGCTAATATTTTTGACAGCGTGCCTCCCAGGAAAGAAAACGTGGGACATCGGAGCCAGAATAAAATTTTGCAAGCTTTTCTTCAAAAAGCATGATTTACCACATCAGGGGTCTTTCTCCAAGACATATATTACGTATTTAGGAAGCAAAGCCAAACAAACAGAGCAAAAAAATGAGATCAAGGTAAGAGAGAAAGAGGTTCATCACATACCCAAATGTCAACTTTTGGCCCATCGTATTCCTTTCCCTCAAAGAGCTCGGGAGCGGCGTAGGGAGGGCTCCCACACCAGGTTTTCAGCAGCTGCCCAGGCGTGAAGATGTTACTGAAGCCAAAATCTGCAAGAACAAAGAGAAGCGATCAGAGGAACACGATCCACTTCACCTGTCCTAAACAAACGGTATTTAAGTCATTTGCTGAACACCAAGATCTTTCCAAGAGTTTCCTCTTGGCTTTTCAGCCACATGATTTCCACGTGGGAGTCAACCCCCCAGGATCAGACAAGGAGGGTCGCTGCAGACGGGTGGATGGCTTGGAAAGAGGCTTCTGCCTTATATTTGAGAAGTCCCAGGCAAACCTTTTGTGCCAATTCCCAACCTTCAGGCTTCCCCGATGCCAACTGTCACAACTCTTTTAAGGCCAGGGCAGCAGCAAGGACAGAAGGCAGAGGGACAAAGAATGGGAAATTCTGGTTTTCCAGAAAGCACTACAGAAGTTGGAAGCCTTGGTTACGGTGGGCAGCAAACCCAGACAAATCATTCACCAACAGCAACGAAGGAATTCTCCAAGAAAAATTAAAAGGAGGATCTTGTCGTTACAGGCAGTCAAGCATCAGCTTCCGTGGGCACAAATGGGATTCTAAGTTCAAAAAGTATAGCAGATTTTACTGGTATTTAATATCACCTAAACCTAATGAAAGCTTTGTAGCCTCTACATGTTAGGTGTTAGGTGCCCAGGCTGGAATCTAGATTTCATATACTTAATATGTAAGTTGCCTGTAAAGCCTCTGGGGAGAATTAGGCAGTTCCTACTGTAGTCATCAGACTCAAAATATGTTCTCTCTGTCGTTACGTGACTCTGGCAGATAAGTGTGACTTCAGTCCAGGAGCTGCACAGCCACATCAGCACAGCACGGTGTTTGGACTAATACAGCTTCTAGGCAGTATCTGGCTCAAATCCAGCCATCTCACAGAACGGACAAAGCGAGATCACATCTACCTGCTGCCAGTTGTGTGGCTCAACCTCCAAATGGATGGCCCACTAAAGGAAAATTATGAGGTGAAGGAGGAGGGAGAAGAAGGAGGCGTTATTTTCACCCTTCTCTGCAGTGTAAATGCTGCGCTAAGTATATTAATTTTCCTAAGGGTAAAGTTCTATGTTTGCATCTATAGAGAGGTAACTAAAGATGTCTCAGAAATCAGTCATGACATAAGAGCTTGGTTAGTTTCAGAAGGCCCAGGCCTCTGTTTTAAAATGTGGCCAAATAAAAGAAGCACAAACACCCCTCTGCTGATCTCTGCTGCAATCAGCAAAGGATGAAAGATTAATGGAGCTGGAAATCAAGGACAAAAGGAATTCTCACCCTGTAATAATGGTTTGGACACTCAGCAGGGATTAGAGAGACCAGATTCACTGTCTGATGTTGTAGAGGACTTGTATTCCTGGCTAAGTACTTATACTACTAGGCTGTGTGGAGGAGAGGAGAGGTGAGAGCAGAAAACACCTGTCCTCAACCCATTTTGTTTTAAAGTGAAATTATTCAATTGATGTCTGGTTCATCTGCTGTGAGAATATCTAAGAGATCAGGCCCTGTGTGTGCACAGAACCAGAATTTATAAAACGGACAATCAGTTAATTTAGCAAGTTGTTGAAATGCAGCAATATTTTTTTTTGGATTACAACTTTATTGTCAGGCACCTCAGTCCAGTTTCTATCCTGGTATAAGTACCAAAGTCTTTTATTGGAACTTTTTTTTTTTTTTTTAAATTGTTCCAAATTATTCGAGTGGTAGAAATTGCGCTTTTTTTGACCAATTCATTTGGGAGGCTGTGTTCATTGAAGCATTGGTCAATTTGCAAATACTGTATCCCATAAAAAGTAACAGAAACTTTTAGGCAAGGGATGTTAAAAGGAACAAAGTTACTTTTATTTTTAGCTGCTCTAGGAACCAGATATTGAATAATTTCTTTCAGAGGCTTCAAAGAAGGTAAGAAGGAGGTTTGGGGCTTTGTGTTTGTTACACACTATGGATTGAATTCCTTCTTTATACTAACCGGTGTAAATCAGGAGCCATTCCAATGAAATCAATAGTTACAGAATTGTAAAATTGGTTAGTGATCACAGTCTGGCTGAGTAGACCTGTGGCATTAATCAGTTTTAAAGATCTGGTCCCTAAGTACTTAATTTCTAGGAAACAGCACAATGTGACATTACAAGGATCCTATTTAGAGACACACACTCTGCAGATCAAAGCAGGGACTACTGGAAATGCTTTCTGAAGGTATGTGTAACTATAAAATGTTTTGAGTGGCTGCCAGTATTTTGTAATCAGTGTTGTAAAGTTTTGTGATACTCTTGATGTCTGCAGATGTTATGTGGCCCGTGGCACAGAGCTGATGTTCTGAATTACCAATTATATACCGAATGGAGCCCTGAGAACTAACTCCTGCCCTCCTTTGGGTACTGGGGCAGTCTTTAAATGCTAGCAAAGGACTGATACTATAAATAAAACTCTGTCTCCATAGCGACAGGCAGTTCAGTGCTCAGTTTTCAACACTTTAAAAAGGTAATTACTGTCTTTTTTCTTTATATTTTTCTACTCTTGGTTTATAACAGCAGTAATAACCTCCTGAGTTGGGCATTTCCTGGCAATTAATGACTGACAGTGTTAAGAACACTTGGCTTTACCTCAAGCCCTCAAATCCTCCAGCCGGTCATTAACTGCCAGGAAATGCCCTTCCCCATGGTCATTATTGCTTAATTATGTAAACCTGGATTAGAAATTTAATTAGATGACTTTAACATTCTCTGATTCTCTCCTCCTTTCTTCCTCCACGTCCCAAGCATCAGTATTTGCCACAGTTGTTAGCTGTCATGGATGATGTTTACTTCAACACAGTGCAGTATAGCAGATGCTAGAGTCTCCGTGGAACCAGACTGACTTCATTTTTTGCCCTTGGTTGATAGAATTTATCTGCATACCTACTTGTAAGCAATATGTTAGATTAGATTGAAAGGAACCTCCGAGTCATTTGGTACTGCTTTTAGATGATGACCAAGAAGAGTTCCCATCAGAGAACTTTCATGATTCCCCAGTCTTATCTAAACAACAGCTAATGCAACATCCAAAGAAAGGTGATAAATACCGCTGCTTCTTCCTATTTAATGTGCCATTTTGTTCTTAAGAACATAGCACAGTTACTGTAATACTGAGCCCATCACACTACAATCAAACACGTTGGCTTCCAGGAAGGCGTTACCTCCATAGCCTGTGTGCCATTGACCCATGGGGATACTGGTAACACTTTATTATCACCATCATCAATGTGTTAACAGTAGTTTAATAAAATGACCTGCCTATCCCTTCTGATTTTTAGTCTCAGAAGTTGTATTTGGTCACTAAACAAAAATAGCAACTAACGTTTACCATGCTCTTATACTTAAATTAACTTGAAGCCAGCCCCTAAAATTCATACTTGTGATTCTGGAAGATATCTGGAAGTATATCTGGAAGAAGTTAATTTTTTTCTGATTTCTGTGGAGGCTGTATGGCACCATTTAATGATTTAGTGTCTCTGACACTCCATACAACTGTAACTACTCATATACTTCATAAAGTCCTTCAGTGTTAATTGTTTTAATGTACAAAGGGCATGTAATTTGGATCAAAGGGCACTTTCTATGAAGTCTTATGCACTGTAACACTGGTACAAAATATTACTTCTTGACACACAGGTCATGTTCTAATAAACAGAGAAGCTGCAATAATGTGAACATGAAAAGTAATTATTATACTACTGCATCATCTCTTTAATTTGAAGTCCTTTTAAAAAAGCACAGAATGCCTGACAGTAACCTCCATTAATCCCTGATAAAAACAAAAGCACAAGTGTTTTTTGAGACATCTTTAGTTTTAAACATTCCATTCATTTCTGCTGTGTATTTTAAGAGAAATAGAACCAAAATTCCCCCACAAATGCAAAGCTCCTAAAAACAATGCAAAGTAATATTAATTTTTAAAAGCCTTTCCTCTTTTTTTAAGAGTTTACAAGTTTAAGGAAAAATCCATTGAAATCCATATCCTTTAGAAAGGTAAAGTATGGATGGTAGAGCCAAAGTATTTATGTATGCCTTTAATTGAGCTGTTAAAGTATAATATTTCTTTTTGTGTAGCTTATTATACTAACGGAGGTATGTACATTTGTATCATATAACATTTTGGTGGTAATCAACTAACTAAATAAAGCTGAGGCCAGGTGGAGGAGGACTTTCCCCCACAAAAGAGGTAGACAAGGTAACTGATTTCCGTCTGCCTTTTTAAAAGCACACTAAAATTGGAAAAGGTGGCATGGGATGGTGTTCTAGTCCTTTACTCATATGCCAGTGGAAAAAAAATGGGATGCAAAGCTGAATGCTCTTTGTGGTGTTCTTGTTCTCCTTTATCTTCTCTGATAAAGCAGAAAAGCACACTCCTGCTTTTCTCTGTACCTGCCCTGCACAGCTGTAAGGCTGTGCTCAGGAGGAACCCTATTTATTTCCATGGCATTGCAGGTCCACAAAGCCAGTGGCTCCCAGCCCAGCTACTTCTGGAAAAGTAATACAGGAAATATAAGTGGCTTTAAGCCAGCTTTTAAGGAATTCACCTATGATCACAGTGAATGGGTTTAATCTATGTTACTAAGTTAAAATATATGACAGAATTAAAGAAGCATTCCCTCCTTTCCTACGATAGGGTGAGCCAGAGGATGGAGCCAAAGTCTGGAACATGATAGGCTCTTGTTCACATCTTAGCTCTGGTATTGACCTGAGGCTTGAATTTTGTGCCTCAGTTTCCCAAAGATATACTTACACTTGCTTCCTGTGTAACGGTGATGTTGATGTGTACTGACAAAAAGCATGGAGCACCTCTCCTATGAGGACAGGCTGAGAGGGTTGGGGTTGTTCAGCCTGGAGAAAAGAAGGCTCCAAGGAGACCTTATTGCGGCCTTTCAGTACCTAAAGGTGGCTTATAAGAAAGATGGGGACAAACCTTTTAGCAGGGCCTATTGCAATAGGACAAGGTGTAATGGCCTTAAACTAAAAGAGGATAGATTTAGACTAGATATAAGGAAGACATTTTTTACGATGAAGGTGGTGAAACACTGGAACAGGTTGCCCAGAAAGGTGGTAGATGCCCCATCCCTGGAAACATTCAAGGTGAGGATGGCCAGGGCTCTGAGCAACCTGATGTAGTTGAAGATGTCCCTGCCCATGGCAGAGGGGTTGGACTAGATGACCTTTCACAATCCCTTCCAACCCAAACTATTCTATCATTGGTTTTATTGGATTCTATTATTGGTTTTATCTTAGTGAGCCTTCAAGGGAGTCAGTCCATTTTTTAACTCACTGTGGATGATCAGTTATTTTGATGATTCACATGAAGGATTTGAATTTAATTGCAGAAATCTCATTGGCCCAGGGAAGGGAATGAAAAGGCAGAAAAACCCCACTCAGTTTACACAATGAAGGAGGTAGATCCTCCTCTGTTGAGAAGCTTCATAATCTGCAGCAATTGAAGAGCTGACACCTCAGAAATACAAGTTAAAGAAAAAAAAACAAAACAGTGGTTAACTTCGTTGCAAGGGTGCATACTTCTCAATTTGATACTTTACTAAAGCATCGACACAAAAATGTGAAGTAACACATTATACTTGCCTTCTATATACTTTGTTATTAAAGAAAATGTTAAACCACGTAGTTTAAACAGTGTAATATAATAAACAGGCTGAGTGGGTAAAAGTATTCAGTAAATAGAAGGAAACTTAACAGTTAATACTACCAGAATTCTGTGATTCTGTACCAGGTCATTGCCAAGCATATCAGAGCAGACAGACAAATTCAATTGCTAATGAGATTGCTAGTCTAACTTGCCACTTCAGAATTTAGAGTGAATAGTAAGGATTAGGAAGTAAAGAAAAAGCTCTGAAATGTATTAGAGAAAATGAAGATTTCTCAATGAATATAATTTACAGGGGAAAAAATAATAAATATTTAGAAATAGTTTTGTTTTCTATGGTGAAAGACTGCTTTTCTTCCTGTTCTCCCAGGACAGGTTTTGAGCTCAATGGGAGCAAAGAGCTGTTGATTTAGCAAGGATTACAAGACTGATCCTCACATTGTACAACAGAATTTATCCACCTCGGGAATCACTTCAGACTCTCTCTTTCTGCAAGACTCAGCGATGAATCAAAAGGCTATTAACTGCTGTAATTTCTATAATCTTCTACCTCTCTTGTGTTGCAAAAGAAATGCATTCAGCTAAGACTATTTAAGCATTTCTTTGCACAGAGAAGTATTGTCAGCACAACTTAGATTGCTTTAGCTGAGTTGATATTGCTCCAATTAAGTGCATTCATGCTGTTGTGTTGATGTCCACATGGCATTATGCTATAATCTTTCCGTTGCAGACAAGGTGTCTGAGCCTTGCTGGCATTGTTTGGAGCTCATTGTGTTGTGGGTAGTTTTTATGATATACTCTGGGATACCCCTCAGCGTCTGAAGGAGCAGCGGCTGCAGTGGCCATGTCCTAATCTCAATTCACTTGGAATGTTACCCCATTTCCAAGTCGTTCTTCACTTGCGTGCTTGAAAGCACAGAACACCACAATACATGTCCTTTATCTAACAGGAGAACAAGCTGCTTCGTGAGAAGGCTGCAGTGTTCCTGGATAACCTTATTTCTCAATCAGTCTTTAAGTTCTGATAGTATTGGGGAAAAGATTTACAGCTGGATAAAATGAAGTAATCCATGATGTGAGACCGTCTTTATGTTGTAATCTAGCTGAAAAATCACAGAAGAGAAGCTTTCCTGTACAAAGCCCCTAGTAGAGTTTCAGGGGCAGCGCTGTCACATTTTAAATTTTTGTGCAGCCTTCATTTCTTTGATGTTTGATGTCCTCTGCTGACAGGCCCGGATGCAGCCACAATGTATGTGCAGAAGCTACGAAGCCAGGTTTCATAGCCTCTGCATCAAGTAACCCAAAGTACGTGTTCCCCATATGTGGAGCTAAGCAGGGGGCAATGAGGGACTAGGGACAACTTCTTTAGCTTTGATGATAAATAACAGCAGAAAAAAAAGTAGAAGAAATATTTTATGTTGATGTTTTTTTTTTTTAATTGAGTAACATTTTGAGAAAATTTCCATTTTATTTTCACTAGGTAGGAGTGGAAAGATTTATCTAGCATTTTAAGTATGTTTTTCATCATGGTTTCATGGAAATATTATTGGGCTTGTAGTTTTAGGGTTTTTTTTTTTAAATTCTTTTTTTTTCAAATTCTTGAAAATCAAGTAACACAGTCATGGGCTTCAGCATCACCTTAAACTGTCACAGAAAATTCAGGAATAACGCTGACCTCTGTGTCTCTGGAATAAAAGAAAGCTTCCTATTTGTTGCCCTTCCTTTCAGCACGGAGGAAGTTCTCTGTAAAATGTGAGCGGTGCAGAGAATGAATGGCACGTTGCACGAGGCCCGTGCAGAGGAGTGTGAGGGAGCAGCGTGTGAGCGGGGCCGTGCGCTCTGAAAGGCAGGCAGTGAGGGACAGGAGTAATGTCATGAATGGTGAAGGAGAGGGAATGAGCCAGCTGATTAAACTGATAGGAGGCAAACAGCGCCGTGGAGCCTTTGATGAGTGTCAGAGGTCATCTCCATACAGTTCCCCAAGTCCCCAGGACACGCAACCCTGCTGACCTAGTCACTAGATCAGACAAGAGCGTTGAGACTTCATCAGCAAACAACAACCTAACAGATTTAGATAACTGATAGACTGCTAAGCAAATGCTTTAAAAAGGAGTGAAGGAGAAGCAGCTTGTCCAGGGGGGAGAAAAGGAAAAAAATTGTTCGGAAAATGTCTACTTTTGTGTCAGAACAGCAGTTCTGGGATGTATAAGAAACTCAAGGTAAATATCACTGACAGAAAGGTACCCAAACTCCTGAAAATTGTTGAAGTCTGTATTCATGTTAATTCTTCATCTGCTAAAGAATTTATGGCATTTTAGGTATTTCTTTAACTGTCTGGGGGGTTTCAGTATTTACATACCATTTTAAAATAAATGAAGTATCAACCTAAAAATATAGTCAGCTGCACTGTAGGCACTCTTCCACCCTTTTACCCTTCTTTTGTAGGGCTGCTTTGCTTTGCATTTCATAGCACAGTGCAGAAGAGACAAAATCTGCCTCCAAGCAGAGGTTATGCAGAGATACCAGCTTAGGTTGCTAAAGCAGTACAGCTGCATCAGGATAACACTGGTCAAGCTACTAAGCTCCATCACTCAGAATGCTTAGTTATTTTGAACCCAAAATAACACTGATAGGGATGCAGTGGTTTTTGGTATAATGCTTGTGCTTAGCATAAACACTCCTTCAGACTTCAGTAACCTTGGAGTCTATCCCTTCCCATGTGTTTGTGCAACAGTCAGTGAAATGTTCACCTCTTTGGCCTGGTTCTGATATGACCACAGTAATGAATATATCTAAAGCTCACTACAGTCAAAAAGGGATAGAAAGCAATGACAACTTCTTATTTGTGTTTTAGAAGCCGTCTGATATATTTTACTGACATGTACTGTGTATAAATAAAAGTGTCACGGGCTATGTGAGCCATCCTAGGATACCTGAGACATTCACATGAGGCTGGCAGACATGACATGGGACCTGTGTGAGACCTGCATCCTTCTGGTAGGGCGACTGAAGGCCAGAAAGGATGCCCTGTGTTCTTTTGGGTGATATTAGGAGACTGTTTTGGGTAACCTAATCACTGGGGCAGGAAGGTTGTCTGTCTCTTTTCTTCAGTATGGTATTGCCAGCACAACTGAGAGTAGAAGATCCACTAAGGTGGCATGAGCTACCTCTCTCTCCCCTGTGAGCTGACATGCTGCAAACCAGATGTGAGCTGGAAGCCATTTAGACAGGTTTGGGTCTTGCTGACAGGTAATGTAATGTTGAGAAGCAGGACTTGCTCGTTTGGGCACAAGCACTGAGCTAACGCATCTAAATGGCTTCCAGAGTACAGCTGGCTCTCCGGCGAGTCCAGCTGGCAATTGTTTGCACGTGGCAATGTGGCCAGGCCCTGAGAGGGAAAGAACAGTCCGGGCTCTGCTCCGCCTTGTGCTTTGCCATCAGAATCGTTCAGTGAGTTCATGTGGCAGGTTGAGCCAGGAGGAACTGGACTTGCCCAAACTCAGCTGGACTACATAAGGGTTGGTTGCAAGAAAGCAGAAATTCTGATGTATAAATCGAGAGTGGCTGAAACAGAGAATGAATGGGATTCTTTTACGTTTTCTCTTTATAATAAAAGACACCATATGAGAGGAAAATTTGAAAAGTGTTATGAGTGAAATTAAATTGTACAGATGAGACACAGAAGTTACCCTGCATGATCCTTCCATGCACCATCACAGATAAAATAATTCTTCAGAAGCTTATGTGGTGTGTAAGTTAAACAAATTCCCTTGGAGACATGATTGACTATTTTTAAGCTGAACACTCACAGTAACAATTACCTGTGTTCTCAATGTCCATGAGCCTCAATAAACAGCCCATGGATTTATGTCTTAGTGAGAACCAACCTATTAGTTTCAGCCATAAATCTCATGTGCCTTGTGTGCAAAGTGAATTTTAATAAAAATCATATAAGGAGCCAGACTTGCTAGGCAGGGTTTCACATGGCTGCCAACATTTGAAAACAATTAATAGAGACCTTTTGGGGGAGGGTAAGTAGAACCATGTCTTTAGCTCCTGTTGAAATACAGTGGACTCAGTGAACTTGCCTGAAGGACAGAATAAAGAGGGTTTTTTTCCTATTAAAAAAAAAAAGAAAAGAAATGGAGGCCATCACTTCTAAATAAGGGCAGAAAGAATGGAAAGAGTCATTCCTTTGAGTTTGCAATCTCATCTTCTCTGACACCCTGCTGCCAGGGAAATGGCAATAAGTATCTTAAAATTAAGCAGCAAAATAAAATAAATATACATCTGTGCTCCCAGGTCTGAAAATAGACTCTGTCCCCTAATGAACAGAGGCAGCCCATGGCTTCAGTTTCAAACCCCTCACCTTCGGTGCTCCTTGTGCACTCCCTGTCTGAGCGCACAGAACGTGTCGTGTGGAGCAGAGTCCAAAAGACTGAGCTAGGAGCCACTGCTCATTTTTATTCCGCTGGCCATATTAGTTTTATAAGCAAATAGTTCAGGCATAGAAAAATAAATAGGAAGAGTTCAAAGAGAAAAGGTTAGGTCCCGAGCCTCGGATGCTTTGTACTGTCTCCACGGTGCCGAGGGCGGAAAGGTTGCTCTAAAGGGGAGGTCGGGGATTTCTGTAACATGCAAGGAGCCTCCCAGGGTCCCGGTGTTGTGTCTGCCCAGTCCATATAGGACTAGTTCAGCTGTTGCAAATTAACCCAGCTCGCAGGCTATAATATACTGCAGAATGGGGTGTCTTATCACCAGGCTGGTAAAGGACCTTGGGACTGAAAGATAACACTTATACCAAATTTAACCAAACACAGCTGAGGGCAGGTCCACTTCATGTCTAATACCAATAAATATGTAGGTTTGGTCCAGGTAGGGAACTATGGCCGTGATAAGGGAATAACTACACTCTACCTGACTGCTTTTAAGAAACACGTGACATGTGTTTTGAGTTAGTGAAATGGCATGTACCAGTACGTGTGTGTCTGTGCTGCTACTCACATACGTTCCAATCTGGGTTGGGATGGTTATAATAAAATTAAAACTGTAATTGCAGATGGAGTCAATCTCTTCCCTTCTTGATGGAAGAAAGTGTTTGGCACTGGTTTTATGGCCAATTTTCTTAAGCCATCAGGGTGTGGATCCCATTATTCACTGCTGTGTACATGTTACACTCTGAGCACTGAAGCCTGAGTAAAAGATTCAGGAGTAAAAAACTTGAATCTAAACAGATTTCATCTGAGCCAGCTATACAACATCCAAACACGAAGATCCAAGTCCATCATCTAGTGTGTCACTGTGGCTGCAGGTATATTGTTAGTCAGTCAAAAAGTGCCTTGATTTTAGGTTAGTCACACTCAGAATATAGAAGGATCAAGCCATTTTCCTTCCCAGCTAAGTCTTCTGTGATATCTGCGACATTTTCCTGTTCTTTTAGGAGTGTGATAGAATATTTGATTGACTTTTATATTTTCAAATAATTGCAACAAAGATGTCTTTTTACCTCTTAAAGCTGTTTGAGGATTAATTTGGCATGTATAGAAAACCTGTACTCTTCCTTGGTGAGGAAATACTGAATATTAGTTTCTGCTTTCAGATTTGGGTATACAAGCTGATTTTACTTACTGACAGCCTGGTATGTGTAATTAAGCTCAAACTGGACTGCAGTACTGCATATTGGTATATGCAGTACGGCCAGAGCAGAATGGCCAAAGCACTAAGAAACCTTGAGGAACAGAATTTAATCCCATTTGTGCACAAGTCCAGGGTTTGCTTAGTTTCGTAACATATATTTTAAGACTATTAAAAGCTTGATTTAAAAAAAAAAAGGAGGTGTCTTTCCATCTACTTCTGTGGTCTTTTGGACTTGGGAGTCTTTTGCTATCTTATAGTAAATGCTCAGGTATAAGCTGTAGTTTAACCTTCCTTTTCTTGCCCCTGGAGATCCTACAGAGACTGCTCAAATTACCCAAGAAGGTTGTGATAATATAGTGTTTTCTTGGACTTAACTTTGTGTAATTACACACGGGTAATCCTGGTTTATTTCTGTTATCCCTTAATTGAGCTATAAGATTTTTTTAAGCTTAAAAAGTGCCACAGGCTTTTTAAGGGCTCTAAATTAAAATGCAACACACCGAAAAAGAACTCTCCCCAGTTAATGCTATTGACAGATAATCTGCCAAATTTAATTGTAAAAGAAGTGTGGGGGTTTTAATTACAAAATCCCAAAGAGATCCTTCAAAAAAACCTGTATGGATTTTATTTTATTTTATTATTTGTAACTGCCCTGGAGTGCTGCGTCTCTATTTTCTAACTCTCAGCCTGAGGTATGCTTTTATGACCAAAGTATCAAAACCCTGCAAAGCAGAGGTTCATAACAGAAATCCTGATAGATCTGTAGCTGCATGGGTGGGCGCAGCTCTAGCAATTGTATCCTTCCAGTTGCCTTCTGTTCTTAAGGATATCAAAGAGAAGGAGAGGTGTCTCCTTCTGTCAAGCCCTGCAGCTGCCAGGGATGTTTGCAAGCCCTCACCATCTGAATCCAAAGGCAGCCAGTGCAGCTGCTCCTCCAGACCTGACCAGGGCCAAACTCTTTGTCTGCTCAGCCCAACGCTCCCAAGACTAAGCACTGCACAGCTCAGCCTGAGCCCTTCCTTGCCACCCCCCTCTCCTGCCTTCATTCTGCTTATGCAAATATATTAAAAGCTTCCCATATGCAGGGAGACGCATTATCAGGTCCCTGAACTGCAAGAAGAATGAAGGTTGTGGCTAAAGGAGAGGCGACGTGATGGAATTGGCTGGTTTCTACCCATCGCCGAATGGCTCCTGTTTGCCAGGCTGCTGGATGAGAGCTGGTGAGACAGGAATGTAAATTGTGGCTCTCTTGTAAAGTTGCATAAACTTGCAGTAATGTCATTTCTAGATTAACATTTACATTGAAAAGAACACTAGAAGGCTTCATTGTTTACATGCACTATGGAAATAGATTTAAATTTTTGGTTTACACACATTTATTTACAAGGCATTTACTGATTACAAACCAATGTACATCACTCGTTTACATGCATAATGTAAACTATGGAGATTTCTTATTTTTTGCCATTCAGTGCTGTGTGGCTTTCCATTGCTCATTCCACACAGAGGCAAGAGCCTCCTTTCATCTCAGCTCCCTCTGTCCTTCAATTGATGCATTGCCTCTCCTAAAAAAACCTTGCCTCTGACTGGAAAACATAAAGTTGATGTCCCCTTTAAACAGATAGCATAAAAACCTAATAGGGAAACCTTGTCAGCAGAACTTCAGCATGACTAAAAAAGCCAAAGCAAAGATTAAAAAAACTAATGGTGCCTATCAGTTTGTACCAGCACAAAGCATCACTGTAATGCTGTAGGAGAAGAACCTTCGTGGTGCTTTTTTGGATGCTCCAGGCAACTAAACAACTGCAACAGGACTGAAAACTTGCCAGGGTGTGTGTGTGGGACTGCACCTGGGTCGTACAGTTTGTCCCAGTCAGTAACACCCATGTCTCAGCATCCAGCTTCATTTTGAACAAGCATGAGCCTTCCCACAGCAGAGCTGCAATCCTGCTGCTCCTCTCGGCTGTGCCTCCCTTGCCCAGCAGTGCTGGGGAAAGTATTATTAATTTTTTTAATCCTAAAATGCTAAAAGCCGAACCCAAGCAAAGTCAAAGCTAAACCCTGGGGAATTTTAAGATTTCAAAGTCTCAGAGTGAACAATAAGGACAGTCATTCAGTCATTCTTTTTTTTTTTTTTTCCTCCTTCCTTATTTCAAGGACATAAAAACTGCTTGAAAATTCAACACAAATTGAATGAGCAAGTTGAAGAGCAAACTGCTAAACAAAATACACTCAAAATAAAAATGTTTCCCTTTTGACATTTTTTAAGTGGCTATGGTTGACCTCCTGTTTTGAGATAAACTTCTATGCCTTAAAAATTGCAAAGAAAAATGTTTTTCACTGAATTAATAAAATCAAAACAAACAGCAAAGCTTAAGACTTTCATTGAGCCTAAAATGAAATGCCTTGATTTTTTTTCTTTTTACTGAAAATTTGAACAAACATCCATTTCAGATCAACCCATTTTTAATGTTATTTTTGTTCCATACAACCAGTGAACCACAAAATCAATTATTTGTACAGCTCAAGTGACCAGTAGATTAAATTCAATGCAATAGAGAGACAGCAATAGGACTCAATGAGGAGTAGAGAGATGGGAGAAGAATAAGGGACTGAAAAAATGGTGGAAGCAGCTCTAATAGACCTTGTCTCTGCCAAAATTTAGCATGCATTTTCACAACTACTTTAATACAACTTTAATCCATATTGCTGCTGAAACAGCAGTCTCACCAGTCCCCTTAGTCTTTCCTTCCTCCCTTTATTATCACCTGAATACACAATGAATGAGAATGGAAAAGTAACACAGTTAAAAATTAACTTTTTTTTTTTTTTTCCTTTTTTTTGCCAGGTTGGTTTTCTGCCAGATCAGTTCCTCAATTGTGGAAATCACAGGTTTGCACAAAACCTGCCTGGAAGGTCTGATCAGAAAAGGCAAAACTCCTGTAATAGAAATCACTAAAAAAGAGTCAGAGAAACTTCACATTCACTAGCTCGATTGTCCGAGTCCAGTGCCTGAATGTAGGAGTCACATCCTGCTTTTGCTTAGAAATAATAAAAGCTCACAAAGCTCCCAGCCAGACAGCCTGGGCGAGCAGCCGTGCAAGCCCTGGTGCTGTGCATGCAGGTGCTGGGGCAGTGGCCAATGCTGGATATGCTGCAACAGGTTCTCCAGCCAATAAATTGGTGAATTTTCCTTGAAATCAACAGCTTCACATATTTACGTCAAAGAGAACTCGGCTCATTGTTTTTAATCTGTGGTGCCATAAAAACTCTTGAAGTTTTGTGAGAGCGGATTTTTTTTCTTCATTTTTTTTTTTAAGATTTTTTTCCTCTAAGGGAAAATTTAAGCAGCAGAACAACACGTGCACTTCTAAGTCAGTTGTAGCCTGTGCTACGTGCACAGCAAAGATGCTCGCTTCATGATAATTTTCTTCCTCTTTGTGAGGGAATGACACATTTAGAGAGCACGTAGCTGCTCAGATTTGTGGGTTTTCTAGGACTAAATAAAAATCTCTAGCGTGGCCGAATGTGCTCAGCAGTGCAAATCCCTTTATGAGCACTCAGTTTAGTGTCCACTCTGAATCAGAGAAACAGGGAAATCACAGAAATGTTAGTTAGATGGGACCCTGGGGGTCCCTAATCCAACCTCTCACTTGAAGGAGGACTATTACCAGCTCCTGAGCACATCATAGAATCATAGAATGGTTTGGGTTGGAAGAGACCTTA
This sequence comes from Scolopax minor, assembly GCA_028566535.1. Taxonomy (NCBI): domain Eukaryota; kingdom Metazoa; phylum Chordata; class Aves; order Charadriiformes; family Scolopacidae; genus Scolopax; species Scolopax minor. The sequence continues at coordinate 54,092,851 of JAOXNG010000026.1, read as the reverse complement.
AAGGTCATCGAGTTCCAACCCCCCTGCCCTGGGCAGGGACACCTCCCACCAGACCAGGTTGCTCAAAGCCCCATCCAGCCT
>JAOXNG010000026.1:54017537-54028561 GCA_028566535.1 Scolopax minor | reverse complement strand
TTATAACTGAGAAACCAGATCTTTTCCCACTGACTTTCCATGCAACTTTTCCCTGTTCTCATATCCCATGTGGCTCTTAAGTGCGCAAAGGCACCAGTATTAAAGTTTATAAGATATTTATATAAATCAGATGGTTGGTGAGTATTAAATTTGATTTTTCTCAATAACCCGAGGGGGAATATTAAAATATTAAAATTGTTTGAATATTTAAAACACAAATGGGCTTTTGAATAGTTTAGGCTAAAGCCTCAACTCTTGTACGCAAATATATACTGGCTGAGGGTAGAGTCCTTGAAGTTTTAATCTTGTTATTCACATATAGCGAGACAAATGGCAGGCTTAGTAGAAAGCCTGTTCTCAAAAATCACAAACAGACTAATATGGAAAAGCGAATTTTATCTTCTGTTTTCATCACATGATTTACATCTTGAGAAGGGCACATACCTTGTTCTAAATAACTGAGGTCATAATGCAAAAATTACCGTCAAAATTGCCTCATGGCATTACCAGTTTAGGAACCATCTTCACTTTTGTGTTTCTATAACTTCAACGTAATGGTGAACTCTTTGCAACCTTACGTGAATTTCCTGTTTCAAGCAACCATCTTCTCAGCCTGCTGATACAGCACTTCCCCGGATCTCCTCCTGCTTCCCACCTCTGCCTTTGCCCAATCCTGTTGTGAACACAGCATTTACAGTCGTGGGTCGGTACGGCCATACTCTGCTGGTTCTGGGGTTTTTTTTAATACATGAATAGAATTTGCCTTTGGGAGGAGACGTTATTGCTTCTGAGTTGTGCAAGGGTGTGTGTAGGATAGCCGGAGGAGAGGCAGCCGGGTAGCAAAAAGGAATGTTTGCTCTTTGCTTTAGGCTCCGATTAGGTCAATTCTTGTGACAGAGTTATTCCCGCAAACCCACAATTACTGCTAGGCTGAGTTTTCTGGAAAAAAGGGATTTCTTTGCATGCTGTTTGCCCATCCTATTGAAGGACTAGTGGGTATAGGCAAATGCAGGTAAGTAAGGCAAATTACAGCAGCAATGTACTCAGACTCTATACCACTATTGTTTTCTGTAGCCGAGAAATCAACCTCTGGCCCAGATGTCTGTGCAGAGAAACAGAGATACTGCTGTGAGAAAGGAGTACTGGGATCAGAAGAGACAGGAAACGATATATTGAGAAAGGTGACATTTTTGTTACAGTTGGATGTTTTAATCTTTGTGCTTCAGGCTTCATTTCAAGCTGCGTATCACAAAATGAAAACCAAACATATTTTGAATGAAATAGAGAATTGAGTTCTTTGGCTTTTGAGCTGCTACTTAAATTAGTTTCTATTATAGCTTTTAAGAACTACATTTTAGGAAATACAGTGAATCCTAACATGTAAATAAATACACTTTAAATCTAATCATTGCAATATTATTCCTGATATTTATAATACCTTGGCCTTTAAGTTTTCTGCTAGAACAGCTGCAGGGCTTTTGAGGAATGGTGGGTAGTTCTTAATCAAATGGCTGAAAAACTCCCAAGAAACAATTTGTCTTCTTAAACAACAGATTTTTAGAAAGAACCTCAGAGCACATGAAATACAGCTTAAATGCTATTATGATAAAAACCACTTAAGTTACTGATAATCATCCTATGTATACTTGCACTCCCCATGTTTACATGAGAGACAGATCTAGACTTGCTTCAATTACCTTTTCAAATATTTCTGGGTAGTGTTAATGCTGTAAAATATGTTATATGTGTAAATTGCAAAAAAAACCTTTGTAAGTGAAAAGGGTATGTCCATCATCATTATTGTTGGCCCTTGTCAAAAAAGTCATCTTCTTAAAGTAGATAACTGACTTTTTAAAATTAGAGGTGAAAGAAACCTATTAGATCATTTTGTTCACCATGATAAACTGGGCACAATGCCATTATATTTTATCTAGAAGGAAATGCTAATTCACTGATTCACAACAGGTACCTTTTTTCAGCCTCAAATGGTGTTTTCTGTTCAGTAATGCTGATGATATCTCAGTCTGATTTGATCACCTGGAAGGTGCTCTCAAGACCTTCTTACACCTAATTACCTTTATAGGTCTACCTACATTACCTCTTAATCAAGATTCAGATCTTCATGCAGATTTAAAAAAAAGATCTTAAACAGAAGTCTTTTGGCTCCCTGAGGTCTGGATTTAATTTTAGGTTTGGCTACAAACTCTTAGTGTGACTTTGAAGCACCCATTGAATTTCCCTGTTCTCTAGTGTCATTAATAAATCTTTACTGACCTTCACTGAAGAGTCAGTGGGATTAATGCAGGTCATAAAATCACCATGGAGGCCTTTGGAGACTTTTTTTGTTGGTTGCATGGGGAATCTAATTCTTTGCTATACAAAAGATGGTAAAGCCTGCTTCTTCATCCTGAAGAGGAAGACATCTACAATTTAAACTTATCTGAAGACAGATAAGTTCCTTTCCTACCTTATCATACTTGAACTTGCTTTAGAAAATCAAAAACAAAAGAATGAATTTAACCCACTTATGTCCTAAAAAATTAATTTTATGAAGTCAGCGTATACTTTAGACTCAGCCAGCCAGGCTTTGTTCTTGTTTGCAGCACTGTGAATCTAGATCAGCTTCCCAAAGGAAACAGAAGAGTCTGTTGAATCACAGTGTTTTAGAGACTCATATCTAGTGCCTTCAAAATATCAAAGTGATGGGGTCTGAACTGCAGACAGAGGACAGTGGTTATAGTTGAACATTCCTTAATGAGTAGGCATATTTAAATGATAATACGCAATGCAAGAACAGATATTTCATTTTGTAGTGAAACAAATAATACTTTTTTCAAGTCCTCAGTGCCTGAAATCATGTGCTGCAGATATTAGAGAATTATGCCTGTAGTACGAAGCGGAGGATATGTGTTGGACACCTATAGAGTGGCTTGAAGAGTGTTTTAGAGGAAACTTATTTCCATTATACCTATTAGAAAGAGTCCTGTCTGTCTTCATGCTGTGCGTGAGAGGGATAACTAGCACAGCCATGCCAGGGACCATGTTAAAAATTAAGCAGCATGGACAACCAGTGGTCAAGTGCTTGAGTTTACTCCATGGCCTTGTATAAAAGAAGCCTAGAAGCAACTTTTTCAAGCAATGCTGTACTGATGTGTCCATCTGAAAAAGACAAGGGCTATGTTCTCCTGTTCTTCACATTTATTTGTAGGCAAAGGTACAGGGCATCTCTGGCTGAGATGTTTGTTGAAGAAATAATATATGGACTTCTCGAGTGCTCAAAGAGAAAATGAAATGATGGCATTTATGGTGAATCAGGTAGGCTGAAGCTAATATTTTGTCTTTAAAAAGCATCTTTACATTTGTAAAGAAACCCATATATGGGCACCTTCTGTGACGCTTCAGACTGTGTAGGACATTGGTCTGGTCATCATGCTTCATTCACCATATCTGTGACAAAGAGATTCTAATTGCAGCTGAAATTGTCTCTCTGTGTGCAGTAAAGAACACCTGTGGACCAAGAAGTCAGTTGTATGTCTTGGAATGGCTTCCTCAGAAACCTTGTTCCTGTACCAGCAAACACTAACTCAACTTAATTTGTTGTCTTTTATCAAACATTAATTTACTGCCATCTTTCCAAGACAGACAATGCTCTATCGTTATAATCACTAATATAGATCCAAGCTGTATGTATGTTAATAAATATGGGCATAATGAAATCTGTGTTTATTTTTTATCAGTTTTTACTGGTGCTACCAGAATCTGCAGAAACTATTTCTGAATAAGAAAGACTGAATTATTTTAGGTTTTTCTGCAATTTGGGTGTGTTAATTTTCATTTATGTCAACATAGCTCTTGTCTTCTCTTTATTATTATATATTCAAGCTTGTCATCATCATCAGAATAAACAAGTGACCCAATTCAGCTTGGTCTTCACCTTTCACCCACGTAAAATTTCAAAAGAAGACTCATTGTTTTTGCATGTGTCGTAACCCTGTAATTATGAAGAAATTCAGTAGCAAATTACTTCCATGGCTTTTCCCCTTCATTCTCTGCAGTTGAAAGCATTCCTTCAAGAGACATTAAATAGTCTCAATTTCCCTGTTCTTCTGAGAATACCATACTAATGAAAATATACACTAAATATTTTCCTGAGACAGAAAAACTGGTAAAGTCAGTAGAAATAAATCATTGTCTGTTATCAGTTACAATTTGACATGCATTCCTTTTATTGCTCAACACCTCATTAATGTTGGAAAAAGTACACTCTGGGGACCATCTCACAACTTTGAAGAAGTTTCTACATGCGCACAATGTGTCTAACTATCTATTACAATGATTTTTTCTAAGTTCCTAGAGTTAGATGGTAACAGACTGCTGTCACTGTCAAAATATGGGGAAATAGTGGGAAAAAATGTACAAAATTACAGAACGTGTCAACATATGTCCTGTGAAATAAGAGATGTGATAAGAAGCTAGCAGCTTCATGCCAGCCTTTACCATATTTTATCAACCACCAAAAGAAATTAACATAAGCTTAAATTTATAGGTTGGGAAATATTGTCTCTGGGTATGCCATTTGTGATATGGCTGTTTCTGCTATGTGTGTAGAAAAGGCAGTTGTTCAGCCTCTCAAACCACGACAGCTAAACCACGAGTGGATGTGTGATATTTGTCATCTATTTGGGCCTCAAGTAGCTGAGTTGTGAATGTATAATCAGTATGACATTTTGGAAGGCTGCTTTTATTTGCGACATGCTTTCCTATGCTTGCCAGCTCTGAAGATGAAAGACAACCTGACAGTATTTTAAATGATGAGATCTTTGATCTGAAGATATATAAAACAACCTTTCCTCCCCCAACATTTTTGGTGAATTTGTCTGAATACCATAAATTGTGTATCCTAGAAACAGGCTTCAAGCAATTCCTTTGAGTTCCTTCTCTGTTAGTAACAACCTATTTTTATTGACAGGGTAGAAGCAAGTCAGCCAAATGCTGGAAAACTGGGATGACAGTTGATGTTCCTCTTTTCATAAATTCATGATTTCAAGCCATTTTACATTGGGACAGTCAGAATAATCTAGAGTCTGACATTGTCAGTGAGTTGGTTAGACCAAGAAATACTGGGCTAGAGACTTTGTATGAGGATTCTTTTTACAAATGTGACATAACTGCTTTGAAGCCAAAGAAATACAGTAGAAGAGAGAAAATGCCTAAATAAGGTTTGTTGCACCTTATTGAATAGACTGTCTGTTGTATTTTGTTAAAAGTTAATATTACTCTATTACCTTACTCTGGAAGACTTTGCATACATAAAGTTTTTAGCAAAGTTAGGTTTTGTCTTAGCTAACATGGCTGAGGTTTAAGATCCTTCTTCTACTGCTGCCAAAAAGAACTGGTTTAGAGCAAGAGATATTTTAAATGATTGCTTTGTGATGAGATATAATAATGGGATTATGGAATACAGGTAACTTGGGTTAATGTTGAGTTTAGCCTTTAAAAAACAGACTAATTAAACTCTCTATAAAAACAATAACAGCAGAATTACTTGGGTTCACACCTTTAATTTATTTGCAATTGGCTATATTGTCTTCCCATACTCGCAGGAAAGAGAATGCAATCTCAGGAATCCCAGACAACCTTGTGGTGTATCAAAGGCAGATATTCTCCAGATTCCCAAAGGCGGCAATGGGTTCTCATTGTACCCCTGACAACAGAGAGGCACTCTGTCAGAATGTGTGCTGTTTTGGAAAGTTGAGAGGAAAAAGAGGATGCAAGGAACCTTTCCTTTCTGAGAAACATTCTGAATAATGCTGATAAATGAGAAAGAAGAAATAAGTGGGAAACGGGCAAAAGGTTCAGTCCAAGGGTTTAACAACCAGAACTGTCTCGGTCACTTGGATCTTTCTTTGTTCTACCTGACTTTATCTCCTGATCTTCACCATACCCCTGATTTAATGACCATGGCCCTACTTACAGTGATGCATATACCACACCTCTGTCCATGACATTCTTTTGTGCCATAGAGCTACCATATAGATGAGCATCTTCACTATATTATGTTGCAGTGCGCTTACTTTACATGACCTGGAGCTTCAGGAATTGCTCCCAGTCTGCTGCCGGGAGCACTATTGATTGCAGATCTTGCATCAGTGTTTTGTAGTGAGACAGAGAGCAGCAAACCTGCACCCAGCCACTGACCATCTTAGGGACAGGACTGCCAGTGGGCTGATGAAACCCATGAATGCTGGAATAATATAAGGTCTGGGTATTTTCATGATTGTACAGACTGTCAGTTGAAGACTGAACTTTAAAATCAGTGTTTTGTGCAAGGGTATAGTGCAAGTTTGGATTTCATAAGGAGGACTAGAGGACTTTAAAACTCATTAACAAGAACAGATGTCAGGTCTACTCATGTTTCCTCAACCTCTCCAAATTCCCCAGTTACATAAAGATCACCTCCACTCTTGTAGTAGGACTCAGTCATACCCAGAGATTAGTTTTAGTTTATGTAGGTTGCAGGCCATGATTTTCTCCATGTCTACAAAAATGGGCATCTAATTCAGAACCTTAGTTGGTTGGTTTTCCTTCCATGTCCATTGTCCTCATTCTTCCCTATTCATTTGATTTGGCTGAGCTTAATGCATCAAATTCAAACCAGTCACGTGTAGCATTTTAGTATTATGACTTGCCTAATTTACTTAAGAGAGATGCTAGAATCCAAAAATACATATTTTGGCAAGGGTTAAACCTTAATCTCAAGAGCTACATGCCAATTCAAAGTGTATTTTTTATGCAGATTTATCTGAGAGTGGCTTGGCACTAAAGGATTTTCCATTGGCGCTAAAAGAGCAACTGCATGCCAAGAAAGTAAATATCAAGCAGAAATGTGCCAGTATTTCCTGCCAGTCTCACATTTTTGAAACTTTTTCCATCCTCCATGCCATTGATTTCTGATATGCTCCCAGGCTTCCTAGGGAAAGGCTTTTGAGTCTCACTCCAGGATGCTGAAAGTCTTCTAATTTGAATACTAAAAATGCTAAATGAATAAGGACTCCTCCCCCCTCTGACACCCCCAAGGAAAATCCCAGAATCTTTTCCTGTGAAATGCTGGAAGACTTCAAGGGGTTTTCAACCATCCAGAATACACAACAGATGGGAAGTGACACTGGCTCAGGATGGCAGACATTTCTTCCAACTTTTGCACAAACAAGTTGGTAAAGTCTCTCCGCCTCTTTTCGGAGCCTCTGGTGCCATAGACTTCTGATCACACTTCGTTATTGATTTCTGTGTCTCAGTTTCCCACAATTGTTTTTTTAATTTTTTTCTTACTCATTCCTACCCTTGGAGCTTTCTCCCTGTTCCTGCCTGCCAAGTTCCACCCTTGAAACTCTGTCCCTTCAAGGCTCTTTTTTTTTCAAGTTGTCCCTTCACCATTGACCGCTCAGTCTCATGGCAGAACTGCACTTCTTTGTGCCCATGTTGCAATTCTTTAGGGGTCTCCAGTTCTCCAGTCCTGGAAGCAGATGGCATTGATCAACCTCCTCGTCATTAGATTTCTCACAGGACACACTTCAGTCAACAGTGGGATCTTGTTTAACAATATGTCATGTAATGAAACAGCAGTATTAAAAGTATACAGATTATACTTAGTCAATTCATTGGAGGGAAACAGGAAATGGCATAACCCACAATTTACCATATCTTATAAAGCATAGACCATTTGGTTTCTTCTTCTAGTTTGCTTGCTAGGAATAATAACCTTTTTTCCCTTTTGTTTATAATATTGTCTACAAAATTCCTACATTTCTTAGTAACTTGGATTACTTAGTTCTTGGATTGCCTAACCACAGTGTTCAAACATCTTCAGGTAGATCCAGCATCTCCTAGATTTTGGACATGGTATAACATGGTAAAATGCAGTGAAAATCAGAAATACTTTTGCCTTACTAATACAGATATTAAAAAAGTGTGTGCTTGAATTTGATGCTAGTATCAAATGCTTTTGCCTCTTAAAAATTATTTGGCTGGTTACAATTTTTTAAGTTCTTTGTAACCAGCAGAACCTAAAGACAGGATATCATGAGTTTCTGAAAGCGGCTGTGTTGATGGTGGTGGTAGTAATGACTGCTGCCATCACCCCTGAAGTCCCGTCTCACCTGACATTCCTAATGCTGCAGGGGACGTGATCAGAAATAACTCAGTTCTCATATGATGAAGAAAATCTTATTTAGAAGTAACTTTTATGTAAATAGAAATAGAGCTCCAGCTCCTGAGACCCTGGAGCTGGGCAACGAGAAATCCACAGCTTGGGAACCTCAATACAACACAGTGAGGTTGAATGGAGGCTCTCTGTGTGGGTGTGTGTGCATCTGCACAACTGTGTGCACACACAGTTGAATTTACTAAGAGAAAGAAAGAGGCAGGAAGGGTGTTGTTAAATAGGAGTGGAAAAGAATTTTTAAAATTAAAAAAACCCAGCCCAACCCAAATGAAATTATATGCATGAGCCTGTGTCGATACTAGGAAAGTAGTATATGCACAAACAATACAAATCAGATTTAGGATTCCTTTTGTGTATATGTTTTATAATTTAAAGAAAATATTCTGCTCCTGGATCTGAACTGCAGACCTTGATTGCACATTCTTTGCTGGAGCGAGCTCCCACCGTGGCAGGGGGAGGTGGTTGCACACAGAGGTGGTGGTGATGGTGGCAAAATTCCCTGCTACACACAGGAACAAAATGTTACCCAAAATCCAGGGTGTTCTAGAGTTCTTCTCAGGTCATGGCGCTGCATGATCCCAAGATGGGGTCCGTGCACTCCTGGTGATGCAGGCGTTGCTCATGTCAGGCTTTGTTGCTTAGAGGGGCATATGGCCAGATGCCATGGTTTGGGGGTGCTCTTTGGGGATGCTGAAGTGCATCACTGGGACTCTTAAAGGGCCACAGTCCTTGGCCTCTTTGAGTAATTGCATACTGCTGGAACACTTGACGGCTCTGTGCTCAGCAAAGTCTGCAAAAATAAGGCAATAAATAAAATAAAATAAAGTGAAATAAAATGAAATAAAATAAAATGAAATAAACCCCAGTCCACTATTTTTACAAGCTGCTGGGGTGAGAAATGTGGGAAGTCTTTCCACTACAACAGTTATATCCTTTTAACCTGCACCCTTGGAAGAGGGCAAACTGAAAGACTCCTTTTACCTCTGTGTTCCTTGATGGCTTTTATTTAAAATTTCACCCTAAACGTTATCCAAGTACAAATTAATGCTAGTGAATTAATTTTTCTTCCTTGACTGTCTCTGTTGGGGACCTCCATCACTAGAAATTCAGCATCATAAAGCTGCTCTGATTCAAATCCCTACTGTAAAAAGTCAAAATTGCTGTAAGCTATGTTTTATATACTGTGATTTCTTAGCCTTGCCCAGAGCTGGAGTAAAGAGCTTCAGTGAAAGACCAGTTCTCAAGCATGAATATGTAGATATATATGTTTTAAGCTATGCAGTATAGATTAAGAGCACAGAAAAAAACCCCCAACTTTCAAGCATGAAAAAAGGAACCTATATGCAGTCACTGAAAGAGCTGTGCAGCGAAATCCCTGGCAGAGGCACAGGGTGGTGTCACTGCAGCTTACCTGTGTGAGGAAGCTCTGGAGCTGTGCTGTCAGGAAGCCCTTTTTATTCCTGTGACATGCTGTGTCACCACTATGAGTTTTAGAATGTAGGTGAGCCCAAAAGGACAGCTTATCTGAGCTGCATCAGCCCAAGCCTTGAAGCAACCTAACCATGCTGAAAGTTAATGCTGCTGTCCATGGGATAGCCCTCATGAAAGTCTCTTTCCCAAAGAGGAGAAAAACAGTGAGGAAACACACTCAATAGATGAGCCCAATCCATCTTTAAACAATATCTACTCTTTTTTCCAGTATGTACGACAAACTGATCAAGCACAAATCAAGTTTCTCCTCAACAAAAGACAATGGTAAAGGAAAGAAGAAATGTGTTTTTAAAAACAAATTATATTTGATATAAAAATTGTGGGAGAACAATTATGTTGATCTATGTTCCTTTGGAATAATTCACTCATTGCTACCCAGCCTGTTAGTGGGCATGCTGCAACTTATGGAAGGTCTCTACTGCCAACCTCTGTTCTGTAATTCATTAGCATCAAGTTGCTGACAGAACACACAACCCATTAAAATCGGAGATCTTCATAATTTTAATGGAGAAAAAGTCCTCATGCTTATGAACAGTAAAAGCTTTGGAAGCCTTTATTCAGTGGACTGAGATAAAGAGAAGGAAGTCATCAGGCTAGGGATGGAGATGGAGATGGAAAACAAAACACCATCTTGCCTTGTTAATGGACATTGTTGCTGTGTAATGGTGGTGGTATTTTGTCCCTGCCAGTATTTGGATCCCAGCAACAGTGAATTCAGGCTTTGGTGCTCAAAGAGCACCAGTTAACCATTTACCACCATTTACCATAGTGTTCTTCTGGGTGTAAATGATTTTCACATCAGAATGGTCTCAATGATACCAACAGCTACAGGTATCCCCTGCCACCATTTTCCACATGTATATAAGCCACAGATACGTTAATCGTCTATATCCAGTCAAACAGTGAGGAGCAGTATCTGTCTGGGGCACTAGGCTGTGTGATAGGATGGACCTAAGAATAGCATCATGGAAAGGGATTTTATTCTGGCAGGTGCAGGGAAAAGGATATAGTGCATGACTGGAGCTGAGGAACGGCCTCAAATAAGATCCCAAATGGACTTGCTGCCCGAACCAGGTGGCCCCGGTCCCTGCACTGGGTCCCGGTGACATCTGCTGGAAGCAGCCAACTGCTGGACCTGACAAGAGGCGTTAATTAGGATGTGATGTACCACAACGTGACACATCTAAAGCACGGCCGAATTGGCAGCGTCAGTCACGGCGGAGGGTGGGGGGCACGCACGCTGCTTTTAATTAAAAGGAAGAGTGCTCTCACAGCGCCGTGCCAGCCCCAGCACTGGGGCCCCACTCACTCC
>JAOXNG010000026.1:53962489-53977260 GCA_028566535.1 Scolopax minor | reverse complement strand
CCCCTTCCTAGGTCATTAGAAGCGCTACTGTCTGACCTTGGTTACTAAAAATTATGTTCTTGCTTTCCTTTCTCCCTCAATAGGAATAACACCTTTCTGAGTCATTTACCCGGTACTTACCTTAGGGGAAAGTTATATGGAAACTGGGCATGTTTGGGGTTTGTTCCCTGGACTACTTCAAGGTTTGTGTTTTAATTCAATAATAATATGAAATGTGTTAATAGTCTGGAAAGCACGGCTCTTCTCCCAGGAGAACAAGTGAGCTGCTGAACTCCAAAATCAGTCTTTTATTTATCTGCTCAGTGTTAGAAACATTTCCAGGTATTGAAGCACGCCTGGCTGTACCTGGAAATTGGTATAACAGTTCTGTGCACAGTTTTGATGTGGGGCAGACGCCACCTTCTAAACAAGCTTTGGATGTGGTCTGGAAGATAGAACGGATCAGAGACTATTGCCAAAAGGCTGCAGCCACCAAGTGTAGGAAGGCAAGTGTTTAGTAGTTAGGAAATTAACTGTTTCATGTCAGATAGTAGCAGGGAAAGGCACAAAGACATTTAATGTAGGGGTCTAAAAGTAACCTGACATCCTCAGCTGTGCCATGGCTCAGTGTCATGGTTTCACCCCAGCTAGCAACTAGGAACATGCAGCCACTCACATACTCTCCTTGCCCCCAGTAGGATAGGCAGAAACGGGAGAAAAGGAGGGAATATCCACCCTCATGGATTGAGATAAAGCCGGTTTAATAGAACAGTAATGGAAGAGGAAAACAACAATAACACTAATGGTAAAAGAATATACAAAATAAAGTGATACAACGTGTCACCCTCACCACCTGATGATTGATTACACAGCCCATCCCAAACAGTGACTGTGGATTCCAGCCCTCTAGCCAACCTGCAATTATCTACTTAATTTGATGTCTATGGTATAGAATACCTCTTTGGCCAGCTTGTCCTGTCTATGCTTCCTCTCAGCTTCTGTGTGAAGGTGAAAAAATCCTTGAGTAATATGAATAATACTTAGCAGCAACTAAACCAAATGTCTGTTATCAGCAGTCTTCAACATTCTTCTCATAATAAACACAAAACACAGCAACCACTAGAAAGAAAATTAACTCTATCCCAGCTGAAACCAAGGTGCTCGGTTCTGTCAGGATTAAACAACCTGGGAGCCTGGAGAGTGTCCTGGGAAGGAGGAGATGTGGATCACTTTGTAGAGACTGTATGAATTTTGAAAAATGTGATTCCTCATTGCATAGTCTATTCAAAAACTGGCACTGACTGTAATACAGTTTATTGTATGGGAAATGGAGCAGCCATTGTACTTGAGTATCTGCTGCTTTCCCTCCTCTCCCTGCCACCACAATGTTTATCTCATTATAGAGTAGTGAGGCCAACTTGTACTCTAACTTTCTACATTCATCTTAAAATGAAAATAAAAATGTATAACAATGTCTCCAGATTCTTGGAGATTATTTTTCATTTGTAATCTACTGTTGTCTGAACATTACTGATAAATCTTCTTTCTACACTATTTGACTCTGATAAAGCCTCAACTGGAGGTCTATATTTGACTTTGAGCACTGTGCTTCAAAAAGGATGGGAATCAAGTGGATAGAGCTGGAAGAAAGGCAACAAGAAGGGTCATGTTTTCTAGACCTCTGATCAATGAAGAAAGATTGAAAGAATTGGATTTGGATAATAGGAAGAGAGAGACAAAAGTCTTCAAATGTGCTAACATCTGTTGCAAAGACGAAAAAAGAACAATCCAATCCCCATTTCTGTGCTGAATAACACAGTAAGCAATGGACTTAAATTTTGAGAGGGCAAATTGAGTACCAAACAAAACTTTGTAACAAAAGGAGGGTCTGAAATGGATTGATTTGAACTGCTGCAGGCTTTATAGCACAAACTTTTTCTTAAAATCTTTCAGGCAAACTTCTATCAGAAATGACCTTGGATAGCCAGACTAGCCTTGTGCTCAAGGGATGCATTAGGAGGTCTCAGGCTTCTTTCTTGTTCTATGACTTTGGCTTTTTTTCCTGCAGGGGTTGAATATTAATGAAGTAATGTCAATATATTTCAATCTATTGCAAAACACCTTTGGAGAGGTTTTTCTTCCCCCCTGCATCTGTTTGGCTTCAAAATCCTCTTATCTATTCGAACACATCCTCTTTACAGATCTGCAAACATGAAACAAGATTTCAGGATATATATGTATGTATTTATCTGCCTTCAAAAGATAGATCTTTTAATTGGCTTTCTATTCATTGCTATATAACTCATCTGAGAATATACCTTAACAATAGAATGAGGAAACATAGACCAAAAGAAATGGTTTGATAATGGAATCGTGGCTTTTCTCTGGACATTGTCTCTGAATTTTGACTTAGCTACCAACAGCTCCCTTGCAGAATGTTTGGGCTTTTTTTCACTCTGGCAGGCTAACAGTAAAATCTTGGGTGGCACAGGGTTCCTGGCCATAGCAAGTCTAAAAGGAAAATGTGAATCCCAAAGTTGCACAAATAAAGTTAGTGGAGCTTGTCCATTGTAATTTTTGTTTGCATTGCTGTGCACTCCAAAAATGAGAATTTTTTAATGTGGAAAAAAGTTCTAGTTAAACTAGGGTGGTTAAATGTTTGTAGGGTAACATTTTTTACAAGATGTTAGCATTGTAGCAAAGTTTTGGAAAATCTCTGTCAGCATCCCATTAGCTCAACTCACAGCTCTGCTCCAAAATGTACAACCTGAAAGTTCAGATTCCTCCCCAATGCTGGATTACTGTTTTTGCTTTGCTTATAAAAAAACACCCACCTAAACAAAAAAAAAACCCACCCCAAACAATTTAATAAGGCCATATTTAATTTGTACCCTATTATTTAGTAGCAAGTCACGTGTTATCCAGTGGAACCATGTCTCTTTGAATGATCTAATTATCCATTTGAAAGCTGCCACCTTTCCTGATCAGGGGTAGTGGCTGGGAATTAGACATTTTCTAGCCCTCATCCCCAGCTCGGTTTCACCACCAGAACGCCTTTTTAAGGAAAGCCCATGTAACTGAGACTGGAAAAAGGATATGGGAAAGGAGGAGATTCTAGAAAAATCCATAATGTAACTTTTTGGCAAAACTGGAAATTGATGTCTTTGAAAAATTTTGCAGAGGCAGTCCCCAAGACCTACCGTTTTGCCTACCACATGATTCCACATGATAATATGAGAGTCTATCAGTCCTAGGGCTGCTCCTTAGTGAGGCTTCTTGCAGATCAAGAGAAATCTGCAAAAGAAAAACTAGTCCTAGGACTGGCTGTTTCTTCCAACAAACCTCTTTCAATAGGCAAGAGAACAGGACAGATGCTTTGTGTTTCTACAGTTCTTCCCTAATGATCATACAGATGGAGTGCAGTATCTTAATAATGTGTTTTTAGTAATATTCTGCAATAACTGGGCAAGAGGCCAGTTGACAAATTACAACAAATATGTCCTTCTAATCCCTTTACAGTATCCCTGTTGGCCAGGTCCCTAATGAGCATGGGCTGCTGTGTTACAGGAATAAATGCTCAGCTGCATGAATGGCTGCACTGCTCCTTATATATCTCATATAATGGTAAAATAAGAAGTGGTAAATTTACTGTCTTACTAAAAGGGAGAAGTGGATGATTTCTTGGCAAATTACAAGTGAATTAGATCTCTTTATCAGTAATTTTTTTTCCCTGGACCGTGACAACCTGGAAAAAGATGCTGTTCATAAAAAGGGCTCAGCTAATCACAAATCTCATTAAGACAGTCTGAGTGACAGCAGGTTACTGTGAACTGAGCTTTGCTTTCAGCACACTTTCCATTAAAAATGACATACAAGATGTGAAGACAGTCACAGCATGAACCACAGGGAATATACTTGCTGTAAAAACATACCAAGGAGCAGACAAATCTGATGCTGGGAATAAAGTATGCAGCATCTGCAAATGGAGGATCAGCTTTTAAAGTCCATTCAAGTATGTACAGTCCCCAAAGTTGCTTTTCTCATCTTCTGCAGAAGTAGGATGTAATAGCACAGGACTGAGCTGTTGGTTAGTAATCATTGTGGATGGAACATGTCCTTGTCAGTCATGAAAAGGCTGACATTACTAATGAAAACAATGCAAATAAAGTAATGATTTTACTCTGTTTCCAATTCCAGAGACTTCTTGCAAGAGTTCTTTTTTCCTAAAGAAATTAGACTACCTTTTCCTTGCAAATGTAGTCAGCCTAAAGCAGGAGAAAATATATGTGGAAGGTGGTTGAATGAATGGGAATGTTACGGGAAAAATAAGGAGTTAGGATCAGAAGTTCCATCAAAATGGACTAGGGAAGACTCATTTACTTCAATAGAGCAGGATAAAGAGTTATGAGAAGAACCATAAGAAAATCCTCATAATATACTCCATTTCAGCATGTATGTGTCCATATGACATAAAACAACAGGGGTAGAAGTGCTATGGTTACCTGCATGGATTTTACCCAAGGTCCAGTTCTAGGGACACAGCTGCATGGGCTTCTGTGGGAAAGGAAACATGTCTTGCTCTGCATTTTGCTTGCCAAGCTTTACAACAGGCCTGTGTTTAAACCCCATGACATCTGGAGGTAGAAAACCCCCCCAAAATTTAACAGCTTCTGCTGCCAGCTTTGAAGCATGTGTACCACCAGTTCTGCAAACACCATGGCAGTGGTGACCGTACCACATGTTTTTCAAGGTATGTCCATGGCTTCTTTGTCTAAAAGTATGAAAAGCAGGGGTTGTGATGTGGTTTGGTACTTGTATGGAAATGTATAGTCCTTGATGTTATCCCAGCGCTGCTTGCTTCCCCAGGCAGTGGCTGAACTTGTGGTTAGAGGGAGGAATTCTTGGATGCAGAGTCTGACAGAAATGTTCATCTTCACCTGCATTTCTCCTTGATCCAAGCAGTTGCCAGTGCTTACACATTCCCTATGTGGGTACCAAGCTCCCTGAGAGCACAGTAATAGGTGGTTTTCTTCCAGGAAAGGGCTCCTGCTGAAGGAGTTGGCCTTGGTTATATCGAGATGATGCAGAAAAAAATAGTATTTTTATCTCTAGGTTGGGTAGGATCTTGTACAGAGGTTGCTGTATTGGAGAGAAGGATCCTAAAAGACAAACTAGGAAATTATTTTTTTGATAGTAGGACTATCTGAGCTGCATGTTTTTGGGTTCAGCCTGGTACTAGATCAGATTGCTGAGCTGCTCTACCAGATGCCCATAGAGACACAGGAGTAGAATCCTTCTGTGAAATTCTTCACAGGATCCTGCCCATGGGCAGCATGGCTCATCTAGCGGATTAGTAGGGTTAGTGCATGAGGACCTCATGTTCAGGAGAGAATTACAAGGTCTGACAGTCACATTGCTTGAATATAGACTTAGAATTAAAACAAAATGGAAAGAAAAGTGCTTGTTTGCTCTCTTCCCTCTGTATCTCTCCCAGATTCAGAGTTTCCCCACTCTTGTTCTGTGGTTCAATGGAATGGTCAAATTTTCTACAGCTAAAGTCAGATGAGTCATTTCTACAGAACAAGGTGATTCCAAAATAAAGAATAACACTTTTTCCCCTGCACATTTTTTTCCCTTGGATGAATGTTATGATTCACTTATTACCATAACTGTTGTCAATCATTTTGGCTTATTCCATGAGATATTCACTGGGATGACAGGATGATAGAGGAGCTGCGATTGTCACATAATTCAATAATTACAGAAGATGGGGCTTTTATAAAACATGGTGGGACCACCAGGGTTGGCAATGCTGCAGATGAAGGAGTAGTAAACACTATATAGGAGACAGAGGAACCACTTGCACAGAGAGAAGGAAGGGGCCCTCTGGAGTAATAGCAGTTACTTCCAAGAATATGGGGAAAATTCTTTCTATTCTTGGTACCAAGAGCTGCTGGGTGTGAAGGTGTCATGCTCTTCAGACACTGGAGGGACCTGTGAGTCTGGAAATATTATCTGGCAATTTTACTAATCTCAGTAACTCTATGAGCTGTGTCTTAACAATCTGTTCAAACATTTAATTGGCTTTTTGAGCCATTGCATCACAACATCACATTCTTGCAGCACAGAAATCGTATTTAAAAAAAACCAACCACAAGTAACACGCTAATTTCATCAAAGAAATTTTTTGCAATACGAAAAAATTCTCCCAGTAGAAACTTACATGTTGTCAAATCATGCAGACACAGCAAAGTTTGCATTGCTATGGAAACAAAGCTAAAGACGGCTTATGTTTGTGAAAAACAATTTGCAAGTAACTGTGAAAAGTAAGTTTATAAGAATGACACCTTTTAGGTTGATCTTGAAAGACATGATGTAACACAAGCATCTTGGGTTAGAAGGCTTTTTTATTAAGTTTTCCACAGAGACGGGTTATTTCACTTCCATTCTTACAAGTCTGACAACAAAAACTATCAGCATATGTATATATGAGCTATCCAGGTAGAGATACATCTGCCAGTGCAGAGTTGCACTTCTATCAAACACTTTAAGAAAAACAAATATGGTCCCTTCCATGCCCATCTAATAAAGGAAGAACTGCTAAGTCAGGATAGAATATTTATCACAATGTATTTTCTTTTTATGAATTGAGTTATTCATAAAAGATTAAAAAATAACATCTAGTATCTCATGTTTAAACAAAACACACTTTATAATCTTGCTAAGCTGAAATATTATACCTTGCCAAATAAAAAAATGCTCTCTAAGTGCAGTTTCCCTAGCAGCTCGGTAGGTATGCAAGGCATGCAGTTCATTTCCTGCCAAGGGGGAGAAAAATGGGTAGGTCTGAGATAATATTGCTAGTGTGCATGGAAAGGATCTTAGTTGTTAAAGTTGTAGTTGACCACGTATACATATTTTGATTCTTCATCTCCTTGAAAATTTCCCAGGCTCACCCCATTTTAGCTCTCAATGATGGAGGGCTCAATGGGAGGCAGAACAGGATTTTCCAGAGCACTGCAGTCATCAGTGAGAAACACCAAGTCCTGGAGAAACAAAAGAGAAGGTTAAAATTTTTAAGGAGGAAGGCAGAAGATACCACAATGTTGGGAAGCTCAGGCCCTGATCCAGTTCTGCTGCTCAGGGGACAAAGTGGAGACAGAGAAGGATAAAAGCAGAGACTATGCCCCTGTTGGTGCATCTCAACCTACCCTTCTGCAGTAGGAGATCATGATGGTGTACAGGCTCCGGGCTTTTTCCTTCAGCTCACTCACTTCAAGCACTCTCTCACATCTGGGGTAGGCCACAAAATCACGGAGTTTTGCCAACACACAGTAATTCTGCAAAGCACGCAAAAGAGGTATGTGTAACCCTGCACAAACACAGATTTATGTTTCTCGTTCACCACTTACAAAATTCTTACTGCCTCTGTGGGATCCTTGAATTCCTACCTCTATGTACAGGCAATCTATGTAACCTTTAGTCAGGAAAATTCACCATCAGTATTTCCTAACAAAGACGTTTGGTCCAAATAGGTGCTTAGAAAGTATAGTTTTGGTCTGCCAGCTTCCTTCCCACATGCTTTAGGAGATAGCAGTGCCAATACAATCAAATCTGCTCCTGTAGTGCTGGAGTTGCCTATAGAATAGGTGCACTGTCTCCCTTTTAAGAGAGCATCTGATTTACCTGGCGAACAGAAAACAAGATCTCGCAGACATGATTCTTCTGTTCCTGTACAATAGGCAATACTGTGAGCACCAATTGAAGTTATTTTCAGAGTAATTTTTTACCTCAGGCTTTGCATTATCAAAATAGAGCACAGCCAGCATGAATTTCACGATGTCCTTGTGGAGCAGGAAAATAAATATCACAGGTCTTGCTTTAAAACAAGGGAAACTGAGACACACATTGCTTGGACTTTGCAGTGAAATGAGGCACTGGCAACTTTGGAATTGGGATCTGCAGGGTCCTGACTTGCAAGGCTTGATGGTGTCAGACATCTTTTGCTTTGTCTGATATGTTCTACTTTTTAGTCACTAAGTGAAACACTGGGAAAATAAGCAAAATAAGTCAGATATCCCAGGGCAGAACACTGTGGTATAAGCTACATGTGCAGGAGGCTGTTTTGTCTCTGCTGAGAGATGACTATTGCTGCCTTTTCTCAGTATCACACTTCCATATCCTCAGGCATACTTTTTCTTTCTGAATTCAACAAGTGGCTTTTTAAAACAGGAAAAGCCAGCGAGGTATTCCTGCACTTCTTCTGATTAAAACCACAGTGCCAGAAGCCACTTATGATATAAAATGAAGTACATGTATTAAGTGAGGAAAGTTTATTCTACACTTCTTCTTTTAAAGTATTATTCAAAGTTTTGTTGTACATATTTAAGTTCTGAAAAGTCTCTGTCACAATAAATTAATAAGGTACACATAGTAATAACTTCAAAATATTGATTTGCTCATTTTTGAATTTTTAAAGAAGTAAAATCTCAGAAGCTCTATTGGGATTTTAATAAGGTTCAAAATGACTTTTTTTTTTATTTGGTCACTCAACTCTCTAGTTAATTAAGCTCTTAATTAACCACTCTTCTGGGGTACAATTTTAAGAGTTATCGTCTCTTCTCATTAGCTGCTTTTACTGCTCAGAGGTAAGAAAGAAGCGTGAAAACTTACATGTATGTCCAAGTACAGCCCGGGCAGCGTCTCCACACACGAGTCCTGCAGGAAAGAAGAAAGACCCATTGCAGTATTGATTTGAGAGAAACGTGTGCCAGAAGCAAGCAACCCACAGTGTCTTTGCAGGAGCAGTTTTCAGGTAGACTCACCGCAGCTTTGGAGGTTTGTAACTCCTTAAAAGACTCTGTGATTTCTTTGCTCAGGGACAACACCCTAGAGTAGCAAGTTGGAGGGGCTGCATTGGTGAACAGGGCAGCAGAGAGCAGAGCCATCAGGCTCAGAAGCATCTTCATTGTGGGGAGCTTGTCCACAGGAGGAGGCAGGGAGAAAAACAAAAATCGCTGTTACTGGTTAGGCAGCTCCTGGTAAGCATTAGTGAGTAAGTTTGACAAGTCAGCCCCCAATTAAATAGTCTCCCGCACCAATGGGGAAAAAAAAGTCTGGGGGTGGTCCGTGCAGCAGCTTGCTGCTGGTTTAAATTTCCTGCCAACCTCTGAGGCAGAGCTGCTGGCGCTTTCCTGCCGGAGCAGAGAAAGGAGGGAACAAGGGTAACAAAACCAAACACTACTGGCACTTTTCTTTCCAGAAAGAAAACAACCTAGTGAGCACCTCAAGCAACAGAAATATGTGTGAGAAACAGCACAGGATTACCAAAGTGTAGGCCCTGATCCTGAATGTGTTTTGGCATATATGCCTCTTTCTTGGGAACATAATGTACAGCTGTGGGACTACATAGGCTGCAGACAAAGAGAAGTCCTTCCAGGATTGGTGTCACGTGTTGGCAGTACCAAGCAGACTTGCTGATCACCCTTAGCAGGTCTGAAACGTTACTGCTATAAAAGAAACATCCCAGGTTTCATTTTCTCTTTTAACCTGTGTAGTTGCTCATTATTTCTTAATCAAAACAATGCTCGTTATGGCCGTGTGGGGAGACTTGTGTATTTACACACTTGTGGTCACAAGGTGAATATATACATCTCTATATGGTTATCATAAATGTATAAAAATTATTTTGCTTTCGGAGTTGAATTTATGAGGCTCTGTTCCTCTACTGGATGCCAGATGGAGCTGAAAAATCCAGATGCTGGGATGCAGGCGTGATGTTGAACATATGTTGCTCTTATATGTTAATTGTCCTGTAAAATGGAGGCACCCTTGAATGAAGAGCTGGTTATTTCACAAGTTATCCCCTCACTTCCCAAGAACCCCCGCCCACATCACCTTTTAGATTCAGATTCTAGCTAGGTATTAACCAAAATAGTCAAGTATCTGATGAAGTAATGCCATTTCAGTAGGCCAGGAAGGTTCATCTCAAGGTGGGAGAAAGGGAAATTACTGATCACTTCTGAAAGAAAGGGATTTCCCACCAGTCATTTTAAAGACAAAATCAGAGTCTTGAAAATTATTTTTGCGGAAAAAGTAGTATTCTATATGCTGCAGAGGACTCTGACTTAAATCTACCAAGACATCCAGAGGAAACAGGGAAAGAGAGCTGTGTATTACTGTCTTGTTACACATTTTTTTTCTCTCATAGAGAACGACTGATTTAGCGACATCATGTCCTTGTGAAGGATAAAGTTTTAGGTACTTGGAGATGAAAGGAAAGGTGGGAGTCCCAGCTGTGGGGAATTTAGGACTGGCCTTGGCAAATGGGTTGTGGAGTCTTATTTTCAGAAACGGGATTTGCTCAGACAAGTGAGGGAAGAGGTCAAAGGAAGACAGGAAACCTTCTTGGATGGTCCCAAACCGCTGGATCATAGGTCTAAGCACAGCTACCTAGTGCATATCCAAGGAAGGGGTGCTACTGACTGTGAGCCATGCTGGTAAAGAAACAGACTCTTAATCACCATCTCATTACTGTAAAGAGTAGCTGAGGGTAGGAGTGAAATATTATCCTTCTATCAGACTCTCATTTGGCAAGCTGCTAAAATGTATTTGCTCTGCCAGAAGAACAGTCTTCTGAATAGCACAAAGAGTCAGCAATCCAGTTGTTGCTGAAGGATGTCTTCAAAATGAAGCCTTTGTTTTTCTTTTTCTTTTTTTTTTTTTTTTTTTTTTGAAGTGGGAGCAATATTCACTTTTGTAGTATTTTGCCTATATTAAGCCTAAAGTGATGAGTCCATTCAAACTACAATTAAATATGAAGGGTCATGTTCTAAAAGATAGTTAGATATCAGTGACTATGACAAACATGGCCCCATGGAGACTTTTTGCCTGGCAGGTAAAACAACTCTCCAAGTCCTGTGTCATGAACATATTCAGGCAGTTGAAAGCTATTTAAAAATATCTCTTTAGGATGGGATAATGGTAAAGGTGTTGACACTTGATTTGGAATTACATTATGAACTGAGCTATACATTAGTTGCCTAGGGCCAGAGAGGCAAACATGCAGCTTCCTATAGGCTAATGCAGTACCCTGTCTCCCAAGTCAGGGTTCAAGCCCCATGCCACAGAAGCCTCACTCTGTAGTCACCTCTGAGGGATAAGTGCTGAATGACACCTATTGCAGCCTTAGCTCCAATAAGACATCCAGAAGAAGAAATGCCCAACACTTGCAGAGCATTGAGGGCTTATGATTTTTGCCCCAAAAGTGGGAGACCTGGAATTAATCTCTTTCTTGTTTTCTGAAGGTGTGGGGTGTTGTGTTGGATGGCTGTGTTCTGAGGGTAGTGACAAAGGGAAGGGAGAGGAAAGGACTGCCACCTTTCAAAGATGGTTCATGCCTTTGCACTTGAAGTCTGGCTAGCCCCACACTTGTGTACCCACCACTCTTGTCCTAAGAATGGTGACCTTCACACTCCTGCAGAGATGCTTTGCCACTGGCAGTCAGGGAAATGATCCACCCATTTAGTTTCTTCTGCAGACCAGTGAAATGT
This sequence comes from Scolopax minor, assembly GCA_028566535.1. Taxonomy (NCBI): domain Eukaryota; kingdom Metazoa; phylum Chordata; class Aves; order Charadriiformes; family Scolopacidae; genus Scolopax; species Scolopax minor. The sequence continues at coordinate 53,965,729 of JAOXNG010000026.1, read as the reverse complement.
AATGGCTTGCTGAGGGACCAAGCTCTTCTTGGCCCAGAGAGAAAAGCAAAAGCCTCACCAAAATGTTTAACCAAATAAAGAGGTGACTCTGCTTTGTGAAGGGGCAAAATTGCTGAAGTAATTTGCTCTGAAGTTTTTGCTCAGTTGCAGTATACCTGCCTTGTGGTTTCTCTTTGATCTCATATAAACTAACTCAAGGAAAGCCACCTGTGATGGATGTCTAGTCAAGTAGTGAAAAAAAAACGAGCTACCCTCAGAAATACTAGGAAAAAAGGATATATTTTATTAAAAAACCAAAAGTAAATGGGAGGACTGGAGTTTAATTTGCTCACCTAAATCTTCTGTATAGTTGACTCTAACCCAGATGGATATTTTCCAATGCTTACTAGCTCATCAACACTTCTGCACATCTCAGCATGCAGAATATGCAACTCAGTTCAAAAAAGACAAATACTCACTTCTCAGTTGTTTTCTATTTGTAGCTTATCAGCAAGATTACCCCTGAGCTCTGAATACATTCAATTTATGGCCTAGACATGAGCAAAAAAATTCTTTTTCTCTAAGAAGCTGGTGACTTCCAGAAGAGCTTGCTAGTGACACCAGGCACCGGGAGTCCTTTTAGTCTAAGACACCTGGCACAACTCTGAACCAAATAGACAGTAATCAAAGCCCATGAAAGTCCAAACTCTCCTTTCAGTGACTATTATTATCCAGTCACTCATGCAAAGCCATTTACTAATTCTGGTGCATACCCTGCCTTGGGCAGAGAAGGTCTTTAACAGGGAGGAGAGCTGTTCTTCACAAAGGCTAACAGCATCTTAGAGGTAATATTAAAAATGGACATGGAAATAGTCTTTAGATCTACAGGAGGGGAAGGGGCAAAGACCAAAATATGTTAGAGTCAAAACTCACCTAAGGATTGCTTCCATGAAGCTGCTATTTACAGCTCTTCCACTCAGTGGGACTGTAATGCTCAGTCTGGCATTAGAAGGGAGCACAACAGGAGTCAGTCAGTACCACCATATCTGTGATGATCATCACGGTATCTCCACCACAGACACATCTCTACCATACTCCTCAATTCAGTGACTATAAGAGGGCTCTGAGGGCTCAGGATACACATTCTCTGATTACTACATCCCCCAGTGTTATTTACAGTGCATTTATTTATTCTTTTATGAAGAACAGTCCATAGCAAAAGCAGACTCGTGGGCTGAGAGGAAAATTTGATGCCTGTCATGACATAATTGTGTATATTTTTATTTTTTTTTAATTTTAAGCTATGTTGTCCTTTGCTTCCAAGTTACTGAAAACTCAAACAATAATATTTTTCTAAAAGTCAAAGAACTCACTATGAAGGCAGAAATTCCTCCCATGTTTGAACAGTCTACCAGGGCCTCCACCAGCTTTTGACAAAAGACCTTTCAAGATGCTGACTTCCTAATACCAAAATCCACTTGTTTAATGAAAATATTTATTCTAAAATAGTTGGGGGCTGCCATGAGACACCTCATGAAATGAGTTTATGATTATATTGAAAAATAGGAAAAGAAAAGTAAACCAACAATTTACAGAGAAAGCCTTGTGTTTCTAAGAGGCGACTGGAAGCCCCATGACTCAGCTGGGTGTTGTGGTGAAGGTGCCACTTCTTGCTGTAGAGCAGAGCTGAGCTGCCCTGCAGCCTTCAATCTCAGAACAAAAGAGGTGTTCACAGGCTTTTTGGAAACCCTAGTTTTTTGGTTAAGGTCTTGTCTGGTTGCTGTGTTTTCCTTGTTGTGCAGCAGCGCACTTCATTGAGCCCTTTTGTAGACATCAGCACTGAATTTTGGGGCAGGGGTTGTGCACCTGGCGGTGGTGGTACACAACGCTGCCAGCTGCCCCAGTAGAGAAGGGAAGGCAGGTACAGCAGCACAGGGTGCCACACGTGAAGCTGGGGTAATCCAACCTGTCTCCTTTTCCCTTTCACACAGGCGATAAGTCTCTGCTGGTGATCCGCATGGCTTGGACAAGCTGTGGGCAGTGGACACAGCAGGCAGGACCTACCACCAGGCTGGTGTTGCCGTGTCCTTGTGAGAGTTAAGCAAAAGTACTCTTTGCTTACTCAGTGGTACGGGCTTCTCTTTTCTACACTGCTGTTGTTATTTTTAAAAATTTACATATATATTGAGGAAACAGATGTTACTGCAAAAGTCTGTTCTTAGATAAAATGGTTACAGAAGCAGCTCAGCCATCTGGGTCAGAAAAAGAAACAAGATGCTCTGAAATCTGGAGGTCTTACCAGCACTAACCTGGCACCAGGCACTTTCCCTGCAGGAAAACATATGGAAATAGGGAGTCCTGTGGTCCAGGACAGGGACAGGACAGCCCAGCAGGGCTGGGGATGAGCAATAATTTCCCTGTGCTGCCTTGGACCAGTCACCAAATGGCTGACACTGGCTGTGATTGCCAGCCTTCCCCGTGGGTGGTGTGTCCAACCTCTCTTCACAGTGGGACAGGGGCTGGGGCAGCAGGCTCCTGAGTCCCCTGTAGTACATGGGTTCAGCATGATGGCAGCACCCAGGATGGCTCGGAGATGTTCACGAGTGTCTGTTGCTAAGGTGGAGATGTAGAGACATTTGTCTGTCTCAGCTGCTGTCTGTGTAATGGGGATAATGGCATTTCCCACGGACGCGGTGGAACGCAGCCATCAACACCAGGGAGACGGGAGATTACGCGGTTTTAGCCCTGTCAGTGATAGTCTTTTCAGTGACTGCAAGGCTTATTGATTCAAGTAATGCAGGATTTATAGTCTTAAGCCTTCACCGCTTTGCTAAGAAAAAGGCAATTTTACCTCAGAGTAACTCACAGACCTCTCTGGTGAAATAACAGCAGTGCTTTCAGTGGGCTCAGTCAGAGCCCGACCTTGTCTGCACTCCATCTGGGCTTTGAGACCATTTGTGTGTGAGTTATCCATCTATCCATCCGTCCTTCCATCCGTCCATCCCTCCATCCTGTAATGCTGTTCTTTATTAACACTGAATCCAAGGCCCAAATGATTTTGGGGAGAGAGCCTTACTTAGGTTTAGAGCAGTGCTCAGCAGTAAGAACCAGTCATTCATGCTTTCCTGCCCTCCCTTGCCCTCACTCCCCCTCTCTCTCCACATGCACATGTAAATGTGGCAGATAGCTCCAGGTCTTATCGTTGCTGGTCACCCTCCCAAATTACACTCGGCAACAAAAAATTATGTCAGCCAGTCAGGC
>JAOXNG010000026.1:53917060-53927838 GCA_028566535.1 Scolopax minor | reverse complement strand
GTTTCTCATTGTTTCTGGTGAGATGCAGAGAACTTTGAATGCTTCTCTGAGCATACAAATGCTAAAGAGTAACTACAGGATCAGCTTTCAGCTTCCTAACCTTCCTCTGCTAGGTAGATCATATGCATCTTTTATATATGGACATATATGGAACAATGACATCCTGATGTTTTGAGAGAGGGGATATCCTGGATTTTGCAAGGAACCTCCTGCAGTGATGCATTCTAATTTGGAAAAGAAAAATACAGCCCAGCAGACTACCGAGGAAAGACTGCTGACTGTTTCTTCTAGTCTTTGGTGATATTAAGTTTATTTCCAGTCCTTTTTCCACCTGTATTTGTTGATTAACATAACAAAAAAAATATATCAAAAAAGATAGACCTGGTGGTGGGTAATAAGCTTCTTTTTTTTCTATTTTGAAGGTTTTCCATCCTGTACTGTGAAGAAACCAAAGCTGCTTAGTATTCTATTCATAAACGGCCAGAGAAAATTCTGATCTACTGATTTTCCATTTCATCCAAGTTAGGAAAATATAATATAGAGATATATATTTTTTAGAGAATAGTTCTCTTTCTTATTCTCTATGTATTCATAGAAACTTTTATACGTACTTTACTCTCATCAAAACATACGCAGTGTATGTGGTAAGGAACTCTAGAACTGAATCACCAATATTCATTGTTTTCATCTAACATCTATAAATACACTTATTTGAGATACTATTTCTGTGATTATACAGAATTGGTATAAGCACATTTAATACCACCAAATGTTTCAGGCATTAAGACTAACAAACCTTCTGCTACACTGAGCAATTATATCCTCTGCAGTTCACTATTTGTTTGTGCTTTGCGGCTAATAACTTCTGTTGTTAAAATTAGAAGTTATGTTCTTTCCATTAATATCTGTCAGCTACGCAACTCCTACACCAAATGAATCTTTCTATTTATCCCTGCTGTGTGGTGATATAAGGTAAATCTTTATAAGTTAAGTTGTGGCTTAGAGAGTCAACTGATCTTCTGCCGTTGATGCCAGTCCCCAGCCATAACCTGGGAACTGTGGCTGATCTGAAACCCTCCTCCTCCTCCCCCCCATCATGTCTGTGCCAGCTGATGTGAAAGCCTGATGGAGATGAGGTGAATTTGATTTGTTTTGTGAGTGTATCTATGTTTGCTTTGCTTTATATCTTCCATGTTTCACTCATAATCTTAGCAGTGACTACATAAGACAAAAGCCCTCATTTCCTTATTCATATTTACTGTTTTCAGCAATGCACAGTCCTATCAGCTTTGACATAATTGCTTGTGGTGTGTAAATAAGCATACTTTTATCAGGCTGAAACTATCTTTACTTCATCACAGGAAGGATTTCCCAGAGGTAAGTAGCATAGTGATCAGAGAACAGGTCGTCAGCTCCAAGTTAAAAAAGAACTTCTGCAGTTAGGTGGCCATTGTGTGTACACAGTCAATCCATCTCTTTCAGTCTCAGTACCAAACTACCAATTCCATCATTAAATATTTATCTGTAAACCTTGACATGAAGAAATGTGTTACACTGAAATTCCATAAGTTTTTAGTGAAATATATCTGTCCTATTAGGTTACATTTTTCTTCCCTTTTCTATACAACCTGAAGGAAAATGGTCACCAAAAGTGAAGTAGAATAGAAAAGTGTTTTAATGTTAACTAATAACTCAGAATATTGCTTCAACTGAAGTTGGGAAAAATCAGTCATGTTGGATCAACAGAAGTTTGCTTTTGAACATATAGGTAAAAAAACCCTTGGGAGACCTGCTTTTAATCCAAAATGGCAGACAAAATGAAGTGATTCTTAAGAAAATAAATTATTCACATAGTGAAATAGTAAGAATTTTATCTAGAAACAAAAAGCAGTCCCTTTTTGTCTCTGTATAACTGAAAAAATCAGAACTGTAAAGCTAAGTTAAGGTCAGTCCCTCAGGAACCTCATAAGTTTGGATTTGAGGCTCCATCCCTAAAATTGATTTTATTTTTTTTTTAGACGTATAACTTAGTTTAAAAAATTTATGAGACCTATGAGTAAGATGTAACCTGAGTGCTAAAGAACACAGTGAAAGTCAATTAATTGTGGAGGATGGGTAACTATGGGTGAGTTAGTGGATAGAGTTAATGGGAGAGGTCAGCACTTTTAAAAGTAATTTGTTCCTTTTATTTAAACAGTCGATGGAAAAATGTCTAGTGTAAGAGGCATCTAGCTTCTGCTTTGAGGTGCTTATTTGTGGCCAGGCAGTAATGGAATATTTGACATTTCTTTAGCTCTTCTGTACTGGAGTGCTAGCACTTTAACGTACTCTTTCTGTGTGCGGCTAATTTAATTAAACACTGCCTTTTTTCATAATGAGAGGCAGCTTTTTCTCTTTCCAGTCCCCATTCTACCGTCAGCTACCACTGTGCAACCTTACCTCCTGAGACTGGATTCCTCTACTCTATACCCAGGCTGTAGCTCTGGACATGCCACTGTGGGAGCAGGCAGGGTGCAAGTGCCCTCTCCCCAAGCCAGGAGAGCAGAGCCAGGTCAGTCACAGTAAGCCAAGGGACTCTTGGGGTCAGCCCAGAGCCCAGAGGGTTGTTGAGGTGCATGGCCAGGCACAGACATACCAGCAATCTAGCTGCGGTCAGGACTGAGCTGATGTGCAGCTCAGATAAGTCACAAGGAGCCTCGTGGGGACCTGACGTGGCTTTGCTGAGCTGCACTTCATGGGTCTTTCTCATTTCACAGCCATCTGATCCAGGTTTGAGCTGCTCTGGGGCTCCTGAAGCCATGGGCAGCATGGTGGTGGTGGGCTAGGAGAAGCTGGTCATGGCCAGCAAGGCCAGTTAGTGCCCTCAGAGCCCTGAGAGATACAGGTTGTTTTTTACATTGATATTTGTGACATTTTTTGGTGAGGAAGAGCCATGTAACACAAATGCCTGGACATCTTCAGAAATCATCTTAAAATGTTTTTTAAATTCTTTCAATTTTGATACTATTTTGAAATCCCAAAGGATAAACCAGTCCTGGACAGCCATATTGATAACACACAGGTTTACTTTCTTTTTCTGAAGGATTTTTCCTGAGGGAGCACCTCTGCTATAAACTGGTGAGCTTTAAGGCAAAGGGAAAACAAGCCTAGGTCTCTGCGCTTCAGGCATACTTCTGCTGCACATTAGAACTGGCATTCATTTGAAGCCCATGGCGTTGGCTAGATTTAAAAACAGTGAATGGGAGGTAAACCCGAATGAAATGTGAATCTATCTGAACCTTTTAGTGTCCTTATTTGCCCCCAGTAGTTCACTTGTAGTTGTGGGTAAAAATAGAAGAGAGAATTCTTCCAGATCCACTTTTGGAAACAGATTCCTCATCTCTTGGGATCTGAGTTTTGAAGAGAAAGAGAACAACTCATACTTTCTCTAGGTGTTTGGGTAAAATCCTAGTCACATGGCTCCCTAGCCTCCCATTAACATAGCACCAAGATTCATTTTCTGAAATCCTGCTCTGCAAGAACAGTGTTCTAAGAGCCACTGCTCAAAGGAACCTAAAGCAAAGAGGTTTCTTAACTTCTCCCCCACATGTTTGGCATGTGGATAAGATTGACTGATGCCTCACTGAGGATTTTGTTGTTAACTTCATTTAAAGAATTTTCCTTCACCTGGGGATCAGTCTGGTAAATTTATTGTAGGATAAAACAGTTCAGTCCCCTGAACGCAAGAATTCAATTGTTTCTTAATGACTTCTGATGTTGCTACTAAATTAATAGCTTTTCTGAACCAAATCTCTGTCCTGTCCTGTTGCAAAACAAAACTGTTTTCATAGCAGCAAAAAGGAATCTTTAATTAAAACTTTCACTGACCTTAAAATAACTAAATTAATTGACTTGTGAGTTATAATAGTAAAATTTTATACATTACTGCTTTACAATAGGATACATGGATGAGTAGCTGAGATGATATCAGAAGTTCCAATTACTTTCCACCAAAACCACCTTAGTCTTTGGAAAAAAAAAAAACTTTCTACTAGAAAGTAAGTTACCTGAATGCTATATGCTAACAGAATATTAATACAGCTAAATTAGTTGCAAAGACCTTCTGTTTTGGTAAACTAACCTATGCTTATGCTGAGGATTAGACACTGTCTAAATAAATCCCAATAATTTTGGTGTGGCAATGAGTTCAGGGTTATTGATTTAAGTCAGCTGCATTATTATCCAATGCACCAAACCTAATTATAATGTAATAATTTCAGTTCTTCATGTCACATAGCTTTGGTGCCAGTCTAACTGGAGAGAGAATCATGTGGCCAGTCACAAATAATCCTGTGCACAAGAAGTGAACGTCTCTACAACACTGATGTATAACTGTTTCTTACTACCACCAAAGCTTTTCTGGCTTGTGTGGTTACCCAGGCTTTGGCCATTGATGGATATTTACTAAAGGTGAGAATTTTTACAACATTTCAGTTCATTCAGAGGAATATCTTAATTCTGATGAGATTTTTTCATAGCACTGAGTTATACACCAGTATGTAAAAGCCCAGTAGTTATAGAATTACAGGCTCTTTATTTGCTGCTTGTTGAAAAATGGTAGTCAATCTAGCAGTGCAAATTCTTTTCATTTTTCTGTTAAATGTAAAAATGAAAGCCCCTGTATTTGAAGTCCAATTATCTTTTTAGCTCAGTGTATGGGTGATTAACACATCATAACAGTCATCATAACAGAAGACTAATGAGATGCTGAGAAGCGCTGCTTTAAAATAATGTTGCTGAAGGTTTATACTAACCTAACTCACACAAATCAAGACCATCTAGATCATCATCAGCATTCAAGTTCTTGCTCTCCTTCTATGGTACCACATTATTGTTTCATACAGATCAGATCAGTGCCCACTGCCATGGGTGTGGAAATATCATTAGAAGAATGTCTTGTCTGTGGTTCCCCTGCAAAGGGCAAGCTCAGTTCTCTCTTCTTAGTTGCAGTCTGAGTTTCCTCTCCACTTTGACTTTGCACTATGCTGTAGCTCTACCCCTTTCTGAAACCGTTGATGCCTTTTGCTTTAGATGGTATCCCAGGGCAGGAATTATTATAAACTGACTTGTCTTTTTGCAATAATAGCCCCCATTCATGCTTTCCACTATTGTGTTTTGTCTCTCTTTCCTTTTAAGCTGTCTCAGCTGCTGCTATTTTAAATCTTAGGTACCTGTCAAGGGAGCTTCACCTTCATTATTGCCTGTAACATTAGTCATCATTGGGATTTCTGAAGACCTTGCATTATCCCCAAAAAAGACAAGTAAAATACATCATCCTCTGTGCTAATTTTTGCAACTCACATCATCAGTGGTGACGCTAAACAGTCATTCTTTTCTGTTATACACTGCACTGTCCATGAGGTCTTACTACCAACTTAGGCTACCTACTTGGTTGTCCAGCTGACTTTTTGCAACGACAAAACACATTTTGTATTTTCTGCCATTTCTATTTGACCTTTTTAAAAATTATTTATCAATAAGAAACAACTTAAAATTCATTAGTTTACATGAGTAACTTTGCTTTCAAATAAGAGCAGTTGTACTTTAGATTGTATTAACTTAAATCTTTCTGGCATACTTTTACTAGTAGTCCTACGTATTTTCAGAAAGCTAATTGGTTGCCTTCCTCAAATGGACATCTAAGTCAAGAGACATGCTTAGCAGATCATTTTAAATTTGTCTACCTTTTTTGTCTGCACTCACTTATGCATGAGGATAAAATGCAAATATTAGAGTCAGTATATTTTAATGGGACAGGGATCAAAGTTTGACCTCTACTTTGATATAAAACAATTTCTGTAAAAGTAAAATACATAACTCTGTTGTAAAAAGTACTGTAATTCCCCTATGAAGGTTACTCTCATTCTATTGCCCTTGAATCTAGCCTTCTAATGAAAATAGCCTTGTAGCTTATCATAAGGTGTCCCGATTAGCTTAATCCCATCTAAATGTCCATGCTGCCACCAATAGGGATGTTCCTGCCGTCCTCCCTGTTCCTGTTGCCTGCAATGTGCCCAAGATTTTGTTAATGTGATTGCCTCATTTTCTTGTCAGGTTTTCAAAGCCTTTTATCTGGATGATCATATGGCCTTGTCATTTTATCACATGATAAGTATCATAAAGAAGGGCTAAAACACAATATCTGTAAGGTGGTCTTAGAGAGTTTTGTTAAGTGTGTAAGCTTTAAAGCATAAAATATAATACAAATAAAATAATAAATATAAAATAAAAAAATAATATAAATAAAATCTAATATAAATTATGCTCCTGATGTTGTGAAATGCGGGTATTTTCTACTTCCTCTCATTACTAGGCTGTCTAAAAACAAAAATCTTTCCTGTGAAAATCTATAAGCAAAATGAAAAGTAATATTTCTTGAAAAGTCCTGATTTCAGCAGAAAAACCCAATCAGAAATGCACCTACATTCCACATGGACAGATAGACAGCAATAATAGCAAACCAAAAATCACCACGAATCAATACTGATAAATTTTTCCTTTCAGTTGAGATCACTGAAGATTTTGTAGTTCTTTCATTTCCTTCTTTGGTGGAAGAGAGGTAAAATGGAAAGCAAAAAGATAAGAACCCCAAATCCAGATATTTTTCTGCTTATTTTCATCAGAATTGAAATCAAATTCTAAATCAAAAGATCAGAACTTTTGTATTGTGTCCTTTAGAATCTCATTATTTATTGAAAAGAATAATTTTGTTCCTCTTATCTCTTCTTACACTTGCTCAAGCAAACCATGGCAGGCAAAAACTTGCTTTTCAGTTACTCCCTCTTTTTTTTGAAACCTCAGAGTATCTCTGTATGCCTCTGAAGCAGAGTAACCTGTCTGAGGATCACAGAGGCAGCACGCTTAACTCCCTGATTATGAAACTGCATGGTTAAATTTTGGACTAGTATTAAAGAGGCATAATGCTAAGAAAATTGACTTTTTAAATTTAATGCTCACAAGAAGGACTGTGGGAGAGCTATGCAGTCACAAGAGCTCTTCTGATCAGTACAATTAACCTGTGCCAGTAAACACCTATTTGTGCTCAATCATTCACAAAGGAATAGCTAATGTCATCAAATCAGTATTAAAATTTTTGTGGAGCAAAGCATCAACCAAACGTTCCCACACCTTCCACAGAGTAACAAACTTTTGTTATTCCCTGGGATAACAATCAGTTAGCTCAGTCCCTGGAGCTTGGGGTGAAGCCCTTACTGAGGCTACCACAGGGCAACCTTTCAGTAGACTTTGGGCAAAAACAAATGACAGCATTCTTAGATCAAAGCACTGGAGTTTATAGTTATAGGACTTCTGGTGCTGACTTCAATGGCAAGTTAGCAAGTCCCTGCTACTTTTAAATCCCTCCCGGTGGCTCGCAGAAAATGACACCCTCATCCCTCAAAGAATCAGGATGACTTTTCTTCATTCTGCTCTGGTGATGTATCTCCAATTTCTTAGAAGAGATCTTGAGATTGTAGGATGGCACAAAGTAGTTTTAGTTTAAACTTCTCTCAAAGAAAAGCTGTAATGATATGCCGTTTGTTCTATTTGCTCAAGGAGCAAACTTTGTTTTACAGATTTATGGTAGCTGTTTGATATATTTTCCAGAGTAGATGTATTTAATGGCAGTATGACTTTAATTTGCCTGATTAGAGATGTAAACAGCTCTTGAGGGAAATTTTCCATTTAGTCTTGGGTTCAAACAGATTCTTGTTTACCAAAGACTCAGAGTTTCATTGCGAATACAAAAATTAATCTCTTACAGCTTTTTTAGAATAGCATTAGAAAGAGAATTATGTTCCTTAAAAAAATTATAAGGGAAGAAAAGTTTTGAGACTCAGTCCTAGAATTTTTTTCTTTATCAGCTTGGTTGTTTTCAAATGTTAGTTTTCTCTGGGATTTCAAATTTTTTTTCCGGTTATGGCAGCACATGCTTATTTTTCTAACAGTGCAAATCATTATTAGCTAATTCACCAAATTCTTCTAGTTTGTATTTGTAGAATTTTAGAAAATGGTAGACCACCGTAGTTCTTTCCAGTATTCATTTTAACTAAGACATTCTGAAAATTTCCCAGCCTTTTAGGAAAACCCCCACATTTTTAACAATATGATGTGAGGTAGATTTCACTGAATACAATGTAGAACCCCATGATGTTGACACTGCTTTTGATGAGCAAGCTGTGCATCAGTTTGCTCATCAAATTGTGCAAATTTGATGTGTAGTTTAATTGCATGTGAAATACTACCTTGTAGGAGGATTAACATAAGGAAGTAAGAATTTCTGTAATGTATCGCCGCAGATGTTATTTAGCCCACTCTTTTAGCTATGGTATCAGATATTTATTGATAGAATCTAGAAAAAAGAGAAGTATAAAATCATACTTTTCCAACACTGTAGTACTAAGGTTTTCTCTCCATTTCTGGCAATGTAAGTAAAGTAATGTAAAGTAAAGGTTGCTTCCACTTCATTGTCTGAAAGAGGACATAGATGGGACATAACAAGGAACTCTGCCAATCTATTTTGATTTTTTTTTTCCTTAAAAAAACCCCAGGTATTACTTACAGTAAAATTTTGTTGAATTTTGGCACGGACTTTTCTTCTGAATAACTTTTTAATGGGTAATTAAACTTTTTGCCGACACAAAATATCATATTTTTCTTTACAAAAATTAAGCTGTATATTAGGAAAATAAAGCTGATATGCCCATTAATCTAATTTTTAAGCATAACAGGCCTGTCCTGTCTATATCCATTCAAGCTGGTGACTCCATTATGATTACTGAATCTATATGACTGCTTCTACTTGGTTACAAATCTTATGTGACTTTGTCTGGAAGTACAATAGTAATTTTGACAATTCTGATGGCTGCTGAGACCTATTGAGGTTCTGTCAGTAGAGCCTCATGACTTTGTCTGAAAAAGGCTAGAGAATTGGAGAAGTAGATGGACATATAAAGAAGACTGCAGAACTAGTTTGAAATCCTTATAGCAGTGCTGTCCAGTAAGTCTCAGGTCAAACCACATGGGCCAAATCCAGAAGAAAAATCTGATTTAGTTATTACTCTTTTTTTTTTTTTTTTTTTTTTTTCCCCAATTCACATGGAAGCAGGAAGCATTAAAATGCTCTGAAAGAGACCTGCAACATCTAAGACAGTATTCAGACTTAAACAAAAATTTATTTTTTTGGTTGATGGCCATGTTATGTTTCCTTGTTTCTGTTTTCTTTGAGATCAGTAAGAATGAAGCTAGATGTCTTCAGGTGCTCACTGAGTTACAAATACAGCTTTACTCTACACCTCCAAATGTGTCAGTAGTATGTGGTTTTGGCTACTACGAGGAAGTCCAAATAATTGAGTAGAATCAGCTAGAGAAAATTAGTGTCTGGATTTATCTCTGGATGCTTATCAAGTTGAGTTTTTTTGAATCAAAAGGCCCCTAATTTCTTTTCTGTGATGCAAAGCAGGTGTATGCCCTTGCTTTGACAACATTGGATTGGATATTTGGGTATTCTTTCAGGTAATGGTTATTGAGTGTATTTGGTCTAATCATGTATACGTGCTATAATTATTCCTCAGCTGCAATAAGAACAACAGATGTCAGCTCTATGTAGACTCCACACAATATATATATTGCCTCTTGAGCTAGATGTAATTTACATGAATAATGCAGAAGACATGACTGCATATAGAAGACTTCATTGTTTTAGCAGATATCATTATGTATACCAAATAATGCTGGTTAGTTTGAAAACATCAAAAAAAAATGAAGATTAAAAAAAAGAATAACAGGAATTTCCACTCAAACTATCCAGTGTTTCTGCAGAATGGTTGTGAAAACTCAATAGTCTGTGATATACATCTTTTCCCCAAAGAGTACTTTATCCTTGGGGAGCAGCGGAGCAAGAAATATTTGTATTTCGCTAAAAAGTTATCGCTATCAGTATTCATGCCATTGAAAAGATGTGCCTGAGAAATGGTGTGGTCTGAAGTGCCGCTGCTCGTCCCCTCAGCGTGCCATTCTGCTTCTTCAATACCATTAAGTGTCTCCACACTGTCTGGACACTGGAAACCTTAACTGCATTAGCCCAGACCCCAGCAGCAGCACAAGCATTCAATCCTTTTAAGTGGCACCGCTTCTCCAGCGGGTTACGCACGAGAAGCGGCTCTGCTCGATGCTGTCACCCACCCCACAGGGCCACAGGGGCAGGACTGGGGACCAGCAAGGGCAGACTGGGCCAGGCCCATCATTTTTCCCCATTTCAGATGGCTGCTGGGGGACACGAGCCGTGCCATGGGCACTGCAGACGATGAAAGGCTTCAATCAAGGCATTTCTATTTTCTTCACTTCTCCTTTCAGCCTCCAGCCCACCCCCACACTCTACAAGGTGTTTTGGTGTGATGGGAGGTGTTTCTCAAGCCACCTGCAACTCCTAACATATGTGCCAGGGTGGCATAAGATCCATACCTCATCGTTCCCACAAGTGGCACCAATCCAGTCTCCTCCTGTCCCAACCAGTCCCATGCCCAAACTCCTGTTACACCAGGAAAGCCCAAGGGCTCAGCTGCCAGAGCTGGCCAACACCACATCACCCAGGCAGCACAAAGCCTTCTCCATCACACAACCAGGGTTCACTCTTTTAGGGCTTATAAAGGAAAAGGCAGCAAGTTTTGGAGGTAACATCTGGGTTGTGGCACTCAGAAGTCACCCCACCTCCCCAGCCCCCAAGGAAAATAGCACTCTCC
>JAOXNG010000026.1:53896176-53908650 GCA_028566535.1 Scolopax minor | reverse complement strand
GGTTTTGAGCAACCTGCTCTAGAGGGAGGTGTCCCTCTCCATGACAGGGGGGTTGGAACATGATGATCTTCCAACTCTAACCATTCTATGATTCAAACTAAAAATACCGAAGACTGGTCTAACTAGCTATTTCTTTATGTGGTACCTTAAAAGCACCCTCTCATGTTTAATCTGGATAATTTTTTTCATTTTGTTATATGTAGAGCCATCATTTTTATCTAGCAAAATATTGTAAAAAAAAATGTATAATTTAAAATAATCCAGTAAGTACAAAAATGGCTAGGAGTGAAATGCAAGAATTGTCATTGGTCTTTACTGCAACAGTAACCATATAATTGCAGGCTTACTGCCACAAAATAATTTGTATTCAGGTGCAACAGCTAGTTTTCAGGAACATTACAGTACCAATTTTCTTCAAGTTCTCTGTTCATGGAGGCAGGTATATTGAACAATCTGACCTCCTTAAATTAAATTCAAATTATGATTTCAATGTACAAACTCTTTCTCCTATTTGTCTGAGATGCTGAAACACGGGACTTAATTTTAATTAATTTGGTTGCATAAAACAGTGACTTCCTCTGCTGAAGTAATTGAAATTGCACTGGTGTAAAACAGATGGGAGCCCAGAGTCATGTCTGCACTGATGGAGGGTACTTTACTGAATAGTATGCAAAATTTTTCAGAAAAAAACATGCTGTTATCCTAAAAGCAACATAATGCACAAGTTCAGAATATTAATATTGTTTGACAGTATAAACACCTATTTTTTTAGCTTGAGTTAATATGAAAGGAGACTGAGCAGATGCTTGATCACTGCTCCAGCTGTCGTGGTTTGCTCAGGGGAATCTGGGAATGAATCCCCCTATTTCAAAGAAATTCCCTGGCAGTGTAAAGCCAAACTTATGACATACATTCTCCAGCCTTTTTGTGTAAATCTTTCCAACTCTGCTTGTAGGATGAGACTATGAGCACTAGTTTTTCAGAGTATGTGGGTAAGAACAGACAAGGCAACAATACTTCAGGCATGTTTCATAGCAGATGTGTCAATTCCCACACTGACTGTGAAACATGTAGCTGATTTCTGTCTTGTAGTCCCTTATGACTAGGTGAGTGCCTTCTGCTCATGTAGTGCCACAGACCCTTTCCTGGGCTGCAATTACTCATGGCAGCTACAGGTGCCCCATCTGATCTCCTGACTTGACATACTTGATGCATAAGATGATGATAAAGGAGCAACGTTGAAGTGTGTACTCCATCTGCCAGCTCTTCTCTATCAAGGACCTTGCACAGAGGAGCTTTCTCTGGCTGCAATTTTGCATCTCTCCTTTTTTAATGACCTGTCATGAAGCCATATCATGTAGTAGTTTGACAAGTCTAAGTTCATATGTACCAAACTCAGACCAAAATGTCTTTATTGAGAGTAAGTGCTCCCGCTCACTGCTGTTCTCTCTGGACCAAGTACATGGCAGACAGAAGTCTTTTGAAGATAGTAGGAGATAGGAGAAATCTGTGCTTTCAGCAAGTCAAACTTTTCATCCATCCCCATCTTTTGCTCTGGGAAGAGCTTCTCTGAAGCTACCTGTGGCTTCTCAACCTACACAGCATTACACAGCTTTCTGCAGCAAAGCGTTAGCAAATGCCGCCCCAGTTTTACTCAGTGTAACCTTTTCACTTCACTTACCTATATCTGCAGTAGCCCATAGGGCACTTTGTCACCCATAGCAGTTGTTAGTAGCTATGAGATCTAATAATCTGCAGATCAAACTTTATCTGTAGGTGCTCTTTTTTAATTTTTTTTTTTCATGTGAAATCAAAGGAAATCTAAGAAGGGAGCTTAGAAGTGGACCATAGCATATGGTGGTCCTGAAAAATATAGTTTAGCCCTGCAGTCATAATCAATTGTTTTTTCTTCACCTGATTCTGAGGGAAAGTCACACTTTGGTTAAGTTCCTTTTGACCTGATAGTTTTGAAGCCAATAAATTGTTACCCTCTCCCAGATACAAAGAAAATACAACCTGGTGATAACAGCAAAGACATGCAGAAAACCCCACTTCAGAAAGGGAATATTTTCACAAGAAACTTTTAAAAATAAGCCCCATATAACTCCAAAGAAAATCAAGGGAGATTCCTGTTGGCTATCTTTAAACATGTACAACACAGATGCCTACATTCAAGCTAATCATCTACAATGTCTTTAGAGGAACTTTAGAAGAGAAGCCACCCACCTAGAAATGGTCCTGTAGATCTATTTAGACCCATACTGTAGGTGGAGGTGGATGTGTCTGTCCCCGTCTGATGACCATGAAGATGAATAACTCTTGAGTTTGTGACATGTATTTGGTTTGAGGTGTCACCTATAGAGACTGCTGAAGCAGTGATATCAGCTTGAGCATGGCACTGTCTAGGCTTTGGTAAATGATATTCACAGTTAAATTGAAAGAGGATGTTTTAGTAATGTGAGTGTAAGAGGCTTCCATACAGAATAAGGCAATTCTGCACAGACTTCTAAAATAATGAGTCATTACAGAATTTGTTTGCTGAAGTGCCAGTGCACCTGTTTGTCCCTATTTTAAAATGACTCTTTGGAAAGATTTAAACCATAAACAGAAAAACCCAATTTTAACATTTTTCATTAAGACTGCACATGTGAGGAGAGCTCAAGGGCTTTTCCTTTCCTGCAGTAGTGAAAAAATTCAGTCCATTGACGTGCTGCTCCAAAGAAGAGCTGACAGCCAGCAGGTAGAAATGGCAGGGAGGATCTCCACTACGATTCAGTGATGTCGGTCATTTTTCACAATAACATCAATATAGGTGCAACTTGTATTTCCTGGTTTTTAGAAGGAAGTAGCTTTAGTATATTGATTAAAATCTTACTGATTTTGAAACCATGTGAAAAGATGCACCTAGGTACACGTTACTGGAAAATGTTTACTATCATTCTGCTGTAAAGCTGGCATGCTAGACAAGCTTCTCCTAACAGCAGAAGGTCTCTTTCAACTGTGCTGAATAACCTTGTCTTTACTGGCAGGTAGGAGGACTCAGTACCTTCTGGAGTCACAGCAGTGTTTCAAAACCTGTTTACATTACATATTTAGGTGCTGTACATGATCCTAGTTTGCCACATTGGTCAAACCTCTAACTCTCATCTGAGTAAAACCCCATTCTCTCAGCAGCCTCACTAGTCAACAGTTCAACAGCTTATTATGTAGTAGAATAGGAGACCTGCAAAGACCTCCATCTTGGCCAATTTTCACATGAAAATCATGCTACAAATTCATGTAAGTGAATGAACTTGCAGACTTAGGTTCTGAGTCAAAATCCATAAAGTTTGTACTTTATAATGTGATTCACTAAATAGGAGGATCTACATAATCCCAGACAGAGATTATCTGTCTGATGATCTCTGTTAAGGATTGCTCCTGCAAATTCCTCTTATATTTTTGAAGAACCTATGGAATCCTGAACAATTTATTTCCATCCCTCCATTCCAGTTCAAGCCAACCTGCTACTGCTTCTTCACCCAGCCCCAATTTCCCACTGTTCCACAGACTGGGTTCTTTCCATATAGTAGTTATCTTCCATAACCTGTAGTTATCTTAAGGACGTCACCGACATAACAGCTCAAGAAGAAAATTAAACAAAACTTTGGTACTCACCATTGTTGAACATTGATGGGCTCAAGACAAAGCGTTACCATCCATGTTTTATTTAATTACCAGAACATCTCCTGATATTAGAAAAGGTAATTAGAAACTCAATTTAATCACACAGCATTATAGGCTAAAAGTACCCTATTAACTCCTCTCTTTGGAGTAGATTTGAGCTCAAGGACACAATTCATGGAAATAAGGTTGCAGAGAAATAAATGTGATGACACCTTGTTAAAGTCAGAGGTTTCAGCTGTGGGAAGTTGCCTTAGTTTCTCCAGACCATTTCTGAATTTTGAGCATGTAAATTCCTTAAAATACAACCATGTTGTAATCCAATCTCTGACTACTATTTTTATATGTGTATACTATGTGTATATACTATAATTTTACATGTGTGTGATACATGTGTGTATATGTGTGCATGTGTGTACATACATAAATAGATATATAAAATAATATTGTGCACACCAAATGAATCTAGAATACCCTTGAATTTAGACACTACAGAATTGTGATATCTAAATCAGATGCTTCTGGTACATAGCCGGTGTATGTCCTGAGGATAAACAATTCTGATTGAAGCCTATGGCTGTATCAGTAATATAAATATTACACCGAAATAATATTTTCAACTACTATTCTCTTGGCTGTGAAGACACACTAGGACTAGGAGTGTCACTTTAAAAAGTCCTGATCAATTAACAGGAAAAACCTTTCCAAGCAAAAGGCTGTTGAATATATAGTTTTGACCTATGTGTGTTTGTAGGGCTGTTATGAAGATAAGATATACACCAGCTTTAGGGATGAGATGTGAAGCAATCTTATATTTCTGTATTGCTAGGAATCATATATAAAATGATGGCTTTTAGTTGTGGTGCTGGTGACACTCTCCAGTTTCAATCACAAGGTAAACTGTCATGCCTTACATGGGAGTTCTCTAAGATTTTCTTCTTACAGTTACAAAATTATTTGACTTCTTTTCAAAAAGAGAAAACAAAGTTAAAGAAAGAAATTTACTGCTGGAGACTAAATCATTGTAATGGTCTCTTGTGACTTCAAAAATATTATGATGAATCTCTGTACCAAAATTCTTTTTCTTTTCAACAATAATTAAGGGAACATAATTCTGATATTTAGATGAAATATTGAGCCAGGTGAATGTAGGCTGTGTATATGATGCAGTAATAAAGATGTATGTATTGACTTGAGGAAATGAGGACAATGATTGTGCATTTTACCAGGCAGGAGGCAGTAATTTCTGTGACTAATTAAATAGCCTGTTATTTGAGCAATTGGAGTGAATTCTTCCCAGCTTTACCTTATAATTTCTGAAAGTTATGCCATTTTTCTTAGTCCCCGCTTCTTTTTATGCTTTGTGGGGCATTCGTTTGTTAATTAATTAATTACAATCTATCTTGCATAGCTGTAATGTGGACTTTCTGAAGGTGTTCTTAGATTGAGGCATCTAGACCTGGAATATTGAAGTATATGAAAGGCTTTTTTTTTTTTTTAAAATTAAAAAAAAAGCAAAAATTGAGTTTCCTTTCTGTAAGTATCAAAATTTTTCTTTAAATTTGCTGTTAATTAGGTGTGCATTGTACAGAAGAGAGACACAAAGAAAATGTATGCCATGAAATACATGAATAAACAGAAGTGCATTGAGAGAGATGAAGTTCGAAATGTTTTTCGGGAGCTACAGATAATGCAAGGCCTGGAGCATCCCTTCCTAGTCAACCTATGGTAAGAAAACCTTTAAAATTCTATCAAGAATCTTTTGTGTTCTATTTACTCCTCAATCAGTTCAGCCTGGAAAACTGAAAAGTATGAAAAAAAATTGTTGATCTCTTTTTTTGAGGTAATTAGGTTTTGCAGAGGGTTTTATCTTCCATGAATATTTTAAAGATGCCCTTTTGCATCAGAATAATTTAAACATCACATTCACCTTTTCATTTACGGTTTGGTCTCTCTTCATATTGCTACAGTAGTGTGTGGAAATGTGTTATTCTGTCCATCTCCATAGTTTCTTTTTGACCATACCAGAACTAAACATCTTCTATAAGGCTGTGGAATACCAAACCCAACCATTCAGTTAAAATTTATTTAAGTTGATTCAGAGAAAATTCAGAACTCAATTACTCTTAAAAAATGGCTCACATGGAACATCAGAAAAACATCTTTCTGTCACCTGGAATTTCTCTTATCTTCCTAGTGTTAGCCACTTCATGCCTTGGTCACATTTGTGTGTGAGGAAATGTTGGTCAAGTAATGACTAGCTTCAACTACACTACCAATTTAAAACATTTGCTAGCTTTTATGTAGTGATAGCAGTAATGGGATACAGACTTTTCCTGCCTTATCTAAAAATTACCTGTGTCATTCAAAAAAAAGGGGACAGAAACTATTATGATATAAAAATTGTTCAGTTCGTGAATAACTTAATTGGCTGCAGATGGTCATAGTGCAAATAGACTTTCTGTTTTGTGAGTCCTAATTGTCTTACTAGAGGTCAATGTCTACCCTACAGTGCTCTGCTTATCCTCTAGCTCTGTTGACCTGTACAGGCAAAAAATATCTTGTTATTAGTATCTTTCATGAACTAGAAGCCAAACTATTTTCTGGCTTGAGTTAACACAGCTTTAGTGTAATTGCACCCACTTATACCAGGAAAGGAATTGATCCCAAAATTCATTCAAAAAAGATCTAATCATATATACATGTCTCAAGTGCTTCCTACTTGACATGAATGATCATACTTGAGCTAACATAATATCCTGTTGGAGGCTTAAAAAAACCTCAACAAATATAGTGACTGTAATACAAAACTTTCTCAGTATATTTTCCAAGGTTCCATCAACCTGTATTCTGTGAATTTCTTTACCAAAGATGTGGTATCTCTGTGCTTAAGAGCCTCTGTATTTTTCTTTCATTAATTTGTCTAATGTCTTTTGAACTCACACAATCTTTTGTTCTTTAAGAGGCAGCAAAGATTTCCTGGGCATAACTAGATGCTGTGCAGAATCAGTCATAGGTTAACATGATCAGAAAGATATTTCAGTAAACATAGCAATGCTGAAGGATTAAAGATCAAATATTTATTGTGAAACAAAAAGTATACTAGATTCCAGTTACTGAATTATAATTAGCTGATAAATATTCTTTCTTGTTTTCTTTTTTCATGCCAAAGATTAAATGTGGAATAAGCAATACCTTAAAATGTGTTGGGTGTGATGATGATTTTTATTGTAAATAAATAATTTAGTCTTCTCATACTTCAGAGATTCTGTCACAAGATCTCAAAACTCAAATGTTATACTACATGTGTATATGAGAAATGTAGAAAATGAAAGAGAAATGTAGTACTCTAGAATTAACAAAACATTTCAGGCAAAAAGGACTGATTCTCCAATGCATTCTAACAGTGTTCTTAAATGTCTCCAGCAACGCTTATAGTTCATCAGTCATCTAGGATGCTTATTAGGGAGAATCACAGATTTTTCTCTGATGGGAAGCCACAGAGGGGGCCTTCCCACCCAACAGATCACATAAAAAATGACAGGTCACTTCCTATGAATGGGGCCTGAAATCTATCACTTGTGTTGAAGATTGTGGCCCAGCTCAGCAGACAACATTCCTGTCTCCCTGTCACCAAAGCTAGTTTTCAAGCCTATGATATGAGACAGAAGAACATGGAATAGTCTGAAGACTTACATCCAGATCTAAAATCAGTGCCCACATTCAGGCATAGTCCCATGAAGGTATACAGTTTGCTTGTGCAACCATCCAGCCTGTGCTGCCTGAGCATCTCAGTGCTTCATAGACTGAAATGGCCAACGTAGACAACATACTTTGGTTCTCCTCAGGGACAAAACATGAACGAGTGAAGGTACAGCTAAGCTAGTAGGTGAAACAGCATCCAGGAACATTCCAAGGTGCTGTCTGATGCAGCTGGACTGGCCTGTGGCACAGACCTGTCCCATGTGAGCCAGCCCATTCCCAAACAGCTCCTGGGATAGTTCCAGAGTCCCAGTGTCCCATACATCAATGCAGTGTGTCCACTGCCCTTCAGCAGCAAGGACTTCCTAGCAGAGGCACAAGTTGCTCCCTGCCATCTTGCCTGAATGCTTGGAAATGATCCCCAGCATTTTTCATCTACTATGACAACCAGAATGAGAGTAGGAGATCCTGCTTTGGGGACCTCTATCCTTCCTGTTAAAGGTGGACAACTGTGTTGTCAAACCGCAGATACATGAGACTCTACTGAGATTCAGAGACTTGGACATACACAATTAGAACTGTAGAAAAATTTCCAAACATAATTTCATTGACATTTAGTATTTTCACCTGAAGTGTTCACTTCAAACTTCACATATTCAAATGTCTAGTGATTCAAAGCCCTCACTCGAGAGTGAGCTACAGAACTGCTGGGGAATCTATATGTTAACTGGAGAATCTGTATTTCACTCTGGGCTAGCACAGCAAAGCAAAGTCTTGAACCCAAGCCTCCCCAGAATTAATCTAGCCTACCCCAAATAACTCACTCTTTAAACCAGGTCTATGATATATTTCTGTAATTAGCCTTGTACATTCCTCAATTAATTTAAAATAGCTTCTGATGTATTTTTGGAGTCTCTACATTTGCAGACTGCAATAGCATGTTCCCGACCTCTGAATACTCTATTTCAACTTTTGCCTGAATTTCAAAGTGTTCTACACATTGTCTTCAAATAAGGACTTCTGTTATTGAACAACAAGGGCAAAACACAAAAATTACAAGTGACCCATGAATAATGGTCACATCTGTTCTATTAACACTAAGCCATATGAAGCTCTTAGACATATAAATTATATTTTATTTATTTAATAATTGAAACTAGATTTTATTTGTTTATTTACTACTATGAAAAAAGGAACACTGCAAGTACAAATGGAATATTCCTTAAATATATTTTATGTGTTCCCAGCAGTAATCTCTTAAAATAACATTTTCTTTGATTGTTGGTGAATTAGCAGCCTGTTTAATGTATTTTTATTTGCAGTTGAGATGCAATAATAATTTGCATCAAAGACATTTACATTGTAGCTGTAACTTTAGATCATTAGCAGGAATCCATGAGATTTCCTCTTATGAGTCAATTCCTGGCATACTAGTGGAAGGAAACAGTTGAAGCTGCATTTCTTCTATAGTGATGGCAGCTAGATTTGTGTTTCATTTTCTGAGTTAGATTTTTTCTATTTTTTTTTTTAAATTGCATTGTAAATGTACAAATGGTCTATAACTCTGGACCTACTAAATCTATCTTATTTCACAAATTTAATAAGGAATAGTTATGTCATGGTGCAAGGGCAACAACACAGCTGCCGCTCCTGTAAATTTTAACTGGGCTGTTTTGGACTAGTCTGTCTTTCTAGCCTATATCACACTCTCTAAGGGTGCATAACAGATTTCAGAAATTCTGCCTAAGGTTAAGATTTTGGTGACTAAAACTCGGAAATCCCATCAGCCTACTAAATTTAATTGGTATGTCCCAACTTAGCCAGGGTATGCAACTTGGATTTCCCAAGGATATTCAGAGGTAATTATTCTGAAAAGGCAGGTACCAATCTGCCATCTAGAGCTCAGCTGCAGCCCCCACATCAGTAGTCAGTGACCTCTGTTAACTAAAAAACCACTAACACTTTCCTAGAGAAAATCAGAAATTCAGTTATAGGCAGGACCCAGACTAGGGCAAGTAGCAGTACACAGCTTTTCCAAAATAGTTTAATTGTGGTGTGTGTGCATTACATTACATTGTCATTGGATCAAAACTGAAAACAGACTTTGGATTAGGAACTGTAGGAAAATATGTTTGCACAAAACACTGTTCCAGTGTTGTGGTTGAACAGTCTTGTAGTCTGTGAAGACCTGGGGATCTATTTCAAAATATAATTTTCTGTAAGAAGGACTTCAATGTCATCAGCATTTATTTTTTCTCTTTTGGATAAATTGAAATGAAATCTTATTTCTAATTCAAATTTTCAAATCCCAAATCCGTGTTGAAAACCACATTTGGAGGAAATTCTACTTATACAACCTTTTCATGAGTTTGTGGGACTGTCCCTGAACAGAACAGCTGATTTTCAAAAGTTTATCATCTGGACTTTCAAAATAAAATTAATATAGTGGCAGATCTCCCCAAAGCCCCTTGAGCCATAGAGAATGCTAACCAAGAATATTAGTCTTTCTTTGAGGAGTTACATCATCAAAAAGAAAAGTTAGCAACCCAAGAAACAAACAGCCCTGCAAAGCCCTTTATTTATGCATGGTAACTACACAAAGAATTAATGAGATACACATAAACAATCTGCCATCAGTTAAATTCTTGTGGAGAGAAGGAGAAGAGGAAAGAAGGTAAACCTTCTGTAGTGGGTAATTCTGCTGTCATCCATCAGTAACCCCAGCATACAGAATAAGAGCAGCTAATACAAAACAAGAGTAACATCTGAACTCCAAAAGATCTATATTAAAAAGCTTTTTGAGCTCCATGCATCTTCTCTGAGTTTTATTAAATTTAACTTCACAGTCTCAACGTATAAATCATATTATTTGAAGTATGAACTGTCTTTCATAACATCTGACACAGAAAAGAATCATTCTTCTGTAAATGCTCATAATAGCTTGGAGGGTAGCAGCGCTTTTCAGGAAGGGCTGGGGGTTGATTTATAACCTTCATTTTAGAAATGAAATTGAATAAATGCTTAAAGATATGTGAGCCTTGTAGCCAGTTTTATAACTGTTAGAGGCATTTCTGATAATAGAGATTCCTTCTTAAAATGAAAAGCAGCCCTGTTTTTTATCAGACCTTTTGTATGTCATGTGTATTTCAAGCACAGATGAATGAGCTGTAGAAATGTCAGTTCCTAAATGGTCCCACCTTGAGACTACAACGTGCCCCTCTAATATCCAGCATTTTATCTATGTTTATCCTTCTCCAAATATCTGCGTGTCCCCTGGGCAAGATGAGCAGTGTTCCTCAAAGGATCCATATTTTAAATATCTTTCTCACAACATGTGTAGGACTGAGTCAAGAGCCAGGTTACTCCCTATGTTCCAATGTATCTAGACTTGTCATTACATGACTTGCCTTCAAACATAAGTAGATCTACTGGCTGCTCTGAAAATAATACAGCTTACCACAAAAGACAGAAGTTTTTTGCAAAAAAGCCATGTATCAAAATGATTTCTCTGCTGATGTGGAACAGAGTAATCTGAAAAAATTTTGGAACATTCCTCAAATTTTTGGAACATTGAAGTGATCTTATTTTTAAAAGTCTTGCTTAACGCTGTTATATCCTTTTTAAATTGTCAGAACAATTTCAAAGGCAGCAGAGGGAGAAGGATGAAGATTTACTTTTGTCAGCTTATAGGTCATTTCCCTAGTAGAGACAGAACAATATGTTTGATATATTTAACAACCCATAAAGAAGTCTTAGCTGCATTCTCAGAGTATATTTTGATGTATTTTTCTTTCTATTCATCAGTATATGGAAGCTGTATGTATTTCATAAGACAGATCTACAAAAATACATTACTGCTACCATCTAGAGTAAGACAAAGTTTCAAAGGCAGTGAAAACTGGAAAAAGTGAAGAACGTGCATCGTAGCAAAAATGTTCACACATTTCTGAATTCAGTTTATACCCCAATCTGTCTTCAAAAGAAAAGGGAGGTGAAAAAGAGAAAAAGAATGCTGGAGAGAAGAAATAATTTGCTCAGTATCAGGTGTTGGGAGGGTTGTTTAATGTACACATATGCACACATTCGTAACTGGAAGTTATCACTTCATAAAATCATAGTACGGTTTGGGTTGGAAGGGACCTTGAAGATCATCTAGTTCCAATCCCTCTGCCATGGGCAGGGACACCTCCCACTAGACCAGGTTACTCAAAGCCCCATCCAGACTGGTCTTGAACACCAGAAATATCACTTTGCTGTGGAGGTGCCCTTTCTAGAATAGTCTGGGAGAAACATGATCTTGAACTACATCATAGCACAGTTCTGCTCCTCAGATTGGCATCAGAAATGCGCATAAACTGATAAATAAAGGGAAGCAAGAACCCTGGCCAAGTGTTTTACTACTGGGTGAAGCTAAAAATAACCAGAGGGCCCAAGCATCAAGAGAAGGTGGTTCAGGATGGGATTAGGAGAGTTTGCTTACTGGTTGCAGCGTTTTGTGGCTTGCCTTGATATAGTAAACCTAATATGGAATGAAAATATTTTATATTGGATGGAAAATTTATCTTCTGATATCTACTATAACCAGCTTTCTGAGCTTCATGAGACTTCATAGTAAACATTGTAAGTAAAGCCCATGGTCTAACAGAAAAATTACATGATATATTTGGAAGAGAGGAGGGGTCTTATGGTGTTTCCTGTTGGGACACAGGTTGGATGTTTGCAGCTAGCCTGACTGCCTCAGCAGTAAGGAGTCCTGCTAAAAAGGACAGTCAGGCTGTAAGGATGTCTATCTTAATAGTATGTGGTGGATCCCCAAAAGGTCATGAAACAACAGATCCTGACAATGTTCAGTTTTCCTGAAGATATATGAAGATTCTTAATGCTCTTAACTCCCTTTGGTCCTACCCAGCTGTTCTAAGCCTGGTTTATGGGAAGAAAGGCTGGGATGTTGCCCTCTTTGGCTATATCTATACTAGTAATTTAAATCTGGGCATTCTTCCTGGGCTTGTGAACTCAATCTCCCACTCCTAGCCTAGTTGTGGGCTGGGCACATGCGTTATCCCAGGTGCATCCAGATTGCTCCCAGTATGCAGCTTCCATGCCATCACC
>JAOXNG010000026.1:53855185-53881562 GCA_028566535.1 Scolopax minor | reverse complement strand
AGCACTGGGTGTATCAGGCTCATTTCTGCATGACCCTGTAAATATTTAGGGACAGTAATAGAGGAATGGGGCTAGACTGTTTTCACTACATACTGCTGGGGTATGACACGTATTTCAGGAATCCCACAGGAAATCTTTTTTCATCATTGCTTGTTCTCTTATTGTCTGCCCTAAAAGCCTTTATGCTGCAGATGCATATACATAACAGTGGCAAAGTAACAACCATCAAATATGTTAATCTTTTCCAAATGAGTGTTCTGGAGTAACTGCTCAAAAGATTTTTGGTATCAAGCTGGTTGCATTCATGGTATTATGCCTATGTGGCCAATCTGTGAACTGGAATCTCTTTGATATTTAGTCATCAAATACTGGCCCCATGATGCGTGGGTCCTTGGTCTTGGAGAAGGAGTCATTCTTCAGATCAGCTCATTTTCTGTTTCTTCTCAGGAAAGAGTCATTCTGCTGTAGACATCTTTTAACTTTAAGAAACTCTAAGTCAAATACCCTTTTTCTAGTGCGACAGATCTTTTTTTAGTAATGGTAAAAGAACAGTGTTTATGTCTCTCCATGAAACAAATTACCGATATGAATCCAGTTATTATATTTTGCCTATAATTTTGGATCTTGAAAAAGGGATAAACTATCATTAGAAAGAGTTTGTTAAACCTTCATCCAAAAAAAATCCACGACCCAACAATACAACATAAAATATTCTCAAACACCCACTCTTCTGCTAATCTACTGGGAAAAGAAAGTATTTCAATAACAAGATTTTCTTCAAATTCTCAGATAAAGAAAGCCTTTAGGATTACATGTTAAATTGAAAACCCATTTTTTTGGAAGGAATCCTGCTCAATTTTCCTCAGATCATGTTTATTTATTCTATATTTAAAATTGTATCCTGACACCATTGATTTTAAGATTTGCTTTCATCCAAAAAAAACCCCAGCCTATGTCCAAGCTTGTGTTCTGATGCAAGACGTGGTCCTGAACCCAACTAAAAGGGTAACATAATCACAGCCTCTGCTAGGAATTTGTTCTTCATTTGCTAGTCATTCACATACAAAAATAAAAGACAGGAGAGCAAAAGTCCCTTTATATGTATCTTAATTATAATTCTAAATAAATACTGGCAGGTTTGCTTTTTAGAAATGAAAAGCTAATGACCCATGTACTGAATAAATTAAATTGTTTTATTCACTTCACACATGTTTTCTTACAAAATGCATCAGAAATGGAGAAGCTTGATTGATCATGGAAAGTCTTGTTGAAATGGATGTTTATCAGTCTCCCAAATGTAATATTTGCTGTCAAAGCTTCTGTGCAAAACGTGTGTATATTTGGGTTTTGATAGAAGGAGTCATAACTAAGCAACCCCTTAATTAGTATTTTGTCACATCTCTCCTCTGGCAATGTTTGTCTGGAATTGGGTTATTGCTATGCAGGGTATGAGAGTGTCACAGTTAATTTTTTTTAAAGAAAGTCCTTATTGGGACATACATGCTCCACAGACCACCATTCTCCCCTGGAAGCCAGTAGTGATTTGAAAGATATCATTGTCTACTACTGATACTTCCTTTGTTTACCAACTACTTTAAAAAACAAGTTGGAAAGTGTTCTTAGCTCCTACTGTTACTGACATTTCAATTTTTTCACCTTAACTTCCATTTTTTCAAGATTTGTGTCCTTCAGAGCAGCAGGAGGAAGAAAAGGGTAAAGTGAGATCTTACAGATAAATCCATCAATGTCTGTTTAGGCTTCAAAAGTTAAGAGGATGGTCATATGGTCTCAACTTGGACCTTTAATATACAAAAACTATGTAGTTACATTGTCTGATGCGAAGTAGTCTGATGCATGCACTTTTTGTTGCAGTGAAAGTTATTGAGCTTCTGAATGTTGCTTGTTAGTTAATTATAGACTTAGGATATCTGATTTCAAAACTCAGCTTTGGTCAGATTGGTCTAAATTTCCTGATGAAAAGCAATTTAAGTAGTGGATTTTGAGAGGAAATTTAACTTCAGCCACAATATCTATTGATGTTATTTGCTGTACATTCCTCCCTTCAGGGAAGACCAGTTTGACTGAAAGAATCTTTGCTTCTCTCTATAAAATACATATTGATCTCAGAGTACTACATAACATAAACTATAGTTTCATTCTATATTGAGCAGGAGTTTGAGGTCTTCAAGTCTACAAATCCCAAATGGATAGGGAATATCTTATTAAGAATTGCCTATTCTTGATTCTTTATGGGAGCCATAATGCAAGAATAAACAACAGGATTTGTTGTTTTTACTTTAGGTGATCTGGATTAGATTTTTGTTTATTTGTAATAGGTCTGTGGTGTTGTTAAATGGGATACGAACATTTTCAAGGAAGGATAAATTCTATGGTGTTCAGTTTTCACATCCTGTAGCAGAGATCTGATACCACTCATCTTCTAAGAGAGGGGATGTTTTATAAAAAACAGAACAAAACAAAGCAGGATGTTTCTAATGATTAAGCAAATACCATAAACTTCTTGCAAGAACTTCCTTTTTAATTATTTTAAGCTTGTTTGTACACAACGAAGAACTTTCTGCCTTCTTTCATGTACCATATAATGAGTGAGTCAAATTTGTTTAAATGCCTGGAAGCTAGTTTATATAGTCAAATACAGATTGTTTGACTCAATATATGAAAGATTAAATAAACTTCTTCTGACCTCCGTTGTACAGTAAGCTAGGGGAGATAACCAACTGGTTATTTCTAAATCTAAGATGTACACATAGTCTGAAAATAAAATGGGATATCTGTAATCAATTATGGCAACAGTATTGGAGAAAGTAAGTAGCTGGGCATCTAGGAAGTTCTGTTTTCCTCTTACACATCAATGAATCTGGGAAGTATTTACTCACCATCAGAATTAATTAAAATTCTGAGATTTAATCCCCAAGACATTAAGAGAATACATTTGTATAGGAATCCTGACCATTTTTATTGATGAGTAGCTTTAGGATGTAGGGAAACATTTTGCCTTGGTGATAAACCAAAATGCTTTAATGTCTCTCCAACAAAATTAAAAAATTGTCTTACAAACATCATGTGGCAACCAGGAGTACCACAAAGAGATGGTGGATGGAATCTGGCCTGCTTTCCTGATGGAATCTGGCCTGCAAATGTGAAAAAGTAGAATTTCAATCCTGCTTTAATTGCAGGTCAGAGCATAGCGGTAGAAAGCAATCACTACTGACTCTGCCTCTCCTGTGATATGCACGTCTGTTACAGAAGGGAACAGCAACTTCTTCTGTGCCCTTTGCGATTGCAGGTATAAGATACAGTCAGTGCTGGCTGTAGGTACAGTATGTATCTTCTGATAATGAAGATTTAGCTCATCTAAACTTTTCAGTCAGGAAGCCCTGGATTTTTCTCACTGTTACATTATTTAGGAACTTCAGACTTTCTGGTAAATTGCTGGCAGCTCTGGTTGTTTCTCAATCTGTGTCTTTGGGTCTTCACATAGAAATGGGGACCCTTGGGGTAAGGACCAATGAATCTATCATTGCAAGGAGGTACAGCTGGTTGTACTGTTGTTGGCTTTTCTCCTGTTGAAGACCCAGGGCTGGGGCTGAAGTTCCTGGGACAGACTGACTGTTGCTTTTGCCAAACAGATTGCCTGGGGCTGCTGTCCCAAGGGATGGCTGAGCTCTCCTGAGCACACAGCAGCCACTGAAAAGCAGCTCAGGTATGCAGCAGTCTTGGTGTCCTGGCTTGGGAAAGTCCTGTTGGACCTGGGGACTTGACCATCTGTTCAGTGAAATCAGAATGGCTGGTTTCGGCACAATTTCTGACTTGGCAGGAGTTGAGAAAGTGTGTGGTTTTGCATGATTAGGATTTAGATAAAATGTGCAAATGACAAGTCTGTTCACGAACAGAAAAATGTTGTTTTTATCTACCCCCTACTAATGATCACACTCAACTACAAACCAAGCTGCAATCTTACAGCATATATACATATATTTGTATACATATAGCTCAGACATACAGTAATGCATGGTCTTTGTACCAAACAGGTAAGACAAAAGAGTCTCTTCATCTAGAAGCCAAGAAAAGTAAAATGTTTTACAAGTTTATTACACATTCTCTTACAGACCAGGTAAATAAAAACAAGTATTAAAATTTCCCATCAAGTTCTTAACATCTCAAGTTGACAGTTCAATTTACATTCTCTGTTTTCCTTGATCTGCCCCAAGCATCCAGAATGTTGTCAATACATTTGTAAGTTCACCACCCAGTACATCACTTTTCTGTAAATGGGATGTGAAGACTGTTGCATCAGTTCCAACTCTGTATGTTGCCATTTTTCAGCTGGTGATGATAATAATGTTTCTTCTGTTTTCACAAAAGAGATCTCTTGCTTATAACAAGTCTACAACTAGCGTTATATGAACTGCTGTCTCAGAATCTGTCTGTGCCTGCCCTGTGTATAGTTTCTCATTGGTCGACCTTAGTAGTTAATTTAGCATCAGAGACTTTCCATAATAGTGGCCAAAGAGCAGGATCTATTTGGAGAAAAAAAAGAAAGTAAGGCACTGAGAGGTAAAATCAGTGCAACCATCTATTGACTAATGCAGTTACATTTCTTCACGCTCTGTTCATTGGCTCAGTGATGTGATCTGTTGCAGGCTTTCCTGAGATACATCCTAGTAAGCTGGTAAGACTTTTTATAATTAGGAATCTCTGTTATTTCAGGGTTGTCCTGGCTTATCTTTGTAGAGCTCTAGAGTAATTTAGAGCACATGGTGTGTCTCATGGAAGTATGGGATTATTCTTCATCTCCCTAGCGTTTCATAAAGGGAATAGTAGAAGTGCACTCTACAGAGTTAATTAGAGGTGAAAGAAATCAGTATTTTTTTTTCCTAGCTGTAGGATGTTTTGCATACCTGTTGGGCCAGTTTCTCTTGTTTTCTGAGTCAGAGAAAATGAGAGATTTTGGGTCAATCCTCTAACTCAACTTTGTTTAAGCTTTTATGTTTTTTATTCAGAATGCTTTTGATTCAAGGGAAGATTCCCATAAAAGCCCATCATTACCAGCTAAATAGAAGTAGATTTGCTGAGAGGAGGAGAAAGGAACATCCTCAGCCCCAACGGAGAGCTCTCCCTCCTGTGAAGGCTTCTTTGGCACAAATTCTGGTCCCTCCTTATGGAGGACATGTCCACCCCAGAGCTAGAAAGATTTAATAGCCTGGTCTTGGATTTGGATCTTTTGTTTCAGCATCTACTGCTGTGCTAAGAAAGAATTCTGTTTAGTGATCACTAGCAAAATTAACCAATTACACTGAAAACATAACACTTCATCCAATCAGCAATGAAAAAATTGCAATGAACAAGGGCAAAATGTATTTGCAAATTATTTATTGAAAGCAAAAGATCAAAATTAATAAAATTATTTATTCATGTGATGCCATCCATATTAGCAGAACACCTGTAAGCATATGTGCTGAAGTCTGGAAAATAACAGTTAAATGTCAAGGTATCTTTTCTTATCCAGATTTTGCCTCTGAAATAACACCAGCAAATGGGTTTGGTAAAACCAGATCTGAAATGAAATTAAACTAGTAAACTGAACTGAAACTAGTAAAATGAAAGAAACTAGTGTTTTAAAAGTGTCTATATTTCACTACATAATTTTAAAAGAAGGCTGCCACAAAATCTTACTGTCATTGGTGCAACTTTTCTGCTGTGAAGGTGAAATACCAATGTTTTTGTTATGGGTTACTGAATCTGCTAGTCTGCTAGAGATCCATACCTCCATGTCTCACTAGTAGTAGGGCTGAACATGTATTCCTAAGAGGCACACACATAAACACACTCTTCAACACATACCAATATCCAGCTCTCAAGTTGCTTAACCTGCTCCCCTTCCCTGCATTCCATAACCCCGTCATTAACTGCCCCATTCAGTCTGAAAGGTCATTTGGAGAGCATGTTTTACTGACTCACAGCCACCTGAGAATCACACCCAACCTGTGAGGGTGATGGCCCTCCTGTGACATAGCCCTGGGAGCAGCCAAATGAAGGAAGCGATTGTTTTTCCCTTCTCTCATTGCTCTTCTGGGCTCTGTTGCATCTGTGTATGTGTGGAGATAACTCAGAGAATTTAATGGCTTCCTTATTAGTTTGATGAACTTGTAAGAAAAGGTTTGTTATTTCTACTAAATATTAGGTCAACTCTAGATGAGTATGGTTTGAATTGTGTTTCAAGCATGGACCATCAGTGATGTTGCAGCCCTGGTGTCATGTTTAAAAGGGTGTTACTGTGTATGGAGGGTCTACCAAGACAATCCTGCCAGAAGAATTGATGTAAAATCATCTGTACGTGGGTGGAATATGGATGAAGCTTATGACTATATGAGGCACAAACACAGAAAAGGTATTTGGGTATGGTAGTATAGTGTGGGTTTATTTATCTTCTGCAGGAAGAGTCAGCACCTGCTGACTTAACCATTAATGTAACACAGCTGCTGTCTACCAGCTGGCCACAGGTGCCTGCATTTGTACTCCATGTACAAATCCTCCTTGTACTCCTTGGACCAGAACTTCATATCTTGCCGTTTATTTGTATGTCAGCTCCCATAGAAGGTCAAATATCAGAGTAACACCATGAGCAAACGGTACGTGGTTGGGCTTTTTTTGGGTTGGGTCTTTTGGTTGGGTTTTTTTTTTTGTTAGGTGGTTGTTGTTGTGGTAAGGTGTTTTTTTTTTGGTTGGTTTGTTTGTTGTTTTTTTTTAAAGAGGGATTGTTTAGTTTTCTCTTTTATTCCCATTTTCAGGAAAAGGATCCTATTTAAAATTCTTCACCTGTGGCTCCATGTTGGCCAGGTTGTCTTGACCAGAAGGTTCAGAACAGTCTTTGAGTAAACCTCAAAAGTTTCATGTGTGTCATCTTCCTCTTTTAAGCATGGGGTAACCTACTAGGAGGATAATCTTTTTCAAGAGGAGTCTCTCCTCTTCAAGAGACTCCTTAAGAGTTTTGGTATATTGAGAACATCTGAAAGCAGTAATGAAAAGAACAGAACCAATTTTTCTGAGTTGTGGAGAAATATTAGTATGTACTTGCAGGACAAGACCCACAGTCTCACTGCTTGAGATGTGAGATGTAAGTGCTGTTTGCTGAAGATCACCTCAAATATACTCTGTGTCTGCCAGAGGTTTCTCAATGCGTTTTGTGTCTTATTTATAAACTGCAGTATTTGAATTTCATTTAAACATGGCTGGTTGAACAAGGTTGTGGTATTGTTCTCCCCAAAACATTCTTGTTGTGCTTCATTCTGGTTTTGGGAACATCTCCCAATTTTTAGGAATTAGATGACTTGTTTTGTGTTGCACTATCTGCCTATTTTGACAAATAACTGAAGAATTCCCTGTTGAGATATTGTTCTTCCTTGTTGCTCTCATTTTATGTATTTTCATGTGTTGTTTTCCTCTTCAAACTACTCTTCTAACATATGAATCAAAGTAATCTTGCTTGCTAGGTTTTGTTTTCCAATCTTCCATAAAAAATTGAAACACCTGTAAATTAACTTCTCTTTTCTTGTGTGCTTTGATTCTGTTGCAGATTATTTGCTGCTACTTTGCCTTTCTCTTCATGCAAAGATAACACAGCCATCCATAATTCAAAACCCAGAGTTGAGTTTGAATCACATTCTACCTCCTATTATAATGCTCTACCATTCCATTAAGTACATAATCCAGTTAAAAAAGTTCAGAAGTAATAGTACGACTGTAACTGCTGCTCTGAAATGAAGTATGAAACTCTGAGGTATATCCTTCCTTTGATTCATGCATATATGTCCTCCAAATTAAGCACTTAGATCTTCAGATCAAAGTCAGAATATGCAGTACTTCATCATCCATTTTCCATGTCAAGTGGAAGCTGAGTATCAGGAACCAGTGGCTAGCAAATTTGACAACTGGACTGCTAAAATTGCAAGCATAAAATTGGCAACCTCTTCAGCCAAATACAGCTCAGGAACATTTCTGATTAAATAAAACAATAGTTCCCAGAGACAGTTATTTGCTAAAATGATTTTGGACAAAATATTGTTTGAACAAAGGGAAGAAATAGTTGAGTAGCATGAGTCTTTCAGAAGTAATTCCAAGCCATCAGAGTGTTCATAGGAGAGAAAATTAAATGCTGAACACTAAATCCTGCTGAAGTATTGGACAAGATCTGAAAGATAATGTTTATTTTTCCTATGTGTTGTTTTCATTTATTTATCAGTTCCTGGTGCTTTGAAACTGCTGAAAACCAATTCACATCTGAAGCACGTCACTTAGTTGTGACTGTCATGAAGGTGTGAAAAATTCAAATATATGAAATGGAAGTTTAACAAAACACAGGAAAAAAAAAGAAGGTTAAAACCCATGTTTGTTTATTTTTAAATTCACAGTATTTTTATTCAAATATCATGACTCAAGAATACATGAGTGTCTCTGATTTATCAATATTGTTGATACTCCCTACTGCTTGAATCCTATTGTAATCCCTGTGGGCTTAAGGGAGAAAAATGTTGTTGATTAATGAATAAAATTAATCTTGAAAGCTTTTATACTGAATTTGATTCTAACAGTTAAATTCCCTGAGCAATTTCATCAGCTTACTTCCACGAGAGAGAAAGACAGAGCAAGGAGTAAATGTGGCACCATCAACTATCCCATTCTAAGAGTGAAAATGGGATCTTGCAATTACTTCTACCACAGGGAAGTTCAGCTAATTGATTGCTCTCAGTCTCCCTCTTCTCCCTTCCAAAAATATGCAAAATACATACTTTTGACTTTGGTGCACTGAAGACATTAGATGTTTGTGCATAAAATGGGTGTTTTAGATCACTTGAAGTATTTTTTTCTTTTAGTTAATGGTCTAGAGGTGAGCTGATGGTTTGTTTCTTTGACAGACACACAGACTTTCACACATCTTGCCAAAAACAGTTTTATGTTTTGTAAAACTTTCAGATACTCTCTGTAAATTATGTGAACCATGATGTACATGTTGTCATCGTGCCAAGTACTCATCTTAATTGCTTATTTGTACTGGCTTGGAATAATTTTCCTGAGTAACTTCCTTTTTTTCAAAACATTTTTCAATGTGTTTTCTGTGCTGTAAAATCACTTACACATGAGTTAAGTGGTAAGAAATAGCGCAAAGTGTTTGTTAAACTAAAGGCACATGTCAATCTTAGTTAATCACTCATGATTCAAAATTAACTTCCCAACACCAGTAGGGAATTATATTTGCCGATGCAATAGCCCAGAAACCATTCTGGCAGAACAGCACTCATGTCCTATGAGAAGTAGCTGACAATTATCGGTTCTACTGATTAAAACATCTGGTAATTCAGCTAAAGGAGCAGCACATTGTTAGTCATTAAGTCTAACAAATCTCCGTTAAACTTTCTAACCCATTTGTCTTCTGTATCACTTCTTTCTTTGGTGAATTCCAAATGTCCTGACTCTTTACGTCTGATCAGTCTTTTAGAAATTTGCCATAATACACACATTAAAAGACCATGGCATCACAGCACAGATTCAGAAAGTCTTTCTGCAATAAGTATTTAAATCTGAAGTTTTGATCATGAAATTTTTCCCCTTTTCTTTTGAATCACCTGGCATATCAGCATCCCAATTTTCTGCCAGAGTATTTAAGGAAGAACTGCACCTATGACATACTAATGAGTTGGTTCCTAATTAAAAGCAGCCGTTAGAGAGAAAGGCAATTACATTAACTGAGTATTTTATATAATGAAATGATGCATAACAAGACACTGAACTGCATTTTATTTTACTTGATGTTAGAATTGAGCTGAGCTTATATGGTGCAGTGTGTACCCACTGACAGGAACTGGCAAATCCTGACCCTTGAATACCGGGTTCCACTACCAGGGAGATGAACAGCAACTTTAGGTTATTTTATTGTTTCAAGTATGTAGTGCTAGATTGGAGACATAGGTGTTACTCAAATTCACAGGGATGCTATGAATGCAATAAGAAGTCACTAATCAATCTTATACTGGAGACCTAATAATTCTTTAATTTGTATCAATGTGATATTTTTTCTCTTTAATGGCATTGAAGATTCCTCACTTTCCTGTATGAGGATGTCTTAAGGAGATTTGCTTTTGCAAGGACCTCATATCTTTTCTTCTGAAAAGCTCAGTACATTTATGTTTTATCTGTGGCTCCTGACATACAAGAAGGAAATTTTCTACACAGAAAAAGGACAAAGCCAGCAGTGAACTTACACAGGCAGCTTTTCTTCTTATATCAACAAGTCCAGCCCTGCAAAAACTAGCACCCCTGGTGATACTGTAAGAATAAACTGCTCACATGCTCTCACAGGTTGTCACACGCTGTTTTCAGAGTGCAATGTGGACAGGAAGAAAGAGTGGATGGAGCAGGTTGCACATGTGCCCCTTTTTGAAGACATGCTGTTGGTAAATTGAACTTGAACAGTTGGACAACAGCAAGGGAAAACAAGGAAAATGTTTGAGAGGAAAAATTGGTTTCTGTAGCATATTTCTGGGCAGTGATAAGAGCTGTTAAGAGACAATTGCACCCCTGATGAGAAATGGGTCTACTTACTTGGGGGAGGCAGCAACGATAATGGTTTGATAGACAAGATCAATGCTAATGAATTGTGAGCACTTCGGTTTTATTTTAGGGATTGAGTTGGCATTACCCCTGAAACTGGGTGTTCTTAGTTGGAGTGGCAGTTGGTTGGAAAATTCATGTATTGTAAAGTTATGAACTAAACTAAAAGTGATGAGTGTTCTGACTCAGCAAATCAAGTTTATTAAGAATTTAATGTGGCATTTTAAAAATTATATTTCTCACTAATTTGACATCAGAAAATAAAGATATAAGATATAGCTAATATTTTTTTTTCCTGTTTCTTACTATGCTTCACTTTGGCACTTGTGGGGATAGTAATTGACATGACCATGAAAAAGGGAAGAAATGGTGGCTTCTAGAAAATTTTATCATTCAGACCTTTGTTAGTTAAAAAATTCAGATTTTGACCTTCTATGACAAGGGGGCAAAAATGGACTAAAAACTTCCCATGAAGTACTAGTCAAGTACAAATAACAAAAGATCTCTGCTGGGAATCAAACAAATAAGTTTGATACTTATATATACTTTATATTATACCCAATAGGGTATATTAATTATATATAGGCAAAGTCATAAAAAGCAGAATTGGATACTTATCACTTGTAGAAATGTATTTTGGTAATTTTCTTGTTTAACAGTACAAGAAAATGCCAGAAAAGAAGACTAATCCAGTAGTAAGACAGGTGAAATTGCTAACTGTCTAAAACACTATTTTATTCCCCACCAAATCCTAAGTCTGGATAACTAGAAAAATAAGAAAAAGTGTTACTGTAGCTGGGGGGAAAGCACATACCTCAGAATATTTGAAATATTCAAATGGCCTCATGTCAGCAGGTTTGACAAGTTTGTGAGCAGACTATCAATAGAAAGAATTAGCTACACAGAATTTAGTTGTGCTGCTGATGCGGAAAATGGCTGTAGACATGTAAAGAGTACAGAAAACGTGACTTTCCCATCTGTCGAACTGTTGATCTGGAAATACTTAGGTGGAGGTATCCACTGGCCTTTTTGCATACTCTCTGACAAAACCCTGGTGCTTCAAAGGCTTCCTTCTTACCTCTTAAATATTAATTTCATACACAATTTATGCCATTAACGTGCAGACCAAACTTCAGTACTGCTGGTACCTTGATGGCCTCATGCTGCCATCAGCTGATTGTGCAGTTTTTACCCTTTTAACATTCCACTAATTGCTGATGCTTTTCTGTTTCCTTTCCCATTCTCACTGGATCATCTTTTTGATTATCTTTAAATAGATTTTTTAAAGATACTTTTTTCTTCTGTACTAATTACTTTGAATGTTTTTATTGAGTTCTGTGGAGTTTTGTGCAGTGAATGTGAAAGCGATGCATATTTCTATAATTAATTATTTTTCTTCCATATTGTGATAGGAGCCTTGAAGCTGTGAGATAAGGTGATTTACAGTCTGCCATTTGGGAAAATAATTGTATTAGCCCACTTTTCTTCTTAATATTACTCACTTGATGATTCATTTGAGGTGAATTTTTATCTCATGCTCTGCCCTTATCTTTCCAAGCGCAGACTGTTATCACATATGCCACATTATAAATGTCACATTACAGATGTGATCACTTTCAAGCTTTTCTGATTAAATAGTGATTTTTCTTGCCTCATTTTATAAGTAACAAAAGGCCAGTCAGTTATACTCAAAGAGTATTTGGCTTCTTTTTGAAAGACCTGCCTCCAAGCAGAGAGAAGGCTTGCTTTACAGATTCCAGTTTGGATCTGCTTTTCTGTAAGAACTAATGCAAATAGTCAAGCTGCGGCTCAGTGATTAAGTCAGAGATGGTTCACAGGAAAGCAATTTGAGCGGCTGTGATTTGAGCAGAGTCAAAATGGAAGGGAAATGTATTAGTACCAAATAACACAATATAAATCTCTACAAGTGGAGCCCTGGTGAGGGGCATCTAAGGGCCCGTGTTAACACCAGCAGGGAAAGGAATGGAGGATCATGTGGATTCTGCACATGTGGATGTGTAAAATCTAGGTAGGCAGAGTCAAAGACCAGACATATCTCCTGTATTTGGGCAAGTGAAGTCTTTTTTTCAGAAGTGAAATAGGTAACGCCTGGTGGTGCAAGTGCCATTCGTTCTCCCCCTTCTATGTAACAAGCTGGTGGGTAAAACCAAGGAGATTTTGGATTGGTTTCCTTACAAAAGTCTGTTTGAAACAGACTTCCATCAGAAACAAGTGCTGACTGATTGCTCCTCCACTGGGAAGCCAGACTGCAAAAATCTCTGACCCAGAGACCCACCCCTGAGCAGCAGAAGAGCTGTGCTCATGTTAAAATGAGATGCTGTGAACAAAACCCAGCAGTGACAGAAGCTTGCCCATTGTTGCAAAGCCATCTCTTCCTTTCTTCTTTTTCACTTCTGTTTTCTGCAGCCACACCTACGGTCTGCAGTAAAATTTGCTTTCCTAGGGCAAAAGCAGAAACCAGAATGGTATAGGCTGACCGTCTTGATAGGATGCGCAGGGTGCTCTGCACTCACCGTTTCCTCCTCGCCACAAGCCTGTGAGGCTGCTGAATACTGACATCATTATGGAAAAGAGATGACAGAGAGATTTTTCTCACTGGTCTAGTGCTCAGGGGTGCATATAGGTGACTCCATATTTATATGCATGGGGATGAACCTACTTCCTTATTGGTTAGATGCCTATTTACAGAAGAACATGAGACTAAGAAAGAAATGAAGATTTTTGTCCTTTCCAGTCTTGTATTTAGGCTGTTACCAAGTTTCATTCTCAGAATTTCAGCTTTCTCAACTGCTTTCATTGTATTTCTGAATCTGTACTCATGACCATAGTTAACACATGCAGTCACAGAGGATGATTTCTGCAGCTATTTTCCTCTTTCTGTCAGAGGAAAAATGTGCAGCTTCAATCTATGTATTTGTATGCTAAAAATGTCTTTCCACTCTCATTTGTTATAGTGTGTAAATTGTCGTCAGTCTTTGTTAGAAGCTTTGGTTAATATGTACAACAAAGCGCTGTTTCCCTCCTGGTCCCAGTCCCAAACCAAAATGTTTTTCAGTCTCATACTAGCTTATTAAAGGAACATATTGTTTCCATTGTCCTGTTCAATTTAGCTGCAGCTGCCAGCCTTAGCACCAAGAGTCAGATTCACTCCAATTATTATTTCAAATTAAGACAAATAAAACTTGGGAGGATGGCTTATAATGATTTTATCTAAGTGTGCAGTAAGATAAATATGCTGTTCTTGGAGCTGGATGAAATTTTTCCATAGGAACTCTTTTCTATGAGGAAAACCTCAATTAAAGTGAATCAAATGTTCTG
Organism: Scolopax minor; assembly: GCA_028566535.1. NCBI lineage: Eukaryota > Metazoa > Chordata > Aves > Charadriiformes > Scolopacidae > Scolopax > Scolopax minor. Next base: position 53,867,594 of record JAOXNG010000026.1, on the reverse strand, counting down.
AAGACATACGTCAATTAAGATAAAATTTTATTGGAAACCTGCCCCCTTCTTGTCTTTCCTGGAGCTCTGTTAGACATCCAGGCTCCAGACTCCCTTGCTAGTGGGTTGTGGGGCTCCCAGACTGGCTTTCTGCCTCCTTCCCCCATATGCAGACTGCTGAATTGCCTGAGCCAGAAGACCTATGCCCACCTCAGTGTCCAGACTATCCAGCTCTGAAGCTGTCACATCAGCAGGCTTGTGCTTCTCCTGCACCCCCTAGGAACAAGATCTGTAGCAGCACAGAAATTCAGAAGCTCATCCTGCAAGTTTTCTTTAGGAATATCCAAAAGAAACACTTGGGTTGCTCTATCCCCAGAAACCCTTTCCCCCTACGCTCCTTGTATCTTGAATTATTAGTAATAATATTTTTAAGTGAAAAAACTCTTGTATTCTGGCTGTGGTAGTATTTTTACCAGCTTTTGTAGTGCTTGGGAACAGAGATAATAAAAAAATAGAAGAGGAGACAAACCTGATATTTCCAAGCATGTTGTTTAAATTTCCTTCCCCTTCCTATTTTCTTAATAAAGAAACATGGTGAAAGAGGTTCAGGGTAAGATGAGGCCATGTGCAAGGCAGGACAGGTCAGGAAAGAAAGGAACATTGGATGCTTTCATACTGAGCCACTGGAAAAAGCAACTTTCAGACATTAGTGCAGCAATACAGTGAAAGGACTGTAGCTCTTCAGCTGTAGATTTGGACATCCACACCAACTTAATCCAACTTTTACCCTATCTCAACTTCTTGACCAATAACACAACAGCAGGAGGTCTGTAGCAGTGCAGAACATGCAGCCAGGGAGGTCTTTCTGAAAGACACTGATAAGTCTGTTGATAGCTACTGTATATGGTTAATATCCACTGTATTTTATTGTATTCTTAGTATATAAATAGTGACTCAAGAAGTCCTAGACGTGGAAGCTGGGAAGTAGTGCATGCGAGGAACTACGTGTGCTTTCAGTATTATTCCTTCATATCTGCTCATGGTTACATCCGGAGACAAGACGTCTGATGACATAGGCTCTAGGTGCAGCTCTAAATAATCCCTCCTTAGTGCAATGCTGCCTTCAAAAGGGATCTTCTTACCTGTCATTGGGCTCTCTCCCTTGTTCTTCATAGTTTGACATGGCCATCCTTCCTGTGCCTCCATTAAGCTAAGCACTGTTACCACAAATAACATCACTCTGCCACATTAAAATTAGAAAAAAAGAAGAGTAAACATTGAAGGCTTGACAGACAATTTTGAGGAATAAATTTAAATGTCTGGGGTGAGATAGAATGATTGTAGTTGACAATTGAAGTTCCTTCTTAGCAACCGCTCTGAATCAACATGATAACTCTTGCCTTCTTAGTTGAGTTTATCTCAGTTTTATAACAAATCTTAACATTCATTGTGACCGTAATTGGAATTGGAAAAATAAGATGCTGAATCTAAGAGTGGCAATAAGATCTGATTATTCATATTCTGAAAAAAAATTCTGGCATGACAAAAATTTGCTCTTTGGTGGCAGTTACAATGAATAAAGAACAATGAATCATTGATAGTAGTTCCCAAAAAATTTAAACAAAGAAAAAACAGGCAGAATTGGAGTTTGTTATTGTTTTCACATGTTGAGATCACAAATTCACGTTTGTTGGGCAGACAGGTCAGAGAAGCACATTCTCCATTTGTGCCAGGTGCTCTGCTTGGAGGACAATGTGAGGAAGACTTAACCTGCCAGTGTCTGCCATTTTCCTGGCTGTTCTCCTAGGACCTGGACTGCAATACAGTGCACCCAGAGCTTTGTTTAGTTCGTGACACTGAACTTGGATGAAGTAATAGGGTTTCTTTTCTTTTTTTTTTTTCCTTTTTTCTTTAGAGATGCTTTCCCCAAGCATCTGAGGGCTGTATCAAACCTCTTTCTGCTGTGAGCATGGTACAACTTTTCTAATGTAGTGCTCACAGTGCTTGGTATTTCAGAAAACAAAAAAAGATCCATAAGCTCTCTGAAGGGAAGATGTTCGATTTCACATGCTAAGAAAAGAAGGGCACATGAACGTGTAGCACATACATAAAATACTGATGGAAGCCACTCAGTTCCTGTGGGGATGAGTGTGGCACCAGAACTCCCATGAAACAGAACACTAAGAATCCTGGGGTTTGTTTACCTGGCTGCTTGTATTCAAATTAATTTAGTTTAAAATGCTGCCAGCTGAGAACTCTAGCCTGCATCCCTACAGTAAATGAGCCAATGCAGGTTACCTTGTGACCACCTGTGTGTCTGATCACTACAGTTTGTGTGCCAACTCAGTTGCTTGTCAACACATGAGAGGAAGATGTGATAACCAGAGGAGATTTTTGAGCAGTTTTTCTTCCTTTAGGTTTCTTTGCTATGTTGGTATTAACTTAGAGACAGCAATATAAAAAAAAATATAGTACAGGAAAGGTACCTACGGTTATTTAATTTTAATTACTTCTGTAAAACTGCCTTAAAACATCTTACTTTACTAGTGTAAAGAGCTCCTCACTCTTTTCATGTCTCCTTGCAGTAAATCGTGTTCCTGTTAAAGAAGAAGGTGCATTTACATGAAATTGAACGTTAACAAAAAGCTTCTCCAGAAGGGGTTGAGGAACAGAGACAGAAAATTAAGGAAGTTTTCATTCATCATTTTCACTTTTTCCTGAATTATGCATTATAACATATTGCATTTACAACTTAATACCTTTACTCTCTTTTCAGTGTGACTACATGAAGGTCTGTTTTCCTGGAACTAAATGTAAAACTAATTAAGTGATCAGAGAAAGGTATGCACCACAGTTAAAGGAAGGAACTCAGCACCTGTAAGACCAGCATAAGTCAGAAATATTATCTTATTTTTGCTTTTGCTGATTGAACAAAAAAAATATTCACTGACAGAAGGAATCTCTAGAGAGCAGTTAGCTTACCTGTGATCCTGATGTCTACTTACTACACAACCATCACAGAGAAACTACCCTTCTAACCCAAAGCACATTAATCACGTGCCTGAAGGGCAAAACTAGGTCTAAGCAACAAAATTCTAGTAAATTGTTGAGTTCTTGTCCAGTTGGATTTATGACCAATGTTGTAGAAAGCAAACCAAAGCCTCTTTATTTCTAATCTTTTCCAAGTTTTTTTTAGATTTGGTATATGGGTGAGAAACAACAGTAAAAATAAAAGGATGTTTCATGTATGATCACGCTGCTTGGAGAATCCCTTAAATCCCAGTGCTATCTTACATTCCTTCCAGAAGAATCAATTGTAAGGAAATTCTTGTGGGGAAATAAGTTCAAATTGAAAACAGGTCTCTGTCCTCAGTTAAAGTGACAGAGACAATAAGCTTGATTTGCCCTACGCTCCATTCTTCACAGTTATTGTTCAGATTTCTTCTCCGTCTTTTGGGCCTGGAGAGCATACAAAATAACTCGCATGCCAATTAAGAAGCCTGAAATGAGCTAGTAAAGATTCAACGGAGTGAGCATTTCAGTCCAACTTATTTAATTTATTTTAGAAATGTTCACAATTAAAAGAAGTTGTACATCATACTAAGAGGAATACTTGGTTTCACTGAAAATGTTAGTAGCCATCTACATGTGATTGATGACATTACACTTCAGCACCTGCACCACAGCTTTAAATTAACTAATTTATTTACAGAAAATAGGAGGAGCTGTTGGGTGAAACCTTTAAAGTAGCTGCATTTATTAGCCAGGGATAGTATCAGACTAGAGGAAACTCTGCAGAAAATTGTCTGAAAAGTGCATGAGTATTTCTGACAAAACCAAAAGAAGATAAACCATTCCTTGCAGTAGCAGAGATGCTTTTGTCTACAGCAAAGTCAGGCTGTAGTGGGACTGACTGCAGAGGAAAGGGTATAATTGGAAATCTGTCCAATTCCAGTGAGGCGATTAGCTACAGAAGGTATATGTGTGCAAGGTAGGCATGTAAAAAATGAAAGTTATCATGTAGCTCAGAGAAAAACCAGGAAATGCCTAAATAAATAAAAAAGAAAAGCATTATTTTAAGCCTCTCAACCCATGCAAAGTGCCTCATGCACACAGATGCACATGAACAATCACTGCAGTGTCTAAGGTTATACATAGCAAAGATCTATGCCTATTCTTAACTGCAAAATATGTTCATTTGTTTTTCATTCAGTGAAGATTTTCGTGTGCTGAAGGTTAAGTTTTTGTTATGATTGAAGCTTAATGGTGAGTTCTGCAACTTTGATGTTTCTTTGTTTCATAAACCTGAAAAAAGACTCTTATAAATTGTCTCTAAAACAGAACAGTGTTTGAAGTTAAAAATAGGGAGGGTTTGAACATCATTTATTTCAATGTATAACAAGTTTGGCTGCTGAACTTTGGGTTCCACTAAAGTATGAGTCCAGACTTGCAACCAACTTTTTCCAACAGCTGCTATTGTCCCACAAATACTTATAGTTAAGTACTATGAAACATTGGGATATTTGGTCTGGTTTAAATCCTTGTTTAGTAATTAGTGCTTATCTGTATTTGGAAATGTTGGTATTTTTTTTTAAATCTCCCACTAAATGCAGTATTGTGAACTTCAAATAATGAAGCTGTGAGAAAAGAACAGAAACAGAGGAAATTCTCCACAAGACAAATATTTGCTCAAAGTCTGTTGTTTAACACTTGTTTTATTGTATGTACCTCCAGTTTAGAAATCCAATCAGTTAGCTGCTCTAATGAAAAAATCACAGTATCACAGATTTGTTTAATTTAGAAGAGACCTCTCGAATTTATCTAATCCAAATCCCCAGCTCAAGCAGGCTCATCTAAGGCGGGTTTCTCAGTTGGGATTTTAGTATCTCCCCAAATGAAGACTCCACAGTTTCTCTGGGAAACCTGTTCCAATGTTTGATAACCCTTTCAGTGAAGAATTATTTCCTTGTGTTCAGAAGGAATTCATATGTTTTAATTCGTGCCCATTTCCTCTTGTTCTGTCACTGGGCACCACTGAAAAGAGTCTGTATGCCTCTTCTTCATTCTGGCCAATCAGGTGTTTATACATATTGATAAGATCTCCCCTGAGCCTTCTCTTCTCCAGGCTGAAGAGTCCCAGTTCTCACAGCCTTTTCTCATGAAGACTGGACCAAAAACTGGACACATTGCTGGCTTATGGCCAACTTGGTGTTCATCAAGAACCTTTTCTGTAACATTGCTTTCCAATCAGACAGGCCTAGTATGTACTGGTCTATGGAGTTTTTCCTCCTCAGATGCACATTTCACCTTGTTGAACTTCAGGAGATTCCCCTTCATAAATCTGTGCTGACTACTCTCGTTACATTCTTGTCCTTCATGTGTTGGAAATGATTTCCAGGATTAGTTGCTTCATCACTTTCTGAGGGCTTGAGTTCAATTTGACCAGCCTGTAGTTCCCCAGACCTTCCTTCTTGCCCTTCTTGAGGACAGAAATTAAATTTGCTTTTCTCTGGTCTTCATCCACTTCTCCCAACTGCCATGACCTTCCAAAATATTTGGCAGCAGCCTTGAAACAAAATCAGCCAGCTTCCTCAGCTTTCATGGGCGCAGTCTGTAAGGCCACATGGATTTATGTGTTCAGTCTGTCTGAGTACAAACGTTGTAGTACTGAGTACTAAATGTGACGTCCTCCACCAAATCTTTCTTGCTCCAAGTTTTCTTTCTGGGGCCTGTGATTCCTAAAGTCTGTCTTACCAGTGGAGACTGTGGTGAAGAAGGCATTGAGCATCTTAGCCTCTTACATGTCATCTGTCACCAGCTCCTCTGCCCATTCAGCAATGGACTCATATTTTCCCTACTCTTCCTTTTGCTGACTTGTATAATCCTTTCTTGTTGACCTTTGCATCCCTTGCTAGACTCAACTCCAGGTTAGCCTTGGTTTTCCTAGCCCTATCCCTGCAAGATCAGACAGAAAATCTGTGTTCCTCTTGGGTGACCTGCCCTTCCACCTCTTGTACACTTCTTTTTTCTGTTTGAGTTCAGTTAGATTAGTTCAGTTAGAGTTCAGTTGAGTTCCTTGCTTACCCATGCTGGCTTCCTACTGCCTTTGCTTTATTTTCTATTCATCAAGAGGGACCATAAGTTACAAATACACTGAGATTTGCAAGTTGAAGACTGAGCTCTGGATTTGCATCCCAGATTCAGTCCACATTTTCAGTCCACTATTTCCAAGGAACTTTGTCCACTTCTTTCCTAAGAACCTGCCTCTTGGTGAGCTGTTTCCTGTATTGGTAATGAGGCACTTGTTTATGTGAGCAGTTTCCCTGAGTTCTTCACATATACTGTCTGTTGCTTGCTTTCATTGGACATGTTTGAGACAAGCAAGTGAAAAGAGAGACTAGTTGGCACTATACAAATAATTGCTACTGCTGTAGTGCCACGTGCATGTGAAGTGACATAAATTGGCAGTCATAATAACACGAAATGATAATGAAGAACTTGGCGAACATTTGCTAAGTACGAGTATAGCCAGTCACAGCACTTCTCCAACACAGCTGAATGGATTTTAGAGACTGAATTCAGTTGAGGATATCAGCAAATCCGAATGCCTCCTATGTAAGCTCTTATTCACTCAACCAGAATAGAACTCTCATGTGTAATTGTGATGTACCTATTGTAAAAAAGGGTACACATAGAACAGGAGATAGAAACTCTATATAAATATACATATGTATATGAAAGATATATATACATTTGAAAGATAAAACACTTGGGAAAAAATAAAGATAAAGAAGGAAGCTGACTTTGGACTCAGAAAGTAAAACTTGGTGAAAGATGCCATGGTTTTTGTGATAACAGAACAATTAAATTGAGCTTTGACATTATGCATCCAAGTCTGCTAAAAATTCTAAACAAATAGACTGAGACTTGAGCTTATTTTGCACTCATTTGCAATCCTTACTTTATCACTGGCTTAATAATATTTGAGACAACACAGACTTTATCATGAGATGGTGCCACTAAGTCTGCAAGCGTACAAGTAAATGAGCCATAAATGTAATTAATTTTCTTCTGAAAAACAAATTGTCAGAAGGCACTTTTAGAAATACACCACGTGGAAAAATGGATCACTTAATATATAGGAATAAAAATATTGTCAGTCATAGTAATTGCTAGCGGTGTGGCAGTGTGGTGGTTTTTCTACTTTCAGTCACTTTTGGCGTAGTAAACAATTCATCCTGTTTGTCTGACATTTTCTGGGCCTCAAACAAATCTTTGTGAAGGGTCACTCATTGTCTCAAAAGTGACCACCTGCAGTGCTCTTCCTTGGAATAAGTTCACCCAACCCTTGTCTTCAAGATTTAGAGAAGTATCATTGTTCCTGGGTTACAGCTGGAACATGACACTACTGAACTGAGGAAGGGAACTATCTGCAGTCTTCTCCTACACAAAGGCGTAGTGGTGAGGACATAAAGACAGCAAGATCTACAGATAGAGAAAAACTATTTTTAATAGCGATGGACACTGAAAGGATAAGTTACAAGAATGACACTGAGCAGCAAGAGAAACCCCAACTTGATATAATCAAAAATTCTCTTCAAAATTCAATGAGTGGCTGGAACACGCTTCTTGGAGAGGCTGTGGAATTTCTATCCTTGGAGATTTTCAAAACAAGATCCTGGGCAGCCTGACCTTAATTTGAAATTAGCCAAGCTTCAGGAGGCTGGACTTGTTGACCTCCACAGAGCCCTTCTATTCAAAATTATGCTGTGTATCTGTCTTAATGTTCAGCAAACACTATTCAATCAGAATATAAAAGATGTGTATTTCATGTGACTGTGGGCCATATGCAGCTCCTGGCTGTAAGCTTTTCACCCCTAGTCTACAGGAACAAAAAACAGTCTAAAAAGTAAGAGTTCTTTCTAATTTAATATTAGACCAACTAGTATTTAGTATTAGACCAACCACCAACATTTAATCCCATGGTTTCTCTACCATACCAAAGACATAATAACTAAGTATAAGGAAAATAGCCAGAGTTAATACCATAACCCACATCTCAAATGACCTCATCCTTTCCTAGAATGTGCAAAATCAGAGGAAGAAATAAAGAAGGTTCCTTTAGAAGGACCAAAGCATTGGTTGATTAGAGCAGGATGAAGGAGTAAAAGATGAGCTGCTATAATCAGCTCAAACAATCAGGACTCACAAAGAACTTGAACAGCTCAAAACAGCATTGATCAATAGCCTGTAGTTTACACATGTAAAAATACATTAATGAGGTTTATTTCATGAGGTAAAGGCAAAGTGTATGAAATGAAGAAAAACATGAAATAGCAGTTATTGGTTTTGCATTTTGCTTTTATACGTTTAGTTCATCACTGTTCTTTTCTGCCTGTTGTGTAGGTAATGATGAGCTGAGCCAAATGCTGTGTACATGGGAATGAAGAGCATTTGTTTCTCAGATCAGAGAGGGTTTGTGGCCTTATCTCCTCAACCTCCTGGAGGGAGAAAAAGACTTTTCCTTCATGTGTAGATGAATACTAAATTGTCTCTAATTTACAAGGCTTAGCTGGTTGGGAGCTAATATTAATTGGCGTTGGATATATGAATGTATACTATGCCAGTAAGTCTGTAAAATGTCTCTTACTACCTTTGTTAAGACAGAAATTCTCAGCATCTTTCAACTTCATTTCAGGTTATTTTTTATTTAGTCATTTTTCTTATCTTTCCTCTTTGGTCACATCAGAGCTAAGTAGAATTTGAAAAGGTGTTTCAAATAAGCATAAACAACTCAATTCTTTACAGAAGGGTTTTTGTGTTCTCAAAAGATTTTTTTTTACATAATCTTGAAATATATTTTCATATATTTTCAAAGACAGAAAGGAATTAATCACTCTTTGTTCTTAACACCATTTGAAGAAATGACTCTTGTCTTTCTGAGTTTGAAAATAAATGTATTTCCATTTCTTCACAACTTCTATTAAATGTTTTGCAAGCACGAATTACAAAACCCAAAGCAATAACCAATGCTTTTCTTTTTTCCAAAAGGACAAAAGAAATCCATAGAAAGATAAGCAGAGCAGACATTGTGAAGGAACGTTTCCAACATTCCTTCATAACACTTGTATACTTGCATTTACGAAGTTTCTAAATCTTGGGTGTTGGTCTCTTGAGACTTGTCCTTTGCTGGCAGAACACACAAACTTGACATTACTTTGATTAGCTTGAACATCTTTACAAAATATGTAAGTCAAAGATAAGTATTTGCTTTTCTCAGTCACAGTGGGTATAATAGTTTTCAGTATACCTTTTAAGCATAGGCAGGTTTGTAATTATTTGATCTATGAAAGAACAAAGTTACTATTTTGGGCACCCATAGTATACCTATATTGTATTCCACCAGGTATGGTGGAATACCAGGGAGTTTTGAACTTCTATTTTTCTTCAGTTTCTCTGATACCTGATACATACTGCTTGTCATAAGCTGCATACAGACTACCAACTGGTATTTCTTTTCTTGTTCAGTTTTTTGTTTCTTTCAGTTAAATAAGTGTAATAATGCTGTGTGCTATACAGTTGCAGCACATTTTGCTTTATAAAGGAAAGAGAAAATGCTGCTTTTCTATCCCAGCAAAATGTAACTCCCTTTGTATATAAACTCTGCTTGTACAAATTACAAGGCAGTTGAATATGGGATCCCAGTTACTTGGAACATTAATTTTAGTAAATGTTATATTATCAGCACGTAGGTACCTGGTGACTTCTCTACGCTACGTGTCATGCAGAGAGTACAGAAAAGTTTTCTCTGCCCTCAAAAGCTCTGAGGACAAGCAGAAGAACTGGGAAAGGTCCTGGAGCAGTGCTCGCATTGGAAGGGTGAGGGGGCAAGTGCAGCTGGGCAGCCACATCCCCCCGTCACCTTGTCTTACCTGCAGCTGTGGCTGTTGTGCCTTTATCTCGTCTTGGGAGTAGGCTGCCCCGACCATTTCACCTCATATTTCCTAGAGAGACCCTAATAGCTTTTTCTACTGTTTTCTTTCCAGATGCAGTTTCTATGTATGTTTCACTTGTACAGCCTTAAGAGCTCCAGAGAAACCAGTCTTCTCTCATGTTCATGACATTCACTGGGCATCTTTGTTATGCAAATACAGCTGCAGCATTGATTTCCTCTGTTTAGCAATTTTGAACAATTTTTCCTACACATAGGAAATTCTCATTGTTGAACAGTGGTGGTGGTAATGGGTAATTCAAAACCCATCTCACCACTCAAGACCGCAGCACTAGTGAAGCACTGTAAGTGGAGGTGACTCTTCCCAAAGAAGCAACACATTCACACACCACCACACAGAGGTGCTAGCCTGGGCTCAGGAAGCTAGATTAACCTTACTAATGCCAGAGAGAATAAACTCTGCTTTCTCAAAAGGGGCAATGCCATGGTGCCAAAACTAAACCTGTGCTCAGGTGAGATGGTTTCTTTGGACCTAGTTCAGACATTTCTGAACAGGAGACTGTATTGGGCAGTCCAGACACAGGATTTCTCTTAGGGATACTAATCTGACAGTTAATGAGGGTCAAACTATAACCTGCCTGCTCTCTCTTAGACAAGCTGAATTGGCTTATGCAAGTTTTCCCTGTTGGGATCTGTCTGTGTTTGAAAGGTTCCTCAAAGTTCTGCTGACCCAGGCCAACACTGAGCAGGTCTGCAACAGATACTGAGAAGGGCTGGCAGAGGGAACCTGCAAGGCACCAAGACCCAAGGCTAGTTCTTCCTTGTTTTGTTTGCAAAGTTAGGAGCCAACGCTCTGTTACAGTTCTCTGCTTTGCACTGTTCTGGGACATCTATATCTACAATGAGAAAATCTGCAGTCACTAGGGCTTCATGTCACTAAAAAAATTCTCTCCTCTCTCCCTCTTTAATGCTACAGGGGAAAACTGGAAAAAGATCTTTCTTTAAATTTCTAATTCGGAGCTACCAAGACTTAATCATTTATCATATCCAGTACGGAGCAGAGGTATTATTGAAATGTCTGAAGTATGCAAATCTTGTTTAACTGATTACCTCAGATTTATGAAGTTTGGTTTGGGCTTACTGATGAAATTTTTGCAATGTGTTTTTCCTCTTAAAGTAATATATAAAATATCCATCATGATGTCCTTTTCCCCAGGTAATATATATAAAACAAGAACTCTAGAGAGTGGGGGCCTCATCTGGCAGGATTTAAATGAAAAATTACCCTAGCTAACTAAGATGAAGGAATACAAAGGGGAAAAACAATCTTAATAATTCATCTGTAACTGCTTTTGTGAAGACAGAGATACAAATAATAAATACCAATATGATATAAATACAAAAAATAGATATTATTAAAACAAATATGTTTCTGTATTTATATCTGTATATAATTTATTCAGAAAGTCCTTTGTTTAAATTTGCTTCCATGGAGGGTTTTGTTCTCTGGTAGTTTATCTTCCAGTCTGAAGATAATCAAAAATCCAATTCACTGTTGCTAGGGGCATTATTATTTTATCTTAATTTGGAGAAAGCTTATTCTAATGCATTATAACTTTTCTTCAAGCAAGAGAAAGAAGAGACTAGCTCTGTAATTAGAATAGTTTTCCTACAACTGGTTCATAACACTACTTAAAAACAAACAAAAACAACAAAAAGAAATTTAAGTAATTTCATCTTTCATTTAAAGGAGGATTAAAACTTTGTCTTTACAGTAATTTAGTAATGTATTATTAGTATTCAATATCAGTCACAAAGTTATAATTCATTCAGTAAGTATTTCTCAGTTACCTGGTTAACATAAAAATTCTAAACAACCTCTGATTTTACTTCAAAAACCAATCAGCCCTTTTGTATGTCATTTGCCTGTGAGCAGATAAGAAGCTTACAAAAGTAAAATTACAGTGCTTACTCAAAAAACTAATCTGCACTGGGCTGATTTGCCACCAACCCCTCCCCAACCTGCAGCAATATTTTCAAAGATTCATTTTTCATGTGGCCAATATTTCACTTGCTGTCAATTTAAATTCTTAGACCAATAAATCAAAACCACTTATTTCTTTAAATATTGAAAAAGCAAGCAGCTAAAAGGGAATACTTAATTTCTTGTTTAAAAAAAGAATGCTGGATTTGTATAAGGGAGAAAGACAAGAGAACAAGACTGTTTGTGACCATGACGAATGAAACCAGTCAGCAGCTGGTACACTCAGTCCTGTGAGTCTTTAGTGCAGGGCAGGAGCAACAGTGTTTGGTACCCAGCAGGACCTGGAGTAACTCCTGTCCTGCCATCAGCTTAAAAATTTGTAGCTGCAGGAGATACTTAGTGGAGTGGCCATTAGCTCCAGAGGCCCTCTGCTGTCCAAGATCTCCTTTAGGTCTTAGATATTTAACTTCACTGGCATAAACTAACTCACCCCC
>JAOXNG010000026.1:53833476-53848592 GCA_028566535.1 Scolopax minor | reverse complement strand
ACAGCACTCTGCGGGATGGGTCTTCAGCTGCCACAAATCTCTGCAGCATGTCTGGCATCAAGAGCTCAGTGCTGATATAAACTGGCTCAGGAGCTGAGCCACCAGAAAAGCATGGTGAGGAGATGTGTAGCCATTACTTTCCCGTTGCAAACACACCATCTTGATCAGAGATGAAACCAGTGAGATGGCTGATGTTTATACTTCGTGGTAGCAGACCTCAGCAATATCATTGTTAACAAGTGCTTCCAGTCAGCATCCACATGCTAACCTACAAAACTGTGCTAGATCTTTCACTTTTAAATGAGTGCATTGGCAGCAAAAGGGGAAAAAAAAAAAAAAGGTTAGTGAGTCACAGAGTCACTGAGAGAGACCCTACTAAATTTTGTCTGGGCTACAGAGAAAGAATAGTTGAATGATTCATCAGACTGGGTAGGTGGATTTTCAAATTGCAGTATTATAAAGGGCTGAATATATGAGGTGTGACTCAGGAACTTAACTCCTCCTCAATATTTACAGATGTGTATGAAATGTGTTCAGGTTTCCACTATGATTGCATCCGGCAACATGACAGAATGTTTTTTTTTCAAGATTAACGTGCAGCCCCGAGTTTACTATAAAAGGAAGTGGTAATGAAGGGGACAGGAATTATCAGGCATGTATGAATGGATGTGGAAGTGTCCAGATCAGAGCTGTGTCAGTTCCACTTGGAGATGCCTTGCAATGCCTCTGTATTTGCTGATGTGGTTAGAGTTGTGTACTTTGAATGTAGCAATCATTTCACCAATGGAAGTATTGTTTCTGCAGGGAAAATTTTAACCATACTTAGTGTAAAAACCACTGCTGTTCTGGTAAGTTTATGAAACTTGTCATTTTTATTAATCCCATCCATGTATATAAATCCATGTTTGTCATACACAATCCTGGCTTTATTTGTTATGGCACAATAATGAATGCTGCATTGGGTGTCTCACTTGCAGCTGTATTGTAAACATTTGTATTTACATAGATGTTCAGCCACAATTGTAAACACTTTGAAAAGAAAAGCTGTAAGTTTCAAGCAATGATCTGAAGATTCTTCTGGGCAAATTTTTCAGTTACACAAGAGCTAACTTAATATTGAGATATCTCTAAATTGTTGGTCACAGGTAATGGCTACATCACAAACTCCTAGGACTGCACAGCCCTGCTGTAATAGTATTTTAACCATATTTCTTAAATGAAGCAGTAATTCTTTAAAAGCTGGAGAAAGTTGGAGTGGTGTTTAATATAGACCCTTGGATCCAGTGTACACAGAAAGTTTTCTGACAATTCACGTGGTCTCATTCATTCTCAAATGTTGGATCAAATCCGGCATTCTGCATTAGCAGACATCAAGTCTCAAGACGGTATGACTAAACACATTCTTTCCAGTGCTGCTTGTATAATGCCAGTGAATAATGTATTAGACAAAAGTTTTCCCATCAAAGGCTGAATAAACTTATTTCAGCCATGAGTAACTCAACCTTCTCCTTTCACAAATGTTGCTGTTCATACATTTCAATAAAACCACCTGCTTCCTCACCAAAGTAGGCTGCCCATTTTCATTCAACTGGTTCTTCCAGCAGTAGCTCCGCTGTTGTCTCTTCCAGGAGGCTCTGACAGCTAGAGCTTTGGCTGGGAGCAACACTGGCCCCGTGGTGCTGCGGCTGCTGCCCAAGTAACACGCTCATGCTGATAAAATCACATTTTCTTTTTCTAAGAGGGCAAGCGTTAACTGTGTTCCCCTTACAACTTTTCATCGTCGTTTGGCTCCATTGGTTTACATCTGCTCAGAAGGGAGGCAGGATGTAGCAGATGTCTGGAAAGGAAATTACAGTAACCTTCCAGCATGATTTTAGGATACTGTACTAGCTATCTGATCTACATGCCCAGGGCTTTTTTATTTCAGTGGGGTTTTTTAAATGCAAAATAATTTGTGTGTGTATGTGTACATATATAAGCATACATATAAATTTTTGGTTGAAGTACAATATGACAGGAATCAGTCCCGCTTGGCAGATTTGTGGTGTGTGGCTGTGATCACCACTCTCTTTTCCATTCCCACAAGTTCTGCATCCGATGGGGAGTAGCTCAGCTCCATATTCCAGTATTAGAGCTCTGAACAACTACTCAGCAGAGTGCAAGGTGGGCAAAAGCTAACAGAAAGTGGTGACAAATCGAGCATTACATTTTCTTCTGCCAGCTGATGCACTGCAGAGTCAGGGTGTCTTGCTGCTATCAGCTAGACAGGATGTACTCTGCGTTCAGCACTGCTAGGCTGGGCTATGGTGTAGGAGATTCCTATTTGTTCATTGCCATTGAACCATTCAAGGTGTCCAGCAGTCCAATAAATTACAATAATATGTCTAAATGATTAGACTCTTCTTGAAAATGGACCTTCACAGTCTCAGTTGTTACACCCTACACCAAACGAACAAACTCTGACTGAAAGTGTTCCCTTTATAGCACTGTCCATTTAGTATGTCAGGGATTTAGTATGTTTGGGAATTATTTAAAAATGGAGAATTTGCCCTTTGTTGCTTCTCACAGATGTCACAGGTGGAATAGTACCAACCTGAGATTTACCAGAATGTGTTAAAATGAAACAGTTCCTTACAGATTTCAGATAATACTAGCAGTCTCTTTCTTGCTGGTAAGGATGTGCAGATGAAGAAGAAAATGTAGTGAATCTGAAGTAGATGAATAGGGGAAAAATAACCATAATTTGACTACTATTCATAAGCACTACCAAAGATCATGACAGGTCAAGAGACCTGTCCATTGAATTTTCTTGTCTTCCCATGTCTCTTCCATGTCTTTGTATCAAGCTCTTTAAACAAATGCAAGCCTACATTATTTCCAAGGACGAATTACAGGAATGGAGCAGTGAGTTATGCGAGAGAAGGAAATTAGAAAACTTACTAAAGCCAGCCCAAAAAGTACCACTAGGCAAACCATAAAGAACAAAAAACCTGCTGGATGCTTATGAACCACCACTGATCAAAAAGAAAGTGATTCACAAATTCTAGGCACAAAAGATATTTAAATCTCAGTCGTGTCCTTCAAAAAAGAATTAGACATTAGATGGAGAGATAAAGCCTTTCAACTTTTGACTGGAGTTCTCTACCTGCAAAAACAAATTAATTTTATTTCTGTTTGGCAACAGTAAAAGAAAAAGTTATTTGATATACCAGAAGACATACTGCAAATTAATGAAGTTGTTTTGGAAACACACTGAGATTTCAATATCCAGAGACTAGATCATTAATGAAGTAAAACTGCCTCTATTAGGAAAGAGAGACAGGGAACCGTCTGAGACGTGTGATGCTCCATTAGGTGCTCCAGTCCTGCCACTGATATAATCTTTTTTTCTGGGTATAGTACACTCTCCTTTCATCCTAAGGTGAAATACCAGAAGACACCCATCACACCCTGGCTCCTTTTGTACCTCATTGCCAAGAGTTCCTCATCACAGTCCTCATCAGAGGACTGCTTGGTTCCTTACAGTCTTAAAGTGAGTTGGTGAATTTGACCCTTGGCCCCTTTTTACTCATTATTGCAAGTTGTAAGAATGTACTTACGTGAAATATTGTTTAGCCAACTATCTTGCCTTAAGTGACAGATTTCCAGCTGCCAAACATAACCTAAACTAACTCCATCCAGTGTTTGTTTGTGCTGTATACAGTTCTAGAGAACTAAAAAAACCTAATTCTGTGATTGTAGTTGGCTTTCTTATTGCTTGCTTCTGTGTTTGAAAATAGACACCCAGACAACCGTAGATAGGATGTAGACATAGTCTACAACATACATCAAGAAGAAAAAGTTATGTATTAATTCTTACTAATTCTTCTATAATGTAATAGAAAGGATTTCAAACAATTTAACATGAATTCCAATTTTTACACACTGATTTAAAGGTTTTCCTGAATCTGTTCTCACCTCATTGTCATTTAGCTGCAACCAACAAAATAAACATAAAAAGTCATTTTTTTCTAAAACTCTAAGATCATAGTACCATCATTAGAGTATTATGGACTTGTAAGTGTCTGAGTTGCTTCTACTAGATGTAGCTCCATATTCCTCAATACTGTAAAACACAGCTCCCTTGGAGGAAGATAAAGCATTTCCATAGAGGGAATCAGCTGCTAATAGCCAAGCACACAGGAACAGGAGACAGTGTAGAGAAACTGAGACACAGGCAAATTCAGACTTTCTGTCATGTCAGGAGGTACAAATCTTTGAAAATGGGCAACAAAAAGCTACTATGGATTTATCTTGCCATAGAGCTTTGCTGCTGCAGTGAGTGTGATAGCCAGCATCCTGGAGATGCCAGCAGATCCACTGGTTCCTGGGCTCAGCACATTGTCTTCTGTGGAGTGTATTCAAAGGGGACATATAAAGTCCATGTAGACAATATGCACCAATTTGACAGTTCCATGCTCTGCATCTTCCACTTTCCAGTCACTGTAGCAGGGAACATAATGTTGGTTTGGCTTTTTCATCTATGTCTGTCTTCCAGAGGGCTTTCTTAAAGCCCATCTTTACATTTTTTTTCCTGGGGTTATGACTTTCCTAGGAATTGCTTATAGCTTCTGCAGAACACCCTCCCCACCTAATCAGCTGTCATCACCTGCCTGTGTTACTGTTTTTTCCCTCCTTCTGGTTTTCTTTAACAATCCTTTTACATTAACCTACCTTTTAGGAAGTCTTATATAAGGAATATTCAGGGCACACAATATGTATTAAAATAGTAAACATCTCTTGTCTCCATAATTTATCACCCTATTGATGGATAATGAAATTAAATGGTTTGTTTCCTTCCTTCTCCCATCCCTAGTATTAAAATTTTGATCATGAATTATTTTCATAGATTTTCACAGGCTCTGAAGCAGAAGATGCTGACAGAATTGAAGCAGAGCCCTATAGTCATTTATCTCAGTTCTCTGTCCACAAATTTGATCTTGTTTATGCTAGTTTTCTGCTTTAGAATATTCCTAGTTTCTTTGTGGCCAATGTGGTGTGAGCGTTATCAGAGCCACCTTTCTTTCACAGAAACCTGTTACAAATTTCTTGCTGTTGCTTTAAAACGTCAAGTGAGTTTGGTATAGGCATCTCCTCCCAAGTACACTGTCTTAATAGTGTAGATAGACTCTTTTAATAGCATGTTGATATTGTAATTCTAAATATAATAATCAAGAATATTAATAACGACATTTAAATCATTTTCAATAAGTAATTAAAATGATTAGGCACTCCTTCTAGATAGGAATAACAGGATCGATGGCACTTAATGCCTGCCTCACATGATACTGCCTGGTTTACCCTGGTTTTGTGAGCCTCCAACCTCCACCTGCCATCCCAGGCTGGTGCTGCTGCCCCAACATCCCTGTGTCAGCTGAGAGGGGTGGAGAGCTCCTCTCACCAGCAAGATCAAATTGGCAATTAAATGAAATTTTAATTAACAGGGTAGAGAAAAAGAGCCAACTCCTTCTGATAAAATATTGATCCTTTTTCCCCAAAGCTTTGGTGTTAATGTTATATTAAAGGATTCTGGTATGTTTCATCTTGTAAATTTCACAACATGGTGACAGTGTGCAGGCATATTCTCTTCACTGAAGTGGCAGATTTGCATGCAAATGCTTAAATCCTTTTTTATTTGTAGTCAGTGAAGAAATTTAAAATCTTTGAATGACTTTGATTGACTTTGATTCCCTCTTTGAGAGAGGAAATATGGAAAAAGGCAAAACTTCAGGCTGAGCAAAGTATAAACAAATAGCAACATATGGACAATTGCTTCTTTCTCCTGTTTCTGCTGTAATGGTTGCAACATTTTTTCAGCTCAGATCAGCAATACATACATAGAGTATTCTATCAGTCCCTTGCAATGTAAGTTTTGCTTTAATATATGGCAAAACAACAAACAATTAAGGCAAAATGTGCACGTTTAAATCATTTTCTCATGACTGCAATAGTCTTTTATCAGGAGTTGAATTGATTGTCCATGGTGTGGTAGAAGACATTTAATTAAAGGATATTGCAATTTAAGCTCCCTTCTTGCCTTAGAAATGCATTCAGCAGCTTTCAGTACAGCTTTGATATTTCAGGTGAGATATGATCTGCTTTGTACAATTTTTGATTTAACAGAAGCACGAAGGGATGAAAAAGAGTGGGAGTTGTAACACTGATCCTCCGACAGAGTTTCATCTTTTAAAACAAATCATTTGGTGGGCAGGGAGTCTAATTAAGATACAGATTACCATGAGATTTGTTCTGCAGAAGTTGCTTCTTTTTTTTTTTTTTTTTTTTCTCTTGCATTTATTCTCTCTAGCTTTTTTTGGGAGCTCCTCAGAGTATTCCCTCAAGGTTATTTTCAAACATTTTTGTACCCTCTGTGAACTCCTCTCCCAACTCCCAAGGATGGGTTTTACAGAGGAGACAGCACAGCAGCTCAAACCTTTGATGCCACGTGACAGAAAGCCCTACTGATGAGCATCTGCTTCTCCCAACACATGTGTGCACAGTTTATAATCATCCCTGGAGAAATTTCCTAATGATCCAGTGGGGAGAAATGCATTTTCCTCCAGCAGAGGAGACAAGGCAAGTCTGCAATTCATAAGTTGTGGGGTTCTTGGATATGGAGCAACACTGTATAGGAAGGAAAGACCTTAAGATGTGGCACCAAACTGGGACCTTGTAAGGTTGGAACATCACTTGGTAGGTGGTGCACTTTCCATGAATAATAGTTTATTAAATTAAATCCTGGTGAAATTGGTGTTTCTTTACACTGATGATCAAATCCATTTTTATAGTCAGACTAACAAGAACGCAAAATAACTGGTTGCTACAAGTTTTTATTCAGTCACTTATTTGCTCATCTTGTTACCTACATGAAATTCTAGTGCTGCTCTGAATGCAGAGGAGTTGCTTTCTAGTCTAATGATAAAACAATCCAAGGCTACAGCTTTTCTTATTTTTGTTTTCCTTTTACAATTACTATTCTGTGTCTAATCATGTTATATTCTCATGGTTTACTTCACTGATATTTTCATTGCATATTTCACCTTTTTTTTAGGTTTTAAGATTTAATTACTAGCTTAGTACTTTAGGTAATAAATATGATTTTTAATGATAAAACTATGGGCCCTCTTTCTATACACAGATACAATCTTTACTGTTCTGTCAGGTTTATTTCAGACTGTAAACATTTTGAGGTTTTCTCTAGCTTTATTCAGCTCTCAGACTTCATTGGTTTTTAGTAAAAACTAATACTGCTTAAAATTTCATCTTTCTCTGTACTTGTTATCATTCAATGCCAAATGATGGTCAATGGAATTGGAATGATAAAAATGAATGTTAAAAAGCACTACAAGTACAATAACAGTACAGAAAATATCATTTTTTTAACAGCATCAGGAAAACAAGCTGGTCAGACAGTCTTAGACTGAGCTCTGAATGTCTGTCCCACGAGTTCACAGTTTGGACCTTCAGTGAACATGGCTGGTTTTTCAGCCAGCTGAGCAGCTACACTTTAGAGAGCCTTGCCTCTTAATTTGGGATACTGCAGAACTTTTCCCCGATGGTGCTCATTCAACTCTTCACTCTTTCCTCAGCCATAGAAACACTCTACAGATGGACCCCAAAGCGAACACATGCCCTTCTATATGTATAGAGAGTTGAACACTAAAGTACCAGCTTATTTCCCCAAGTCCCAGAGTACCCTACTCCTGAAAAGAAGAATTATGAGCATACAGATAAGGATGTCCATTTCCAGCCAAGTCTTTTATCCTATCATCATTGCTTAGTACTTGCTTTTGGAGGATACAGTATCAAAAAGGAATAGTATATGAGATCTAAATCTGAGAAAACAAATTATTAAGCCTTAGTTATCTAGATTTTTGAACATATACATTAAACCAGTGGAACCCTTTAGTTACTGGGAAAATAGTTGTGCTCAGTCATTGCCTGCTCTTTCCTCCTAAGAAATATTTGGTGAGCAGTTCCCTTGCATCAGACAGGATTTTATCTCCCTGATATGAAATATGGCTCCAGTTGTAAAAAAGCAGTACCAGGTTCCTTGGGTACCACAGACAGCTGGACTTGTGACAGCCACCTGTCTGGAGGATGTCTGAGGGCTCCTTCCTCGGACATCCCCCTCTTAACCTCACCCAGCTAGAAGACCATACAGAGCCTCAGGGGCTTTCACGCTGCAAATGAGGAGGATGTTTTATTTGATGGCAGCTACTAAACAAATTCCTAAGTGTGCAAGGGTATTCTAACTACAGCACAATTTATCGTGTATGAAGGGTTGTGTTCTTCGTGGTGTGAGATGACGTCAAACAAGACAATGAGCACCAGGAGCATGACTCCTGCAAGAGGCTTAAATACCTGCCTGTGTTTCTGTGATAACACATTACAATAATTTGACTCGAGAACATCCCCAGTTGTTTTCATAATTCCACACAGCATGGAAGATGTTTCTTATGTTTTTAAAAACGTACTGTACAGTTCACAAAGATCTAAATGCTGGAGTTTTTTTCCTTTTTTTTTTTTTTTGTTGTTGTTGGCTGTCTAAGCAAGTGGATACCTAGTTAACAGAATCTAAAAGGCTGTTCAGCTCATCCAAAAATAGACAGTCATCTGAATGGTTCTTTACACCCCAGTGACTGTGGTTTTTATACATTCATTGACTATAAATGGGAATATAGACACCTAATTCACAACAGAACAGTATCTTAATCTGAGAGCTGAATCCCATCTCTATTTTGGGTCGAATAAATAGCAAGGATAATTGTTGTAACAATTTCAGTGCAAGTAGTTGCTGTAACAGCAGTTTATCTGCACAGAGTCTAATTTAAGCACACCTTCACCCAGACTACATTCTTGCCTAGTCACCTTAAAACCAGGATGTTGCTACTACAGTCTTGGACTCAAGCAGTATTGCCAGCATTTCATTCCTTATCCAGGTTCATCAAGAGAAGTACTTGGCTGTTTGATTCCACACACCATGTTGTTGAGATCTCTTAGAATACGGAGGCTTCTTAAAACAGTGGTGTAATGGAACCATGAGTTGTGGTTTGGGTCAAATATAACCTGTCCAGTCTCATCTATTTAAAATAGCAATTTGCAGGAATACATGTATTCATTGCTTTGTGAGTTTCTTTGTAAATGTTCCTTCTTAAAAGCACCCAAGGTTATTCTTGGAAGTAATTTATTACATTCCTTTCCAGGATAGGTAAAGCTGGAAGTAGAAAAGTGTCACAAGGTTTCTGTTCAAAATATTAAAGATTGGTTGGAGGGAACAAATGCAGCATAAAATCAGACATTGACCACTCTGTTTCATAGAATTAATCTGTCTGTTGGTGGATTTCACAAGATGTGTCAGCTGCTACTGACATTTCAGGTAGTAGCAGGTCAGGTTTTTTAATCATTTACCCAATACAATTTTCTTCTCAAGTGTAGGCTCTGCACCTCCTATCCTGGTCTATTGCAGCTCATTTTTACATATATTAAATCTATAAAATCACCCAGGAGGGGAAGCATGCACAAAATCCACTTGATTGTGAAACGTATTCAGCCTCCTCTCTGCAATATGTCCTGGTTTTGTGTATTATGGGGTCTGAGGTGGTCAGTTTGAGGAATAAAGGCCCAAATATTTACATCTGTGGCTCTGATTCACAGAGTCACCAATACGAGCAGGCAGGAGATGATGGCAGTGGTGGGGGCAATGGTGAATCTGACATTCATGCTCATTCAGCATTTGGAGTTTCAGATCAGAGTAAACAGGACAGCATTGCAGGGTGGTTTTCTGCTTGCTGGACTACAGCCCTTCTTCTCGCTCCACTGTACTGCTGAAACCTGGATCAGCAGAAAACATGCTTAATGAGAAGCTCTGGTGCTGCACTGAAGGGATGACTGCCCAGGCGCTCATCAAAAAACTGAAACCTTTGGAAGTTGCTGTCACCTTCTTTGGCCTTTATGTGAAGTCCACTGTGCTGAAATGTGCTTTAATTGAAAAGTACTTAAACTAAAATTGTGTATTTAAATTGTGGATACTGCTGTTCTAACAAGAGTCTAATAACCTTTTACATATAGAAGTTGGTAGGGCTTTTAAGGTGATTTTTAAAGGGATATTACACAGTAATTGCACACTATGAAGAGTGGCTGATTCAGCATGTGTGTTTGGAATTCTGCCTATTTTCTTTTTGAGCTTATCTGATATGCTGAGCAAACTCTTGGAGATGTGTTACATCTGAATGGATCTATTCTGTATTTCATGCACAAAGCTATATGAATTTCATCTGTTGCAAAACAGTGCACTTTCGATGCTAGCTCTTTACAACAGATAAAGCCAAATGTGCTTATCAGTAGCACTGCTCTCCTGATTTCTCTTTAGGTAGAGGACAAATGTCATCAATTTCTTCTCTCATTTAGTTTCACACATGGGTTTCTGCCTGTGTAAATTGGAAGAGTAAAATATGCCTTTTACTGGAAGGAGATGGATATTCGTGCAATTGCTGACGGCGTACATGCTGAGTATATTCTCTTTCTTACTCCTAGTCAAAAGCTCTCACACAGTATCACAAAAAAAAAGCATCATCATTTCAATGTATATCCTTTCCTCCTGACCAGGTAATTCTTTCCAAATGCCACACTCCAGTTAGTGTCTAATGAGTCGTGCACTTCATGTGGTAATCAGAGATGTCACCTGTTCTTGAAAGCTGTTTCCCACAAAGGGGTATGGCCCTTGTACACACTGAAGGTCTCAGCAATACTTGATACTACAACCCAGAAAAGGTTAAAGTTATCAGCTGTGATATTATCAACAAATTACTGCTACGTGGTCATTTGGCATGGCTCTTCCCTGTGATCTGGAGAAGCATTTGGCTGAAAAAGCTTTTTATGTGAAATATGGTGATGTTTTGGCATCATCACAGCATTGGCAGTTGTTCAAGGTTTCCCTCAGAGTACCCAAAAGTCCAAGGGCTGTTGCTGTGTCTAGTGTCAGCTCCAGAAAGCACTTCTAGCAAAGGATGTGGCAAATTTGTCATTACTTTGAGTCTTTTAGGCAAGATGAAAACTAACTATCATATTTCATGCAAGTCATTTGTGCTGGTTGATGTTCACTTGTAAAAGAACCTCTGTGCCTAGAAGAGGAGTCCTGCGTAATATAGTCTGGGCTTTGTTATGTAAAATCTCAATGTATGTTGCCACAGTGGCACTTTCCAATCCCAGTCTCTAAGACATTATACAATGCAACACAGAGGAGTATATAAATACCTCTGTGATAAAGTCATATTGGATCTTCAGGAAGAACAGTGTAATGATATATTCTGTGTTTAATATTTTTATTTCAATTTAGCCTCTATGCAAATTCAGGAGATGAACCTAGCCAAAGAAAACTATTATCTGGATGCATATACCCAGAAATGTGAAAGGTTCAGTACAGGATTCCTGTTTTTAGAAAGGTAATTTTCTTCATCCTGGGACGATAATATCTAGTACAACTGCTTCTCAAAGAAAAAAGTGTTTGCAGAGACCATTGGCCATTCAGACAAATGTAGATATCACTACTGCCACCTATTGTTACATGTAGAGAACTGAAGATATTTTCATAATTGCATTTTTCCAAATGGAGATAAAATTGGAAAATAACAAGCTTGTTCCAGTTGAGGTATTTTTAAATAACCATGTTGTGATGCCTTCTTTGACAGCTTTATTTTCAGAGCTATATAAATTTGCTACTACAACTGCTAAGAAAATCTAAGATCTTAATGGACACATGGTAAAAAGTACTACTAAACTAAAAAGCAATGAAAGGCACCATAATGCTCGGCTGACAGTAACATATTTCTATATATCCAGGTACTAGAAGACCAAGCCTTCAGCCATGTGTCCTGAGACTCTTTAGAGGTACATAAGAAAAAGTAGGGTCTTCACAGGCCTTCATTAGTGAGGGCTTTTTTGCTTACTGTAGTTATTACAAGTTATATCCTGCACACATACGAGACAATAGTCTTGTTGCCACACAGAAGGAAAAGGCTCCAAAGTGTGATAATGGGCTGGATGATAGGATTCTGATTACTGTCTTGTGAATGCATGCCACCAGATAATTAGTTAGAAGTAGTTATGGAATTTTTGTTTCTACATTAAAGCCCTAGAGTGGAAATTGAAGAGAAAGCAAAAGATTTCAAATAAAAGAGAAGATTTTTGAATAAGAAGACCCAATAAAAAGATTATTTTTGCAAGGCCTAATAACTTATTCAGGAACCTGAGGTACTCAACAATGCATCACAGATTATACAATAACAAAATAACATATTTCTATTGGAGATTAATATATTATTTAGGATTGGTTGTATAGAACCTTGCCAAAGCCACTTCAGATTTATGGACTGATTTTCAAGCCCTGAAATCCTTACTCATTTTTTAACACAGAATTCTGTGGAATTCTACTAGTTTCTAGATTTATAAGTTGCCTGAATGAGTACAGTGAGATTTGAATATATAATTAAAATATCATAAAAATATTAGAACACTGATAAAACCAGATTACTTTTCAAATTGTAATGTTTGTTAGTCTGAGCCTTTCTAGAAGGAAAGAGTTGATTTTTCTAAGAAATCTGATATCTCTATCCATGTACATGTACTTATTTGAAAAAAGCAATCTTCTACTGAAAGTTGATGATTCTGGTAAATCATCATCTTTGCATCTGGTATCTGCAAATTTGGCTTCATTCCTTATTTGGAGTATGAAATGCAGATTTTATTTGTTTTCTGGATGGAGATGGCACTGACTAAGTAATTTCCACTGGATGGAACATAGACTAATTAATATTTTAGGTTTTTTGACATTTCAGACTATAACAGGATACAGGAAGAGATGCCCTGTGGCATTGCAAGTCCTCTGTGTATAATAGGCTCCAGAAAGTGCAAATGGAAGTGGCTGAGTTGAATGAATGAATTATTGCATCCTTTATATCTCAGAAGATAAACTTCTGCATGGACATCCTAGCACAAAATAACAGTTTATTTTGCTTTCAAGTAGAATTACTGGATTTCAGCTATGCTGGAATTTTCTTCTTGCTCGAGAGAGAAATAGCTAAAAAAGGTGCATTCCTTTTTATTTATTCCTATAAATAGCTTAGCTCACAAAGGCCACGGAACAATAAGTTATCTGTGTAACTTGTCTCTAGTTGTTAGTGAATTAGACCAAGTTTAGATATGCAAAGATCAGGAGCAGTACTTTAATTTTTCATCATTTTAATTGTTTGTTTCTGCATTTGCTGTCCACACCTATGATCGGTGGCTCTTATTACCAGATACTGTTTCTTCATTCCTGTTTTAGTCATGTCACCATGAACTGTGAAAGCCTATTTTTGAATTCAATTATTCTGGTGGCTTCGGTGTCAGATGTGGTGCCTTGTGGAAACAAATCCAGATACAAACAGGCATCAACAAGATGGTTTTTTCTTTACCAATCTCTCATAATCTAACACCACATCTTTTCAGCTAATTTCGAATGTTACTGAAGTCTTTAAATTTCAGAATTACAGTGATTCACAGGGTCATGGCATGGCATGGAACAGAGAAGGAACAGAAGGCTCTTAAGGTCCTTTTATGAAAGGACAGTAAGTGACAGCAATTACTGGTGAGATCTGAGAGAAAGATTTGTGAACTGACAATCAGAGGTCTGGAGCAGTCATAAGTCTTTCATTCCCATCCATTTGATAGGAAATAATAGTAAAGAACTCTAAGAGTCTTACTATGATTTTGTTTTAATACTATTGAACATTTCTTGAAACTAGGAAGGATGTTGGTCAGGAACAAAAACCTAAAAAGATAAATGAAGATGAGCATTGATGAAAGGAAGAGAGGATGCATCAGACTTCACTAAGGCTATTTCTTGAGCAAGGACTCGTGGTAGGTACTCTGTACAGTTTAGCTCTGGAGATACATCATTTCTCTGCTGCTCTTTTAGAAGCAAAACACCTGCTTCTAATTCCTGGCTGTACAATGGCCAGTTTATACTGACTTTTTCTTCATCCAAAGCTTCAATAAACAACATAAGAAAAGTTTTCTTTATGAACTCCATGCCTTGGACATGTGTATTATTTGTGAATCTAAATATCAAATAGGAAGGAAATGAGGTCCCTATCTGTGAAAATCAGAATTTGTTCACATTTCTTTCCATAATCGGTAGAAACTTCTTTATACTCTATGATATGGTTCACTCTAGTGCTCCGTTATAGCAGTGTGTCTCATGTGAACTCGAATAATCCATAGCTGAAACTTACCTTTCCCAGTTCATTGCCATTTTTATGGTGGTTAAGAACTGTTATACAGCTAATATTAATTTTGATGAAAATTGTCCGGAACGACTCATGTCACATTAGTTTATTATGATGTGGCAGGTATATGTTTGTGATTTAATGTGAAACATTGGTGTGACTAAATAAACCTAAAAAAAACCCTAATAAAGAAGAAAAGAAGGCTCTGGTCAGGTATATATTCTGTAGTATGGAAATGTATGTATGAGCAAATAACTGAGAATAATTTAATATTTGAGAGAATCAGGTATTCAGTAAACTGAGGTTATTGGAATTTTCCCTGCATGATTTCAGGTTGTTATCCAGTTATTGTTGCATTTTACTGCATTTTTTAATGGTAACAGCTGTTTTCTAGCCTTTAACACTTGCATGTAATAGTGAATGCAGACTGCTAGTCATCCCTATATTTATATAGGGATTCCCTATATAAATATATAGTATTCCCTATATTTAATGCTTACCATTGCTCACTTTCAGTAATGTTCAGCCTGGAGAAGAGCAAGCTCTGGGATGACCTTGTAGCAACCTTCCAGTACCTAGAGGGAGCTTACAGGAAAGATGGGGAGGAACTCCTTATCAAGGAGTGTAGAGATAGAACCAAGGAGTAATGATTTTAAACCAAAGGAGGGTAGATTTAGATTACATATTAGGAAGAAATTCTTTCTTGTGAGGGTAGTGAGACACTGGAACAGGTTGCCCAGAGAAGCTGTGGGTGCCCCATCCCTGGAGGGGTTCAAAGCCAGGCTGGATGGGGCTTTGAGCAACCTGCTC
>JAOXNG010000026.1:53811655-53833376 GCA_028566535.1 Scolopax minor | reverse complement strand
GCAGAAAGGATGCTGACATGGCTTCTTCCACCTTCCTTGACGTAGAAGCGAAGGCCTTATTTTCAAAATAATTTCAAAGGGTTGTAGATGCTCTCAAACACGAAAAGAGAGGCCTTTCTTGAGAATTTATTTTGGATTCTGACCCGAGACACCCTAATATTATCAAGCCATGCTGTCCATGTGCATTCTTTTAAGGGAAAAATGACTGCAAAGGTAGTATTTTTCAACTGGAGGTAGCCTTAGCATCATCGATGATTTGGGTAGGTTCTAACTTGGAATCTATCTCCTGTTGGACAGAGAATATATTTTTTAGTAGTTTGGTCCTTAAGTGATCTTAGGTTGATAATATTAGTCATGCCACCAGCTTTAGCAGAGCTGTGAAACTCCAATAGGTTTTAAATGACACAGCTCTCTTTCTCAATCTTCAGCAGTCTCATTAATTCTTGTAAGAAAGACTTCATTTTATGTTGTTGAGCAAAATACATTAAGAATCCAAATTTGGTGTCTCCCGGGGGTCTGTCTTGCTTTACAGTATTCACCAGATCCCTGGCAGATTATTATGGGTTGCTTGCTTGTGGAAACTATAGATTTTTGTCTCTGCTCCCATGGATTGTTGATATAAAATTACTGGCTGATGTTTATCCACAGACATAGGAATAATAGTATTATTAAGTATTCCTATACATTTTGTGTCATTATGACTGTAAGGGCTTGTCTGAATAATAAAGATTCCCTTGAGTGGGACTCGCTAGGGTAAATGACTGTTTAATAAAGACAGATAATGTAGATGAATCATTTTGACTACTTAGAGGAGCAATTGTGCTAAAACTCCTAACTTACACAAAGTCCCTCTGAACACATTAGGGGGTCAAATCCTGCCCCTTGAAACCATTGTAACATTGCTGCTGAGTGGGAATGGACTGAGGTCTCACTTTAGGAGCGCGGACAAATTTTTAGTAATGTGGATGGGATTTATTTACATGGGTGAAACTTAACTGCTATAATTCTTTAAACTCTAAGATGGTAAGTAGTATAAAAACATGCCTGCATAAATGTCTATATTCCATCTTCATATGTTGAAATATATGTTTAAAATAGATTTCTACTAAATTATATGGCTTAGTTTTCTCTCTTCTCTATGATGTGATACTTCATGCTGCACTGAAAGAATAAGAATATGAGTTTATTAAGTTTACTCAGAAAACTATTCAGTCATGTGTATGAGCTCTTGGAGCTATGTCAACATTTTCTTGAAAGATATCTGAGATTATTTGATGTTTACTTTTTTAAGTACAGTATTTGTGAGTAAAAGTGCACAAGAACATTTTATTACATTTTAAATGTAATTCCTGATCCCAGGGTGCTGTCTATATAAATCTGAACAAACCTACGAAATCACTATCTATATTAGATCAGCAAATCCTCTCAGTCCCAGAACTGGTCACTGTGTTAAGAATAAGAGGCAAAAGTGAAATTCCTTGGTAATAAAACTTCTGAGCCTTGACAACTGTGAGGTAATGCCATTTCTTGCAGCATTGCCTAGACCTTTCAAAGTACACTACTTCTTATTATATGCCTTTCCTCTGCCCCTAAACCTTACCTTCTAAAGTGCACATCTCACAGGTAACTAGTATATAATGTACTTTTCAATCAGCCTCCTAATTCAGTCGATGTAGCATGAGTTTCAGATAGACCAGGAAGTTGTGAAATGCAGAAGAAAAGGTTTAGGTTGTATGATACCACTCACCTGTTTTAAATCTTTTGCTCTCTGTGGAAAAAATTACAGAAAAATATCTCCTTCAGGGTAGTTCAGGGTGGCCCAGCTCTTCTCCTAGGCAGTGATGACACCAGCTTCCAGCATTGCTGCAAGGTCCTGCCCCTGATCTTCTGGAGGGATTTACATCTTCTTTCAGCCTGTTCTGTCCAAGCCTTTTTGTCAGGCCACGTGTAGGCAGCTAAATTATGTCTCTCTTGGCTCCATCAGCTCTCCAGGGGGAATTTGGCCGTGTAAGCCCCAGTGCCTGTGCTGGTACTGCACTGTCTTCACTCCAATGTGTGCCTGTGTTTCAACCAAGAGTGAAGTGGGCAGCACTAGAAGGGATGAAATGGTTTTGCTTTTGAGCTGCCTTTTTGGTTTCCTGAAGTAAAAATTTCCTAAAGGTGAAACACCCAGTGAATCAGATTTCATCTGGAAAGTAGAATGAGGAGACTCGCAAGGGCCTGTCTCCTGACTTCCAGATTCCGCATAACTTAGGTGTAAATCCCCTAAACTGAAGAACCTAAATTCAGCATTAAAACTTGTGTTGTGGTTTGTAAGCAGATCCAAGCTTTCACAGAGTAACTGTTGGCTGCTGCTATTATTATTTATGCTTGCACATGCAGATTGTGGTGGGCTTGCCTCCGTTGGCAGTGTGGGTAGGTTTAAATTTACTCTGATCAAGGTAAAGTACCT
Organism: Scolopax minor; assembly: GCA_028566535.1. Taxonomy (NCBI): domain Eukaryota; kingdom Metazoa; phylum Chordata; class Aves; order Charadriiformes; family Scolopacidae; genus Scolopax; species Scolopax minor. Next base: position 53,830,924 of record JAOXNG010000026.1, on the reverse strand, counting down.
TACTGAGAGGCTCAGGTTCAGTACCATGCTAATAAAGTATGTGACACTTGGACAAGAACTGCTCTCCATCTGGCAAACCCAGAGCATGGGCTTGAATATGATTTCAGTTGTGCTCAGTAATCCCTGTGGACGTATGCCGAAGGTTTTGAGCGCCTTAATACATGAGATAGGTATATGGCAAAAATATAGTCCTATCTCAAAAATACATGCTCCAGAGTTAACAGTCATAGAGTTCATGGAAGTAGTTAAAGGTAAGGGGCAGCTAGTGATTATGTGCACAGATTTGTGGTTATTTTTTTGCTGGCCTTGAATCAGGCTAATCTTTCCTCCACAAGGTAGAGCATGGCCAATATAGAAACATCTGTGTTATGCAAATTCCTCTGAAATGGTTGAATGACAGGTAACCGATTGTGTATTGGAGCTGTTCCATGTAGAGTGAATCAACAATTTCCAGCAAGTCATTCCAGCAAAAAATCTGAGTGGTTCCTTTTGATGCATACACAGCTGTGAGCTTCTGTGTTGACTGCTTTCAGCTGAAACTAGAAATAGTTTAAAAAAAAAATTTTTTTTTTTTTTTTTTTTTTTTTGGTCAGGTCTGCTTCTTATTAAAAGTTTCTTGCCCACTCAGAATGGGACTGATCATGCTTTATTAAGTCTGGTCTCTATTCAGACTCCTTCTATAGTCAGTGGATAGAGCAACACAAACAGTATAATTAATCCTATCTGAAGGCAGCTATCTGGAAATAAAGTGTCTTTTGAAGAATCTGCTCCCTTTTCACTGGTGATACAAAGAACTTATAGGACCTAATTCAGGATAATCACAAGTACTTGTCTGTTTTCTTCAAAGAATGCAACCCCTAGATGTAGCTATGTCTTTGTAGCAGCAGTTTATACATCTCCTTTTTTTACAATATTACAGTGGTGATATCAGAGGAAACTTTGTTTTGGCTTTAGAGGAGGAAGGGTTAAATAACTTCATGCTTCTCTGCATCGTTTTGGTCATCTATAATGTAACTGTAAGGATTCCTTCTGGGTACCTATTGAGGATCTGTGACTTTAAATAGTAATAGAATGAAGCCAAGCCCAAATCAGTGATAAAATTCTGCATAATATTGTTTCATCAGGTGCAATTTGATTGTAAAATATGGGGAGAGAGGATGCAGGGAAGGAGAGTATAAAACGTTGCTAACAGGAAGATATGAAATAATGCTATATTTCTTGATTTAACTTGTGCATTTCTTCTTCTTTAGCTTGCCAGAATTTTATTTTCTAAGTTATTCAAATGTTGTACGTGTCTTATGTAGGAAAGCAATAAAAGCCATACCAACTTATATACTATCTTTTGTGGAGCTTAATGTTGCTTTCTCCTACTCTGATTACCATTAGCAATTAACATCCTTTTTTATTGCGGGGAGGGTTTGCATTTTCCATCATGCTGTGTTTCACAGGTACTTTTTAAAATGTTTTTTCTTAGCTAACTGTGCACCACCATGCCAAAATGGAGGGATGTGCCTGCGACCTCAGCTTTGTGTGTGTAAGCCAGGAACAAAAGGTAATTCCTGTGAGGATACAGTCATGCAAGACACATCTTCCTCTGGAGGCCGGAGCTCTGTTGTTCCCCCATGGCCCATACCCCAGCAGGCTGCCCAGCAGGCCTTCTCTCAGAAGGTGCAGGTCCCACCGAAGGTTGGCCCTATGACTCAGATGGCATTCACCATCAAGCAGAAGCCTCCTGTTGGGTTACCTCAGCAAATGCAACCACAGTAAGTGTTTTCTTTGCTTTCAAAGAAGTCCAGTATATTAGATTTATAAAACGTTGTTCCTTGCAAATGTTTTCAAATAATCATAAAAGTGGAGACTTTTACAGATTATTTTTTTAAAGAGGTTTTTATTTTAACTGTCAAACTTCAATGGATTTTTAAATTTCTGTTACTTAAGAGCCAGATCTCCTCACCTGAAGAGAACGTCCTGTAATATTAGTCAACTTTATTTTCCTTAGAATGACAATCATTTACTAATTTTGGAGGAGTTTTTCTTAATTTACACTAGTGACTTTTGAGTTTAGCCTAGAACAAAGTCTGACATGGAATTTCAACACATTGCATAACTGAGGAGAGTAAGATTTGGTGCTTGTGTTGTATTCTGGTTTCTTTCTTCCATTTGCATTATATTTTTGTTTAAAAATAAGACTACTGCAATGGATGTTTCTGCCTGCTGGTGTTTGAGGTTCAGGACTGTATCTGCCTGTTAAAGGCAGCAAGGGAACACCCCTCTTGTTGGAGAATTCTTTCTCTGCTTCTTCAGTGGCTGATGAATTAGCCACTTTGATGATATTGCTTTCATTAGTTTAAATACTCCAAGTAAGTCTCTTTTTTTTTTTTTTTTTCTCCTAGCTATAATGTTGTTTTTATTAATAATGACTGACCTTAACACGCGTCAGGGCTGCATTTGATATGGGGGAAAGGAGTGTGTGCAGGAGAGTGGCAGTCAAGTTGAATGTGAGCGGTTTAGGTGTCTGCAGCAACTACTGTCCTTCCAGTTTCAGGTGAAGTCAGTGACAAAAAGTATTTCTGTCCTGTAACAGGTGTTGCTTTTGGATGGGTGTAAGCAGGGTGCAGTCTGTCTCACTTTGAGCCTCCAGAGCAAGGTAATCAGGACTGGGAAATAAACTGTATTTTCCCATGCCCAAAACTATAAAAATGAATCTGGAAGGGTGGTGTCTGATTATAAAAGTTTGCACCTGAGTTGTTATACGCTCCTGACAACAAAGTCTATCCTGCCACCCCTCTCCAAAGCTGCATCTGAGAATGGAGAACACTGGGCGCTGCCAATGATGTTTGATGTTGTCTGGTAATTTCTTTATCAGGTTATCTTCCAAACCCTTCCAATTCCTTTTATTGCTGTCCTAGTTCATCTAACAGAACTGCACTATCTATGTCTTGTGTAAGAGGAAGAGGAACTTAACCAAAGTTCCCTTGGACTTTTAAACCCTAAGCCAGTATGTCCTTTGAGAAAAGTAGAAGGTGGGGCTTTAGGAACAAATACACCCTTGGTTTTAGAAGATGGAGAAATTGCTACTCAATTTTAATATTTTATAGTACTCTGATCCTAGTTTCATTCCTCTCAGTGAAGCAAGGGTTACTGAAGTGGCTGATATGAAGGGGAAACTACTAGTAAAATCAGCAGACTTTTTTTTTTTTTTCTCTCCTTCCTGTCTAGGCAGTCAGGACTGTTAATCCTCAGCACCTGCCTTCTCTGCTTAACCCCACAAAGTACAGGACAGCAAATCAGTACAAGAGGCCAGGCAATTCCTGTCTTATCAGTATTGATTCCTGTAGAGTGTACTGCGTGTCTTTCTTTTTCCATCCCTCCTTCCATACAGAAACATTTTCAAGGAATTCTTCCTGTTGTGATAAAAAACATTTATCAAATTTGTGTAATAAAATATACTTGAAAAAAAAAAAAAGAGAAGAAAAGAAAACTTTTCTTCTTGCCTGAAAAAAAACCCCTGTCTTTTTCCAAGCACTTTGCAACTGTGCTTAGAAGACTTGTGGGCACCTCTAGAGAAGGCTTATTTTCCATCATTCCTGGAAAAGCAGAGGTCAGGGACAAAGGGTTCCTCTTGCATGAGAAGAGAAGATGATAAACTGGTATTCTTCTATGCTACTTTGATAGTTGCCAGACTAAGATGATCAAAGTGTTTCTAGAGGGTACCTACAGCATGTCATGCTTCACCAAAATCTCTGTTCCTGCTTGCATGAGACAACATCCCAGATGTAGAGGGAGAAATTCCAGACTAGCAAAATCTGTTATCTGTTATCCAAAGTGCCTCAGCATGCTTCCATAAGCAGTGTTAACCCAGGTGGGCTTTGTTGTACATGTGACCCATTCTCAACCTAGTACTTTTCTCCTAGATTTAAACAGACCTTTTCAGGTAGGTAGGACTTTTAGTTACAGGAAGATAAATTTATTTCAGCCTGTTAAGTAAAAGAGTGGGAAAATGGAAAACTGAGTCTTTGGAGTCATGAGAAAGCCAGCCTATAACCTTGGCAGGAGCCAGACATAGGAGTGGGAGATGGAGAGGAAATGGGCCGTATCACAAACCAAAGCAGTTCTATACAGTATAGCAGAAGGCAGATTTTTAGATACAGCTGTTGAAATGAGTGCTAGCAGTACCTTTTATGTGGACTATTAGAACAATTTACAGGGCTGAAAGAATCTTTTGAGGTCAGGTCTCTACCATTGGCACAGTTCAAATGGATGATTTCCTGTTTCACTTCCTCTTTGAATGTCTTGTGAGTCTCCTATGTTGTGTGAGGCTGCCCAGATATTTTTGGAATGGCTTTTTTCTGTTCCCACTCCTAGAACCACAGGGAAGGCTATGGCAGGAGTGGAGTCACCTGCTGTCAGTGTGGTTGGTATGCTGATATATGTGCTGCTGCTATGCAGAGTTGTCAAAGACTGGTGAGAGTCGGAGCAGAACCCAACCTGGAACACTAACACCTAGAGAAGGCTTGTCTCTACACCGCTTCCCTTTTGCCATCCTCTGTCACTTTTTTCTGTTTTGTGTATGCATGCAACTTCTCCAACTTCAATCATCATTCTTAGGATCCTGGTGGCAGTGATATTTAGTGAAACAGGGAATTAATTTATTTCTTCCCAGAGACCTCTTTTGAAAAATATGGTGCATAACAGAAGGAGACCTGGAGAGAGATAAATTTCCTGGACTGTCCTGGATTTGGAACACGGGCACTTAGCACTAGCAAAGTCTGTCATACCCTGGGCTGAAAATGGTTACTATCAGGTACAAGGTCTCATCTCTGAAGAATGTTAGCAGAAGATGTAGATGGCTGTAATTGAAAACAAGTGGTGTCTCAGAAACAAAAAAAATATGCTTCTTATTGGAACCTGTTGGGAATTCTGATTCTCACAGGCATGCTTTCTGATCCTGAATTCCTGTGATAGGTCTCCATAACTCCGGGTGTCCCTTTCACATCTAATTTTCTCACTTTTTGGCAACAGTATAGCTCCAATAGCTTGATTTTCTGCAGTTGTGGGAGCAGAAAATTTTTTTCTTTTTAAAGGGAACTTTCTCGTACAGTTTTGGAAATGGTTACTAGAAGAACAGCATCAATCAGCTGGAGCTCAATAATACACTGAAGTGTCACAGCATTGCTTTTTCAGCCTCTTTTGAAGGCAGTTCTTGATGAAATTTGAAAGTTTGCTTTTGCATTGTGCAAAGCAAAATTCATCAAAAGAGGAATGGATGCATAGACTTTAGGTGACAGATTTGGACTTACCAGTGTGAATGATGCACCTAGAAGTGTCTCCTAAGAGGTCCCCTCCAAACTTGTATTTCTGGATCACTGGGTCTAGTCCCATGCAATTGCAGACAGGCTAACACCTGCTAATTTTAGTGAACTTATTAACCCATGTCTTAAAAACTTTTTCCTTCTATTCAAGGATGTAGTATTTTTCCCCAGTTTTTACTAATTGATGTGATATTAGTGTGAATTTAGAATGGGAAAAAAAAATGACTGAGAAAAGCATTGGGCATGCTCTTGTGACCCTACCAAAATCAGCAATGTAGGACACTTGCAACTGAAAATGGAATATGCTTTTTATATAATCTATAATTTTAAGTTATATATTTACATATGTATGTAAAATAATATGTAAAGATTATTGACTTTGTACAAAGTGAGGTTTACTGCAAAATATGAGTCTGTTCTTTTAGCTACTTGTCTTGTGTACCAGTTCTTTTTTTCTATCTTTGAATGTAATTTATTTTTTAGAATATGTGGTTCTAAGACTGATATATATTATGACTGACCAGGTGATAGTCTAAGAAAGATTAGAGAAATGGTTTTTGAGGGTTAATAGCTAGTAGAAGAATAAATATTTCTGGAGGACATCCATTTTCATCACCATCATAAAGATTTTTGTATTAAAGATGTACAGAGCAAGTGAAACTTCACTACTTTTGAGTTAGATGAACCCTGCACTTGAACTTAACTGTGAGGTCTAATTAAAAATACTTTATGGAAGCTGTTGGCAGAATATTGGACTTCTGTCCAAAAATACCTTGCTTATTTTTTTCCCAAGGAATTTGGGGTAGCATTAGCGTTAGAAGCATAGAAAAGGTTGGAAGAAAAGGCAATCTGGTCCAACCCTCTGCTTAAAGCATGATCAGATGTGATATCAGGCCAGGCTTCCCAGGATTTATGTAGTCATGTCTTGAAAAACTCCAGGGATGGTGACCACACAAAACTTCTGGGCAACCTGTTCCACTGTTTGTCTGTCCCCACAGTGAAAGTTTTCCTTTATATCCAGTCTGAACCTCTCTTGTTTCAACTTATACTTGTTGTTTGTGTACAAGTTTTTATCTTTTGAATGAAAGTGAGTCTTCTGTCTATTAAAATGAAAGCAGCTAAGAGCTGCTTTAAAAAAATCTAATACTAAGTTTTCTCTGTAAGCTGCCTTTGATTGATGAAGACTTGAAACCTCAGTGGTTCTTGTTCAGAGAAAACCAACCACCACTGAAAAGTGGTAATACTTCTAATAAGTCACACTGGTAAAACTGCTATCAGCTGAAATGCTCATAGATGTTAGATTTAGATGGGGTGGGATTTTAGAATCTCAAGAGAATGGGAAAAAGATTGTACATTAGATCCTTTTCTAGCCAACAAGGCGAAGAATAAAATTTGTCAGATATAAAGTTGAAAGAATGTACTTTGGATTTTTCCTGATACCAAATAAAGTGTTGGGGATTATTACACATGGGAATTCAGACCCCTCCAGAACTGTTATAACTGAAATAATTCCATTGATAATATTAAAAAGCTACTTAGACAGGAAAAGAACATCTGTCACTCAAATCTTTTGATGAAATAAGAAGAAAATATAGACAAAAGAAAAATATCACATATTTAAACATGGCAAAAAGCCTGTGCTGTATATGTGTTGCAGAATATGAAAGCAGAATAAAACCGATGGGCAGTGTTAGTTTTTCAATTCTCACAGGTTTAAAGAAAAGCATAGACGTTGTGTTTGGCATTATTGTCTGTGTGTTTCAAAAAGGTGAAGGAAAGACAACATCTGTACTTGCTGGAAAAGTGCTTTCCTAAATCTTAGCTGGCGGAGCCCTAGCTGGTAGTTCTATTATTCACATCAATGACTAAATCTGTGTTTAAGCCTCTGAGACATTTTTGTGCAATTATCTCTTGTAGTAATCAATTTGAGTTAATTCTCAGTTGTATAAATAAACTTCTGTTTGTTTAGTTCACTTCAGTTTCATGAAATATTAACCTTGCCTCCATGTTAAAAAAAAAAAGTTCTGTTGACCATCTAGATACTATTTATTATTTGATATGCCTGTCACATCACATCTTACAGATCTCTTCTCTTAACTAAACAACCCTAATCTATTTGTTCTTTATTCTTAGGGAATCTTTTTGTTCAGCTTTTTGCCATATCTTTTCTTTTTTGACTGTTTTCTTTCAGATGCTATAAAATCTGAAAGGTAATCCAAAGGACCCACCTTCATTTTAAATTAGAGCATACCATTTTTTTTCCAATATTTTTCTGCAACCTACTTAGAATTAGTTGTTATCAATGTGAGGTGATAGTCAAAAAACCAGCCATTCTTTTTTTCCACAAACCACCTTTAATACCTTTAATTTCTAGATTGATGTTTCAAGTCCAGTGAGAAGTTACAATGTCCTGGTTGCTAATTCATAGCAGTATACACGAATCTTTTTTGGAGATTGTTCTGGATTTTAAGATTTACAGCAAATGACATCACATGTTTTGAAGTCTTCTTTTCTATGACTATTTGACCTACATAAGGGATACAAAAGTGTGTCCTCTGGATGGTTATTTATGGTCATTAGTCATGATGAGTAATTCAGTTTCTCCTCCTATTATGTATATATATGTAATTTGTGTCTATTCTTCATTTTACGCAATACTGGCAATATAATCACCTAGTTTTTCTCACTCTTATTGAGATTTCTCAGAGCTCTCTTCAGGTGAAATAATCTTCATTCTTTTACCACTTTTCATAGCTAATAAATATTATGTTACATCTTTCCAGCGCTCAACTGTAGTACATTTCAATTTTAACCTCCTTTCATGCTGAAGATAGGCTATTTATTCCTACTGTTTTCTTCATAAGCATTCAAGCCCCATGACAGAATTTAGGATATCAAAGTTCTGAATAGCTTCCAACTGCAATGGGCTATACCAAAGACTCACTAAATTCCACATATACAGTGTTGTCCAAGTCTCTTCAATCTTTCATGATCTTCCTTGTAGCCAAAAGGAAAGGGAATTAGAACAATGGACTTTGAACTTGGATACATTATTTTTCATATACTCACAGATTAATTCCAGCTTGAAGAGACCTCCATAGGCCTGTAGCCTAATGTTCTGCCCTAAGCAGGCTCAGCCTTCAGATCAGTCCAGGTTGCTTGGGGTTTATCCAGGCAAGTCTTGAAAACCTTCAAGGCTGAAGACCACACAACTTCTCTGCTTCTTAATTTACTTATCTGCTTTTACCCCACTTAGTAGCATCAGAAGGAGTTGTTGATGGAGACAATAATTGAGACTTCAGGTACAGGAACCTAAGTCCTTTATAATCATTGTGAGCCTTTCCAGGGAGTTCAGATGACTGACTGGCATATGCAATGAATGTGAGTCAAGCCACACTCATGGTTTTCCTCCACTTATGGAGAATATCTTCAAGTACTGGATGTCCACTTGACCTAGATAATCAAGAAGATACAAATAGACTATTAATCATCCTTCCCTAATTGGAAATTATATTCAGCACCTTTTTGCTGTACTTTCGTCCTTCAGGCAGCTTCAGTTTGACATTTGTAACTAAGGCAATTGAAGAAAGCTAGAAATGGTTTCACAGGCAATATAAACAAGAGAAAATTGTGATTTTTTTTTTTTCTAATTTTTTCCTCATTTGTCCACACTGATGAGCTTCTTGGGCTAACTGTGATATTAGTTATGTCCAGTGCTGAGCAATGACTTCAAAGATTTCTCTACTGCCATTTCTGTGTTCCTCTGATTTTTTTCTGTCTATAAAAGGAGTTGGAGTAGCACCAGTACAGACTGAGAAAATTGTGTTTATAAACTTTGTGACAAGGACCCTGCCGTATCTCTGTTGGTCATTGCCTGGTGAATGGTTAGAGAGCAGCCTAGGGCTCTTCTGAATCCAAGCTGTGAGTGAGTTTGTTCCTTACAAAAGTTCTTCTTCTCATATGAGCTGATTGAAGATACTTGGATTATGAAAGGAATATTTCAGTTCATTCTTTTAGCTAGGGATACGCATAATAGGAAAACCCTGAAGTTAAGGCATTGAATTTCACACCCTGTTGTTTTAACATGCTTGCTAAGGGGGAAAATGTTTTCTGAAAAACTGATGTGTAATCAAAACTGAATTTCACTTACTCTGCATGTTTGAATTTAAACAGCTTAGTGAAAGTAGTTTTATTTTTTAAATACACCTTTCTACATAAACATTTTTTTTTACTATTTATATTAATTTATCTAGAGTATTTATTTAAAGGAACTAGCTGTCATTTGAATAACAGATGTCAGAAGTCCTCCATTCTGAATATATCCAGGAACTTTAATTGCAATGCTCCTAGACCAGCCAAGTCTTTCCCTTGACTGTGTTGAACCCTCCCTGCCCTGTACCTAGCAGGCAGCAGTCAGTGCAAGGGTAGAGCAGTAGCCTTGCTTCTCTGCAGTCTTTGGAGCTTTCAACAAGCTGCCTCTGGAGAGAAGAGGTTTTTGTGCCACACTATAAACTGGGGACAACTGCGTAACAAATGCTGCTGGAAGGCACGCTCTTCATGGTGACCCTGCGCTTTGCTTTCTCACCTGCCATGAGAATCTATGCATCACGCACGTCTCCAGGCATGTGATCCCAAAACAGCAGCTCCTGCTTAACAAACTTGTTCACCTTCTGGCTTAAGTTAGCTCACGACTTTTACTTGCCATAAAGGCAGTTGAAAATAGCCCATCTGGGGATATGAGGCACGGATACGAGTCTATCAGGTTGCCTCAGGGACTGAGGGGTTGTGCTGCTCTTTGTGAGGCAATTCACCCACCCTCTGGTACCTGCCCCCAGCTACAGTCCTGCCTCTGAGCAACATGAGCAAAGTCGGCAGAGCCCACTTTGTGGGGAAGGTCCCTGAGGCAGGAGAGGAGAGGATTTATGGTCTGTGTGCATCTGTGTTGAGTATCATCCATTGCCTGAATTAGTCACAGAAAGATAAGCACAGATCTAATTTTACCACTCAACTTTCTGAACATTACAGATGCAACTGCATGAAAACTGTATTTGATGAGACATACAGTTGTCAAGTAGATTTGTCAATGTCTTTTCTGGTGCCAATAAAAATGTATAGTTTGTTTAATGGTGCAATACCACAGCAGATTCAAATTGTTTAAACTCATCTTCTTAAAAAAAAAAAAAAAAGAAAAGACACAGTCTTGCAATGAGTAATCCCTGGGTACTGCAGTGTTATACAAATGACAGTAGCTCATAAAACTGAATTTCTCCTTTTGATCAGTTTTCAGGAAGCCACAGAAAGATCCTAATACACTTGGATGTGACCCCAAATGTTTTTACCCATGTGAGAGCTGCAGAGCCAGATTGTTTGCTAAACTTCGTGAAGACAAAGTTTAAAATATTTAATTCAACAATTCAAACTATGGCGTGTATATTTCCAATGAAAGTCCTTGCTGTATTTTCAAGTTGCACATCAACCACAAAAACTATTCAACAAGAAATCACAATTCCAACTCTTATCAGAAAACAGTATCAAAAAACAGATCTTTTCCTAACTGGCAATTTGATATCAGCTGAATGTAGCTCTTCCAAAAACTGTCTCATTAAACCTAATCTCAACTGAGAGATTAGATATAACATTACATACAAAAATGCATAGAATTTCTTATGATAATTCAAAGAGAAGTTTTATAGTGTAAGAAAAGATATTTAGTCCTACAGTTTGCCTGCAACTCACAACTTTACTCATATGAAAACAAGAAAAGTAGAGATTTTTGATATGGTAAATTATATGTCAAGTGAATACAGGGGAGAGGAAAGAGACAAGTTAGAGTCTGGAGGTCTGTGGGTGGCATGGGCTCTAGGAGAAATTTCCCCTTATATTACACATATAACTAGAACTGATGCTGAATCAGGCACACATAGTAGCCAATAAGAAGAAATACAATATTTCACACTGAAATGTAGGTATAATTTAAAATTTCCATTCCAGATGGTAATTCATCATTCCTTACACAGACACATAGACATCCTATGTTATTCCAGATGGGCAGTGAATGATTCAAAGTAATTTCTTATTTATCCTATGTTTCCCCAGATGCTGCCACACAAATTGTAAGCATAATTTTAGTGTACTTCATAATTCCTGTACTTCAGGAAGGGCTAGAAAGCATGGAATTCAGAATACTAAACTGTAGGCTTCCTTATTTTTCAAGATGTGGAGTTTGGGTGATGACTGAACTCATATCATGGAAACCATATACATATTATAATTACTATTGTCGTATTCCTGTATGATGTTTACCTTAGAAATCATTCTCTAATTAAAACTTAAAAAAAATTTGTTCCGATATATCACATTTTCCTTTTGCAACATTTCTCTTTTTTATTTATTCAATTTATGGGCATATTAAAAAAAATTGTTAACAAAATTTAAGTATACATTAATATGTACTTCAGTCCTAGGAAATGTGTATATTGGAATAATCAAGCTATCTGTTGGCTAAAAGACATTATGCCCGTGGACGTGTTTGGAGTTAATTTCCAGACTCATTTGATAGCTTATTTTGACAGTTTACAATGTGTTTTCTTTTGAGATAAGTGGAAAATTCATCCCAAGAGATAAATGTTTTGCTCAAGGTGGACTGATGCATCTTCCACTCTGGCAGTGCTATGCCAAAGACATGGCTTTGAAATTGCATGAAGCACAAGTTACTAGTGAGAAGGTGGTGCCTCACAACACTGCCACATCACACCCAACAAGATGCAAGGACCCATCCAGGATGGCAAAGGAAGGAGATGAGTTTCCCCCAGGACAGGTCTGCATCATAAGCAATGATGTTGGACCAATAAAGAGGGTGGGAATGCCCAACAATGGTGGGGAAAAGCTGTCTCCATCTCTCCTGACAACAGGATGATTCTGTGGGCCAACAGAAAATGATCCTGAAAGTGCATCTCTCTCAGGCAACGGTGTTCCCTTGTGACAAGTTGAGCTGATGCTTCAGCATATGATAATCTCCATCCTCCCTTATTCCCACTTCCTTCCCCAGTGTAGTACCTGCCATTACAGGCAGCCAAGTGGGGGTTCAGGGTCTAAAAGGAGAGATGCTAGACTTACTCAATTAACATATGATAGATAGCAGGAGTCCACAATAAGTGAGTGATCACATGTATGAGCATGTCAGATTAACGGGGTCTGGCAGAAAGGGTAGATCACAGATGTTTCCAATTAAATGATTTCTTGGGTCTGTCATACGTGTAGTCCCTGAAGCTATCAGGCACCTCCTAGATGCAAATCTTCCATATCATTGTTCCCACTGCTATAAAGCATAAAGTACATAATCTTGAAAACCAAATCCATGTCAATACTAAACATATGAACAAAACCACATGAAATGGAAACCAAGAGAGCCCCTTTAGAATTCCTGTTTTTTCAGGGCAGTTAAAAGATATAGAAAAAATCATTTGACTTTCTGTATAATATGGTTTTCATTGGTTTTGTAATGATTTAAATGACTTGTCCCTCATATCCAGATGAGGAAAACTTTGAAATTGCAGATTTTCTTTGGGTATGAAGTGTAATGCATTCCTTTCCTTATTTTACAGAGACATCAAACCTGATAACATACTACTGGATGAACATGGTAAGTGAATATTGACTATTTTTTTTCAGATATCTCCAATTCTTGAAATCTCAGTGACATGCTCATGCTGTGCTTTGAAATTAGCCTTGGATATTGAATTCCTACCTAAATCTGGACTTTCTTTGCAAAGTCCCTCTGTCCAATTTGTGGATTTTATAATATCCTTCTAACTGTAAAAAAAAAAAAAATGCTGATTTGGCACTTGAAAGACTTGAAGAAGAAGAAATTTAGTATGAATTGAGATCACCAGGGACAGCTGATAAAAAGAAGTTAATATTTTATTAACAGGATTACTGTGAATCACCATAATCCCTTTTTAGGGGCCTATCACTAATACAATTCCAAGCACTTATTTTTTCTTTTAGAACTTCTGAAAGGCTAATAAATTTCATATTGCAAATTATTTCTCATGTGGGTGTCTGAATTTACTTTCCTATATTTAGATATGGAGTTTGGAAATTTGCCTCTAAGTCTGCAAATTTTTTAGAAGGTGGGGTATGAAAAAAAACCCAGCAAATTATTTCTTTAATCTTAAATTTTACATATATTCACTGTCTATGAAGTATTTTGCCGAAACCTCATGCATCTTTTCGCAATTATTCATAGGAAGAACATGAGAAAATACGGATAAAGAAGGTATTAACCTTGTATCATTTAGAACAGAAATGCATATAGGAGGAAGATTAAATGGAGAAAGGAAATGTGTGTTTGCTACTATGGGAAGGGCTTGTGCTTTGTTCACCTCAGAAATTGACTACAAGCAGTTGATCTTTGAGAGAATACAAACTTGAAATAATGCCAATTTTACCGTTATCTTCCAAAATCCATTGCAGAGCTGCTTGTTATGCAAGTTAAAGATGATTAAAGAGGTAACATTGTGAATTGTTGGATTTTAACCCTGGCAATATGGAAGCCAACAAAGCTAAATAATGTAGTTTTATACCATCTAGAACTTCAGGAACTTAAAGTTTCAGATCCATAAGTAGTAACATTCCCTAGACACTAATATTGGCTAATAAGCATGAAATAGAAATCTCTTGTCTTTAAGTCCTGTGTGGGTTAAAGATGTCAAGGGCAACATGAAATGACTATGAGTGTGTTAAACCTCTGACAGTCTTTGAAGTACAGTTACCCTTGTCTCTCCTTGCCCCTCATCAAGGTCAAATCGGCCTCTTGCAAGAGCTTTCCTGTGGGGACTTAAGAGAAGAAGCTACAGCAGAGTGAGCAATGTGCTGCAAAATGAAGGGGTTTTTTGTTGATTATGAGCAACAAAATTATCTGTAGCCAGCTTGGAAATTTTGGGATGGATAGCTCCTTTTCTGCAAAGCAACAAAATACGGCTCCTTTGCAGCACACCCACAGACAAGTGGTGAAACAACCACGCTTCTCCAGACAGACAGACTGTGGTCAGCAGAATTCATTGGCTCCTTGGTTCACAGACCTGTTATGTGGTTGGGAGATGTGATTCTCTCAACATGGATAAGGATCCACACACCTCAACTTGCTAAATGAGGAGACATCAGGAGGACAGGTGTCCATACTGTGCTCATCACTGCAGGCTTCCTTTACAGATAACTGAAAGCCATACAGATGTTTTCAGTCATCTGATCTATGTTGGATGTCTGCACTATGCACTAGTATCTATTTCTCTTTGCTGACTAATGCCTAGGAAGTTTTGAGTAAAGATAGAGGTATCCACCTTGTAGATTTGCAAGCTGAATGTTTTCCTTGAAGTTCATAAAAGCTTTGACTAAGCCACAACATAGTAATGTTAATTTTAAGGAATCATCAAATTTCACTTAATGGAAAAATGGGCTGAATGTATGCTCTATAAATAAAATAGACTGTAGAGGAAGCGTAGCAAATTCATCTAATATGAGTTAACCAGGTGCACAGGAAGGAAATTTATTTTAACCTCTGGCCTCTAAGATGACACAATAGTTTCCTATATGCTTGACTTTATCCCTAGGTCTTTGTTACAGTTCATTAAACAAACTGTGCATACAGAAAGTATTATGGAATTGGATATGCACAATATTTAGGATGGAGAGTTTGTCTCAGTGAGTTAGATATCTTTGACCTCACTGAAGAAACCTCTTTTGGCTGAAGTAAAAACGTAGTGTTACGCCATTCACATTGCCTTACATCTTCAAGCAGTTAAACTGACTTTCATAATGTATACCAAGATTATCGATTGTAGCTATTCCTATTCATTAAAACCAATTTCACTACAGTGTATCTCTAGGGCTTAAGGAACATACCTCAGGAATACAGGAGTAGTGAAAACAGGAGATTATTCTGAACTCATAAAAAAGTATCAATCTAATTTGCAAAGAAAAAAACCCACAAAAATGTATACAACATATTCAGAATCATTCTGGCAAAGGAAGCCTGAATTTTCCCATATACTTTTCAGCCATTTCTCTATGCTGCTGAGCACAGATTCTGATGTATCAGTGGGCATAAATGTTTGATGATCATGAGAAGTGTAATGTTACATGAGAATGGGGTAATCGGCTGCTTAAAATAGTGTTCAGCCCTAGCAGAAGATGATTGTCTGGTTTCCTGGAGTGATTCTTCATCCCATAGAGGAGTCTCCTCTGAGGAGAGGAAGTAGGGATGGTTTTGGGGTTGACTCTCTGAATCAGAATAGGACCCCCTTAAGGCAATGAATGTTGCCCATAAATCTCTTTTGTTACGTTTCTCCCTTACCTTTGCCAGAAAGCTCTTCCTCTTACAACTAACACTAGTTTCTAAATTTAGTAGTAGTGCTCTGTTCTGCTAACATGTGCTGAAACACAATTATTCCAGTGATAGCTGAAGGGACTACCTGATGGTTCAGGAGAGCTATTATTATCTTATTGTACAGAGAAAAGCATTATAGAATTATCTTAGTAATAGAATTCTGTTTCCTCTACTGTTCCTTTCATTTTAATGGCTTAGAACAATATAACTGAAATGACAGTGTTTATAACTGTAAGCTGGCAAGTCTATTCCAGTCTATTTTTTTCTGAAATATGAAAGAAATTAAAGATGTCTTTACATATTTCCATGATCTATTAACTATGATGTCTAAGTAGATGTGGAAAGGCTAAAATGCAGAAAAACATGCAGTGGAGAATAGATTAGTAGATTGCTTTTTCCAGAGAACACAATTTCTATAGCTCTTTGGTAGCACTACTGATAATAACATTTTGGTTGCTCTGCAGAAATTATGAGGTTCTACTTTGGCATCCAGGTTTTGCATTGTGCATAGTTACCACACCATTATTACACTCTTTACTGGAAATTTGCAAGGGTTTGATTTCCTCTCAGACAAGTTTTTCAGGACATTGTTTCATAAAACTCGCCAAGGTGCCTGCTTGGTTTTCCAAGGAAGAACTCACTGCTGGGTCAGATCCAAGACCTCAGCCATCATTCTGTTGTAACCATTGCAAGAGGAGACACTAGTCATGGAATGTGCCCTTTGCCACTTGGTCATCAAATAATTCAGTGCTTCCTGTCACCCACAATTTCTGTATTAGGAAAATAGAGTAACTCTGTATATTCCCTTTAGAATCTGGATGAATCTTTGTTAATGAGTTTGTCTACTGCTTCTTTGAAGCAGCTGCTGAAATTGGTTTCTACAACCTCCTGGAGCAAGTTCACCATCCTTCATGAAAGAAAAGTATTTTCTTGTATGTACTTTAAAACATTATTATTTCAAGCAAGAATTTTTTACTTCTAGAATTGCATGGTTTGGTAGATAATAGCTTACAATCACAATCTTCATGATATTCAAAAAATCCTTCAGCACTCTCCTGTCAGGTAAAAAAACTCAGCCTTTTAAATTTCTTCTTATAAGTCACCGCCCTGGTCCTTTTGCCCCTCTCTCTTGCCCTAGAGAGTATGCAGGCTTTCTGTTTCAGAGCAGAAGAGCAACCACATTGGATCAGAGACCCATCTAGTTGAGTTTCTTATCTCTAAGAGCCTCCAAAAAGTGAATGACAGAGCAGGACATAAAATGAGACAAGTTTTTGTCTTACTTCCCCACCTACTCACCCAGCCTCCAGCCTTTTGTGACTGAGGCATTTCCTGAGCTGGATATGGTTTCCACACATTTCAATGTGGCTTCAGTAACTTTCAGTGGCCTTTCCCATCATCTTTTCTGCTGATTCCTTGAGTGGAAGGAGCTTTTAGCGTCTTTAATGTCTTGTGGCAAAGCGGTCCTTAGCTTAAACACAGGATATGTGAAGAGTCACTACCTGTTTGTTCATTTTGAAGGTACTACCTGCTAATTGCACTGAATGGCTCCTACTTCTAGTCTTGGAACTGTTTCCTGGTGGTTCTCCATATTGAAATCACAGACCTAATATTTCACTCTTAGGCTTAACAGGACTAATAATATTTTATTGGGTTTGAGGGGTTTTTTAGACTGGATTTGTGCATTCATATATTCCTTATTATATGTGATTATATTGTTTTATTATCATCAAAGTTTTCCTTAAAACTCTATTTCCTTGATTACATGAGAATCTCAGCTCTCATTTGAAAACTGACAGCAAAACTGAAAGATGCAGCCAATGAGAAATCTTGATTTTAAAGCCAAAAATAAGATGGAAAAAACCACCACCCATAAATTCAGTATTTTGAACTCTGATGTTATCTTCTGAATAACAGAATTGGCAATGTAGAATGATATCTGGGAGATGTAAAGTTCTGTTAAAGATGTACCTGGTGTGTCTGCATTAGGGCTGGTCCTTATCATACCCATAGACAATTTTCAGGGACTGTATGTTATTTAACCCTCCGACGCTGATAAACAAGATGAATGTCTTCAGCATAATTCATCCACCTGAAGCTATCTACACTTTAAAAATATATTTGAAACTTTTACATGCCTACATGTGGGCCATTAAACAGCCTACCCTTTTGAAATGTGCAGCCTCATTGAACCCATCCATAGTGGTACAAGGAGGTTTCTAACAATCTCCCTGAAGATGTGGCTAAATGCTAAGACATGCCAAGTTCACGTGGATATGAGCTTATACTCTTGTGCATGGTACAGATGAACCCAGAGAGAGGCTTTTAAAATTGTTCACAGGGTTTGACCTTGTGAGGGCAAACCAGATCTGAATTTGCTGCAAAATGTTACTGTGTTGAGACTTCCCATCAGCTCTGATGCATGCCAAGTCGGTGGCATTAACTCCAGTCTGGTGTTTTTTCTCCCTGCCCTCACATTCACCCCTTTGGTTTCAGACACTGAGAAATTCAATGAGGTTTGAAGTCATGTACGTTTTCCTCTGCTAAATGTTAGTCAGCCAGCCCCAGCCACCTCTCAGGACTTGTTTTAATTGTCATTATGATTTGCTCAAAAATGAAATAATAGTCTAAGCAAAGATCATTTGCTGTTTATCTCAGATACTGACATTTCAGGCCACATGGAGAAATGAGACATAAAAGCCACACAGCACTTCTGAAGTGCAGGTATAAAGCTTCTCAAAGTCAATACCCTTGGTATTAACTTAAAAATCTTCCCTATTAAAGCCTTAACTGGAAGCTGACTGGAGGAATGCAATTTTAAAAATTATTTCCACTGAAATATTTTCTGCTTGCAATGTATGTGTTCACATATGAAAAATCTGTGCGGTCTGGGATGATTTGAAAAAGCCACTCTGCTGCGAGCCAGAGGAATGTGGTTGTTCGCCTTTTCTTCCCTTCTCTCCACCATCCTCTTTTTATCATATGGGATCGTGTCACCATGGGATTTAAGCAGGGAGCTCTCTCCCTGTGATACCTGAATTTTACTTACTGCTGAATCTGTAGTGCACTGCTCCATTTCACAGCTCTTCAAAGCTAAACCCAAGTGGCACTCACATTCTGCTTGGTTCAATATTGTACCAGATACCTGAGAAGGGAGCCAGGCTACAGACTTGGCTTTGACATTTAGTTGTTCACAGTAATATCCAGAAAAGGGAGATCAGGTATAAGGTGTGAAGCTCACATGGGAAAATGTCCCCATGAATTGACATTTTGGGAACAGTGTGAAATAGCTAGTATCCCAGCATATTTACTAGAGCAATAGCAACCTTTCTTTTTCCTCTATGCAACTCTTGCAGTAAAAAGATGTCTTAGTGTCTGATTAGAAAGACTCCCATAGAAAATTGGGGTTTAACTGTCCTTTGAAATTTTCATACCAGCAATTATAATCTTAAAAAAACCCAACAAAAACCAAGTCATTGGACTTAAAAGAATTGATACCATTGAGTGGTGCATGCAGGCAGGCAGATCTCTACCCCAACATCCCTCCAGCCCTCCTACACAGGCACAGGGGGT
>JAOXNG010000026.1:53777879-53790406 GCA_028566535.1 Scolopax minor | reverse complement strand
TTCTTCCAGAATCCCCTCCACCAATGCAAAGGGTAGGGACATAAATTAGGTAGTCACAATTACAAGGATAAGAAGGGAGCGCTTATCCCTAGACTTCTCTGAATGTGAGTGGTATGGTATTTTTCTCTTGTGAAGCTGGATTATTCTTAGCCTTAGACTCCAGCTCTTCATGGCCTGAAGGAAATAGATATCTAACACTTTTGTTGATTTTAAAACTGAGTCATTAATGATAGCAAAACTTTGGGGATCAGTGATTCCCACTCTGTGCCCAGGCCCCATCTCTCCAGCCTTAGTTGTACATGTGGAAGAGGAAGGGAAGGAAGGACGACTCTGCCCTCTGAATTTCTGCCACAGTTTCCAGCCAGGGAGCTTAGAAATGAAAATGGCTGTACCTCTCCCTGCCCCATGTTACCATCATTGCAACAAAAAAAGCTGAGCCTCTTTGCTGTCAGTGTCACCCAGCTATGAATGCATCATGACACAGGAACTCACTTTCTTCCTCAAATCCCAGTTATTTGTTTGGTTTGATTTTCTGGCTGCAAAGATCATCTATCTCTTTTAGGTGTTTCAGACCATTGCTACTGATATTTGAGCAGGAAATGTTTGTGAATGTGTGAACAGAGCAATAGAAGATCAATTTTCTTTGCAGCAATGAGCAATCTGGTTTTGATAGATAGAGCAATGAGGTGGTTAATTTTAATTGCTGACAGGATGCCTAGTGTAACTATATCTTCCAATAAATTAAAGATGAAATACGAATTGTCAGATGGCATTGAACTGTGATGCTTCACATCACTTGGACTCCTGTGTATTTGTAAACAGACTTTTGTTGCTAATACATTTATACACTTCATTCCTGCAACAGCGTCTGGTGGCAATTAAATTATATTCATATCCTATGAGTTATTACATTTAAATTTTTTTTAGATTGGTACCTCTAGGAGCTTTTAGAGGACTCCCCAGTCGTTTTCTTACTCAAGATTGTGTATGATACAATTTATGCATAGGACACATTTACTCTTATATGTCATCCAGTCCCTTAGAAAATGCCTTGTGCTTGATCACAGCTCCTCACTAAGGACCCAGAATGCCGTCTCTCAAGCCTTGCAGACATCCAAAGCTCTCCATACCTAGCTGATGTCAACTGGGATGCTGTTCTAGAGAAAGCTGTGACCCCAGGCTTTATTCCTAACGTAAGTCAATGTTCCAGGTGAACCGTATTTGAAAATCCCAACTCTATCACTGCTGTTTCACTTGTTTACGCTTGAGTTTATTGCCCTTCAGTGATTTACTTCTCACAGAAACTTTATTTTGGATTCTGTTTTCATTTACTCAGTCACAGCTAAGGGAAAGTTTGGTCCATTTAATTAGATCACAACAAAAACTAATTAATGTCAGTTCACTTTTTGTCCCCTTTCAAATAAAAAAATGTTTTCCAGGCTTTGCATTTCAACTGTTAGAGCAAATGATTGTCAGAGTTAACTCTGAGCCAAAGAATACCAAGAAGACCATTGCTGCTCTGAAAGTCAGGCATTTGAATAACATTTGCAAGACTTTTTAACATCACAGTGTGCTGTTCCTTTTTCACTTAAAAACTACTTTTTCAAAAGACTGACCTACTTCCTTTGTGACAGTTTCCTACAGTAGAACATTCCAATTACATGAAGGAATCTGGTTCTTTCTTTTTTTTCTGTGGTTCTATTTTTTGGATATTTTCTGCATATTTCCATTTTGATCATTTGTAGGTTAAATGGCTTTGAGGGCCATGAATAAAAAGCAACAACTGGGATATTGACATGCTTCTCCACTTTCTTTGTTTGTCCACTTTGTGGACTTGGCAGTGTTACATTTGAGGTTGAACTTGATGATCTTAAGGTCTTTTCCAAACTGAATGTTTCTATGATGCTATGTTCAGTCATATTGCAGCATAATTCTTATCCAAACAATGCATTTGTAGCATTCTAGGCACTGTTTATAGGTATTTTCACACAACTGTGAATAAAGATGAGGAAGGAGAAATAGCTAGATATTATTCTTATCCAGGGGCACATTGGAGTTCTTGCTAAATCTGGTGGGAACAGGATCCAGCTCGCCAGAAGCTGAGAGCGAGAGGTCAATGCCTAATGAGGCAAAGGCAGCCAGGTGGGGTGCCAAGACAGTGCTGACAGTGTTTGTTGTGCTGCTTGGTACCTCACCAGACCCTTTCTTGGAAACAGCATCCTGCAGGAGGAGAAAGTTGTGGGTGAGCAAGCAGGGCCTCCCTCAGAGAATGTGGGGAAAGATCAGGTTTCTACCCCAAGCAAAACACTGCAGAACAAAGCTCCTCCCTGGCCTGGTGGACCATGAACTCCATTTTCCATTGTGGCATGGTTCTACAAGGTGAGTTGAGGCCAACATACACTGTGATCTGGGAGAGTTTTATAAATTTTTTGACAGTTTGCTGTTGCTGTCAGGAACTTGTCTGCCTTCTGCAGGCAAGAGGGTGCATAGGAAGCCTGTAATAGGAAGGTCTCATTGTTTAATTTCACCTTGTGTAATTTGAGTCCATAAACCTCTTTTTTACTTAACTAGTACATTTGTTTCTTTATGGTTTAGCTAGTTTCTTTATATTCAGCTTGTAGTCATAAATTGTTAGTAGGTTTTTTCAATTGTTAATATTTGATAAAGGAAGCAAGAAATAATTTAAAAGTAATTTGCTTTCATTTTTAAAGCTTCAGAATTAAAGTGATGTATTTTTAAAGTGCTCAAACAAATCTTAAAACTGTACATGCTCAGGAAAGGAATTGATATTGATCAAACATAAATATACATAAGATATAAACCTCCACTAATGAAAAACATATAAATTCTACTAACGCTAACGGATATTATGCAGGAAAAGGCATCTAGAGAGCCTAATATCATACTTTGGTTATATAGACTTTGCTAGGAATTAAAATGATAGAGTGATCTGTAAATCAAATGTTTTATTGTAGGGCACCACAAGTTATACAAGTGGTTTCTGATGTGGTTTTAATGCTTAGTGTCTTTGGTTACTAAATAGTATTTGACATTTATGTATAACTTGTCTTAGTACTTCCACCTTGATGGTGACAATGGTGTGACTGAAGTCCCACAGGAAAACAGGCTGATTTTAAGATCTTCCAACACACAATTCAAATTGTTTGCAAGTTTGGTTTTGTCTTAAATGCACTGAAAAAACAACAAGAAGAAAAGAACTGTTATTCTGATTACAGGAATAGCACGATACTGATCCAGTAATTAGGATACCAAGTAATGATTTTAAAAAAATTTATTGGGTTCAGATGAACTATAGATCTTCTGGCCCTTATCCTTAAATGAGAGGAACAGTTCATCCCGAATGTTGTCATGAGATGGCTTTACTGCACTAAAGAATAGAATGGAAAAAAACTTTCAAGGCATAAACTATGCTCATGTAAACTTTTATGCTGAAAAGATATAAAAATGAGAACCTGAAAAGAATGAAGGAAGAATCTGAAAGAAATCAAGGAAGGAAACAACCACATAGAAAAGGTTCTGCCTAATAAAAGGTCTTCCTGATACAACAAAGAATTTTAAGGTTTAGTTCAAGCATGAAAAATTAGTATAATAATAGGGAATCCAGAATATTTAAGTAATCTAAGTAATAGGTATGACAAAACATAAGAGACCTCATTTTTTGATATAAACAGTTAACTGAAAACAGCTGGCTCCTTCCTTCATTATCATGGATGGGAGATAGGTAACTGAATCCACCTGTTACTCTTCAGAAAATGACATTTAACAAGGTCTTAGAAGTACTGCCTGTTCCTCCTGCACTATTAGAGTTGCCATTTATGTTTTACGGCAATAACTGATATTCTGATTAAGACTCTGGGCTAGATCCCACTTTTTCAATGGGGCAACACAGTTGTAGTCACTTGAGGAGTACCTCTGTACAGAAGTAGGAAGAGGATTTAACTCTTAATGTGATTTTTATCTTACCTCCCTTACTTAAGCTTTAAGCATTGCTCCAGGCAGGCCTAAAAAGACAGTTTTCATTTCACAGGTGTAGTTGGGAAGCTGGATCATTATTCATGCTATTAACACTTGCCAGACAAACTGAGAACACAGTGATGCTTCAAAGAGTAACTCTGAGTCCTTTTGTACCAGAAAGGAAGACTGAACTGTGATCCTACGTTTGAACTTGAAGAAATGATTTTGGAGTCCAAGCCTCTTCACAAAAAGAAAAAGCGACTTGCCAAAAACAAATCCAAAGATGGAACTAAGGAAACCTGTCCACTGGTAAGCTGGGGATTGTGGCTGCAGTCGGTGGCATTTAATTTACAGTCTGTAATGGATAAATTCAGTTAAGTTCAGTTTTACCACCTCTGAAAATAGACTTGACCTCTATGACACTTTACATATAACTTAAACCACCTCCAAAGCAAGATTAAAAGCAACCATTTGTTTCAGTCAAATTGCAACAGCATGTTTAAGTTGTAATCATTTTTAAGATTCTCACAGATGCTCATTTAACGTATGAAAAAGTGTTGCCAGTTGGCAAATATGCTTCCCACACATGGACAGACAGTCATAGGGAGTTTTTATCTGCTGCTAGTACCAAAAATTGAAAAATATGCAGTGAAAAGCTCATTATTTATAAATGTTTTGAAGCTGTCTTTTGCAGTCTTGATTAATTTGTCCCACTCAGAAAGACCCATTGTATAAACAGTCTAAGCTTCTGAGAAGATTAAGAAATAATGATTTTCCAGATTTGAATTTTCGTTTCAGTGAGGTTTTGTAAACTCTATTGCTACTTTTAATGATTGGGAATGCTCATGCAAACTGTTCTTCCCAGAGCTATCAAATATAAAAATCCTCAAGGATTTCTTTGTGAGGAATTTCTTCCAGAAGAAAGAAGAATTGATTTTTCTATCACTGCCCACTTTTAAATAGTCTTCAAAATGCCTTTTGATAGTGTTCATTCAGAAGCTTGTTTTGTTCAATGTCGTTTCTGTTGCTGTGATTTTTATCTATGATTTCCATCTTTTTTTAATCAACCTATTCATGCTGTTTTTTAAAGAATGTACACCTGCAGCAGTGCTTGGAAACTGTTAGGAAAGAATTCATCATATTCAACAGAGAGAAGTAAGTGCATTTCTTAATTCCTGTTTAGCATTCACTACTGAAATTAATTTGAGAACAATAGGGTTTTTTGTTGTTTTTTTTTTTTCCTTCCAGTGTTAGGAAAAGTGATTAATTATCACAGCACCAGGGGTTAAAAGACTGGATTTCCATTGATTTCTTCCTCTTGCAGTCTCTGGTGTGATGATTTTGTCCATTTTTGAAAGCAAGCAGAAGTTCTTTGGTAAAAGCATGTTGGTGAGATAAGGTAAATATCACTGAAACTTTCCAGAGAAACTGTTAACCAAAAAGCAAAGGGAATACAATACATGGGACTGCTTTTTCACAAATTGAACAAAACTGAGAGAAGTGATAACTCATGAAATTTTAATGTTATGAACTGCCATTTTTTGACTTGGAAACTCTATTCTTTCTTCACCACCATAATAAAGTTAATTTCAACAGAGCTAAATATTAACTGCATCAGACAGGAAACAAGTGCTTTATAGTCTAAGCATCAGCAAAAATCCATAGAAATGCTTCTGAATCCCAAGGAATCTTATGGGTCCAAGTAATACACTGCATTTCACATAGTTTACTGTTTTGAATTGCAGGCACTGTGGACCTTTTTGTACTAACAGATATATTTCATGACGGGGGAGTTGTTTTTATCTTTGGTAGAATTATTGCATTTCATCCAAGTATATTGAGTAGTTTTATTTGACCTAATTATATCTGTAAGCCTTCACAATTTTGTCATGAAATGTTAGAAATTAATTAAAAAGGTGTGACTATCGACTTAATGTTTACAATGTAGATAATTACTGTTTTATATAATTAAAACTGGCAATGGGATTGCCAACTCTGCGCAGTTGACATGATGTCATGAATGAAATTATGTGATGAATAACCCCTTTTTCCTGTTACAATCTCTGTGACACATCCATGCCCAGTACTGACTGCTCACAGAAGCTGCAGCAAGGTCTTACTTCATTAAGACACGAAAGGTTCTACAGATTCTTCATGTACTTTTGCATGATCTCCAGCACAAGAGGGCTATATGTTTATGTAAGAGCCATAAACAAAGAAAGCCAGATTGAGGCAGCCCATAAAAGGTTTTCAGAAGGGTCTTGGTGACCTTATCTGAATCAGTTCTGGTATCAGTGAACTGAACTTTATAAGAGCTTTGTTAAAACCAAAGTGATTAAGACTGTAATAACAAGCTTGGAAAAAAATTACAATCATATATCAATTTAATGTATTTTCAATAAGTTGTTCATACAACTAGTTCACGTCCAGATATGACCTTCTCACTTACTCCAGAATCATATATCAAGGAAACCCAATATACAGCATTTTTTTGAAAGATAAAATTAAATACCAGATTTTGTATTGTGTATTCACTAGCATTCACAATTTCTTTTGACATGATTTTACTGTGTTATTCTTCAATCTTTTTTATCAGTGCATATGAACTTTTGTTTGTATTTTTTCATATTGAACAACCACACTAACACGACAAGCCATAAAGGACTCTGAGAGGTTGATGAGAGATCAAGGAGAAGTTTAGTTGGAGTATAAGTGAAATAAAAGTAAAAGATAAAACACATGTACTTCATTCAGAACCACACATGTTTCTGTCATTGCTTGATTGTCTTTCACAAGGTAAAAAACCAATATTTAATACAGACCTACAAGAGATCCTGCTTTGTCTTAAGGCAGATCACAATCATTTCTTGTTTAAATTATATTAAAGCTGAAGAAGGACATGGAGAGACTTGTGTAATACTTTTCAAAGACAAAAATGTTAATAAAGGGGGAAACAGAGGTCCAATTTTGGAAGTGCAAAGTGAATTCAAGTTAATGGGAACAAAATAAGGGGAATATCAGACACAGGTGTCCTTGTACTAGAGAGGAGCTACACAGTGTGCACCAGAGTAATTCATGGTGGGTTTTCCTAGACCTTTCTATGACCTTAAGGGTGCATGTCCAGGTTAAGGCTGTACTTACATGGATTTCCAAAGCCACATGGCCAATCATGGTTTTTTTGAACAGCTGCAGATGCTGAAAGACATGAACTGTTACCACAAATACTATATGCAATAATATGTGACGGTATCATTAGGTGAGGTGTCATTCCCAAGCAGGGCTTTAAATTAGTCTCAGATTAATACAGCTAGATGTTTTGATAATCTTCCACTTTCCTCTACATAATCAAAATTTCTTATGTATTCTAGCTGCTTGAAAATATCTGCATATTTCCTTAAATATTCATTATATACAGCTACAAAAATATACCTTTTATTGTGATTTAAGCCTTCTTCTCAGTTTACTTAAGTGGCGCAGGACACAACGTAAATCCTAAGAAAGCGTGAATCAAAAAAGGTAGCCCATCTTTCAAAGGAAAAAGGTGAGAATCTGCAAAGTAAAAGGATTCTAAGAAAAATTTCAATGTTTCTAATTGAGCAGCATAAATTGACATAGTGATGTGTTGGTAGAGTGTGGTACTAACCATCCCAGTTCCACAACATCTTGCAATCCAGTACTTATAAAATATGAAAAGTAGAATCGGTTTTTATTGAATGTTCTGCTGATACTTCCATGCTGTATCTCTCTTTCTTGTATCTTTCATCCTGTACTTTTCATCCTGCAACAGATAGTCTCCTAGGCTTCTTGAAAAGAAAATAAATATGTCATATTTCAAGATTTGCACTATCAGGAACACTTAGACTGCAGTTAAGGGGTGGGGCTGGGATAGAGAAAAAGCTTACTAAGCTGACAATAATTAAAAAGTAATTCAGGAGACTAAATGAAATAACTTAATAGTGTGAGTTAATACAGGCAAAGACAGAATTTTTACTTTTCTATTGCTTTCTGCAGTTAAGTAATTGGAAGCCGGTATTTATACGAATGTTTTAGGCAAGATGAATGCATGAGGAAGGCGGAGTCCATTTTAGTTAAGCCAAACCCTCAAACGAGTAGGTTCGGTTTTAAGGCTCGTGTTTTTCCAGATGGCTTTACCAGTGCTATTCAGGCAACATACCATCTCAGCAAGTCCTCCACTTGGAGGAATTTATTTGGTTGGACTATACTTTAACTATGTAGCTGACATCTATGATTTGAACAGTTATGAGATGGGATGATAGATTTGAGGAATTAAAAAGAAATAGGATATTGTATACAGTCAGAGGGCACAAATATACACAGCAGAATAATAGAGCAAATGTGCTTTGTTAAAATAGGAATTAGGAAAGGAGGACTTCGAGCAGTGATATTATTTGTTTTCTTTATACATTGGATTTAACTGTACAGGACTTCCCGGAAAAAGAAGTGTGAAGTAAATGGTTACCAGCAGTGGGTAACAGAAGTTAGATTGGTATAACTTTACTTAAACACTCCTTATCATACAGTGTCTTGTATTGATACTATTCAGAATTCACTGGGGATATGAGGAGGAATGGAGGGAAGACCAACTATTCCCAGTTTCTCTGTATAAAAAGCCAGAAAGCAACCCTAGGAAACAAAGATATCTTGATTTTATTTTTGCCAGTGTTTCAAGTACCAGAGTGACTGAAGTGTCATGAGATGGAAGGCTTTATTCTAATTTAAATCTATATTTCACTGAATGTGAGCTACAAATTAAAATACATGTGTGGCTTTTGGCATGACACAGGTGTATGTCATCTGTTTATATTGACATTATCTTGCAGTACCTTTAAAAGAGGGGTACCCACTGTCCAGATCCAGAGTAAAATAAAATAGGAAAATCTTTTTACATTCCCAGTTTGAATGTAGTGCAGGAAGTGTTTTCTGCTCTTCTTCAGGGCATCAGTGAAATCTCTTAGTTTTGAACACATAAATAAATAAACTGTGGTCTAAAAATGGTACATATACTGGGTATTATCTGGAGAATATGATCTGAAGTGGTTTTCAGGGAGTTGTTTGTATCCTTTTGCTGACAAATGATTTTTTTTTCTGTTTTTAAATCTGTTTCTATGGATAGATACTTTATTATATCTAGAAATGCAGCACCAAATGTTCTGCAGTATCTGAATTCCTATAGACTTGCCAGAATTTTTTTGAGAAGATGATCTTATTTAGAAATTGTAAGCTATATTTTCAAGTTCTTTGGCAGTGAAAGAAAGATTGTGATGATAAAATCACACTATTTGTCTGTAGCTTTATTAAAAAGCTGAGCACATATTAGTTTGCTATTTTGGGGCTGTTATCACTAAGCAGATCTTCTTGTACACCTACATCTGTTTATGAGTGTCCAAAACCTGAAATAGCCAAAAATGAAGAAATAAGATTCAATATTTGTTTGTAGTGGAATCACATTTCTCATCCTTTATGGTTCCTGAACCTCTTCCTCTCCTTGATAGATGTCTTTAAGATTAAAAAGGTGAGAAAACAAAGAACAGAGGAGAAAACGCAGGAAATATCTGCTCCTCAGGCAGGAGAATCCCTCACAAACTTGTCATCAAAATTATCTGCCTGCTAATGAAAGCAAAATCATATTGGCACATTTTACTGAGCAGAATATATATTTCATATATACAAGGTATGTGAAGATGGATTAGAATTCTGCAGAGCTAGTTCAATAAATGGGAGGGAGAGATGAACAAAATATCCATATTTTTAACAATTCTTGTGGAAAAATTTAAAAACTTATTAATGAACTTTGAAATTAGTGGGTTTTCTTGTTTAATACTAATGTCCTGCAGTAGCCTTGCTGTGATATTCAACTGCCTGGTCCATACTGATCTGAACAGGCTTGGCCCTTTCCTAAGGTGCACCTTCTTTCTCTTCTCCATGTTTGTTCAATGCAACTACACTAAAAAAATTCTGCCACAAATTGAAGCAGTCAGATGGATGCTGCACATTCCCCTCTCTTTTTCTACTGTGATTCCTACTGTTTGGCCATACCCACTTCTTTCCTAAAAGGTACTGAACAGCTCTAGGAGAATAGACATCTCCCATTCCTGAAATACACAGAAAAAGTTGAGGGAGCATATTTTAAACATATTAAGATGCTCAAAATCATGTTGTCTGATTTTTTTTTCTATATCATTGTTGAAAAGATTATTTAATAGTCTCTGCATTTTTTGTATGATCAAATGTATTATCTCTTTCTTTGTAGTTGCTTTTCTTTCCTTTCAATTGTCTTTTCAGATTCAAATCCAGAGTCCCTGAGTGCTCTCTTTCATTTCAGTTTGATTGGAATTGAATATTCATAATGATTTGCAGTATACCTCAATGAATGCACTTTTCTTAATAGGTATTTTATGTCACTTAGTGTCTCTGGAGATATTTATATTATCATAATCTCCATAATATTTGAATGCTTTTTGGATGAAGCTACAGAACTTTTATTTTCTTGTCACTTTTCCTGATCTCAATCCAGTTTAAATCCATCTCTTCCTGAGCATTTCAAGTGGTTGCACTGCTCTTCACTCATCTCTTTCTTGTCCCTTTTGTAATGGGTAGGTCTGCTTTTGGAGATTGCTCCTGCAATCTCACCTAATTAGAAAGATACCTTTCTGAGCATGATTGAACCTAGCTTGGTTTTGGGCAGTGATAACTGCTCCTTGGTCACACAAGCCATTTCACTTCTGCCTTTGATTCCTGCTCATTATTACTGGCTTAGAATTACCAGGTCAAATGTGACCCTCTTCTTCGTGAGCAGAGCTGCTCAAGATTTGAGCATAGCAGGTCCAAGCTGGTTATTTTTCTGTAAGCATACCTTTAAATTCACTTCTTTTGAGAAGAGTGGTCATAAAAAGACATTGTTTCAATAATGTATTCTCTTAGCAGTTTAATGGAGGAAAAAAAAATTAAAAAGGGTAATGAGTAATTGGAACCTTGTTTTCAAAACCTTCCAGGAAAAATGACCAGCTTTCCCAAGTAACTAACCATATCTGTGCAGTGGCTACACTTCCAAATGGACATCATTTGGGAATGAAAGTTTTGGGTGGGGGTGCAGAGCACTCTCTTCTCTCTTCATGTCCTAAACAGCATAAAATCTCACTTGTTACAAGCCTCCAGTTAATTAAGAATGAGTGACAAAGACTAAACTCTGCATCCTGTTTTAGGAAAGTGTTTTGTGGCCAGTTGCTGAAGCAATGCAGAAACAAGCCAGTAATGATGTAACACAATTAGTGCCAGTCATCATGATACTTTGGGCATCTGTTGAATATATTCATAAATAAGTTGGAAAGGGAGATGAATGGTGAGATGACAAAGTTCACTTCTGATACCAGAGTAGTAAAACAAAATCTGACTGCAAAGAGTCAGGGTAGTTGCAGGGTAATTAAAAAAAATGATGGCTGAAATTTGGTACTGATAAATGCAAATGCATTAGAAAGAAACTTTAGGACAATGGACTCTAAATCATCTTCAATTATGAAGCAGAGAGATTTTTAAAAAACTGTGGATAGCACAATGCCAAAATTGCAAAGAAAGCTATAACATCACTAACATCAGAACATTATTATGTTTATATAGATACATGCTCATATATATACACCTGCATCTTCCATTCTCTGTATAATTCTACCAGCTTATCTCAAAAAGATACATAGCACTTAGGTTAAAAAAAAAAAAGGGAAAACAGAGTTGATCAGAGGTGTAGCACGGCTCATGTTGATGGATTTCGTAACTTGAACTAGTTTAAATTCAGAGAACAGGCAACTGAAAAGACAGAAACAGGCTAAATAATAACATGTTATGAAACTTACTGACAAGATGACTAAGCAATGATTATTCACTTTTTCTGGTAACTCAAAGTCACAAAGCTATCCGGCTGCAGGTTTAAAAGAAAACAAACCATGCTATTCTGTGCAATACAGCATGTGGTCAAGTGCTGTTCTAGATGCTAAGCGTACAAAAAGATTCAGAAAGGGATTAGAAAAATTCATGGAGAAAGACCCATCATGGCTCATAAGTCTTGAGACCTCCCCAATGCACACGTTTTTTTGGGAAGTCTGGAAATGTCTAAAGAGAGGAGGATATGTCTCAGCAGACTTTTGTCTCCATTTGGCTTGCTCTTTGATAGTGTCCTCTAGTGTCTGAAATGGACCACTATGAGAGGTGGGAATCTCTGTTACATGGAACTGCTGGGTATGTGCCTTTATGCTGTCTCGCTGCTTACAACGTCTCCATCTTCATAATAACACAAGGGCTGTACAGCAAAGTGTATGTGTGTGGGTTATACATATGCAAGTACATATATATCCTTTTTGGAACTAAGGAAACTAAAGTAGATTTTGTGCAGTAAGAGGTTTACATAAGATTCATATTGGCTCTTACTGTGTTTCAGGGGACATCAGGCACCCAGCCCCTGGAAAGACCTGGGTTGTGAAACCCAGATAGAGATAATTTCCCTGTGTACCACCTGGAGCACAATACATACTCTTGCTGTG
>JAOXNG010000026.1:53766079-53776809 GCA_028566535.1 Scolopax minor | reverse complement strand
ACTTTACCTTGCTACTTTCACCAGAAGAGTAAAATAAGAGATTATTTTATGGCAACTGCAATCTATCTATCTGCTAGAAACTTTACAAAAGGGTGAGCCCGCATCCTTCAGGATGCACACTGAAGGTAAGGAAATGAATGTCTTTCTTGAGAGTGAGTTTTGTCTCACACTACTGAGAAATATCTTTATTCATTGGCAATTGCCTGTAGTTATTAGACTGGATACTGCCTAACTAGAAAGAAAATTTTGTCCTTGTGGTCCCACAATTTCCGAATACATTATTGGGAAATTTCACAGCTGCTCTCCTATTGTTTGTACTTGTGGACCTACAGAAAAACTATTTCATGTTTTACAATGTGGATGAACAAGACAGATATTGTTTAGGAGGCACCTAGTCTTGGACAGACTACTAAGAGACACCTATTTTTCTAGTGTTAATTTAATGTTTTTTAATTTAATCTTTAATGTTAATTGTTTGTTTTAGTTTCATTTTCTTAAATGGCTATGCATTATTTGCTGTTTTCATTTATTTACTTTATCTCTTCAATCTTATTTTGCTTTATCAATTCCCAAGGTAAATCTGAGATTTCAAGACATTGCAGGTCAACATGCTACAGCATCCAGAATAATTTGTCACTTGACTTCCACATACTAGTATTTCACATGTCACTCACACCTTATGTGCACCTGAACCCATTATGCTTGATTATAAATTGCCGGTTGATAGAAAATTATACTCACAGGCATTTACTGAGCATAATTACTCGGTAGGAACTATCAACCTGAATCAATTACCCATGGTGTGAGCATATTTCCCCAATGATTTTTGGAAGGGGTGGGAGTAAATGTCATGAGCGTCAGCGGTAGGAGAAGACATCTGTGCTACATGGTGATGCTTCCTCCAAAATTTTACTTTTCATATTCAGCTGTAATAAGGCATAACTTTTAGTCTGTGCCTCAGTCATTTAAATTTAAATGGAGTTAAACCAGAGATATTTGAATGATTACATGTTAATCTACTGAGCTATCAAAACAGATGGGTCACAGTGTGTTAGGAAAACAGACCTGAGTTTATGACTGTTTCTACTGAAAGAGTCAGTACCAAGAGTACATGTTTGGGGTCAAAGACAGACTGAGGTAAATATTGGTTAGACGCAGAACAACTCCTGCCCCAAAGGGCGTATGCAAGATTTTCAAAGGTTTCTGAAATAAATGGGAATTAGATGACAACGGTTTTTTCAAGGTATAGCCCAAGTCATGCAGAAAAGTTATTGCTGGCAGTCCCAGAACCTGAATATGCTATAGGCATGACTGCATGGATGAGCAGGCAATTGCACCCCTATGCTCCTCGGTGACTTCATTACCCAGCTCTTGGCAGTGTTTATCGGCGTGTGTTATGTACCAGGCTGATGGGACTATTCAGTTTCTGCACGCCCGAACAGTGTGGGTGTAAATTAGCTCTAATCCAGAAGCCAATTGGCTCTGCCTAAGCGGTGCAGAGTGTGGTGGGTTCATACAGCTATTAGACAGGAGGGGACTTGACTCTGTGGTTCAGAGAGGAAAGGTATCTCTGTTTTTCTAGAGATACAACAAAACTATATTCCTTTAATAAATTTAAAAATCATTATTTAGTTTAAGCTCCTTTAGAGCTCACTAAGAAGAGACTTGTACCTCCCGAGATTAATCTGTGACACAGATATTAGATAACTTAGACTGGAACTAATTATTCTCTTAATGTCTCTGTCTGTCCTGTAGAGAGAGCCTGAACTAATCTTTCCACTGTTTCTAGTTAGCGAGCATAAAATCTATTCCACAGTTGTGGTATCAGTTTATTTCTGCAAAACTAAATGTGTAGCAGCCAGTCCAACAGGCATAGGTCAACTGTGGTCTGCTCTTGCCTCTGCCTGCTCTTTCTCTGTGTCAAGCAATCAAGGGCATCTCAGACAGCACCAAACACTACTTGTGGGGCAACAGCATTTGAGCCATATGTACCTATAAATAAAAAGAAAGTTATAAGTGTGAACGTTTTCCACTCTTGCTTGTGATCTGACGAGGTGACTACTTGGACCCAGGTCTCCCAACATGCATGGCCACAATTACACAAACACACAGTAGCACTGTGTTTCATTTAAAGCTGGTCTGCACATGGTGGTCCACAGACTCTGGAGCAGAGGGAAATTGTCTGAGATTACAGAAGCCAATTTTCAGTTTGGAGTTGTGTGACTCAGCACTGATGTCACTGAGTGATGAGTGTCGAGTCTGCTCCAGTCGGTCCTAAATTCTGCCCTGGGCTGCCCCAAGCCTCCTCTGGTGCAAAGCAAGATTGTGCCTGCCTTGTTTACTTGAAAATGCTTAGCAAATTCACACACTTCTCAGTGATTTCTGGTTTTATGAAGACGCTACTGAAATTGTTCTGTGCACAAGCTAAAGAGAAGAGCTCTGCCATTGTTGCTACTCCTCTGTTAGGTGTAGAGGTTTTTTTAATAAAAAATACCATTAGTTATATGCAACTGCCTTTTGAGATAGTTTTAATTAGCAATCTAATTAGTTTAATTAATTAAATCTCCACAGCCGGCATTCTTTGGGATCCTTCCTCATTTTTCAGGTTTTTAAATCTCCTTTTTTTTTTTTCCCCCTATTCTGCATTTTTCACCTTTATTGTTGTTTTCTGCCAATTTTTTTAAAGGCAGAATATAGGCAATTTTCCATACTGCTCAGTTGTTAACATGGTCTCTGGCACAATTATTTTTCCCAGGCCAAAAAGGCTCTCAGAAGCAATTCTCCTCATGCTTCAGAGGTTAGCATAGACCAAAGGCTGCCTAACAGGTTGGAAGGTGAGAGAGTTTAGCCATAGCCAATGTCAGAAAATACATTCTCATGCAGTGCTCTATTTGCTGCCTGTCAGGAGGACCCTCCTGGGAATAGGGAATGCATGAAGAGTTTGATGGTTTGGGAAGCAAAGCTGAGCATGAAAGGAAGGTATGAGACCTGCAGCTCAGACCAACAGGATGTGGACAATCCAGGAATACTGTACTTGTTCTTTTCTGTTAGCATGTTTCTTTAAGATTTACACTGAGCTAAGGTTAGTGTTTTCTTTTTTATGGATGGAAGTGTAAAATTAGCAGATTTCCTGAATTTCTGGTCAACTCATCAGCTTATTTTTGCTAGCTTTTTTTAAAAAGAAAGCAAATGCAGGAAATTTCACTCCTTTCTGATGTATTTGGTGGCTATTTTGTTTTGAAAAGTAAAAATACTCTTCCCATATATGCTTATTCAGTTAAAAATAACCTTATTGGGATGCTCTGCTCACTTATTTCTTCTTTATTTTACTTTTTCACTAAAAAATGTAGTTGAATGAAAGCCTGGCAGATGAGAACTAGTAAGCAGAATAATGGCGATACAAGAAAAAGAGTAGCACTCATTTACAATTGTAAAATACTGCCAGCTTCTTCAATTTTTACAAAAATAGAACACAGCAAGAACCAATTTATAAGAGAAACCTTTAAAAATGCAGGCAGAAAATTATTAAGTGTCTGTGTATCAAACTCAATTCTTATTCCCCACAGTGGCAGCCAGATGACAAGCCAAGCAGTTTATTGTCCCAGAAACCATGCTCAGTTATCAATATTTCTACAATCATTGCCTGCAATTGATGTTAAAATGATGGCAGAGAAATAATGGGGGAAGTTTTCAAAGTGGCATATGAGATGCACATTCATATAACCCATTATTTTTGAAAAGATGTGGATGCAGTGCAGGACCTACATATTACTGCCAAAAAATTGCCCTGATTTTGTGGTATGTGCACTTTTACTGATGTGTATGAGCTCCTGTAAAATTCCTTATTTAGGCTTTACAGAAGATAAAGCTTTGTGTGAGCTTGGGGAAGTGACTCTTTTTCTGGCTAAAGCATGAGAGATTGTGGGTGCCATGAACTCTCAGTGTCAAACCCAGAGAACAGAATCTTTTGTGGCCTGCTAGGTGAGATGATCCAGAAAATGAGCTGCTATGACCAGCACTGTTAGCTTTCACCTGTCTACCACCTGCTTACCAGTGAAGACTCATCATTTTGGTCAGAGAGGTAAACCAAAACATATGTCTTCTTTTGCTACAGATGTGTAAAGTTCAAGCTTCCCCATAGTTTTCTTTTTATATTTTTTGTCACACTCCAGGTTACCGATACCAAGGGTGATGCTAGACTTTGAAGTTACAGTGTGAGTCCTTTTTTGTCTCCACAGTCCAAATCCTTCTGTTCCTTCTCAGAAGTTTCTCTGCATAAAACCACTCCAAAATGTGAGGAACACAGGGTTATACTCTGTACTTGTTCCGCAAGGAGGAAATAAGCAAGTCTAATTGCCACAGCTGGACTCCAAAGTCCCATTAAGTCTTTCTTTTTACACCTTTTGACTGGAAATAAAGGAGATGGATTGGGATACAGTTTATAGAGCTCTAGAGCACCACAAATTTAGCAAATTGGTTGGGTTGAGAGTTTCATCTTTGTTTTGCATAGAACCAAGCAGGGAATCCAGTTCTGATGAGGGATACAACCAGCCACTAACCATCTGCATTGTTTTAAAAGGAAATTCTGGACTACTTGTTAAGACAGTGCTTAGTTATCATAAGACAGATTAGTTGTGTTCAGGGACAGGCAGCAGTGGGGTGCAAAGAGTTAAAGCATCACCACCTTGAGGAAGCAGTCATGTTGACCACATCTGATTCATTCAGTATTTTTAGCCTGTGTTTGTATACAAATTTTGATGCATCACTACCACATTGAACAAAAATTTAAGCTAAAAGCAAATAGTGGGCAACAGCAGTGGGCACCAAACAGACACCTTCAGGTCTCAGTTCAGTGTTGGCTACAGCTAACCACTATCTCGGCTAGACGTGCTGGGTATTCCCAACTCTGGAAGTATCCCTGTGAAATATTGTTACAGTAGGGCTCCTTGTGCTTTTGGTGCAGTATTTTGAAAGAATATTTTCTTTCAAAGAGACCATAATTATCAACTGACATTCTAAAAAAGTGGTATTTGGACATAAGGGTCTTTGTTGGTTTTCTGAAATTCCCCTTGCAACTTCTGTATCTGTGCTCCACTAGACAAACCACAGTGACATGCAGAGAGACATGTAGCTGAAATAGTTCCTTTCTGAGCACAGCCATTCCCCATAATAGATGAATTATTTTCTTCTCCTGATTCAGACATGTTCATAATTAGCCTTTTAGTAAGGCCATCTGGACAAGACATCAGTATTACTTATCTGTAGCTCCTAAATCATAGAACTGAGGTGGGTTTCTAACTATTTAGCAAGCTGTCCCCCAGGATTCATGAATTTGAAATGCTAGCATAGACGTGCCTGGACTGTTCTGACCTTAGACACCTTTCTTTGTGATGAATAACTGGGATAAATGTTCCACAGACTTATATACTCCTCAGGGCTTCTTTCAAGGGATCTAAAAGTTTTCATTAATAGAACTTTTCTCCAGCAATAAAACTACAGTTTCTAAAGCTCATCTTGTTATGCTCACCAAAAGCAAAAGCACCGTTTTTTTTATGTGCATGGGTCAGTGGTGAAGGGAAAGAAAACTCAGCTTATCTCTTTGTTGGTTCAGCAGAACCACTTAATTCCCAGCATAATGACCTCTGACACTGCTTATGTATTTGTAGAAAATTGTCATAGAATAAATGTAATAGACACAGTTCAAACTAATTTTCAACCCCTCTGTAGTTCTTTTTTTTTAAAATATGACTATCCATTTGTTCACTTTTTTCACCTGCAGCTGGCCATTTACCATTTATTCTCAGTCAATAGCATTCAGCAAAGGAACAGCTACCTAGTTCAGATCCACAACTAAGCCCCCATCAAGCCATTCATTCTCCCTGGGCCTTTATCAAGTTATCACAGCCTGGAGCTGTATCAGCTTAAAGGCAAGATAAGTCATTCACTGGAAAGAAGTTCCCTACAGATGATTTATTGCATTAGAACCATTTTTAAACAGAATGGCCCAGACTGCATTTATTTTGCCATGATTACAGGAAAGGTGTCAAGGTGCCCACATTTTTGTAAAGCTGAGAACATCTGATGGAAAAGTGCTCCAGCTCTGGCACCAAAGCATCAAGAACAAGAGATAAATTTTATTTCTGCAACTGTCCAGCATTTTAACTGAAGAAAAATGCTTGTTCACTAACAGCTGCTCTTTGTGGTGAGATTTGTTTAGCTCTTGACCTGAGCATATCTGCTGTTTGGAGCTGCATTGAAATACAGACCAATTGCCTTTTTTTATTTTTGCTGAAATTTCAGTGGCTTGGGAGAAGGTCTTAGTTTCTTAGCAAATCTGAAATTTTAACAGTTGTATTGAATCTACAACTTTTCACTCTTTTTCATTGACCTTGTCCTACTAAGCAGCCTAAAGATGAACTTTCAGTATTTTCCTTCATCTAGTGAACAAAGCTGAGCTGCAAGCCCTTCCCTCGTGGTCCCCGAGTTTGCTGATGGGTTTCATTAGATGTTTGTGATTTTCACTCTGGCCTGCCATATTTTTGCTTCAGTATTATATTTTCCATGCTAGATTTAGCTAGTCTGCTCTCTTTATTTTCATGTATTCAATAATGCACATATACATAATGTAGTATAATGACATTTTGCTTGATTATATCTTTTCTTCTTTTCTTAATCATCACAGACACCAGACTCTAATTCTACTTTTCATTCAGGCCTGTGAGGCACAGAGCAGTACTTAGAGGCACAAAGCTCTCAGCTTCCATTGCTCTCGGCAGCAGCTGCCTCAACATCTGATGTGCAACTACAAGCAAAGTCCCATGTTGCTTGGCACGTTCCTGCTCATTGCATTCTCTGCCTAATTGAGAGCTTTGAGTATGAGCCTATACATGCCCGGCCACCAGTTTACCCAGAAAAATCTCCTGCAGGCATGGGTTTGATAAGAACACAAGGTTTAATCAATCCAGGCATGGCTTCAATGCTCTTTTTTTCTATTTCTTAGCCACAACTTAGTCCAGCTCGGATTTATGACTAGTGCCAAACCAGGTGAGATTTCTGGATGAATAGAATCCAGCTTCACCCCCTACATTGTTACCTCTTGTCAAGAGAAAAGTTGAGGCACAGAAAAGGTCTGTAATTTGCCCAAATGGTAGAGGTGGCAGAGGTATGATATGGTGACAGAGGCAGAAACAGAATCTACCTCTCCTGATTCTCAGTCCAGTACCCCAGCCCCCAGCACACACTGATAAGTAGGTGTTGGCGTTCCCATTATAGACCCTTATTGTGAAGTCTTTAATAGAATTTTAATCACTGAATAAAACGATTGATAAATTACTAAGTATTTAAATAACAGTGAAAATTTTACTACATTATCAGGTTGACCTATTATTTATTTTGATAAATATGGGTAGTGAATCTAGGTACGGACACAAAAAATATCTGAAAAGGGAATACAAGGCCACACTGCTAAAACCAAGTATTTCTTTAGCACTTCCAAAACCCCCATAATCTAATTATGGTTCAATAATAGACCTGGGGAGTAGGGACTGGATAAAAGAAAGTAAACGAAAATCAACAATAGAAACTACCTTTGCAGAGAGTGAGAGTTCAAGGCTGGTCAGTGGTATCTTTTGAACTCAGCATGAGCTTCATTTCTCTCTTTTCCTGTTGTCCTTCTTGCATGCTGCCTTTGTGCCGGTTTTGGTGGTTTGAAAAATAGTAATTAGAGGTTTTCTGCTTTATGTTGTTATTGAGACTTTGTATTTTCCCATTAATTTTAGCAGTACAGTAAATGCCTTCTTTTTCAGCATATTATTAACACAGTAAATATTAAAAGAACAAAAAATTGTAAGAGAAAGCACTAGTGTGTCTTAGACAAATGTAATGGTTTCTCAGATCACCATAGAGCCAAAATTCATCTCTCTTCACTATTTCGCCATTTGCACAGGTTTGCAACCCACAGTTTGCAGTATGACTTTCCAAGCACTGTAACCTTTTCTGCTGATGCCTATAAATACCTTAGTCTCATAAGGGTCAGTAGCTCAAATGCTAAGATGGTTTAAGACTTTGTCTGATTCAATTACTCTCATGTTGTCCTCTGATCTCTTTTGAAGCCGTTATCAAAAAAAGAAAAAAGAAAACGCTATCACATTTGCTGTCTTCCATTCCTTGTACCAAGACAGTTTCAACAGTAAGTTAGATACTCCATTCAGCTGTGCAGAAATTATATATTTCAATTTTCCTAGACCCCTTGGGTGAAAATTCACTGTCTTGATGATTTGTCAACATTCATTTGAATGACTGGTTCTAAAGCTGTCTGACTGATGGTTTAACCAGAGATGATGGACAAATTTCTCATAAAGAAAGGAATGTCCTTAAGCTCATTGTCATGGACGCTGGTGAAGGTTATTCATTGACTATTAAGCTAGGGACTCATATTTCATGAGTTTTCCTCTAATATCTCAGTCCTCCATTGGCCTACAGAGACACTGGTAGTCATCCTATTTCTGGTGCACTTGAAAAAAATCTATTATGGTAAATGCTTTTATGAAATTATTCTTCTAATCTGTGTTTTCACTCTATCTTAAAGTTTTTTATTCAATGTGCCAGTGTTTGTGCTCTTCTAAATTTAATTTATTTAGACAGTGTTTTCATTATTTTCACTTTAAATAGCCTCCTTTATTCCTCTATTTATCTATGACAGCTATTTCATGTCCTTTCATATCCTTTTTCTGAGTCTCAAGGATGGTGTCTCTAGTTTTTAAGCCACATGGAAGTATTTTACCCTTTTAAACTGACCCTTTATATTTCATTTTTGCATACTTTCCATTATTGAGTATTTCCCACACATTCAATGTTACTTGCAAATTTTTTTTGGGGACTATATCATACATATCACTAATAATAACTAACAAAGAGTTCTTCCATAGTGTCTCTGGTGCCAGGTCCTGGTGCCTTTTCAAGACCTCATCAACATCTGTTTTTCATTTTGAGAAAACAAACAGTCAGAGGAAAATTTCTCCAGAACAGCAGCTGTTCATGTTTGCAAAAAAAAAAAAACTTGGTCTCTGCTTCATAGCTTTGCCACGAGTCTTTACACCCTCCTTGAAAGTATTTACATTGTGTCTGGATTTGGAGGGAAATACTGAATATTACATGAATCACAGTAAAATCACAGAAGCTGATACTAGTGCTGGACATAAATGCTGAGAAGCTTGATGATAAAATGAGTGGTGGGGACTGAAGGCATTGTTAGAGCTGTTGCTGTTCTCTAGAAAATGATGTCACAAGAAGATAACTTTCAGTCTCTAAACAGTGTAGGATTTTGTTGTTGTTGTTGCTTGAAACCACAACATATGAAGTAATGACAAAGGAATACTGAGTATACTTTCAGCTCATGTTTTTTTCTCTTGTACTGATGGAGGTTACTGGTAATTTTGTAGGACAGCAGAGGGGAGCAGCTGCTTTCTGCTGTTGTGTGTCCAGTCAACAGTTCTCATCAGCCTTGAGCTACCTGAGGGTTTTGGCAAGTTACAGTCTGAGCAGAGGTGCTAAAGCCAGAGACAGCACTTCTCTGTTCTTAGCACGTTCTCCTGCGCTGACTATTTATGATAGGTTTTAGTGAGGGCAGTGGCTGACCAAGACCCAACTGCACATACTTAGCAGAAAGCAATCATCAGTCTTTAGAGGAAATGGCAGCTCAAGGAGTTAATAGAGATCAATGGTGCAGGAATCTGTTTTACATGCAGGTGTATGTGGCTATCCACGGGGCAGGCCACGTGGTCTGTCATTCTAGTACAGTCATCTGCAAACAATAGCTATATTAATGTTTTTTACCTTTGACAGATTAAGAAGGCAGCAGGATCAAAGTGGACAGACATCCAGCATGGACAGCAGAGCATCCCTTCAGAGCCATGAGAAACTCCAGGACGGACGTAACAACAATTTACTGGGACATGGCTGCACAAGAGGCTGCAGCAGCTAGTGAGCCATGGCCCCACACATGCCTCCACCCTGGCAGCAAGAAGAAAGGTTCCTCTCTGTTCATGCCTTCACCATCGTCCCTCAGATCCTGGGACAAATGACTCCTCCAAAAGCCAAGGACAAACCCACAGAGCACACAGGCTGAAACTTTCCACATCCAACCCTGCTCTTCTTTTGACTCCGCCACTGGAAAAAA
Organism: Scolopax minor; assembly: GCA_028566535.1. Taxonomy (NCBI): domain Eukaryota; kingdom Metazoa; phylum Chordata; class Aves; order Charadriiformes; family Scolopacidae; genus Scolopax; species Scolopax minor. The sequence continues at coordinate 53,766,632 of JAOXNG010000026.1, read as the reverse complement.
GACCATCAGCAACAAAGTACAGTTTTGTAAGTAAGTGTGACTTTCCTTTTCAAAATCCTGGAAGAAAACTTGAAACAATTCATTAGGCAGCCTCTCAAAAATTGCCACATTTCTGGCTACTCGCAAGAGACAAAGTTACATTGGGGCCAGATTTATCTTGAAGACTTTATGTTCCCCTCTCTGTCTTTGTTAATTAAAATGGTCTGACTTGTAATTTTGTGAAACTGCTGGGAACAGCTGTTTCTGAGCACCTGCTGTTGAGTTTATAAGCGATGTATATGATGTAAATACGTTAATGTAGTGTCAAGTAGGCCAAACACTGAATAATTTCATTTAAATACCTGAAGCCCATTGGAAAAGTTGCAGCATGAATGTATTCACTTTCTGCTTTGTAACAAAAGATGTGACCCTGGCCAAGTCAAAGTTTTGCTAGTGACTTTAGTGGATGCAGGATCAGACACAGTTCTAGTGTGTGATAACCATGACGAAGGAAGACTTTTTTATTTGTATGAATAAGCTGACCGAGACAGATTTGAAAAGCAGCTTAGTAAGG
>JAOXNG010000026.1:53746740-53758254 GCA_028566535.1 Scolopax minor | reverse complement strand
CTCTCCTCATAAGGCTTGTGCTCCAGACCCCTCACCAGCTTCGTTGCCCTTCTCTGGACCCGCTCCAGCACCTCAATATCTTTCTTGTGGTAGGGGGCCCAAAACTGGAAGAAGTATGAAAAGAGGGTGAGAGCTGTCATCAGAGCTGGCTTGTTGCTTCTGCACATCCTCATGAGAACCAGCATGGTCCTTTATACGTCCTGCCATTCCTGTGGTCTGGCAGGGGCATTCACTCCACTGGGCTGTGAAGTGCAAACACTGCAGCACAGATATCAATACCCACTGACACAGATCAATCGCTGCCCTCCCTCTCACTGCCAAACACCACTCCTACAGATGTACATCGCCACCTCCTCCTCTCACCAATGGACCTGCCAGACAAAGGACCCCATTTACCATGTACACATGTACACATGACTCACAGACTCCAGGAATTAAAGGTCTTGGAAATGGTTAGAGCTGGCTGAAACCCCACCAAGTCAGACTGTTACAGAGGGTTTTCTCATAGAATTCCTCTTATTTCAGCACTGGGCTTAATTTTACATTTTTCAGAGGCACACATTAATACTGAACAGCTAATAAAAAAGAAAGAACACTAAATAATGGAGCAAGACCACCAGCAAAACAACATGTATTTTAAAGAGACTCCTGAAATATGTTTCTGCTATCTTATAGGCACAGGTATTTGAATAAGCAATGTAACTTTTTTGCAAATGAGAGGCATAATGACTCAATCTGTGCAGAGGAATACTCTAAATGTATGCAATTGATAGTGTGCTCTCATTATTATGATGGTAATTTTCACTACCCTCTCATTATTTTCTTCAAGATAAAGTGTCTGATAAAGCTTGTAGTAGTGATATTGAATCCTAAAGGTCAAACTATGTATTTAAAAAAAATAATAACATTTCATATAATCAGTATTTAATTTTATTCCACTTCTCTTTTTTTTTTTTTTTTTCTGTTTTGAAGATGAATAGGACTGCACAAGGAGTCTTTTCTGGATCCTTCATTGCTTCATATTATCCTCACCTCTATTTGTCTTCGCTTTCAATACGCAAATATTCCACTGGCAACACACAACACAAACACCCTCCTGTCACAGGATTTTCCATCATTCCACGCAAATAAAGCTCTCTAAGACATCGTGCTGTCCCTCTTTGGAAAAAGTTTTCTGTGCTAGGTGCTGATTGTTTACAATTACCCCGCCAGGACTGTAAGCTATTCATATAAACCAGCAATATCATTTTTAAGATATATGAACTTGTTAATATTTCGTACTATCATCCTTCATGACCCTACTGTAGGGCTTTGGGAAAAGGTTTTTTTTTAAGGTCTTAAGGACAGTTGTTTGTGTTTTTTTTAGTGTCTGTATGCATTGAGCAGATACATGACAAAGCGCTGGGTTGTTTTATTGCATGGTTTTAGCACATTTGTACTACAGCAATGCATCTAATTCTATCAGTTTGCTCCTTTCAACCTTGAATGTGCCAATATTGATTTTCATCTTCCACCCTGTTGTACTCCTCTCTCTTATTGGTAAGACCAACATTGTTGTTTTACTGAGACAGTATCTATACCGGGGACATATCCCTGCTTTTGTTGAAGAACATACATATGCATGAACAGAGTAATTGACTGCATTTTCCTCCTTGAAGAAAAAGGAGTATTTACTTTATTTGCACTAGCTAAGAATAAAAAATTGAATCTTTTCCATTTAGCACACTTCAAATAAAACCTTTTCTCACTTTCCATTAACTGTTTAGGTCAGTTCACAAATGAACATTATGAGATTTAAAACGTATTATCTCCTGAAAATATGCTTGTATTTTCCTTGAAGATATTTATTCCAAAACTCTTTCCATAGAAATTATGCAGCCATCCCTGTGATCTTTTACACTGCAATATACTCATTATGTGGTATATATATATATTAATCTATAATTAAAAGGGTTGGTTGTGAGAGATGTTTCTTAGTTAATCTCCCTCATGTTCACCAACAGCTTTGGAATGTATACTCTTTTACAAGTGACAAGTCAAAACAAGGATAGGAAAACATGCATAGGAAAACATTTGTAGCATAAACCCCAGATTTTTCCTGTCAATGGGTGGCAGAAGCCTCCGTCTCCCAAGCTAAATAATACACTTAAATATCATTAGATATAATGCAGCTACATCTGCAAGTGTGTTTGAAAACAAAATCTTTCTTGCTTTCTCTGCAGGGATTTGAGATCTGCAGATTTCCTGCCAGAAAAGATAGAAATAGATTTAGAGAGGATGGAGAGAAGAGAGTGCTTTTAGGAAACAGAAACACACTCTAGCCCAATATTTGGAATCTGCTAATGTTTTGTTAAATTCTGTGACTCCTGAATAAAGGTGCATTTCTTGATATAACAAGGCAAGATAAGGGATAAAATAAATATTTAAATGTATATTTGTGTTACTCCATCCACAGCTTATTGTTACCTGGTTGTACTGTATTAAAAGGGAAAGGGTTTTTCTACAATAAGTTTACACGTGATTGACTTTCTCTCATGCTGTCATGAGCTATTATAACAGATAAATTTCTGTCTGCTTCCATCAGAATTTTCTGAAGCTTTTTGTATTTCCCTTCTATATGTCTTAATTTTCCCCTACTTTCAATGCTCATGCGTCAAAGCCCCTCTTCCACTCTCAAGAATTTCAGCTTAACTCTGAACTGAGCATTTCTGCTTCCCACCAAGCCTTATCTTCAAGTAAAATCAACTTTTTATTAGATTCTGTGACAGTAATGCCTTGTACTTCAAAGAAAGGTCTTTAACCATAATGGAAGATATGAAATCACTTCTTTGGCAGTTTTTCCTGGACCTGGGTTTAGTTGTACCTTCTGGATCCAGAGTTATGAAGTAGCTGTAATAAGGGACTTGAGTGGCTAAAATATTCAAGTGCTGTAAATTTAGATGCCTGAACCACAGAGCCCAGGGAAATCCAGAACGGTGTGCTTACAGCCTGCTCTTTTATTTTACTTCCCCGGGGGACCTCAGAGGCCTGAGCAGCTGTGTTAGACACACAGAGCTTACCAACAAAATGTCCTAATCACTGTCTAAAATGGGGCAACAGGGCCTCCACCTAGCTCGGATCTACAGCTATCCTAGAGATGGTATGCTTCGAGACTAGCAATACCTGTGACAGTTTAAGACTGTCAAAATTCATCCAGAAAATTGAAAACTCAAATTTCCACAGTCCAGGGAGCTTTAAAATAACTCTTTCCAGGAGATTGGACAGGCAGTAGAAAGTAGCATGTCTCCCTTTTTCCACAGACTCTGAAGAATTCAATATTAACATGACCATGTTACAAATCTTTAACTAGGGAGGAAAAAAAGCTATGAAAAAAAGATACCATTATACAGAGGACTGTAAAGAAGAGCACAATGCATGCAGTGCACTCAACATAAAATTCAAAAAATCTATAAATACACGCTGTTGAAGTTCCATGTGTTACTCGCTCTCAAGATCAGCTACAGGAAAAAAAGTTATTGCTCTCTAATCAGTATTCATATGCAAGTGTTCAGACTGTAATTCAGGATCCTGAGAGACTGGAATGCTTCTCAGTTCCATCTTTTTAAAAATGAGAATTAATTCCATTAATGGGATTCCATTCTATTAATTTCATGTTAGCTTTGATGTATTTCAGGCAAATTTTTCCACATTGGCTGGAAGAAAATTATTTGCCCCAACAAATCTTAATGTCTGTATGTTTTGATTTTTGTCTTTCACTATACTGAGATGACAAATATTCTTTTTTAGGAAAGCCCAACCATTTCATAAAAGCACATTTAAAACCATCTATCTCCTGGTTTTAAGACATACTAGAAATGAGGCTTGGTTTTGAACTTCTATTATTCAAAACACAGCTATGTTGAATGATCCCTTTTATCCATGAATACTTTGGGTGGAAGAAAAAGGGGAAATGTTTTTTTAGCACAAAATGCAACTGGCAAGAGCTCTTCATTAACACTCACACAGAATTTGATTTTGCTAAAAGCACAGAAATGTGTATCACAGGGAAAGATGTGGCACAGAAGGCTAAGAAAATTCATTCCATTTGCTGCAAAAACAGATTGGCAAGTGAAAACCATTCAGCCAGCCTGTAAGGTTGCCCATTGACAACAAAATGAAGGAAAGAGCGGAATGTGCAGTGAGCCCAAAATGAGGAGCACTACGTCCCTTGTTCTTTTATCAAGAAATCATGTTACCTGAAAAGATCTCTTCATTGTAAAGGATGCAAGAGGAGCTACTAGTGCTATTATAGATCCATTTCTATTGAAAGATCAAAGCAGCAACATAAAAGCAAGTGTCCGCTGAAGTATTTTCTCTTACTTTCAAGGTAAAAAAAGCTGCTGAATGGAAATCTATCAAAATTTTTTATTCCAGCATGTTGATGGTAATTATCATGACTGATATTAACATGGTTAAATAGCCATCAGTCTCTGCTAGAAAAGTGTAGAATGGAGTCCTTCCAAACAATCCATCTAAAGGGAAGATGGCCAATTATGAAAAAGTCAGGTCTTTTCCTTACTACAAAACATGATCAGATGCATAGACAAACATAATTTATACTGGAAGTAGGTTTTAGTCTCTTCCTTACTACTTCATGCTTTCTGTAGCTTAATTCTTTCTCTTATTTTTAACCACTTCCTTCACTCCTTTCTTTTCTGAGAACGAAAATAGAGAGCTATGGTTTGGGTTACTTACCTTTAAAGAAGTTGCCTTCATCTCCAGCAGTTTTCTCACTTGCTGTCCCCACTTCATGGCTGCAAGCTGATGCAAAGAAATCACCACAGCCCAAAGTTTTGGTCCCTCTGCAAAGACAGAGTCCAAACACATGTGGTACCTGAGTATAATGCCAAAATTCATGCTGTCTAAAGAATCAAGTAAAATCAACGTCAAATGCTCTACAGCCTCAGCCACAAGTAACAATCAGGATCCCTTTTTATCCCATTCCAGTCCTAGATTTTGCACCCAATTAATACCAAGTTACCACCAGCAGTCTGGAGAGAAGGGACACAGGTCTCAGAGTGCTTGGTCGTCTCTGTGATAACAAGTCCCACTAGTGTGTTGCATCAAAATGCAGTAAAATGTTAAGAAGCCTAACACCAGAACGGTGTATGAATCAAAACTTTCTCTGGTGTGTTGTTCGCTCCATGTTGACACATTGTGTTTGGGAACAAGAAGAGCTGGAAGAGTAGGCCTGGAAGTGAAGGAGCAAAGGTGGTGGTGGTGGTGAAGCAGAATTAAAACTGAAAATGCCTGGGCAGAGAAGCTGAGTCTGGGAAAAGGGAAAGTGAAAAAGCACAGAAAGAGGCTACAGTCTGAGATCACACAAGGAGACTGGGCTGGAGATTAGGTTGGGACACAGGCAAGGAACAGGCAACACTGGGAGCCTGGGACTGCTGGCAGAGCTCAGATGGGGAGAGGCAGCACAGATGAAGGAACCCAGGGATGAGTAAGTAAGTGAGAAGGAGAAGCACAAGGAGCAAGAGCAGGGAGAGACTTGGGATGAAAGTGGGTCTGACAGGGCATGACAAAGTTGATTCTTGAGCAATTGGATGGAAGAGTTGGTGCCCAGTGGATCATAGACCCTTTCAGAGACCTGATTTTTCACTGTCCCTCTGGTGTTAGAAAACACTGTAAATTCTCCAGCAAAGCACATCTCATTCCTCTCTGGTTCCCGTGGAGAAATAAAGGGAAATAAGGGGGAAAACAGCTCCTGCACAGAGGTCTGTGCAACAGAGTCAACATTTCCAGACTTGCTGAGGAAATATTTAAGTGTGAATGATGTACTACAATTAGAGCTCACCAGCTCCCACAAAGATATTTTTCAGAAAACATCAGTTCAGAACCAGAAGGTGCATTTGTTCACTTTGAAACAATCAAAGCACTGTAACAGCAGGAGCTTTTGGTGCCTCTAAAACTGGAGGGCAAGGAAGATGATACATATGGGCTGCCAGGACTCAGGGAGTTGTGCAAAAGCCTTGGCATTTCATGGAAACTGAGATATTCCCTCAGAACCTGAAGATTTATGCAAATATTCATTATATGACAGGACATGCTCTCTTGAAAAATTTCAACCAGCTTAAAACAAGGGAATCATGGTTTTCTAGCTTCTTGTCAAGACCTAGTGATTACACACAAAAATATTCTTAAGACTGGGTTATGGAAAAGCAGGGGAAAGTTAGAAAGTGCCAGAAAAAAGGAGGATTGGCACAAGAGCCCACAAAAAACAAAATGAAAGTCCAAAGACAATTTAGCAGACTCAGTAGAAAATTTCTTGTTTTTTGTTTTTTTTTTTTTTTAAAAAAAAAAAAAAGTGTATGCAATGCAATGGCCAGCACTACCAGCTTTCTGCTTTGAAGACTTCCAGGGGTGCTGCTGTTCTTACTGACTGTGTGTGTCTGTACATGCAGGACCTTAGATGAGAGTGCCAGGCTCCTCCAGGCCCATCTGATCTCTGCTTTATTGAGGACTATGCCCTCGTCCCTTCTTGGGAACTGAAGGGAGCTGTTCAGTACTGCTCTCCTTGAGCTTTGCCCTTCACACCTTCTCAAGAGCTGCTCTTATACTGAGAAGATGCCCATATCTCACTTGCTTTCCCAGTAGAATGGGAGAGAGCTCAACAATTAGCTTTTAGTGCTCTGATGCCCCCTCTTGTGCAGAAGCAGCTCTCGTGCTTTAGAGATGGCAGGAACCCCTCTCTGGTAAGGGCTACTGAGCAAAGCAGCGTCTGTCAGTGCTCACGTGCACTGTCTGCACCCGGTGTGAGAGGGAAATAAGACTCTGAAAGATTTTACTGATGGATTTGAAGTTCTGGCAGAGGTGGATTTCACTGTTCCCAAGGTAAGAGCGCCCCTGCATCAGTATTACTCCTTGCTGGGCTGAAATTAGGAGGAAAGAAAAGCCTGGTTTTGAGCTGTGAAATAAGCAATTTGCCCTGTGGTCACCCTGACTCATCAGATCATCCAAACTGTGTGTGAGTAGTATGAATGCATGGGCATAACTAGGCTAAATGATGTCTAAGATATAGTGCAATATCAATATAATTTCTATATGGGTCATCTAAGCCCCAGTTCTCTTACTGCAGTGAGTTACACAGATTATAGTCATCTGTGTCAACGCATTAGGTTAATGAAATCCTGGATTTTTTGTTTATTTTAATGGCAAGTTTTTGCATGCAGATGCGTTGTCGTGGTTAATAGATAGCTGAGCTACTGTAACTAGGGATAAGAGTCATAAGTAAAAATCATAGGCTGCAAGAAAAATGAAGACCTTTCACATAATATAATTTGTTTTTTGTTTATTCAAAGGAAGAGGGGGTTTGGGTTGCAGTATCCTGTTGTACTTCTGAACTTGCAGCAATCCACTACTGGGGTGTAAGTGCTGTAAAATTATTAAAAACTTTGCAATGATTTTAAACTATTTTAAAGGTAGCCTTGTTTAAATTAGTCTAACCCGTGATTTTGTCGTAGTATCGAATCTGGTATTGTGTGAGTTGACTTTCAAAACTGGACATTTTTCCTGTCAGCCATAGCTGTGGCTTTGAAGAGCTGAGGATAACACAGGGAGGAACTAGAGACAATCCAGGGGGATTTCTTCTCCTGTCTGTTTCTTCTTCACTTCCAGTAAATAAGGTGATCTAAGCGTTTTATTTTAGGGCTTTATCTACAGCCTCCTGGAAATTGATGGAAAGTTGCCCCTCTGACTTCTGTAAGCTCTGGATCAAGCTCTGAGGAAGGTGGCTTAGCCAGGAGGGTTGGATGTGCCAGGTCTCGTAGCATAAGAGGAACGGAGGTGCTCGTAGCTCTGAGGGCATCAGGACCTCACTGTAGGCAGTCCCTCCATATAGGCAGCTTTATGGAGGTACATCAGGGCACTGACTGGATCAGGGACACATAGACAGCTTTGACATGAAACTTATCTCTCCTCCTTAAGCAGGCTATGCCTATGCTTTACCATTACAAAACATCAACTCCAATGACGGCAATAGTTTTTGCTTTGCTTTTATAAAAGCAAAGGCACGAAATTACTAATTTACAAGTAAATAAAGCGGAGAGATGTTTCATTGCAAGATTAGTAACTAAATTTCTCCTTCCAATGCAGAATTGCTTTGTATTATCACTCTAACATGGCAAGCTTACCTTTGCTGTAAGACCAAGGTCTTTTATCTAAAACATAAAAAGAAAATCAATCTTCTATCCCAACAATCAATGATATTGATGTATTTATTCTTAGCTATGTCTTTCTCTTATATTCCTACTGAAATGTAAATTAAAAGGAAAAGTACTAAACCAAAGTGTAAGGCAGTGGAATAAATTAGTGTGAAATATATATTTTTGTAAATAATTTTGCACTTCTTCATGCGATGCCTTGTTCAGAATCTAGATCAAAACTGAAATAGTGATTTCAAGGCCTAGACATAGTTTAGAAATTATTAACATTAAAAATAGATTGTAGTTTGTTGCTGAGCCATCCTGTCTCCTCAACTAGTTCATCTTTGATGCCTTGTGCAGAGCAGAAGATGGGGAAATACATTTCTCATCACGTTCTACTGCTCACACATCAGTCCTTAATGTGAGGTTTCTCATACCCTTGAATGAGTTCAAAGTAGAAACTTTCAACCAAGGAACTGCTAAAGCATTAATCTCAGGGAGGCAGAGTCCTTTACAGGATGCTGCAGCTCTCTTCAGCAATCATCCCAGTTCCCATCTGACAATATCTAAAGCTCTGTTAGAATAATTACAGTGAATCCTGCAGTCTGGCTATTGGAAGGAAAATCCTGCCTTCAATTTTCCATTTTCAAAGCTCCACAGCTATTCACACTGCCTTATTCTTCTAGTTGAAGACGGCAACGATAAGGAGGAGAGATGTTGTTCGTTCTTTTTTTCCCCTTGCCTCTTGCTTAGTTTTCAAAAGTGATTTGCACAGTGTATAGTCTTGATACATTTTTTTTCAATTGTCTCTAAATCTAGCAACACAATTCTGCTGTATTTCTTTTCCTTCCCCTGTTCCCTCCCCCAGTCAATCTTCTGTGCCCAACATCTCTTTCTGAGGCCTTGTTTGTGTGTGCAGACCATGTTTTCACCTTCATTAATGTACACCTTTCCTCTCACTGGCCTCTAAACTCTCACCCACATCAGACTTCCTAATATACCAACACTGAAATAATCCCTTGACTCACAAGTAATACCATGCCTGAGTCTCTTGAAAATCCCAATACGTTGTATTTCCCATTCAAATACTCTCCCCAGATTATTTGCTCCTCACTGCAGGACTTCATGCAATCTTTTCCATATCTGTCTTTTTCCATTTCTAACCAACTGGTTTTATGGCTCTATTTTAATCAAGTGCTGGCTTTTAAAAGGATATTGGCCATTCTTATGAGGGTTCCCTGGGAAGGAATTATGTGAGATGTTAACCCTCCAGCCTCAGAGAACAGTCTGTCTCATCATCATCAGGTCTGCACTCCTCCGGGGGGTGGATTGCTTACAAGTCCTGACACTGGCCAAATGCTTCTCACTTTTTGGATGAGTTCTGGAACTCTCTGTCTGTCTTAGGTATCCACAGAGGAGCAAACATGACCCAAGAGCTGACTTCCACAGAGCTTAAAGGAATTACTCTTAGAATTTAATGTTAAGCTTTAAGTCTACATGAACTTTCTGAGAGCAATTTTTGGTTCCCAAAAAATAGATTCTTTTTAGGCATTCAGGCTGGGAAATTTTGACGTAAAGCCCTTTAAGAAATAGCCTGTCTGGCAACTAGCTTGATGCTGTAGTTAATGTACCACAAGAACCAGTTACTAGTATGACCTTTATCTTGACGGGTTATACCCTTCAAAAGCATACGGTTTCTTTGAGGAATGCTTCCTATCTCATTTTTTAAATTGCTACTCTAATGATTTATGTTGCGTGTACTCACTTCACATCTTGCTTTCCTCACTCTGCATCCCATATTCTGAGGAAGGATCAGAGGATGCTTTTTTTCAGAAATTGTCACTGCCTCTCACCAGGCCACCACAATGAGTGGATATATTTCATCTGGCTCAAATGTTTGGCTCCCTGTCTTCCTTCAGATTGCTTCCTCTCAAATTACCTTGAAGTTAAATTACTGCAAAGACACTAGAAACTAGCATCCATATTCAGAGCACAGAGCACCCAGTCTAATATATTTTAAAATTAGCGAGAAATGAATTAGTCTCTCCTCCAGTATCGGCACTCTCTGGCTTCTGTGAACTGGGATTTCTAGAGAGACCCGGATATTGCATTAACAGGCATCTGTTTCTGTCAGGTGTTTTGGTTTAAGACCTTCTATGACACCGGCAGGAGAGAGCTGTCACCTGCAGCTTTTAACACAGCATGTGGACCTAAAGGCAGTGCCTGTTGCAAACCTTCATGGTGGTGCTGGAGGAAGCCTGGTTCCTAACTGAAGACACATGGTTACTGCTTCTGGCTAAGTGCAGCCAGCACTTCTGGTGGTACCTGAGATCAGAGAGGGATGCAGGAATTCAGCCCTTGGGCTCTAGTTGCTTTCACAGTTATACAGCCCAGAGGAAAACTGTGACAGTGCTTTCCCCTCTGTTTCCCCACAAAGTAACATGGGCTCCTTCTCATCTAGATTAATTTAAGACTCAGACAAAGACACGAAATTTCTAAGGGAGTCAGAGCATCAAATTGTCTGTATTCAATTAAAATTAGACAAAAAAGAGATCGAAATGTGTACTAAGGTGTTTCTAGCCCATTTTGCCTTACTCTGCACTGCAAACATGTACAGCACAAGCAGCGATTCACCACGTCCTTTGTTAAAGCTGAACCTTTTCTTGCACAGATGGTTCTTGTGTCAGTGTATAGGAGGCACAGTTTCTATGTAGGCTTGAGTTTTGTTGCCTGTTTTTACTATAAGGGATCTCTAACCCTTCCTTTTGAGGCAGTGCTATTAAGAAGTACTAAAAAAGGCATGTTTATTTATTATGTACTTTTCTTGGGTCTCAGGTTGTATATGGCAAGGATGCAAGTGAGAAGGTGATCTGCAGTGAAACACATTCACACCAATTCCTTTTAATGGAGCAATTCTGATCATGAAGATTCGGCTTATCTGCGTGCTTTGTTCTAGAGGAATTACTGTGACTACTCTGTCTCTTCCTGTTGACGTCTCACAGATTAAATAAACACAAAGTCTGGCAATCCATGGCAGCATTCCTGGTCTCTCTCATTTTATGTTACAAAACCTGAAAGACATGGAGCCAGCTTGGTGGTCATAGGTACATACCAGGATCCCTAGTAGGGGTGCTGTTCGGATGGCCAGAGCTCTTGCCTCACCTCTGCTCTTCCCAAATAATCCTCTCTGTTGAGTCAACCGCTTGACCAGGCTGGTGTGCCAGGTAGGCTTCTGGGGGAACAGGCTGGACCTCTGAGATTTATCCAGACAGAAGATCACAAGTTTTTGAATAGACTTATTTGAAAATAGATCAAGACTAGAGGGAGG
>JAOXNG010000026.1:53729092-53742865 GCA_028566535.1 Scolopax minor | reverse complement strand
GGAGATCTGACATATAAGAAGAAGTCAGAGCCCTTGCACAACTCAGTTTTAGTAGTACAAAGCCCTGTGATGCTTCAAATCCAGGTACTGGTTGCCAAAGAGAAACAGGTAACATACACAGGAGAGTCTTTAACAGAGTCTCCATTTGATCACACCACAAAAATACAGTTTAAACACCACTTGTGAACTTCAATTGCATGTAATTTAATGTTACCACTTCCAATGAGATATCCAGAGGGACTTTTCTATTTTATCAGCATTAGCGTTCCTCCTATAGAAATCTTGTATCTAGGTAATACTCACATTTTATTCATGTTTCATCAAAGTTGTGTAGTAGATGGGGAAAATACTGATGAGACAGTTTATATTGAGAATGAAACCCAAGCTGAACCAAGAGTCTACAAAAACTTCTTGGAACAGTAAGTATCTAGGACTCACACTTGTTCCTGAAATATAAATAAATGTGCCATATTCTAATAGTATTCATCCCTTACAAGTTTGCCTTAATATAATTCTGTATTAATCCTTTATTTCCTAGAAATAAAATTACCTTTTTTTTCCCCACTATAAATAGACGTAAAAAGGTAGAGGTGAAAATCAGCTACAAAAATCTGCAGAAGCCTCTGGCAATTATAACAATCCTGAATTAAATCTCTGCATTTCATCAGACTACTGCCCAGAAAGTTTTATACGAATACTGGCAGGTTTAGAAATCAAACTTTTTCAGAAAATAGGCTACTTTTTTAAAAAAAGCTATTTTCATAATTCTTAACTCTTTTTGACAAAGAAAAACTACAGGTTTTGTCTTTTTGGAACAAAGAAAATCAACCCAAGACAATATTCCAACATTCCATGGCAGGAGGATTGGAACAAAATGATCTTTAAGGTCCCTTTCAACCCTAACCATTCTATGATTCTATGTTTTTTTGCAGTCTATTTCAAAAATTCAAGACACAAAGTAATTGACATTGAAGAATATCCCATAGAATGTAAATCATGGCAAGAAAAGTTTGTAACAATTTCCACTATGTATTCTTGATAGTTACAAAATTCCAGCTCTTAAAATTATTTTATGTATTTAGCACGCTGAGATTCAATTGCTTGGTTTATTGCTTAGCAATGTTAGCAATGGCTCACAGATTCCATAAGCACCTACACTTTTGAAAAAATAGGCTCATTTTCTGCATTTCACTCCTTCAAGCTCCTTCTCAGCTAGCTGATTACTGTAATAGCTTGGCCCCATGATATGGCAAACTTGCCCTCAGGCTAGTCTTATTAAATTACAATTTCAGGAGCTGTGTTACACAAGAGCTTACAATAAACATGGGGAAAAGGTCTAGTATTACATCGAGTCATCAGCTAAACAATTTATTTACTGTGCATAGGAATAGCTCAACAGCCCTTCAATTATGTTCGACGTACCTTTTTTCCTTTTTTTTAATTTTTTTAATCTGCAAAGGAAAACTGGAATATAATGAATGGAAAGTTAGAAATGGTATTTTTATCCCTTAATGCCTTATTGGTTATTTATACATCAAAAGCTGGTATTGTGTTTTCTATTCTGGAAAGTACCTGCTAGAGATGCTCCCCAAATCTGCCACACTGTTGACCTTAGTTAGATGAAACGCAGCCCCAGCCCAAGCTGACAGAGAACAGAACTCCTGTTATCAACATATTAAGGCCTAAAGGGGGAATAATTGGGACGTCAACATTTGCATTTGGGGGGCTGTTCATCCACAAGTTTGCCACTGTTCACATATGATCCTCCGAGAATGGTTTGCTGTTAAACACCTCTCCATTTCTGCCATAACCTATTTAATGTGGACTATAGAATATGATTAAAAAAAAAAAAAAGGCTTTTAATTGTAGAGAAAATCAGAAAATCTCTTGATTTTTCAGCCCAGGAACAGCTGAAAAATGTTCCAGCTTTGGAGCAAACAGAGAAATAACGCATGGGAGACTTACACTTAGTCTTCTGTGCCAAAGCTAAATGAGACTCACAGCTAAGAGAAGTTTGGGATTTGGGGACCTGGAAGAGGTAAAGAATGACAGAAAAGAAAAAAATAGATTTGGAGATTCAGTTCTTAGATTAGTGTTTTGAAATAAACCTAAACTCATTGAATTAGCCACTTAATTAAGTGAATTGAAATACTGAAATGAACTTCCTGCTGTAACATATTTTGTAATCATTTCATTTGAACAATTTAATTGCTCTGTTTGAAGCCTTTATGCAGTTGATTGATTAGTGAATTCAGTTTTGCTGTTTAATAGTAAATATCAGTAGTGGCCTGCATGATTTAATGGCCAAAGAATTTGGTGCTAATTTACTATGAGACCAAAAAAGACAGAAAAAAAATTGTGTTTCAGTTGTTGGCAGTTGCTATGGCTGAGTTGTATAAATACAGGGGCTAACATCTCTCCAAGAACAGTGGTAGCATTTAGAAGACCCAGCTGTGCCAGGCACTGCAGGCTGCCTCACAAAATGTGTTTCAAAAAGGCAACTGATGTCCAGACCCAAAATTCTCTAAATTGAATGAAAAGCCTCCTAATGTCATTAGGAAATCTGAATCAGGTTCTTTATTTCACTGTTAGATTTCAGGGAATGGTTGTCATCTAACACATATTATAAGGCAGTAATCCTTGGTAAACACTGAATGTTTTCATTGTCACCATTTTTGTTAGGATTCATTCTGCCTAGATTTTAGCACAACCAATTAGTACTAAGCAAAAATACCATTTTGGTTAAATTATTTCTGTCCTACTTTTCTATTTGTTTGCAAGTACATGGGTAGTGTCATCTAAACCCATAGTAACACTGAACAGCACAAAAGGCTCTACTGAGAGTTATGATCTCTCTTTCCATGTTTCCATGCAGAAAAACCCTTGTGCTAGTAAGAACTTTTTCATTAAATATAAATACAGCAATGGAGTTACTCAATTGGATCAGGAAAAAAAAAAAAAGGAAAAAAAATTCCACAGTAATGTGTAGGTTATTTTGACACAGATTATGACACTTTAAAAATGATATCTCATTCAGTATCCTAGAAAAAATAAGTCCATTGTCCTGCAGAAAAAATAAGCCAAAGTAAGAGCTTTGAGAGTATACCCTTCTCTGTTATTTGCATAATAAAAATAAGAGTTAAAATAAGAATGAGGGGACAATCACCATATGACATCTATTGGTTACATATAAAATTCAATTCTGCGTCAGAAAACAAATTATTAGTGGATTATTTAACACTGTAGAATATTGTTAACAAACTTTGGATGTATAAGTAGTAGCAAAATACAGCAGCTTACCCTACTAAGTCTGCCTGAAGAAAAGAATATATCAGTCTGGTGTTGTCAATACTTATATCCCCAGAGAAAGTGAAATTTTCTCAATGCTCCTTCACCCACTGGTCTATCATTTTGGAAACTGCACTTTCTAACTGATTGATTGCAAATATTAAGCAGAAAATATATGACAGATGCCAAAATATTTTAATAATACATCATCTTAGAGATGTAGATAAATGAGTGAATTCTGACAAGTGAAAAAACATGAAAAACTAAAAATATGATGAAAAAGAGAGAGAATGGTCTAGAGGTTAAAGTTCTGACCTGTTATTTTCTTGTCAGCTCTGCCACAGACTCCTTGTTTGACCTTTAGCAAACAGGTTTGTCATCAGCTTTCCCAGGTGCTAGACCAGCCCTTAAATGCCTCTGCTCTCCTTCCACAAAAGAAAGATAATCCTTCCCTAGATAGCAATTGTGATGATGCATTGTGAGAGGTTTAGACTCTGTGGTGATGAGCACTGTACAAAAACAAACTATGTTGAGATAAAACTTGTACTGCCAGTCACCAAACTGCTAGGAGGTAATTTTCAAAGTGACACTTTCATATTATTTATTATAAAGAAGGGAAATTTTTACTTCTCTTTTCAATTAGCACAGAAAGCTATGGTATACTAAGCATTGACAGCTTAGAAATAAGACAGCTAAGAGTAAATGTGTAAACTCTGAGAGATGCCAAATGGTGCTAAGATTCATCTTCAGCATCTTCTCTTCCTTTGGCACCCATGTGAGCTAAGGAGGAATGTGCCTCCAAAAGAGCAGCTCCTGCCAGAGCTGGAGTTGAAGACAGACAAACTGCAGAATAGCAGAATAGCACACTATTATTTATGCCGTATGCCAACTCCTATTTATACAAAATGGTGTACTGCTTAAGAAATAGACCTGTTGAACAAATTCCCAAAGGGTGCCATGGGTGCTAAAGTAACATAGGTACAAGGGTGAAGAAACAGCTGAAAGAGAAACCCACTAAAAACATAGAAAATACATCCAAATGTCAGAGAGTTAAAATAGCTGCGCATTGGGAAATGATGACACCTGCTTAACCAGTTCTTGTTTTTCCCTTGGCATTAAGTTATGGCATCACTGGGGACACAACAGACTTCAAAAGACCTTTGGATAGACCAGTTAAAGCCTTTCTTAAGGCATTTCAGAATAAACTTTCTAGGACACGCACCTGCTTTCTTGCTGCCAAGGCAACTTGGAGAACCTCACCTGGTTCTAAGGAGAGCATTTGAGGTGATACTCCTCAGCTGTCCCACCAAGGCCAGGAGCTTCAGTAGAGGCTTTCATCTTTATTGACTGGTGTTCTACTCTTTTCCTCTAATTCAGGGAGTCCACATTGCTGAAGTCATACTCTCCTTAGAAATAAAGACATAATATTTTTTTTTTTTTTAGTCAGAAACAATGTTTATTTTGGAACAAGTATGATTATCTGGTGAGGAAAGGTTTCTTGTCATAGAATCATAACAGAGAAAAACACCACCACGTTAAATCAGGACAACTGTATGCCTCATGTATTACCTCTTGAGTTGTATTTCTCCAGGGCATCGGGTTTACCGCAAGAGGGAGGATAACAAATATGTGACCTAAACCCACAGATGGTACTTCCTAAACAAATGGCTGATACTGCCATCAGCTCACAAATGGAGGACCAGTACAGAACCACAAAGAAAAAGATGTATCACCATCAGAAACACAAGCTCTTGCAGTTCACCGTGTACGTGCTCACTCATGTATTACCGTAGTTCAGCCTGCCCTATAAAAAAAAATGGCCCCTTTTGATAAAAAAAAAAACACCGTTGGATTGAAACGTGCTTCAACTCCAAGATGAACATTTTAAGGGAAGGTATTTGCTACAGATAAATGATACAGACTGCAGTTTAATTACACAATATTTCATACTGGGCTTCTCTCTTTTATTTCTGTTAGAATACAATAATGCTAATTCAAGCCCTGACCTGATGGTGTGTTCAGAAAAGCTATCAATCAATTGTATTGTGTTGCTAAGATTGGATGTTTGACAGTGTCTGCCCAGGCATTGGTGTGTGCAAGGGCAGGAGAGAGTCTGAACAGAGCAGCATCTCCAGAAGGAAAGGCCACCCATGTCACCAATGGAGCTCAGCAGCTTGACCAGCTCCCTAGAGTAAAGGCTGGACTTGGAGCTCAGCCCATCACCTTGGGCCAGGGCTTAGATGCAAGATGTCTGAAGGGCTGTGAATTTCTTGGACCTTGTCCTCTGCTCCATGTCCAGAAGGAGGACTGGAGAATATTTCACCTTTAAGAGATAAATACCTATGTGATAACAAAAAAATAAACTGGTATTAAAAACACAATGGCATAGATCAGATTGACTGTTTACTGGTTTTTTTTCCTTTTTTTTTTCCTCCCTTCCCTCTACAAGGCTCTACTGATGACATCATTCAGGATTATCTCTTTGCGATGGCAGCTGGCAAGGACTGCTCAATCAGTTGTAGTGTTTAGTAAAGCTATTAAAAAACCCTGAAAGAATTTGTCCCTTGATTTGCAAACATTGCCAAATACATCATCTCTTATGTCTGCCTCTGCACACACATGTTCTGAGTCTATTAAAAGAGTTGAGAACTGTTAAAAAAGGCCTGCTGACCCTTCTTTCACATTACATTTATTCTGCATCTTCTCAAAGCAAAAACAAGCACACGTTCTCTACCAGCTGGTAAACTTTGATAGAGCACATAGATCCAGACAAAGCTGTAAACATGTACAAGCACTAACCAAGGTTCAGAGGAATGAATGCAGGCACCTTGGCACGAGCACCATAGCAACAACCTCCATTAAATATTTTTAACCCTATCTTAAAGACATAAAAGAGAGAAAAACTGTTTAAGCATTTGAAAAGTGAAAGACAAAGTGAAATTAAATTTAACAATTCTGTTTACCTTTTTCCCTTCACCTGTAGAGATTTATTTTAAATGAAAAATACATTTGTCAGCCTTTGTAATGGCATTAAACTATTTAGCTGTCTCTTCAGGGAAAAAATAGCGGAACAAGAACTGTTGCTGCTCTTTGGTGCTGATTTTCCTTCCCAAAAAGCAAAATGAGAGCGGACAAAAGAATAGCAGAGAGGTTCAGCTCGTGTCTAGATCTGTTAAATCCCAGACTAGGGGCGCACTACATAGAGAACTGCATTCACTGCCTCTCTGTCTCTGCCCAGATACCCAGGCTTCTGCTTTTTTTATCTTTTTCTTCTCTTTCTCCTATTATTTTCCTTCTCCTATTTTTCTTTCTCCTTTATTTCTTCCTTCCTATCTCATTCCCTTTCTCTTTCATTCTTTTCTTCTTCATTTCTCTTTCTCTCCTTTTTCTGCCCAGGAAGCAGCTCAGGGAAGGGGCAGTATGTGACAGAGGGCAGATACAGGTGAGCAGAGTCCTGGGGTGGCCAGGTGGCAGGTCGTGGCAGGCACAGCCTCAGATGCCCTCCCTCTGCTTCAATCTTCACCGAGGAGCAGAGCAATGGTGTGGGGATGCAGCACAGTGGGGATCCTCCAGCAGCTCACAGAGATGATCTCGCTCCTCTCAGCCCACCTGCCTTCTCCACACCACCTGAGGGATTATGGACGAAGGGAAGGAATTGAGACAGGGAAGAGTTTTCACAATTTGTCTACCAGTTAAGCCAAAATCAAAGCTTGATTTCTTTTTCCTGTTGCCTTCTAGGTAACTTTTGATCTCGGTAGCAGCAGCAGGCCTTTTGTTTTGCGTCTATTTTGACAAGTTCAGAGTTTTGTACTGCTTGCCAAAACATTTATGTAATAAGAACTCATACTTTGGCCAGTTCGGGCTTTAAACCTCTGTACGTCTTCCGTTCCCAGTAATCCCTCGTACCTCCTTTTGGCAATATGGAGAGCCCAGCAGTCGTGGTGTGAGATGCAGTGGAAATAAATAAAGTAGGTGCCTTCCCCTATTGCCTGGTTATTCCCCTCCGAGCCCTGCCCGGAGCATGAGATGAGGAACACAGCCCTGAAGAGCAG
The DNA here is from genome assembly GCA_028566535.1 of Scolopax minor. Lineage (NCBI taxonomy): Eukaryota > Metazoa > Chordata > Aves > Charadriiformes > Scolopacidae > Scolopax > Scolopax minor. Next base: position 53,735,525 of record JAOXNG010000026.1, on the reverse strand, counting down.
TCCTGGGGGAGCAGAGACACCCCTTTTCAATCAAAACACTTGAAGTTCAAGCAAAATGTTACTTTCATGAATTTGTGGAAACAAATCAAAATTTCCTTCAAGAAAAAGCATGCAGAATAGTTATTTTCCAATCAACTACAATCAACAGTTATGATTATAGTAATTTGAATATCATTATTTCATGCTATTAATAACATCAGCCCTTCAGACAAAACACAAAGTGACTAATCCAAGACAATGTAAGCAATAACTCTGAACCCAGTGCCTACTCTTGACCTAGTGCTTACTCTGCTTGATCACGAAATTCAGTGTTATTCCAGAACTGCCACCTGAAAGAGAGCTTCACGAGGGCTGTACACAGACACATCTCTTTAGGGCTTTTATATTCCCTGATGCCGATTGCAACCCTTCCTGATGACTCTATCCATAGTTATGAATTTTACATCTGATGTTATATTCTTTTAACATCATGACAGCTTGAGCAGTTTTCTATTCACTGAAAAGAAAGAAACTCGCTCCCATCCCTCTATCTTTCTCCACACACTTTTCACTGAAATAATAGTGATAGAAATGGCTTGATATCCCTTAATTCCACGCTAACTTCTCTGCAGTCACCTTTTTTTTTTTTTAAGTGATTAGCTTCACAATGGCATGCAAACTAAACTATTTTTGAAATATACAGTGTTTTGAAGTAATAACTAAAATTATATCAGTAATAAAGATGCTCCTTTTAATGACCACCCTGCGTTGCCAGAAGTGAAAGAGTTTCAGACTTTTTCTTTCAAATTGTTGCATGCTCAAGAAGTACTTTTCTTATTGCCTTCTTTCTCCCTCCCCTGCTTGTGAAATGGCTTCAGCTGTTCTTGTTGGGAAGGGATGGCATATTTATAACTGAAGTTTGTGGGATAAATGCTAGACTATAGCACTTGCTGGAAGGACCACTCTATTTCTTTGAATCTATTTATTCTGTGCTTTATTTCTCCCTCTGTTAAACGGGAGGAGCAATACTTCTTTGCTATTTCTTTTTCAAAACAAATACTGGAGGAATGGAGGTAATGTGAAGTTCATATTACTGAAACACAAAGAACTCCTTTTTAAAAGAATAAAACCCACTGAAAGTAGGTGAAAGGAAGAGATTCAAATTACATGTTAATGTACATGCCTACAGTGTGCACTGTCAGACCAGTAATTGTCATTCCACCTGCAATTCTCTATACGCTGGAAGGCTGTTTGGTTTTACCAGAGAGTCCAAATGCAAAGGAGTAGTTAGAATTATTTGGTTTAATTGCAGTGGGAATCAAATGAAATTAGAATTCCCTAGTCAATGTGAGGGTTTACAAGGTTGAATAGAGAATAAATGGATTTCAGGTCTAACAATTTGTTTCCAGTTACAATATGGTAATCACACAGATATGTATTCACTTCTTCTGTTTATATGTTTATGCTAAGGCAAAAAGAAAAATTAAAAGAACCAGCCACAACCGACAGAGCAGAAACATATGAATCATCAAGAGAGCTCCAAGGGTATCAATTAGGATACATCTGTTAACATCAATGGATCTGTGCTCAAGATCTGGCTCCAAGTGAAATTGTCACAGATGTGCAATATAACACCACTGTTTCATAAAGTACATATGCATACTTAGCTCTATGGTTATTTAATTCAAGCCCCGGGAAGAACCAAGAAAAAAAACAACTCATAAAATTTCCTCTTGGGACTGATGGGAAGATATGATCAACACTTTTAATTTCTGAAAGGCAACCACATGGCACATGAGTAAGTACTTGTGTTTCAACCCATTGCAGCAGCAGGTCCTGGGCACAATGGCATCATCTTCAACAGCAAGAATTAGCAGATTTCTGATGTCAGCACTACAGCCCTGCACTCCCAGGCAAATATATCTCCAAGACAGCCTTTTCAGCTCTGTAGATATTAACTGTCATGAAAGGAGTCTAAAGATTTGTTGGTGTTCTTTATGATTAACACAATCTGTGGTGATAAAACTAAGGCTCTCACCCAGAGCACAGCGAGTTACAGCTGAGCACAGCAATGTTCTGAGCACATTGGCCTCATCGTAAGATCCTTTACTGTCCTGTAAATGGTTTGTACCTACCTCCCCCCAGGGCTCAGTCCTCACTCACAGTGGCTGAAGAAGGAACACGAGCTGTTAGCTGACAGAACAGCAGCAATCTGCTCAACGCAGCAAATTATTTGCTTTCAGGAAAGAGGTATTTCTCCGTGTGACAGTGCCAGAATTTAACTGTTTACCAGAAATGTTTCTTTCATTCAAAAATCTTATGATGCTTATGAAGTGATAGTCCAAAGTACCGCTCAACATCACCAGGTGAAGAGCAAAGGGCTCACTCTGCTGCCCCTCAGACAAGCGGCACCAAGGGTCCTGAACAAGTCCAGTGCTGAGCCCGGATGACTTTGTTGCCTCACATCTCTTCACCCATTAATTTGCAGTAGCAGTTTTGGTCCCAGAAATTAATAAGACATTTGACTGATTAGATTTTCAGACTTCAGACAATCATATTAAGGGTTCCAGAGAATTTAGGCAGTGGTAAAGGTTACCCCTCTGGCAATAACAGTATCATTACTCAACCTAGTTTGAGAGAATACCTCTGCTTTCAAGCTTGTGTTGCCTCCACTCATATAAGTAAGGGAGGGCTCTCAAGTTGCATCTTTACACAACTTCTAGGGCTGCTTTTTATATATCTGACTGCTTCCTGAGGACAAACCATTAAAATATATTTAAAAAACCTCAAAACACTCTTACTTTGTAAAGCCCTGCTGGCTTATCAGGAAGGCATTAGAAAGACATAAAACAAAACAAAACAACTCTTACATAAAAAAAGCACCTATATGTCTTGATTCCTCCAGCAAACATGATCTGTGTCAACCAGCTACCCTCATGTCAGCCTGGCCCCACGACTGACCACATACAATATGCTGGTCTGGGAGAAGCACACAGCTGTAGAGCTTCAACTGAGCCACCTCCATCAAACTTCTAGGTGATATAGGTGTCTCAGGATAAATAATATACCAAGCTATGCAACCCCAGTGGGACTGGACTACTTTGGAATCATTGACACATAATTAACATTAAACATTTAGGTAAATGTAGAAAATAATGGTCCAAAGCTTATGAAATGGAGTTGCCTTTAGGGTGAGACTGTAGCAGAGAGGAATTCATTGAAGATCACATTTTGAGTATTGGGTACATACAATACCCTACTGTTAGTATCAAAAAAAGGTCCCAAGATTGAGGATTTAGCACTAAATGACTGGCTTAAAATGAAGAACTCTTTTATCCAAGTGTTTCATAACATATTTTGCCTCTATTAAAAAAGAGTTTATTTTCATAAAGCCAAGGAAAAGCAAAAATACAACATTTTCAAACATTTAAAAGAATTAAGCAAAAGAAAAGGAAACTGGAAACAAACCAGACTAAATGTTATTTCCAATTTTGTTTAATATGTGTTAAACAAGTTTGGTTTTGAAATGAAAGCCATTTGTTCATTAGAAACATTGACTAGTTCTAATCACATAGTTGTTTGAAATTGTTCCCCTGGCAACTGTAGCCAGAAGCTGAAAAGATGTTTTCATTTGAAGAAGGACTTGGATGCTGAAAAAGCTCCTTTGCTTTGCCCAAGTATATTAGTCAGTCTAATAAAACATAGTTCTCCTCCCTCCTAACCATGATGTCCGGAACTCAATAGATTTTCTATAAGGAGGTTCTGAGACCCACCATGAACATATATGTCTGCTTTGCAGAAGACACACATGGCAGAAAAGCCCAAGAGAAGGAGAAACAGATTTTTATGCAAGTATGTTTTCCTACATGGTAGCATGGAGTCAAATTTCCCAGTTCTTCCGCTTCTCTACTTTCATTTAGTAACAAAGCAGCAGACTAACAAAGAGTTAGTCAAAAGACAACCTATACAGACTGTTATAAGACATTAGATGAACCATCCCAGGGTACTGCCTCTACCTGTCTCTCAGTAGGGAATGGGGAAAGCCATGACATTTAGCTTTGACGAGACACCATGATGATCGTTAGATGATCAAAATAAAGCAAAACAAATTGCAGCACGTACCCTGTGCACGGAGCACACCTTGGCAGCCAGAACATGCTGGCAGGATTTTGTGCCACACCGAATTACTCTCCGGTCCAAATCCGACACTGAATCACAGCATGCTGGGTTTGTACTAACCCAACCCTGACATCTTTACTCATGTAAATAGTATTATTGCATTTCAGCAACTATTCATTTACATAAAACTCGGAGGAGCCAGGAAGATGCCTGGTCATTTCTGCAGGGATTTTTTCTCCCCGAATTTATAAAGATTTTGTTATCATAATTTTCTTATCACATATTCTTGGCAAATATTATTTCCAAATGCTAGAATATGCTTCAATTAGGAAGAAAACCTCTCAAACACACACACAAAGGCAGCAATACAACTATTGTCAGAATAAAGTAATTTCATAATCTCATTTTATTCATTCCACGGTCCAAGCTTGATATTGGAAATCAACTTCACTCTTGACAGCAACATGCAAGATGCTTTTAAAGATCTTTTTCAGCACACATTCCATTAGTATTACAGTTTCCTGCTTTGCATCAAAAGCCTACAGGAATTTTGCTGAATCTGTGGTATTTCTGTGCCTCGTTTGGAAGAGAGACAGCTCACAAGCCCTCTCTCTCCTCTGCAGTGCTCTTCAGGAGCCAATGCTCACGAGAGACAGCATTGCATATTCATCAGATGGCTGAGAACTGCCTTATTCAAGTGTTGGTATGATTTTTTGTTTGTTCAATTCACAAGTGAAATGCAGTGCACTGGGACCTGAGTTCCCAGACCTTTGTTTGTCCACCACTGGGATTAGAATCACGGAATCGTCTAGGTTGGAAGGGACCTTTAAGATCATCTAGTCCAACCATCAACCTAACCCTAATAAAAACCATCACTAAACCATGTCACTAAGCACTATGTCAATCTATATTTTGAATACCTCCAGGGATGGTGCCTCTACCACTTCCTTGGACAGCCCATTCCAATGCTTAATAACCCTTTCAGTGTAAAAATTTTTCTTAATAGCCAATCTGAACTTCCCCTGGTGCAACTTGAGGACATAATTCATACAGGTTTAACTCAGGACAGAAAAGCAAATCTGGATGAAAGGAGTTGACAAAAAAGCCCAGAGTCTTCCTTAGGTGTTTGGCTCCCAGTGCAGGTGACAGATTGTCAAATCTCTATGCAAGCAGGATGAGACTCTGAAAGGTAGAGGAGAAGCTGACCTGTAAGGAATCAGTTCATCCTTGGGGTTTCATGAGGGTACTGAGCAGAGATGGAAGAAAAGGGATCAGATCCCTTTGAAAGAGATCACTTTCAATAATGCAACCCTGAATTATCCAGTTTCTACCATACACAAAGAGCAATGACAAACAGACTCCTGTGCATGCAACACCCATAAAGGCCAATTACGCAGATATAGCCAAGTGGCAATTTTAGAGGGACAAATTACCAATGATCAACAATGAATGAGTAAAAATCTGCTGGCAGACACGACCACATTTAATGACTAGGCATGGTCAAGTCATAAGCAGAACAAAAACATATTGGAAAAATCTGACAAAAAACTATAAATTTATTCCAATTAATACAGACATTGCACATCTGTCCACTCAAAATATTTTCTAATGGCCTTTCAATTTATACTCCTGAAAGTAATTTTTCTAAAACACTCTGTGTAGGGATATTTTTGTTGAGTAAATACATTCACACAGTGTAACCAGATGTCATTCTCAACTACACAAAATCAAGGACTGAAGCCTAACACCAACGCTCAAACTTACCAAGTTCTGTCCTCCAATTCCAAGTGCTACTTTGGCTTGAAATGATACCTATGGCTTCTGGGTTTTAATTTATTTACTTATTCAGCTATTCACCTTCAAACAAAAGTGTCTGAAAAAACACAGCCTGCAGATAGCTTCTCTGGCATAATTGAAGAAGACGCTCCAAAGTTGAGTTTTTTTCAAAAATAATTCACTTCCCTGAACATCTAACCCAATGTCTGTCTCCTCCTCTTCAGAGGAATGTCTGAACATTAGGGAGAACAAATTGCTTTCAGTCAATATCGCCCTTGAACTTTTTGATACAGCTGAGGTGAGAAAAATTATTGTATGCCAACAAGCACAACACTCAGATACAGAGATGGGCTTTATCAGCTCTCATGAAATGGCTATATCACAGCCTGTCTGCAGCACAAAGGCAAACAGTGAGTATGCTGTATAGTCTTTCACAAGTGTTGATCCTGACTTTCCCTGCCTTGATCTCTGTAAATGACAGGAACACAAGTGGGAAAAGAGCACCGAACACCTGAGCTGGTGGCCTTTGCCAGCCATTTTGCAGAAGAGGACTTGAGTG
>JAOXNG010000026.1:53676600-53698949 GCA_028566535.1 Scolopax minor | reverse complement strand
AATGGACAAGACAACATAGAAGACGTGTACACCACTGTCACACCTACAAAGAAGCTACAAACCCATATCTGCAGCTGAGGCCAATGACCTGCAGATACACACATGAACCTCTCGCACATCCCCACATCATTCTCACCTGTTTATTGGTCATTGCTAAATTCTGGTTGACTTCCAGCATCTCTGCATCCCTCTGCTCCATCTCGAAAGCCTGAAGCAAGTTTCGGGCTCTTATCTTGGGCCACGCCAAGCTGCTGTCCACCTGAGAGAAGCAGCAGTGCAGCTCTTGCCTCATTCTAAGCAATTCCTCTTCTGATAGTGACAGGGGTAAACTTAGAAGCTGCCTGTTAAAAAAAACCCCAAAACTATTTGCTGTTCACTGATAGAAGCAACATTGCATTAAAGGTAAAGTGACAGCCACAAATGCTTCACATTTGGCAATGATCATCCTTTTTTGTCTTACTCATATATCAGTTAATGATTCCACACATAGGACTGAGCTACTCAGCACGTTCAAAATATCCTCGAGGATACTTTAAATTCTGCACACAGAACTTCCTGGACTGTAAAAACTCATTTTCAAGGAGAAACAGTTCTTGAATATTTAATAAATAAATAACTAACTTCCAGCACATTCCCTCTGCACACAATCTTTCCACCTCTTCAGAAAATAAACCCCCTGAACTTAGGGCTGAAATGGAGATAAAAGCTTCCGGTGCTGTTTCCCAGCACTTAACAGTCACAGGTACTGAGAGGGGGAAAAAGCTAAAATAAAAAAAGTCTCTCTCTGTTATAAACTCCTATATGTCATTCCTTCCATCACCAAGTCATAACGATTCCAGCTGTTCTCTGTAAAAAAGCTTTTAGCAGTCTGAACAACATGGAATATATTTTAGCAGTAATTTGAATCACTCAAGAGTTCCCATTTTGCAGAAAGAAGGTCCTCAACACAGACGTCTGGGGAACTGATCCTCGGGTCAAGCTGAAGTGGACTTAAAATAAAACAAAATAAAAAATAAAGCATGCTAAAGCTGAAATTATTCTTCCAGTTGCAACTAACCTTAGACTACAGTCTTCTTATCTTTGGCTGAAATATTTTCTTAAGAGTGCTTTATAAAAAAATAGCATAATTTCTTATTTGAAAATTTTCTCTATTTCCCCCAAAATGTATTTGCATTTACAGCATAAACAGCATGTTTTTTTAACAAGTAGTTTTCTTTTAAAAATATACTGCATGTTCTGTTAGGACTGATGCTTTTATTTAGTATATCCCAGGCCTATACCACCATCATTTCACTAAAATATTTTTGAGTTTAGAAATCCTTATTTCTGTTCACTAATTCAGCAAAATACAGTTAAATCCTAAATTAAAACATTTTTAATGCGTAAAGTCTTTATCTTCAAAAAATTATTTACTTTAGGGCAATATTATTCTAAGCAAGCATTTACAATATGCTTAACCATTTCTCATATTGTCTTTGAATTTTAGAAGGAAGCCCATACTATATATATCCATATATATAGAACCACAGAGATGTATAAGACAATGTAGTCACCATTTTGTCACATCAATGTTTAAAAAGGACTTTAAGCATAAATGATCTCCATAAATATTTTGGACTAACTCATGCTCTCTTTGATAAGCAACAGAAATGAAAAGCTATCATTCAAAATAATTCTTTGTGAAAACTGGATGGCAGATGGGAACATAAACATGAGAGCTGGCATCTGTCATTGAAATATCAGAATTGACAGGCAGTGAACTGAACATTCACTGAAAGACAGTGACAAATTTTAAGGGGACAGTTGTGCAAATGCTGGATTTTTTTGTATATATTTTCCAGTATTTTACTGAAAAAAGCCAAACATCTTACTGTTGCTGTAAATAAAGACATCATCTAACAAATACAATAGGTGACACTGCAGGCTGGAACACAATTATCATGGAATTATAAGTTAGAAACAGGAAAGATGTGTTAGGTCATACAATCTACTTCCCTGCCCCTGCAGGTCTGTTTTCAGCAATGTGAGTAAGAGAGAATAAGACATGCTAGGAAATATATTGAAATGGCTTATAGAAAAGTATTTATGGTCTTTTTGAGGTTGTTTTTGTGGTTTGTTTTAACTTCCCCCCTCTGCCCTGCACCTCTGTTCAACCTCTTTTATGCTTGGTACCATTTGCTCCAGGGGCAGACTAATACAGGTTTGTCTTCCTTCCCCTACAGCTGTGATTTTGACAGCAGACTACTTTTTCATTTTTCCATGGCACTAACAGTGTCTATTGTTAAATAGGAATAAATAGGAATGCTGGCTCAAAAAAGTCAATTTGCAAGCGTCTGAGAGAATCAATCATTAAGAATTATACCTGGACAGATGTGGAAACTCCTAGTTCATCTCTATTTGCAATAATAACTAAGAAAAGGGGTGCAGAGGGATACTTGCATGAATACTGATTGTTCCCAGCTCCTTAATTTTTTTTGTTCCAAAATGCTCATTTCTAGTTCTTGGCTGAGCTTCTGCCTGGTGAGCTGAAGCAGCTCTTCAGCTGCCACGCTCTTGTCATGCTCTTCCCTTTCAAGCTGTTCGTGTTTAACAACCATCTCTTTTTTATGTTCTTCCACAGCTTCCAGCAGGAACATCTTTGGCACGCTGAGCTTCACCAGTTCTTGCACAAATACTCCACACTGAACACGTTTAAGCTCTTCAACAGTTTTCTCTGTTAGACTAAACAGAAGCTCTTTCAGCTCTTCAGTAGCCTCACTGTCAAGCTTTTCAATAAGTTCTTCAAATTCAATGGTGTGATTACTCAGAAGATTTTTCCACTGGCTCAGGTAGGGAGTGATCTCCTTAGTAGTTTTGAAAGGGTCTCCAAGTGACAGCTGCTCCTTCCGATGCTCTTTCTGCTGATTCATTTGCCAAAAGGAGGAACAAGGTTAAAAGAAGGAACATCTCAAATTCTAGCTCTTTAAATGTGTATTTCATAGCAACACAAAATTTCATCCCTTTATTTTTCAGTGTTTGAAAAACTGCTTTTCAGTGTCCAGAGACTTACCTAGCCCTCAACATGATGGCTTCATGCAGGCCTATGACAAATCAGATTATTGTTAGATAGGAGGGCTAACACAGGCCTGGGATAATTTAGATTGCTGCTAGATAGAAGGGTTAGTACCTAAACAAATGTGCGATACTGTGTTTTGACACAATCCCAACTGGCTGAAATGCAATGATCTGGCAGCATTCCAGAAGTGAATCTGAATCAAATACCAAGGAGAAAAAAGAAGGAATAAAAAGTGAGAGGAAAAAAAAAGATAGTGGTTTTTTTCATTTTATTTTCCCCATTTTACATGATGCAGCAATTTGACTGGAAAGCTAAGCCAAAGCTACCTATACTGAAAAGAAATATCACCTAATACAAGATGGTTTTTTCTACATCCTTTATGCAGAGAAAGACAATGACAGTGACCTTTGGATAAGAACTCCCTTCCATTTATCTCAGATCACCTGCAAGTCATCTTCCATTGTGAGATGATTTGGAACTTTTGAAGATAGCCTGGATTTTTAAATGGCTGAGGTTAAAGGCAACATGAGTCCAACCACAAGCAGTCAAAGGTACAACACTTTATAAATAGCTTTGTTTTGTAGAAGTTATTAAGTCACACATATCCAGGAAACCCATAGAAAACCATGACTGTCACAGGTCTGTTCCATCTCCCTCACCAGCTCCAGAACCTCAGCTGGCCTTTGCCACTTTACAGAAGCATGTCACAACCCCTTTGGAAAAGTTAGAGTAAGTAGAGGAGCTTCACAAGTTTCTTCAGTTATATTACTTTCTGGCACAATTTTCTAAAAGAACAGCAATTAATTGACAGCATAATTAATATAGTATATGGAAATATACAGCTAAAAACAATGGGCACTTCTTTACACCCATGCTCCTGGAGCCATTGACCCCATCCTAAGAAATACACTTTATTTTTTAATTCACTCCATTTTTAATTCATGATAAGCCCTGTGAACATAAATCTACTGAAAATAATTACCTTTTGTAGCACTTCCCGCCTTCGCTTGGTAATGAGTTTCTGGCGAAGCTTTTGCTTTTCTTGTTTTAAATCATGATCAAATTTCTGTTTAACAGAATTAATTTCAGCCTCAGCTCGGTCCAGCAGCACTCCCAAATGGCTTTCAGGTAGATGGCCTGCTCTGTAATAACAGTGTTTCAAGCCTGTTATCCCACATTCTTAAGAGCAAAAGTATATTTGAGGCAATTAGTACCATAATAAGGCTCAACAAAGTAGACACAAGAATGATCTTTGTTTCTTTAGCAGTGATACCTGGGGGGGTCGAACAAGCAAATGGAGAACGTAAAGATAGTCTCAGAGATGAGTGTAGAATTAAGGCAGTTTCTGAAGGTAAAGTGAAGCAGTCTGAAGAAGGAATGGGAAGAAGGAAGGAAGGAAGGGAATACAAATGCAAAACCAATTACATATCAGTTAGTAATGTAAGTGATATTCAAATGAGACATTTTAAACCTTATATATTATTCATAATATTTACATTTTTCATTTAAGGCCCCTGGAATGCAATTCTAGATGTCTTTTATAACTCCTTCTCCTCATTAGAAACAATTTTCTCTTTAAAGGATGTAATCTAATCAAGTAAAACAACTAAAAATTATTTTAAATACACAAAGAAATCATAGCCATAAAAAGATTTCTATTCTAATTTCCTATTACATTTACGTCATCAGAAAGATGATAAAGATTTCAAATTAATAGTGAAATACAATAATCCAACAGAATAAATTCTCAGTCTTTAGCACCCAGTGCTTTCAAAGGGAAGTTTGAAACTATGGTCTACCTCCAGTTGCTACAATAGTAATTCCAAAGAGTAAGCAAGATCCCATTCATGCCTGCAAGAGTCAGAAAAACCTCCCTCTCCACAAACTCAAACTGAACATTCAAAAACTACCTGCTATTATATTTACACCAGAAATTCCAAAAAACTTTCTCAGACAACAGAAGAACAAAAGAACACATTAGTTCAAATGAGGCTGTTGGATATTAGTGAGTTATAATTTCTAATAATAAACACAGTGGACTTAATAAATGCGGAGTTGAAAAGGTCAATGTGGAACTTTGAGTAGAAAGTACCAATTCCTGACCTGAACCTACATGTTGTCTAATCACTTTCTGGTTTATTTTCCTCATTTCCAATCCTCATTTTTCAGAAGACATTAACACTACACGCAGAGCCTGGATCCAGATGAATCCAGGGCTTCCAAGTCCCTGTTCCAACATGATACCTTCATACACTTGAGTAGCAGCTAAACAATGCAAGCCCTCCAGAAAGCAGAGTCTCATTCCAGTTTATTAGGATTTGTTGACACTGTATCAGCTTAATTCAAATAAAATCCTCAAAATAAAAGCTAAAAGAAATAGAACAGAAGACTAACGTATTAACTTATTTGCAGTCACTGCACAGTAACCATGGTGGCCAGATTCCACAATTCACACCTCTCCATCTACTGCTTGAGCATCCACAAGTATCTGGAGCCAGTCACAAAACATTATGCCCTTCAATAATGACTGCACTGTATAGAAACTGAGATCTTTAGTTTATCACTTTATCACACAATTATGTCAACCATAGAGTTGTGTTCAGAAATGTTCTTCCAATGTCTCTCTATTGTGTTTCTTTACTCTTCCGCAAAGAGGATTAAAATACCTCTCAGAACCTTGAGAGCAACACACCAGCATCATTCTTGGATCTTTTGGACAATTCATTTTTTCCTTGAAAGCAATCAATATTAAATTTCAGTGTTATGACAAAAAAAACAAACCACCGCCAATGCCCTATCAGTATTTGCTATCTTGCCCCCCCCATTTAGATCAAATCCAAGGCAAAAGATTGGTGAATAAAAGGTAAATTTACTACAGTAAGGAAGTGAGGCAAGACAATAACCAAGATATTATTTTTAACACCCTCATCCTGTCTAGTACTGTGGAAATAAAGCCAAGCTTGCTGCATCCAATTAAAATCCCTGTCCAGAGAAATGAACAGGGGCTACAATAGGAAAAGATAGATGTGCTGGAACCACACAGCAAATGAAAGATGTAGGAAAATTCATACAACACAGAATGACTGGAAGAGGATATACACCTACCTATTCTTAGGATGAAAAAACATTTAAAAAAAAAAAAAGATCTTACATTATGTCAGTTTTAGGTTGTTTTATTTAGAGATCCAATATGACCACAGCTCACACTGAAGGTGATGCAGTGTAGTAAATCTGTCTACTTATTTATTTGCAATCTACTTATTTAGAAACCCCAGATAACAAAAATAATAAGCAAAAAGCCTACCAACATAGAAATCTATGGGAGTTTATGTGGCAACTTATATTAAAAAATTACAGTAATTCCTAGAAGGCTCAATCCTGGCAAGAGACCTTCATTCCTGGTTTCATATAAATACAATATGAAACCAATTATAATATTAGAATTAAAAGATGTCCTCTTACCAAAGGACTCTGAACTGAAACACAAAATAAAAGAAGAGAAAGATAATGAGACAATACAGACTGTACGATAAACTGCTTGGTCTCAGCATACCAGACATCTAATCACTGAAGGAATGTGCAGGCACATGTTTAATGTCTTTGACCAAGGAGAATTTTAATGAAGGAGAACACTGCAGCAATGACAAGGATGTTTACAGGGAGATCCTCCCAAACGCAGTGAGTACCAGTGGAAGGAACAGAGATGAAGTGTGTGGCCAAAGCAGCAGTATCACAGGGTCAATCAGAGACTTTCTTTGATTTCACCTTACTAAACTAAAGCCAACAAAACGAGGAGAAAATGTGAAGATGGCACTAAAACTAAATAGTAGTTTGTGTTTGATGCTATGATGAACCCCAGCAAAAACCCCTATGAAAAGCTGGAGAAGGAACAGGAGTGTCACTAAAACATAATGGAGATAGATATGAAGCAGAAAAGTTGTACCAGCATGGACATGCACAGAGGAAGAATCACACCACGACACAGAAAGGACCTGAAGATGGGGCCCACATTACTCTGCTCCAGCTACTTCAGGATTTTACCTGTTGAACTGGCATGTTGCCAGTACCCAAATCAGGACTTTGATATATAATTCAGAGTAATAAATGATCTACGTCTCAAAGTGCTACAAGCAGAAAAGGATTTAAGAGATTATTAGAAAACTTTATACTAATTCATTACTGCTGGAGGTGTTCACTTTCAAATACCAACTTGCTGAAGGGTCCAGCAGGACACACATCAGAAAACTACTTTGCTCATAACAAGGTTTATAACAATAAATTGAGATTACTCAGCAGAATAAGAGACCAATGTGAGATGTTTTGCTTTGAACTTTTACATCAAAGATAATCAGTTGCCTCCTTTAAAAAACACAGTTCACAAGAAATGTTGAGGTCTTACAAAAATTAAAATTTTGGGAGAAACTTATGAAGGAGCCGGAGTTGTTCATACCTACGGAGTCAGCAGAACTGGCTTCAGTTTCTAAGAGACCAAAGAATTAAAGAAGCTTTTTTTGAACAAGCGGAACTGGCAAATCCCTAGCAGTGTTCAAGGCCAGGCTGGATGGGGCTTGTGAGCAACCTGCTCTAGTGGGAGGTGTCCCTGCCCATGGCAGCGGGGTTGGAACTAGATGATCTTGAAGCTCCCTTTCAACCTGAACCATTCCATAATTCTATAAAAGAACAATGCAACAAGTTACAGCTGCTGTAGTTCAAAAATGTCAAGAACCTCGTGACTCTGTGGATAGCTGGAACAACCTGGAATAAATACTGCCTCAAGTATCATCCTACTGCCCATTTATTCTTTAAGGGAAAACACAAAAACCTCACTAAACAATCCTAAAATCTATCATTATGGATTGTTTCAAAACTTGCTTTCCTGCCTTTTCCATGGACTTCATCGCCAAAAGGCAATGAGTACCCACAGCCAGTCTTGACAATTTAAATACTGTCTTTAGAAAGCCCAGCTTGAAAACTGCCTGCTCTATTTAATTTAAAATGTTCACAACCCTCCCGAGAATTGGTTTATTTTATTTTGCTTTTTATAACCTTCATTTCTGGCCACACAGAATCTTTTTCATGTTAATTTGAAACTGCCTTGCTATCTGATAAATTTTAAACATCCTATTAAGTTCCATTTTTAAAAAACACTCATCATTTATCTGCTCATTTATGTATTCCCAAATCTGTTGATCTGTGGTATATCTAATCTACATCTTCTCTCAGTTTCTCTTCTCTATATAAACAGCTCTGTATTTTAAAATTCCACTTATAACAGTAATTTTAAGTTACACTAAAGCTCGACACAATAGATTAAGAGAGACCTGAATCTATATTTAGACAAGCAGATTCAATGACAGAGTGAAAAATAAAGGATATTATGGATACAAATTTAAAGTACCAGCTCATCAGACCAGACTTTTCCTGCTGTTCGAATTTTGATACTCCAATTTGTAAATATTCCCCCAAACACTTTATAATTAAAAATTGAAATTCAAGCCCACCTGGCATATATTATAACTTCCTCTGGGTTTGTACTAAAATATATCCAGATCCTCGAAGTATTGGACAACTAATCATGTTTCTTCTCTGTTTTGTAGTTGACCTGTTTCATGACTGTCAGATGTAATAATAGGCATTAAACAATGTGTGGAATTTATTTTTCCAGCTTGAGAAGTCCCAGTTGATTATTGCAATGATGCTCAATGGTCATACAGGTGAGAGTTTCTCGTGAAGGCTTTTTACCTAACCACAAAATCTGGGAAACTATCATAGAACATTTCTTATAATCTGATTGCAAAGAGAGGCATGAACTGAGGAAAAGGAACTCTCTGTGAAAAAAGTGTCTGAACTATATTTCCTACACCAGATTTATTTTTGTCTTTGAACCATACAGCTGCAGATGTTAGCAAAATAGGCCAAGCAGTGTGAGCATACTGGAAGAACATCTCTCTGATTAACAAATCTTGAGACTAAACTTAGAGTGCAATTCCAATGAGGCAGCATGGAGGAAAACTTAAAAAAAAAAGGCAAGGAAAGGTTACAAATATCAGATAAATGACTTTATCATATCAACAGAAATGATATTTGGTATTTTTTAACAAGTCTCCCATTTCCTAATATTAAATTACTTTTAACTTAAGTCAACATCATGAAAGAAAAACCTCAATGTAAAGACAGATATATTCCTCCAGTGCTGTCTCTTGCTATTGATGCCAATAGGCTGGTACTGCATTACCTACTTTATACTTGTTCTATTAATACATGTTCCACATGATGCCAGTGACTGACACCAATACAGATGTCTAAAATATACCACTAGAGCTGCATGCACAGAATGAACAGCAGCAGTGCTGGGTTGTTTTCCCACCCACTGATGGATTCTACAACAGTGGCACACTCCTCACTGTCTTCTCTGTAAGCCAAACTAAGATACACCACAGTCCTCTGGGTTACAGCACGAAGGCTCTCTGACATGTAATTTTAAGTAACTATGGCGCTGGTAAGTCACCATTTCTGTCTCTCCACTGCGACCATCCTCACATGAAACACTTGAATCAGCCTGGATATCCCAAATAAATTAAATGAATGTATTACAGCAGTCCATTTCCAGGTCTAATTTTATTTCACCTGAAATTTTTATATACTGTCTGCAACCTTTGCTAGTCAAGACCCTCCCCAGTTACTTTATATATTTTTTTTTATATATATTTTCTTTAGAAAATATTCATACATTCCAGCTTGAGACTGTACATCCGGCTCCTCAAACACATTCAATCACAAGTGAATGAAAATTGTTCTCTCCTGTTAAATGCAGGTATTCAAGTGTAAAGAAACCAGACAAATGGTCTTAACTGGTACATGTTGCAATGGTCTGTTCACACGATTGAGGACTATTTACATGAATAATGGATGTATGAAGACATGGAGACTCTTACATGAATTATAGAATTACAAACAAGTACTATACATGTTCCCAGAAATTCATCTCCGTGCTGTACGAAGTGGACACAGACAACTAAGTCTCACCTTCACATCTGCTGCTGGGATAGCAAGTAACAAAGCCATTGGTTGTAAAATATTTTAGAATCATGGAATTGTCAGAGTTGGAAGGGACCTCTAAAGATCATCTAGTCCAACTCCCCGGATAAAGCAGGATTGCCTAGAGCACATCACTCAGGACTGCATCCAGGTGGGTCTTGAAGATCTCCAAAGAAGGGGACTCCATGACCTCTCTCAGCAGCCTGTTCCATTTTCTTACAATTAACTTAAAAGTCAACACTTTTATGAACTTTTCCTGTTAGGTAACAGAGAAAAATACATTAGAAAACTATTCTGTTGTTATTGAGATAACATAGGCTGCCAAAAAACAGTTGAGATATTTACCTTTCCATCTTACTAATGAGACTTGATATCTGGGTTGCTGCTGCATTTATAAGAGCAGAAGCTTGAGAATCCCTCAAGTGTATCCTACTTATAAGATACTTTCTGTAGGCAAATCTTCTGTTCAGATGGTATTTCTTGCTAGCTTGCAAAAAATCCATTAGCTCTTCAATCTCTCCCTACAGGAAAGAATGTGAACAAATATATTTAATTAGATGCAATGTTAATTTCAGCTAACACATAGGGGTTTCAGAACAGATTTGTTCATTAACAGGGCAAAGTTAAAAAGCTCTTACAAGTGAAAACCAACAAGCTTACATCAGTTCAACTCCAATGATCATGTCATTTTTACTGATATTTCAACAAAACAAAATAAATAATATGCTGAGCTTTCAGCCTGAATAGCTCAATATTGTGTGTACTCTCCTGAATAGTCATTGCACCTCAGGTGAGCCCTGAGTTAACAGGTCATTTGATCAGGTACCCACAATTAAATACACATGTAACTCTGTCAGTGTTAGTTGAACTGTTCCTGCTTGAAACTATCCACAGGCTGAAATGTCTTCTCGAACTGGGACCTGAAGCCAGCATGAGCTCAGTAGCAGCAGTAAGTGGCCTCAAGTCCTTCCTTCTTTTTTTTTGCTTTCCCCTTCCTTTGCTCTTTATGACTAATAAAGTCATTATTTATGAGTAAATAATAAAGGATAATATTTTCACAAGTGTTTAAATTGACTCCAAAGCCACTGAGAAGTCATACACATGTCCCGTAAAGCATGGAAAAAGCCAAGCTCACTGCACAGCAGCTGGCTCAGAAGCTCCTGCTTCCAACAGTGGGGAACTGGAAAGGTTGAGCTACCTACAAATGAGTCTGGTAGAGACTGGAGGTGGGTACACAGTGCTCTGTAGCAGATATTCTGATAGCATCAGATACCCAAGACAAGGTCTGATACTTAGGTGACCCATGTCTAAACTTTCACTATCTTCTCTATCTCCTGCTGGCTGCTCAACTGCCTTTTGCCTAAGTGTTTGCTGCATGTATAGCTGACAGTGGCCCATGTGTGGCTTTTGTACTAAGATCTGATGGGTTTTGGAGTGGGCATTATTTGACTCCTGCTTTCCAGCTGCTGCTTTTTAACCCCCAGGCCTCAGCCTCTAGGACCACAGTAATCACATTCATCTTCAAGAAGCAGTCACAACAATTTCCAGAATTTTTGTAATCTAGAACACTAACTTTCAACACCAATGGAGTAAAAAATACCCAAACCTTGAGGAAACAACTCAAGCTATTCCGTTGCAAGAGGCTTAAAATGTAACTGAAACCAAAACTAAAGTCCTGAACATGTTCTTTATCAGCATCCCTGACTGTGTAAACTAGAGATACTCAAACTCTCAAAGTACAAAACCATAGCACTTCAGACATACCACAGTTTCAATAATCTACATATTCTGATTGTGGGGCTCAGTACATCTTCTGAAGTATAGGAAAGCATTTGATGCCAAAGGAGTTGTGAACATGCCTACAGAGACAGACCTCCAAAGGTACCTACCATTCATTAGACAGCATCTGATCTGTTTTAGAAATGTTAGTCATAAAATAGATTCAGATACTTAATTGCTCTCTTTGTTGCCTAAGTCTCTTATTTGGACTGAAATTGCTTTGAAAAATGGCACTCTAGCATTTCTGTTCCATGCTGTGGAATCCTGGCCTGTATCAGGCAGAAATAGTGTGGTGAGGAGGACTGGGGAAGCGACTGTGCCCCAGTGCTCTATGCTGGTGAGACCACACCTCGAACACTGTGTCCAGTTTTGTCCCTCTCACAACGAGAAAGACACAGAGTGGGTCCAGAGAAGACCAATGAAGGTGGTGAGGGGTCTGGAGAACAAGTCTTATGAGGAGCAGCTGAGGGAGCTGGGGTTATTTAGTCTAGAGAAAAGGAGGCTGAAGGGGAGACCTTAATCCTTTCTACTACTACCAGAAAGGAGGTTGTAGCGAGGTGGAGGTCAATCTCTTCTCCCAAGTAAAAAGTGATAGGACAAGAGGAAACTGCCTCAAGTTGTGCCAGGGGAAGTTTAGATTGGATATTCAGAAAAATTTCTTTACCACAAAGGTTGTCAAGCACTGGAAGAGGCTGCCCAGGAAAGCAGTTGAGTCACCATGAGGTATTTAAAAGACAGGTAGATGTGTTGCTTAAGGGCACAGTTTAGTGGTGAACTTGGCAGTGTTAGGTTAATGGTTGGAGTCAACTATCTTAAGGGCCTTTTTCAACCTAAATGATTCTATGATACTATGCTAAGGGCCCCATTAAAACCAGTGAACAAAAGTTTGCTGCATAAACACAAATGTGCTCTCATACTATCCTGCAGGGAACGGCTTAGGGACAGAGCCACGCCAAGAGACCTTCTAGGAGTTAAGCACAGCCCCAAATGTGCAGATTTATCACAATATTCACTGCAAAATTGGGGACTTCTATTACACAATTTCCCACTGCATAGCACAGACATGTTTTCAAACTTTTTTCCTATGCATGATACAGATGAACTACTAGTCTTACTTTCCCTGAGAAGTAAAGACAAGCTTTAAGCACTTGGGTGCTTTGGAAATATTACCCATGAAAAGAAAAGTCAGCATGAAGCACATAATGTTGTGGCAAATTAATCTAACTCACTGTTGTAGAAAAAGGCTCTGAGTATGGATTAATATACAGCTGTGTAGATGTCTAGATATGCATAAAATTATTCCTAAGAAAACTAGTTATAAAAGTGGTAACACTTATCCTGAAACATATTTCCTGAAACACTTCTCAAAAGTTACTGTTGGTTTGTATTCTGTCATTAGGTTAGGAGTGGAGTTATCATCCTATTACCTGTATTTTAGAGTAATCTTCCACTAAAGTTTTAGCTGCTTCCAACTTCAGTTCTCCCTTGAAAGTAGCATTTGATATCTGTGTAAAAAAGATATTATGGAGCTCCTTTCTCTGGGTAACAGCCAGCTGTCTATAAGCCTTTGCAAAATATTCTTCCTGCTTTACTAGAAGGAACCTCTTCAGGCGGTCCTGCTCCAGTCTGTGAAGTCTGTCAAGAAGACTTCTGTATTCTACAGCAGGCTGCAGACAAGAGAGAAATAAATAAATCCAAAGTGATTTTCAGTATTCAACATATTTTAAAGTATCAGTGCTACTAGCTCATACGTATTTTACGCGTACTCTGATTACTGTCATTTCAGGTTTGAATGAAGGCTAATACTAAATCAGTGTACGCTTTTCATGGTTTTTGTCTGTTTGGAGTGACAGGGATTCCACAGCTGTCAATCTCTAATGTAGATAACACTTCCAAGGCATAATGAAGTCTTTTTAGAATTTAGAAGCATTATTTAACATAAATTATACAAAACAGCATGAAATTCAACACAAAGACTACATTTCTTAGGTTTCATCGATCCTTAAGTCCTATTAAAACTTAATAGACTCATATAAGTCAGAACAACAAAACAACAATAAACATACATTTAAAAACAATATAAATTAGAAAAAACCTTGTTTAACTACAAATCTCTAAAATTTCTTATTATTGGTGACCTATTTTATGTATTGGTTTCTACAGATTAATCCAAGAGCATCATTTTAGAATTACAATAATGGAGCAGAATTAAACAGTCATTAATTTAAAAGCTTCTTTGCAAGAAATACTTTCTCATAGTTCTCCAGTAAGACTTACATATTCATAGTTTTAATCTCAGAAGGCATAAACTCATTATAGAATCAAAACATACATCTCCCACAGAGCAAAGAATGCTTCTTATGCCAGCAGAGCTACCCAACACTAGTTATGTTGGTCTTGTTCTAAATTTCATACTATTTATCTGGGGAGAACTGTTCTCTGCACTGAGGCCGCCACACCTCACCCCTCATTCCCAAGAGACAGACTGTAGACAGCAAATAATAAATCAAAAAGACAGGGAATATATGTTCTGTGTTTTGGGTGATAAGGGGAGGAGGTTACTTCTCCGTCTGTTTTTCACTGCCGCCTCCTGGACGTCAGTACACCCACGGCCAGGAGCATGTCCATGGACCAGGATCTTCAGCAAGTACAAAACCAGGTCCTTTCACAGACAGGAAAGTGAAGAGCAAGACGTTAGTATATGATAAATGGATGTGGAAAAGTATTGGACTGGCCTTAATTCTTTCTTTTTTTCCTACCATTCAGGATTTCCAGTATAAACCAGACTAAAACAATACTAAATAACGTATTATGTGCAAACAAAAGCTGCTTTTCTGAGATCATATTTAGAGTGAGTTCAGATACTGAGTCACAGTCAGGCCCCTCTCTCTGCAAAGGCAGGATTTATTTTAACAAGGTCTAAGCGTTAGTCTAGGCTCCTTCTATAACCAGAAGAGGACTTCTGCAGAGTACAATTCACCTTATCCTTAAAAAGATGTCCAGAAGCACCTCTTCCTTCCTGTCTCCTTAGGCTTTCTGGCATCTTTAGGTCAGGACACTCATATCCTACAGATATTTGAAAGCCCCCTAGAGTAACACTTTAAAATTCACCTGGAAACATCAAAGAAATTCAACTGTCTCGCTGGCATCGTGCCATGAACTCTCTCCACACAACAGCCTGATAAACCAAAGTTCTTCCCGAGAGCCTCAACATACTGTAGTGCCTTTGATGGGCCACACTTAGCAAAATACTTCTGTCAAAACTGGAATCATGAATTGTCACAGAAGTCCTTAAGAATTTTAGGTATAGGAAATGCAATTTTTAATTTAGGGGTTTTTTTAATAAATAATAAAAAAAACAACAACCAGAAAAACACATCAGAAGGCCAAAAACGTAACCAACTCTACAAAGAGAGCCAAACAAGTGAGGAATATACTGGTCTAAGGAATTATACTCCTAACATAATTTATTTTGTCTCTTGTAATTGAACTGAAACAGACAGCTGGAAACCCAGCCACGTCACATTCAATACCCATGTATCCCCTTGTGCTCCAGAAGCAAAGCCCCACTGGTAAGTAATGAAACACACTATTTATTCCCAGCAAGTCATCCTCTTAACACAAGTTATAATGTTAGACAAGCATGAAACATTAACTTGGGTATTTTAGCATTTTAAACTTACAGAGGTGAAATATTCAAAACTTAATAGAATCCTCTCAAGACACATGAAATATAAAAAAAAAAGAAGATAAAGTGGGGAAAAAAAGTAGAAATCAGTTTTATTGTAAACATTCAATGTACTTGAAAGAAGACACAGAAGACTGGAGCATTAATTTCATATATGGGATGCTGGACTGCAATCTATTTTCAGCAAGTGACTACCTTTGAAATCCTGGATAATGGTGCCTACCCAGTCAGAGATCTTTGAATGAAAGTGACATATATAAACCCTAGGCTTTTACTTAAAGAGAGACTTTAAACTTGCAAAGAATCATACTCTGCTTTACATTATTTATCTCACTATTATTCAAAGGCTATTTCCAAGGAAGTCCACTCCCTGCTCTGTCTAAAATATAGATTGTTCTGCTTGCCTTCACTCAGTTTGGAGGAAATAGGCCTTTGGTTGTGCTCATATACTCGTTTTCTTCAAAATAAGAATATAAATAGTGCAGGCTTTTTACCTAGATTGTAAGGTTTAGGATACAGTTTGTTCTGCTCTGCATGCGCAAAATACTTTACACAGTGTCTGACTGGAGTTGTTAGAAACTGCTGTAGTAAAATATAGTAAATAAAAATATATCCCTTTGCAAGGGTTTTAGTGCCTATGAAAAATAAAAATCAGGGTAATGAGAACTAGTTGTTTTTCAGGTGTCACAGATTCTCTTGAGATAAATTCATTTTCTGGTGAAGTAAAACACATTTTCTTAATAACAACTACCCTAATTATAGCACCTGAACTTTCAAACAATTTAAATTATACAGCTTTTCTCTTAGAATCACAGAATAGTTTAGGTTGGAAGGGACCTTTAAAGGTCATCTAGTCCAACCCCCTCATGCTGCAATGAGCAGGAACAACTTCAATTAGATCAGGTTGCTCAGAGCCCTGGCCAACCTGACCTGGATGGCATCTACCGCCTCTTTGGACAAACTGTTCCACTGTTTCATCACTGTTATTACATTAAAAAAAAATATATATCTTCTTTGTATCTAGCCTAAATCTACCTTCTTTTAGTTTAAAAACATTACCCCTTGCTCTGTTGCAACAGGATCTGCTAAAAAGTTTGTCCCCATCTTTCTTATAATCATAGAATCATCTGGGCCGGAAGGGACCTTCAAAGGTCATCTAGTCCGATGACTAAGCTCCCTTTAGGTACTGAAAGGCTACAATAACATCTCCCTGAAACACCTAAGGTTAAGACCCCTACCACCTGCCTGGGCAACCTGTTCCAGTGTCTTACCACCCTCATAGCAAAGAACTTGATTTTATATCAGATTTACCTTTTCATTACTTTTTTTCATTAATTCTTCAGCCTCTTCATTTGCATTTCTTGCTGTTTGGTGTTGAGCCTCCATTTTCTTCCTAGTTTCCAGATTACATTCAGCTGTTAAAGCCACCATCTTCCTTTCATATTCCTCTTGAATCTCTTTCTCCATTGCAAGAAACTGCTTTTTAAAAATTGAACTCATCCTCTTCTCCACATGAGGAAAGAGGCTGTGATTTAAGACCATGTTCTTCATCATCATAGCGATCGCTTCTTTACATATCTGCATTCGATATGCCTCCAGATCAGCATCTGCCCGCGTCAGGCTGGCGATCTCCAAGCTGCAAAAAGGCAATCAGAACGGTTTGAAACCACAGATTACAGGAAATTTCCATCAAGAAACAAGTATTCATTCAATATTGGGTAAGTGAATGGCAGTCAGATAAGTGCATGAATATCACAGAACACGAGTTTACTAATCATGACAAAAATCCTTCATTAAAAAGCAAGGTGAGCCAACAATAACTACAGCAAGTTTAATATCCATTCTTGCATTTACATTTTAGACAGAAAAAGGAAAAGTTTTTCTTTAGAACTCTCCCTCAAGCTTAAAAGCAAACAAAAACTTCCTACAAAAACCTCCCTCTTTTGGGAAGCAGATGAAGTGAATATGTGAACAGACTAGAAATTTCACTGAGTTTGTAAAATAGCTCTGAACTCACTGACCTATCTTCACTAATACATCACTGCTCTGCGTTCTGAGCTGGTGTATTCCCTTCTCTGCAGGGAAGAGGGCAGAGTGTTTTGATTATGTGACGATACAAATAAATTAAAAAAGCTGGTATCTCTCTCTCATGAACTTTAATAGGAGTTCTAGATAAGAGATTAAAACCAGAGGGAAATAGAAGATTTTTTACAAAATGCAATAAATGGCATATTGCATATGAACATATCCTCAATTATTTTTAGAATTCATTAAACTGGACTAATAATTAATCTCATTTCACACAGTACATAATTACTGTAAATTCTATAGTTTTGCATATTCTACACTCAAGTCCGGGTTGGAGAATTAGGTGATTTTTTCACTTGCATGTCAATTTTCATAAACACACAGCACTGTAGGCTTCTCTATTTAGATTAAGTGTACAAGAATGTCTTTGTGACCTACAAAATATACTTTTAACAGCTTAAATCCATCCTGTTTTCAGTTAAGCTAAATTATTGGTTTGCTTTGTTACATATCAAATCTTAGAATTTATTTCAAATTCATAGCAAAGTTCTTGGAAAAATTTGCAAAATAGAATAATACATTCAGAATGCTATATATCAAAGCATGCAAGTCTATAAATACTTCACCTTTTTTTCAAATGAACTTTCCTTATGTAAGCATATAAAGTTTTAACAAGAAGTAAATCAGTGATGCATTATCACCACTGCCCCTCTGTCAAACACAAGAGATGTATTCTTCCCATTTAGAAATCAATGGGATGGAATTAAGATGTTTTCATACCATGAATCAAATACTTGGAAGTATTTAAGACCCATTAGCTTAAGCTATGATCACTGATCACAAAGAGGCAGAGAGATTCCTCTGTTGCCGCCTCTCAAACCCCCCAAAATGCACTGGCGATGCCCATTTTCATCTTGGGGATCTGCTCCAGGGCTGGCTGGCTGCAGCTGTAAAACCTCCTCCTTCTCCCATTCAGAAGCAGGAATCAGTGCTGTATGAGGCTAGAGCCTTGGGATTGAAACACCGGGGGACCAAAACATTCTTCACAGTCATTTGAAGATGCTGTAAGAGCTAATATACTTTCAGTAATGTCCCCAGGCCAAAGCAACAATCCACCTTCTCTGTGCTGTGTAGAGATGGACATCGCAGGACAGCACCTGGAGGTACGTAGC
This sequence comes from Scolopax minor, assembly GCA_028566535.1. Classification (NCBI taxonomy): domain Eukaryota; kingdom Metazoa; phylum Chordata; class Aves; order Charadriiformes; family Scolopacidae; genus Scolopax; species Scolopax minor. Next base: position 53,680,189 of record JAOXNG010000026.1, on the reverse strand, counting down.
CTTCTCAGATGGTGTTCAGCTACATCCATTGCCAACCCCAACAGTGTGCTGACCTGCTCCCTCTGCTTGAGGAGAGTCCTTCTCGCTCCAGGACAGTGGTGCAGCCACAGAGGACATGTGATAGCAGGATCAAGGGAACAGGATGCTGAAGCACCACAGCAAGCACTTCAAAAGGGAACTGCAGATGTGTGTTTTCTCTTAAGTCTGTCTGTTTACAGAAGTCCTTGGACTTTTGCTGACATTGCCAGCTGTTACTAAGCTGTTTACGTATGACAACTAACTTAAAAAAAAAAAAAAAGTGTTTCAGTTTTGTGAAAATGCACTTAAGTAAAAAGAAGGACGCAGAAAATGGGAGCTTTATGCTATAACATTTCCCTAATGACTGCCTGGCAGTGGTATGAGGCTCCCCTTCGTACATTCACCAATTCATTCTCAGCCTGTAAAATCCAAGCCACTGGATTTATTTTTCTGTTTTGATTCCTGCTTCAAGTCTCCAGTATCTCTGATTTAATTGAAGCATATCTGTCTTTTGTGAGAAACATCTCATCTTGGTTTTCAAGCATCGCCTAATAGAGAACTAAACAACAGTTTAATTAATTGTTCCTCTTGATAATTCCTTTAAGACCTTATCCTCAGCTTGAATTTGATTAGTTTTAACTTTCAACTTTTTTTTTTGCTGGAATACCAAGTTCCTTAGTCATTATTTTTCTGTTCTTCATGTGTGCACGGATAGATGGTGGTCACAGCATATACTAACTCTTTCTTACTGAAGTGTGAAAGACTGAATTCCTCCTCTCTCTCCCTGGAAGGCAACATTTCACAGCTCCATCACATTGATACATAGTTTGTCTCACAACATTTATTTCTTACCACAAATGAAGGATTTTTTTTTCAGCATGCTCTGAAAAAAGATTAAGCCACTACTTACCCACCTCCTTACTCATTACTCTTCCAGCCTCCTTCAGCAGTGGTCCCAAGAACAAAGGTGAAAACCATCATCACAACATTTCCTATTGTTATCTTTCCCTGAGTCTTTCCCAGCATTTCTTCTTATTTACTGCAAGTCATTACAGACTAGAATTGATTTCATTTTGAACAAGATTCCCACACTCTTCTTGCCCTCAAAGAGAACTATGGTACCCAATTAACTCCACTCCTCAAGATCATGATGCCAAATGCAGGAACAGAGATCAATGTAGTTCACCTGATGCTCAAGTATCATCAAGAAAATGATGAGGCTGTTAAGATCTCAGGTGTATCCAATCTGCAACTCTCACCCTCTTTTGTCCTCACAGCACATCTGTGAAGAAGGCAATGAAGCAGAAGCAGCACATGAACTGTTCCACCAATCCATGGGTGACAGCATGAAGAAAAAGCAATTACAAGCCAAAGCTTTCCCAGATCACATTGTGGAAGACAGCAGCCAGACCACTACTTTTTTCTTTTTCTTCAGTGGCAGCCAAAGAAAGGTCATGTCTGTAAAAATCTGACCTGTAAAAATTCTACCTTCCACCTAATGTGCTCTGCTTCTGGTCTGCCTCCTCTACACAGCAGCCAGTGGGAGTGAGACAAGCTCATCACATGCACCAGAAACCTTGCTTCAAGCTCTTACTCCAAATGAGAGGTTGAGGGCAGACTTAACAAGCTGCATCAACACAGTCCTGGAGTTTTAGATGCCAACAGTCAGTACAAAACAGGAATATTGTAAGCATAATAAACCAAATGCTTTCAGACACAAGACTATCAGAAGAACAATGCTTACACACTTACAAATTAAATGTGCAATGTTCTGTGACACCTAGGGAAAAAAAAAAAATCCTAACGTGACACTCTGTGCCTCCTCAAACTGAGGTAGATTTAATAAGTTGCTTTAAATGCTCTGCACTCTGCTTGTTATGGCAATTCATGCTTAAAAGGTCTCACATCTCTTCCTGAGCCTATTCAGCATAACAGAAACATGAAAGGCAAAGAAGTGCAGGTAGCAGATGGCAACCTATTGATGAAAAAGATCAAAGCTTCTGTTGGACAAAGCATGCAGAGAAAGGATGAGGATAGTACAAAAGGTAGGTGGTACAAAAGCGTGTGGGGAGAAAGGTGAACAGACACACAGAAAAGGAAACTGCAAACAGCAAGTGTAAAGTTTTTCACTCACTTGAAGAGGAAGAGGATTTAAAGATCTGTCAGAGAAGATCTGGGAGGGAAGAATCCCAGACGCCAAACACAGAGAAGCAGAGCGAGTGCCTGAGCATCTGATGTCCTCCACAAACCTAATAAAAGAATACAGGACAGCAGCTAGGGTCAGGAAAGAAATAACTATAGTTAATTTGAAATAAACCCACAACACAACACAAAAAAGGAAACCTCTCATTAACTACAAAATAATTGTATCCTTAAGTCTTATTATTCAAATTCGAGGTCTGCAGAGGGAATTTTTGAACAGGAGAATTAATAGCTGCTGAATTTAACAGTCCTAATGGCTGATACATTTTAAAAACAAATCCGGAGTTCATGAAGGTAAGAAACTACTGTGATACAACTTCCTGAAGTCTAAAGGGAAGAAAAACATCAAGCAAACTTCCCTTTGGTGACATTTTCTCACCAAAACATAAAAAGTTCTCATTTTCATAAGACTCATCTCTCATCTGCAAATGGTAGCATCCATATTACGACAGCATCCTGAGGAAACTGGAGCCCAGTTTCTGCAAAGGCATCCCTTTGTGATAGACAATGCTCCTGAAAAGCCTATAATTTAAGGCTATTTGTGGCCCAGTTTTTCTCCGCTGCCCCAGATGCCCCATTGCAGCCGTCACTCGGAGCACCACGGCACGACTGCTGCACCAGCTCTTGCTGGAGAGAGGGACACAGCTGGGAAGGACAGACAGACACAGAGCCTGGTGGCACACACCGGGGCAGCACGGTGCCAACGGGGCAGCTGCAGCGAGGAAGGGAAAAAGAGGACAAAAAAAAAAAGCAATATAGTCCGTGCTGTCCCCACACACTCCAGAGAAATGAGGATGGAGAGAGGGTCTGACAGGGAGAATCATACAGCCGAGACCTCTGTGCCAGTGCTGGCTAACAGTAAGCAAACAAAAACCCATCCATGTCTAACAGGCTTGAAAGGTCTCCACTGCAGATGTGGCTTGCTTCCCAAATCATCCATTTCTCAAGGGGTTAGTAACGCAACATCAGTGAGGTGGGTTGTGTTTGGTTTTTGTTTTTAATTGCTTTGCCAACACGGACCCTGTGTGCAGCGCTGTAGCTTCCTCCCTCCATCCTCTCCCTCCTTTTTTTTCCCTCCTCTGCTTCCCACGCTCTCCTGCTGGGTCCAGTCCCAACAGGATGAGGTCTGAAGAATTAATTAGGAAGAATTACTTTACTGAAAGAGTGCTTGGGCACTGGAAAGCCTGCCCAGGGATGTGGTGGAGTCACCATCCCTGGAGGTATTTAAGAAATGTGTAGACATGGCTCTTCAGGACCATGCTCTAGTGCCCAAGATGATTGGTTTATGGTAGGGTGTTGTGTGTGGCGTTGTGGGTGTGGGGTTTAGTTGGTGGGTGCTTTTTTTTATGTGGTTTTTCTGGTTTTTGTG
>JAOXNG010000026.1:53657023-53669745 GCA_028566535.1 Scolopax minor | reverse complement strand
CCCATCCCTGGAGGGGTTCAAGGCCAGGCTGGATGGGGCTTTGAGCAACCTGGTCTGGTGGGAGGTGTCCCTGCCCAATGCAGGAGGTTGGAAAAAGGTGATCTTTAAGATTGCCCTCAACCTAAACCATTCTGAGATTCTATGATCTGAAATGAAATATACTCCTTTTGGTTCAGGCTGAACCAATCTGGAATACAAAGGAAGAAAAGAATGGAGAAAAAAAGAAAACTCCACATCAATTTCAGTAGGTCTGTGTAAGCTTTCTAGGAGGTTATCATCTTCTATGAATTTTCTAGGGTAATTTTTTTTTTTTTTTAAATTATCATGGCATGAAAATTCTGTGTGGCAAGATTACAATATGAAAAACTAATCCTAAGAATGTTGGAAGTGACTCAGTTACTTCACAGCTCAGTAAGACTCCCTTGAGACTGAGGGCTAATAAAATTACTATACAAAAACCCCACGATGAACATCTGATGCTAGGACCAAACTGGCCCTTTTTAATGATTTTATTATCACAGCTTTTCCTTTAGAAAGAAACAAGGCACACCCTTTTCATTTAAAGGGATGATTTTTTCAGACCTAAAAGAAATAATTTTTTTTGATGCAGATGTAATTTTCAACTGCAGTAAATAAGGCTGGAAGTGATTTGTGAGCTCCTCTGGCCATTCCAGAGGGATGAGAGATCCACCACTGTCCAAGCAGAGAAGGGGTGCACAACTCTTAGAGGACTGCTCCAATCTCTGGAATATTCTGATTGAGGTCTCTAGCTCCCTGCCATTTATGGTGTTCCACTTTACGTAATACATAAATAATTAATAGAAGCAAGGGCTAGAACTTGGGCCAATTTGATGAATATTTATCAGACTCTGTATTTTCTCTCTCCGTCCCACTAGGTACTGCAATACTAGCTCTAAATTGGCACAGCTTGGAAAAAGAACACTGAAAACCCTCCATCCCCAAACCCAACTGTTTTGCTTAATCGCTCAAAAGATTAAGGCACATCCAAGGAACTAAGAGACCTACATTCAAATCCCTATTCCTGATAATCAGAAATACAGTTTGGACCCAAGTCTGCTGTGCTTGAGGTGAGTGGTTTACTCAACTGGGCAACTGCTTATAACCCACAGACATCCTGCCTCTCATTTTGAGTGATGGAGAGGAGGAAGGGAGGAACACGAAAAGAAACTAATAGCCAAAGGGTAATCTCCCTCCAGTCTGAAGCTGACATCCAGGTATTGACAGCAGTTCTTCTGATCAGATTATCATTCTTACACTCCTCTTTAAACCTAATTGCATTAGATTAGACATTGTGGAGATTACATTACCTGCAAAACCAATCCATCACTTGGTGGCTTTATATTTGTCTTCAACAACTCTTTAGACAATCTGTATTAGTTAGCAAGTTATATCATCAGATAAGATCAAGGAAAAAAATTCAAATAAACTACTGTCAGACAGTATGACTCACCTGGTTTTTACTACAGAAACTCCATTTTAATATTTGGGTTCGGTAAACAATACAAAAAATAGCACTTGTCAATATAAGTGAAACAAAAAAAGCAACGAAGAACCCTGAAGCATGGATGGCAAGGCTGTATGAAATCTGAAATTAAAAGACCATATTATTAAAGCTACATTTTAAATACATATAAAGATCAGAGACAAAGATTATAACTGTAAGCAACATGGTAAATTATTTTTAAACTGCTTCACACAGTTTCAAGGTTTCTCAGCATTGGTATAATTACTACATTTTTATTAATAAATTTTCAAAGAAGTGTCTATTTTCCATAGGTTTTCAAGTCAGCATGCTTCGTTATGATCACTTAATCCGAATTGGTGTGTAGGTCCGAGCAACAGAACTCCCACAGATGGAATTGTAGATGCTGTGACTTTTGGGTGTCCCATACTTAACAGCCTCTTTTGCAGTATTGCCAAATTCTCCTAAGTCTTGCTGAAATTGATGGCATTTCATGTTGCTTCAAGGGTCTAAAAAAAAATCACTGTAATGGTGTCTACCTTAAATTAACGGCCATTTCTCCATTCAATAAAACTAAGTAACCACCACAGGGAAAAAGCACCAACAGGAGTTCAGAATAAGTATGTAACTGATAGTTGACAAAACCACCCAATTTGTGTGCACCTTTGCAATTTCTGCATGAGCCCGAGTCAGAAAAGAATAGCAGGAACACCAGAACCATGAGCCAGCTAGAAACTTTGTAGGCCATTCACTTTAGCTCTTAATTTAATCTTTAAATTGAATTGCATTAAATATTAATTTTTCCTTCATGCTCCATGTAGCAAAAGCTAATTCAGTGTTTGTTTGGTTATTTGAGATCTTTGGATAAAAACACAGCACAGCTATTGGTATAATGTTTCACCACAAACTAATCACTCTGCTGGGGATAGAGTGTAAATAATTAACATGCTGCTTGCAAGCTGGGCTTGGTTACCTCTTGGAGCAGAAACCTGAGAGCATTCCATGGAGCTAACAGTAATTCCACATAGGGAGTGATAATCAAATGTGGTCCGCAGTTTGTAAAGGATTTATTCCAATTTAACAGCTCAATTTTATCCTTTTACTACCTAGTTTTCCTCTCTCTGATGTTTTTGTACACTGAAAATCTGTCATATTACTAACTGAAAGGAACAGCTTCACGTCAGACTTTGTTGTTTCACAGACTCAACTCCTCAAAATTGCTGAAGATGCTCAGTGATTTCACCATGATTTCAGCTGAATTAGGCAACGATGATGCCCTTGATGTATCAAGGAGATCATCAAGATGTTAATACATGCTATTATTTGGTACTTTCATAGTTCCAAGAAGATCCAAGGTTTACTTCACAGTATTGTACATACAAAATCAACAATTGCTCTGACTGACAGAGGTATGCTTGGTTTGTTGGGGTTTTTTTAAATGTGCTTAGTCTAAAATAATGAAACTCTTGAAATTCTTTGAGGCTCACTAAAATGTTTTGGGACTAAGTATTTATCTGCATAAGCCACATGCTGAAATCCTTCTAATACCTTTTAATATCTTCCAGTTCTAAACAGAAAAAAAGAAAGAAAGGAGGAGCAACACATGAATTTCCCAGTTTCATGTGCAATTACCAACCAATTGTCTGAATGCTTTTTTCTTGATGTAGCTTCCTACTACTTTGACCAATTGCTCCTCTTATGCTCCCTTTTACCGTGGCCAGCTGCCAAAGGCATCCATCACACCTACATGAGCATCAGTACCAGCTCTCTCCTCCTCTCTACTCTGCACTACTGCCCCCCAATTCCTTGCCATGAGCTCATACTCTGTGAAATTTAGGGATCTCTCTAGTCTTCTGGGGAAAGCAGGAATCTGGTGAAGCTATAGTTTCAGTGAAGCTGAAACGAAGCTGGTTAAGTTTTGAAGGAGAAAAAGTGCTAACTAGGGAATGATGCTTTGCTTTCTAAGTGAAAGGCAAGAACTATGGCAGGACAGCCAGCCTGCATCAGGGCAGGCAGCTCTGTCAGAGGCTCAGCTCTGATGAAGAAAAATGAACAGGGAACTATCTGTGCTTTTAAACGTAAAGAAAATGGGTTCTAGAAGGAGAGTCCGTGTAATTGGGGGGCTGTAAACCCAAGCAGGAGGGTACAGCAGCTGCCTAATGGCATCTGAAAGCATCACAGTGGATGCTGTGGGACAGGTGCCAGAGATCCTGCACAAGCCATGGCACAGGACCAGTGTTGGCACTGCAGGCTGAACTTCAAACCACTGACAGACCAGTGAGCCTCAAAACCCACACCCTTCACTAACTTCTTAAGCAATCCCAACGGTGGGAAGAGGTATTACAGGCCCAAGACTCAAGAACTGCTGTGCTCCCACTGATTTGAAGGATGCTGAGGGAAGCAAACCTGGAAAAAATCAGATCAAAGTAGTTACTACCATCCTTCCCATGCAATGGGCATCGATGGGAGAACTTTCCTCTGTCCTTTTCACTACAGCTTCCTACCCTGCCTCAAAACCAGCCAGCTGCAGGCATAAGCACACAGTACTCACAGCCCCCGGGGGCCTGTGGGGAGACATCTGGCATGGATACTCATATGACCATCACCTGCATTTTTTCATAACACACAAAACCACCTTGTCACAAGCAACCAAACACTTTCTTCCAGTGGTGCAGAAGAGAAAATCCACAGGGTTTGTAAAACTTGAAAGAACAGCACAGTGGCCGAGTGTGCAAGCAAACCATGCGAAAGCTGATGGGATTCATAATTAATTCTTCTCTTTTCTGTCCCCAAAGTCAACCTTTAGTATCCACTTAGTCACATATATGTGTTGGCTTCACCACACCCATGAATAGGTTTAAATAATCAGTTTTAATTTATTTTCATAAATAAAAGCTGAGATTGAGAGCATTAATGCTAAATATATCAGATGAAATATAATACATCACACCTTTTCAACTGATCATAATTTCCTTGCACAAGTGATTTCATTCTGGAACACCTTATGTTTGGCCACAGCCCAAAGGCAAATATTATGCATGTGAAACATGATGCATTCCATAATTTCCAAACTTTATTTTTTAAAAATTAATGGTATTCTCCACACATTTTAATTACAAAACCTGTTAATTTAGTAAGTTCAAATGAAGCTGAGCCAACTTTACCCAACTGTGGAATAGTCCCAAAGAACTTGTTGAGGTCTAACTATCAAGTTCAAGTTGGGAAAAAAAAAATAAAAAAATCTCACTATAAAGATTTTAAGTATAGTAATAAATTGCAGAAATTTTCACAGAGACCTGAGACCAATGCATTTTACAGCCTTAGTTTAGACATCAACTGCTGCAGATCAATTCATATTGAACTCTATAGAAAACCATTCCTGAAGCTATTTTCCTAACCCAGTCAGCAACTGCATGGTTTATATCTTTAAGACTAAGAATTTCCATAAGATATATTTCTTTTAATTCCAAACATAATTCTTAGCTATATAAACATTCAATCCTTTTAAATCTTACTAGATCTTAATCTAGGAACAAAAAGTTCTCTACCTCATACATAGTTGTACTTCATATCATGTTTAATTCTGGCTTTCATTTTAACAGAATAGGCACTTGATCTTCAATTATGAGAAAGCCAAGTCTGGACCTACATCTATTACACAATAGAAGCTAAAGGGGCAAGAGATCACAAATAATCCACAAGAAAGACACAATCCTTAAAAAAGGCAATTCCTTTGCAAGATAGCAGCCTGTCAAAGAAATGAGGGGTTGGGGGAGAAAAACAAGTTTGAAGAGACTATTCTGGCAATGAAACTGAATTCTCCCACTGCAGTGGGGAATTCTCTAATAAAAATTATCTAGAAGAGTAACACTGTTTGCTGCAATCAACGTAGTTTAGAAGGTTTATTCGACCTCATAGAAATCATGGTAATTCAGAAGCCAAGAACAGGAAGTCATATTGGAAGAATAAGTAAAAGCTAAACAAAACCTATGCCTTTCTCACTGCAGTATCATTTCTCAGGGTACCCACACAGGCATTTCTTGATTTGTGCATCAACATGATACAGAAACCTCTTCTCAATAGATGGAGAATAACAATAACTCCACCCTTTTGGAAAGACAAAAAGATTTCTCATGGTGGCTTTGCACAGGAGGTGAACACATGATGTACCTAGATAATTCTTTAGATGAAAAAAACATAGCAAGAAATATAATGGAAGTTTGTAGATAATCCTTATTAAATACTGCTGCTTTAAGACAACAGACTCCTTATCTTGAGTCCTGTTTTCTCCCTCTTAAATATCAGAGAAGGCAGAATTTGTGTATGATTAACAGGCAGAAGCAGAGCGATGAGATACAAGTACTGAAGTATATCCTCTGCTCCTAGGATTTAGTTTAGATTGTCCAGAAGTTTAAGCAGGAGAGTCAATATAATACCAAATAATGAAATTTACCTTGGTCTTTTCTTCTTCAGTTATGGTGAACGATGCTGTCAATGATACGAGATCTGTTTTATTCTGAGAGAGATATAAAAATATTATATGTATTAAAAAATGAGCAATATCCACAGGCAAGCAGCCCAGAGTCTCTAGAAAAGCTACAGGCCTCATTACTTAAGCAGATAAGAACTACCTTGGAGACAGTTTACAAAAAAAATTGTGAAGAGCAAAATAAAATTGTAAAGGAAATACCTGTGATGAACTCTGGAAAGTTAGCTTCACAGGTAGTGTCAGGACCCTGCCATCCCACATTTCTTTTGCATCAAGAAGTGCAGAGTAGTTGATTGCAAAGTACTCTCCACCTGTTAGAGAAAAAAAAAAAGCCCAACTGTGTAAATTAAGCAGGTGAGGAACATCTACCAGCACAATAGTGGCCTCTAAGTAATTGTGTCTCTGGATTTTCTTAATTAGAACAGTAGCTATATTGCCTTGAAAACAACCCAGTACAGTTGTACATCTTTTTTCACACAAGCAGACTTGGTGTGCATCTCTGAAGGGTTGAGCACCCAGCTGAGCTCAGCTGCAGTTAGATGTCTGCAAAATTTGAAAAGCAAGTTCAACATGAATAAAACATCTGGGGAGCTTTTTAGGTGCCCCTCTAGACTGTGCTTCCTCACCAGCAAAAGTGCTCTCCTGGGAACCAAGCTGCAGTAAGCTCACTTATTCCTTCAAGAGAATTCATCAGAAGAGGCAGCCAGAGCCTACCAGCATAGTCCAGAGAGGAGAGATATGGAGAGATTTGCTCATTCCCAGGAAAATATCTCAAAGATCCCTGTGGAAGGCTTGGGACAGCACTGGAGCTTTGCCTTTCCAACACAGCAGATGTTCAACATCCAGAGCAGACAGTTCCTGGCCACAGGAGCCCAGCAAAATCCTTTGTATCTGCTGCCTCTAAGAACTCAAGCAGATTTGGCCCTGAATCTGGAAACTGCATTAAATGAGCTACTGAAAAGCAGCTGCTTTGACTGATACTAAAACTCAATATGAAATATTGTCACAGTTTGGGCTGGGTTGTCCAATGAGAAGACAAGAGATACTCACCCCCATTTCTCACTCAAATGAGAGGAAGGAAGGAGATAGATTTATGAGTTCAGAAAGAATGAAACTACTGCAATGGAATATTAATAATAAAAAGGAAAAAATGCAATAAATACAACATATAAAAATATATACAAAACTGTATCAAGCTCCCAGGGAGATGTCACTAAAGGCACTAGGGAAGTCCCACACCGGATTCAGTGATGGATAGGATCTGGATGCTGATCTAGATTCAGGAATGCACAGATCGGGATCAAAAGCAGAACAGACAAAAGGATCTTCCTCGGACACCAGTCATCAAAGAAAGAAGAGATGCTGCAAAACCCTCACTTTTATACTGAGCACGGGCAGTTGGGATGGACTACCCCTCTGGTCAGTTTGGGTCACCTGATCTGTCCCCACCTCTCCACAGGTGTGATCCCTCTACAGAGAAACATTTTTCACAAAGCCCAGCCCTGTAATCAGGACCACTACTCACAGTGCTCCATGTTACTGGCAATGGAGTCTGGCTACTCCTCTGCAGTCAGACAGCAGCCCTGGGTCCCCCTGTTTCCCTCTCCTATTTGGAAATCTTTCACCAGTAAAAGAGTATCATAGCTCTTCATAGCTATATCATAGGTACTTCAACCATAAACAGATATTACTGAGCCCTTCTGAAGCCCCAAGAGAAATATCTTGACTCTCAAAAGCAAGTGGCTAATTTTCTATGTGTTTGTGTTTATGCTTAGGAAAAGGGAGATAAAGAAAGGAAGAAAGGTAAAATTTTATGAATGTGCAATGATTCAACTGCTACCAAAGGAACAGACTGACTCCAATAGTGGAACAGGCTTATCTCTCTATTATTTGCTTTGATTTTATCATTTGCTAAGTTTGGAGAGAACAGATACTGAGAAGAGCTGCCTTATTTCTGTTGAATAATCTTCACGTTTGCATGGTCTTTTGCAATTCCAATGTACCTCAGTACCTCAGCAAGCCAATCTGCACGCTTGGCTCAAGAAAAAGACTCATCGGGTTGATAAAAATGGCTTGTGCAGCAGCTTTAAAAAAATATCCAAAATGAACTAATACTGTCATGAAAGATTCTGTTTCATTTTGATGGCAGTGACTTTTACAGAGTACAAGGGCTCACTTCTGTGACTGGGAGATCAAAGGTGGGAGCCAAAACGTGAGTTAATAGAACTGTAAACTGAAGCAAAAAATCTTTCCCAGAGTTTTCCACCTGTATTAACTGATAATTGGATAAACCATAAATAAATAAAAGATAATTGTCATGATTTGAACAGATGCTCTTCTACACGTGGAAGCATACGTATTTTCCCTGCAGATTTTCTTACCTTGCAAGAATCTTTTCCTGTAAACCTGCATACCATCTGTGGTCTTATTACCACTGTTTTTTTGAACATCTAGACCAGTGATATTGTCCAAGAGGATAAGATCTGTAATGTTTGTTGAGAACAGCATGTTGGTGTTATTAATCAGAAGTGTAATGTATGCAGTTTGAGGGTCACGTTCAACATCCACCTGAAAACAGAAATATTACTATTAATGGTGCCAAATAGCTTTGTGTGCATCCTAACAGCAAAAATCATAGTCTTGATTACTAATAAAAGTTCATTATATGCGTAAACTCATTTTCTGAAGTCATTCTGAGTGACCTGCAAATGGCACTACACTCAGTTTGATCTCAAACTCACAATGTTTTAATCTTCCATATGTCAAGCTGTTGCTTGGAGAGAAAGGGACAGAAAACCAGAAGTTGGAAACCCATCTCACACAGAGCCAGAAGTGAAAACAAGAACCTGAATATCCCCATTGATACCTCATACAACACAGAACTAGATCATAACTTCATAACCAGAGTATGGAAAATTCTTAACTTTGAACTTCTGTTTCTTTTGCAAGCTGCCCTCACTGCAAATTCATTCTTTCCGTGCAGTTTTGGTCTCTATCTCCCTGTTTTCACACCAATCCCACCCTCCAAATGGTGCCGGCTGCCTTGATTTGCCCTTCACATGGAGCCTCCAGTGCACTTGGGGTTCATGGCTCTGCTTCTCGTTAGTGATGAAATTCATAAACTAATCACCAATTTCTAGCAACAAGCACTCATGCGATTTTATTAATTAATTCCATTAGGCCATTAACTCTTATTGAGTAATTATATCCTCTAAATGAAATTACTTGTAGCATAGAATTGCTTACTGAGCTCTCACCTTGCAAATTGCCTTCTCCTATAACTCATATCAAACCAGAACTGTCTAAAATTTTATCAGGTGTGTAATATGCTGGCATAGTATGGTATAGCTATGATGGTATATGAGGCTTCTAATAATGACAACTAGATTTACATTTATTTAACTAACCAAAGCATGATTAGGCCCAGCCTTTCTCTTTTATCTCCTCCTTTTTAGAAAAAGTTTACTATATATTGGGACACCAGCAAATATAAGTAACAAAGCAGCTTCCACAGAAATGAGTTCTAAAAATACAAATTGAGATAGACTTCAGAAATTAAACTGGAGTTCAAGGTAGCCACAGGGTTCAACACACGTTGGTATGACTTCATTGTGCACCATTAATCTCTGGATTTCATATTGATCCAGTATAGAAACAGATTACATTTTTAGGATATCTTATGAATCAAGGAGAAGAAACACTTTATTGAAACTTTTGTTGCATAGTTTACATTTTTCTATTTAAGTGACAATAATTAAAGTACATTTGAATAAATCTAATTTTCCCTGGTATACTTACAACACTAAATTTCCCAAAATCATTACAGCAAGTTCAACCTCAATTATAATAAACAAATATTATGGAGAAAAAACCCCAACTATTTATTGTACTACATTCTTCAAATTTTCTGCAAAGACGTCAGCACATATAAAAATAGGCTTAATCATATTTGTGAAGAAAGCATTACCAATTTCACATGTTTGTATATCATGAATTACATGCCAATGTTTATGAGACTAAAAATTACCAAATATTAAAAATGAGATATATTTTGGGCAGCTTTTCTTTCTTCTGGTTTCTGAACGGGCATGATGCAGTTAACATGCATTTCAACCTTTCCTGTGCAGTCATAAAGGCTAGAAAAACTTGCTTTAAAAAGCAGAAACAAAATAAAAGAGGGGAAAAAAAAAAGCTTCAGAGCCACACAAAGAAAATCTCAATCAAAAAAGCAGAGACCCTGACCCAAACATCAAAACAAGAAAACACACCTTGAAAGATCCAAGGTTCAAACTGCACGAGTTGTTAATCCTCTGTTATGCTCCACAGTACAAGCAGATGGGCTTGTGCAGACAAACGTTTGCACCAGCAAAAGAGGGAGCTGGGGAAACAGGGGAAAATAGAAAACCTTTTTTCCTCCCTTCATTTTCCTATACCTTTCCCTCACTCTTCTGTGAGATGAAGGCAAAAATGAGGATATTGGGGTCTCTTCCTGTGCTTCTAATCAGGCACAAATATATTCCTTTACATTTGGGGAGAGGAGATGTAAACAGTGGTTTAGATAAATTCTTACAATAAAACAGGCAGAGCAAGTTCCATGTGTACATTCAGAGGCAGGTGGGGGAATATGGCACCATTAGTCCTCTGCTTCCCCTAGGCAGGAGGTTTAAAGCACACTCCCACACTCTGTTCATTCTCTTTCTCCGACCAATTTTGCATTTTCCCTGAATTTTGTTTCATTTAATAAAATTCTTAATTCAGTAACTAAACGAAGCAACCCTTCAGAGGTATCCCAACCATATGGCTTATCTCTTACTGCAGTCTTCCCCACGTGGCCAAAAGGCCACATTTGTTGCACTGCTGATTAATATAAACACATGTTCTGCATTCTTGATTTTTGACTGGCTCAATTTTAAGCTAAACTGCAAAGAGTTTGAAAGAATTTGGATTTTTTTTTTTTGGATAGCACTGAAAGTAGCAGATGAGAATCAAGCAGTAGGGAAGCTCTTGGGTCTGACCTCTCAGTGGCCACAGGATACCTCCTTTAAATTCCTCCTTTAATTTGCCTGAAGATGTTTTTTCTTGCTTTTGGAGCAGATGATTATGCTGCCCACCATCTACAGGAACCAAACCCAATGGCCCTACAAGCGACATCACTTCAGTTACTTGGGAGAGTGGAATGAAAGACCCAGAGCAAAAGCAAGGACATGTTAGGAGAAAGGGGAGGAGGAACACAAGACCTTTAGGAATAAGTTAGAATAACCAGAAACAGGAAAGGAGTTAAAAAAACCAAAGGATGCTTGTATCCTAGATTATCTGTGATGCAAGAAAGCTTAGGAGATTGGGAAATGAGACAGGTAAATGGGTTAAAAGCTAAACAGTCAAATTTAAAAATTTACTTCATCTCTGCTGAAGATTATGGTCATTATGAAGTACTATCACAGAGTAGTTCAAGTCAGACCACAGAATGATGCTTTTAAAGAAGCACATTTCTGGAACTCAGGAAGAGACTGGGAACTGGAAGCATAGGTAGAATTTCAACACCTCAGTTTCAATAAGGGTATTTCTGCAATAAGGTGTTGGAAAAATCCTGCCTCCAAGAAGTAAACATATGTTATCTCCTTGCTCTGAGGGGCCACTCATGGTAGGAGGAGGAAAATATGCAAAATTCACTTTTTTCCATTTAAAACAGCTAAAGACCACCATATGGCCAGTCTGTCTCTTAGCAGGAAAGCATCTGTTCAGACAAATTAGGATTGAAATAGATGACAAGGTAAGCAAAGGAAAAGAAAATGCGAACTGCATTTGAAGGTGGAAGACGATCACATACAATTGCATAGTTTTCAGTTATTTACAACTAACAGCAGAGCAAAATTATTTTCTGATAATCCTAGCATCTATAACAGACTCTCTTTGATTTTGTACAGCAGGATTTCGCAATTTTTAATGAGCTTGTGTGATGCTATGCTATAAATAGCATACAAAACCAACATGTAACTGTCTCAAACTCTTTCTAAGAAGCTCTGATAAAAAATTTGGGAATCTACAGCTGGAAAAGCAGAAGATTCTATGTTACTGCATCTTATGCCTGAAATGCTCACTATTAGCTATTCAGTTAATTATGATATGCAGCCATTTTGATAACAACATTATAGATAATTAGTGCCATGAGATGTTATACATATTCATTCTTTTCTATGCAAATGATCTGGTGCAGGTTATAATGTCACCTCTTCTGCAGTAGTTACAGAATGCTTGACCCTCATATGCAGCATTTCAGTGACTGGATTCAGATTTGTCTAAAGTTGTATGTGCTTTTGCTCTCCAAGGGACAGGTAAGACGAACTGTCTCTAATTATAAATACTCACACTATTCAGACTTACTTCATCCAATGTAAAAAAAAAAAAAAAAAAAGTGGAAAAAAAAGGGAAAGAAAAAAAAAAACAGTCTAGGTAAATCTATCAACCTATGCCTCATAAAATAAAAATAAAATGGAAGGTTTAAAGAAAAGAAGGTAAAATCTCCTTATAGTAGGGAGGTCTTTCCTCCTCATAAGCATTTTACACAAGTCAAATGAAAACTTTTTTCACTAAATACTGTGCTGTAGCTGAGTCCCACTGAATACACAGACTAGGACACACTAGCTCTTCTATGGCTGTGTGACAGAATGCCCAAAGACACAGTGGGCATCATGGGGCTCCGTGGCCCGTCCTTTGAAAGGAGCCCATACTTGACACAGTTAGGGCACCCAT
>JAOXNG010000026.1:53623367-53633837 GCA_028566535.1 Scolopax minor | reverse complement strand
TATAAACTACTGACTAGCTGGGAAGTAGTGTAGCAGAGTTGTATCTCTACATTACTATTATTATTATTATTATTATTATTATTATTATTATTATTATTATTATTATTATTATTATTTTCTGCATATATATGAGCTTCACAAAGGAGTAAAGTGTAATGAAATATATTGGTCTGTGAAATACAGACCGGCGATCAGACCAGATCATGTAAAAAGTGGGTTAATTTTAACTTTAGAGAATAACATACAGCACTTGAGGGTGTTAAAAATGAAAAAAAAAATATTTAATAGATGAGTTTATGTTTTAAGGACAAAGATTGTGCATTGCAACTCCAAGGACTCCAAGCCCTATGAATAAAATTGAATATTCAGTTCAACTGAATCAGTACCATTGTCATATGTACAATAGTCCTGGTTTATTATGACAGAGCGATTAAGGTAGCAATATAAACCACAGATCACTAACTACATGAAGTCACAACATCCAAAGCTGAGGGGAAAAAAAAAAGACAAAACAAAACAAAAAATGGATTGATATATTTGTTTATGGTGACTAGTATAAACAAATTCAGATTCATTATTGTTACTGAGTTTTAGCTCAGTTAAGATAAATAGCTTTCTCCTCCCCTTCTTTCCCAACCTCTGTTTAAACAGATTGGTCGCTTCTGATATAATTTGTTAAATGCAATGAGAATATTTCTGTTCTGTGATTTTCCAAAAAAATTTCTAAACAATCCAAAAGAGGAAGCATGAAAGTAAACCTGGAAAGCAGCTTCTCTTCTGATGGGATTTATTCCATCTTATATTTATCTAAGTAAATGAGGAAAGGAATTTGAGACAAGATTCCAGAAGGCAATTTAGCTTGACTAGAGAAGGTTGAACTTGATCTTGAAGTTAATCATCCATTCGTAAATGAAGATAAGTTAACGACATGATGATGTAATCACAGAAACATTGAGAAAATGGGTATTTAATGTACTTTGTGGCCCATCAGAAATTACCACAGAAGGCAGATGACCTTTACCTTTAGCTGAAGCTTTAAATAGTTATGTATTTTCACTAGCAAGGGAAAAGAAAAAAAAATCCGTTTAGAAAACACTGTCTTCATTTTCTCATCTCCTTTTCTGCATTTCGTAGCATCAGATCTGTGAAAGGAAACGTATCCTCCTTGTTGGTGTTTTCCTGATTTATTTTTTTCCCCCCACTTTTTACAGTACATGGTATCTTGATGTTGCATGTTCAAAACTTGATGAACTCTGTCCAAAACATTAGCGAGTGAGATTTGAAACATGGCTGCTTTACCATTCTCTCTTCTACTCAGCTCTAATGATAACATACTTTCCAGAATTTGCTTATCTGAAATGTTGGATTCTATAACTGTTTGTATATATAATATGATTTTATTTATGTTTTTATGTGGTTAAGGTGGGGCACTTCTGCATCATCTGTTTTCAAGTACATAAGTAACAGGCTGTTAAAATTCACATATTTTTGTCTTCACATTGGAAAATGCTGCAGCAGTTAGTAATGAAGTGAATTGCCTTTACACTGACACTCTAATATAGAGGCAAGAGGAGAAGTGGTTAAGTAAAAATTATCCTGTAGGTCAAAACCATATTTTTGAAGACTGTAGTATTAATTTTTTTTTTATTATTTGAAAAAAAAAAAAAGCCAAACAAGCACACCACTGGAAAATAGGTGTATTCTTGGTAAGAGAAGGCACAAAGAACTTGAGAAGGTTACTTTTGGTTTGTATGTAAAAATGTTTGATCCTTAATTTGGCCAGCTACAGTTGAAATCACAGTAATGAACATGTTAGTATGTTTCAGTTTAGGTGTTTATTAAACTTTAGAAAAATTTGCTTTATATTTCTAAGTGCATTTTCTCCAGTAAAGGACAGTTTCAAATGTGTCAGTCTGGTTACAAGGATGTATGAGATTATGTCCTTGTCTTTCTTAGAATGTAGCATCATCTTCTAGTATCTTACTGAGGCCAAAGTACTTTTCAGGATGGAAGTGCTGCAGAGTTTCTGATTACGTTTCTGTTATTTTTCTTATGATTCACTATAGTCTCACTGATTGATTTAAATTAACAAAAGTTATCACAAAGATGTCCTTATGGTGTTGAACAGGCACTTACCCTGGGTTTTGTTCCTTCCTTTTAAATAGATATTTATTCAGGTTCTCAAAATATGCTTCACAGACTTTTATCATAAAAAGAAGATTACCGATGATTTATTCAAGAAGATCTTTTTAATTCAGGAAAATGTAAGTGTTTCTCTTGGTTAATATTTAAAGCCATAGAAAATAAGAGTTAATCCCACCAGTTGGTGCAGGCTGCCACAGTAGGCTGTCTCATTTTAAACAGCAATGTCATTTGCACACTATTTCAGAAGAAATGCAAATAAACACCCTTGTTAGTTGATTCTTTCCAGTACCTTCTATGCATTTCCTCTTTGTTGTTGCATGAGATGGTCAGGACAGTGATGTATCTAATCTGTTAAGAAAACAAATATTTTGTAGTTGAGATCATTCAAGCAAACAGAACGTTGAGAATGTTATTCACTCAGATTTAAAAATTTCTAATTATCAGGCATTTGTCTGATCCCATGTATCATTACTGATAATAAAATAGCAAGAAATAAAGTACCAGAAGTAAACTGAAAGCTTTTTTATCAAGGGGTAAATATACTTTTTTTCCTCTTTATCTTTTTATCTTCCATATACTTGTATCAAAATCCATTTTCCACTTCTGAACTAGATGACATACATTGACAGCCAATATGTGACTCAGGTGGAGTCACAATACTATTTTTAAAATTATTAGAATGAAAAAAAAAGCTTTAAAAATGAATAAAATGGGACAATTACTAGTTCCACTTCCATTTTTCAGATTAGAGTCATAGAAGAGCCTGGGTTGAGAGCCATCCCTGCAGATCATCTGGTCCAACCTTCTGTAGGAAGCAGGGAATCAATAAGTATATCCAGTGCCCTGCCAGGCCAAGTCTTGATAATCTGCACTGGAGAATCCCCCATTTCTCTGGGCAGCCTAGTCCAATATTTAATTCTTCTCACAGTAACAATTTTTTTTTTACATGCAAATGGATTTTCACATTTAGGATTTAAAGTCTGTCATCTTGCTGTCTCTGTTTTTTGAGACTTACTTTGATCGTGAAGTCTCACAATCTATGAATGAATATCAGAATCTCTGTAGTTGTACCTAGTAATTTATTTCAGAATGGATTTTACCTTAAAATGACTCCTCTGCCTTAAATCCTCAGATTTAGTACTGGAGTTGATTGTATTTACTAAGTGAAAAGTGACATATGGTGTGCAAATCCCTTTTTCTGATGGAGTTCTGATAATGACTTCAAATTATAAACACAGAGGTAGTATAGATTAGATGTGTTTCCCACTATAGCCTCAAAGAGACTTAACAGCATGTACCTAATTGAGCTGCTGCAAGACAAAGACTAAATCTTATTTATTAGATGCAGTTATTGTTGGAGTAGGCCACTTGTTCAAGTGTCAATATGGGATTCTTGTGTCCTATATTCTGGAGAGAAAGCTCTTGGAAACATGACAGCCTTAGTTTGTAATACTTCATTGGCAAGACTCAGGATTATATCATTTACCACAGACAGCATTTTTCTCTTTTAATTCTGCATTGTAAGAAAAACTCATAGAATTTTGATTGAATTGTTTGTGAAGCTTGTCTAAACGTGGTTACATTTCTTTAAGACATAGGGTATCAAATTAATGCATTGACATCCCAAAATTGTGTGATATTGAAAGTAAATGCTTGTTACATAAGGTGTGTTTTAGCAACTGAAGCATCAACCATTTCAATACCAAGCTACTAAGTAAGGGCAGAAGAATAGGATTTGTCAGTATTATTAGCTTTCATAAAAAGTCATCCTGGTTTCAAAGCATTGAAAAACTTTAAAAACCCATATAATCATGTGGCCTGTAATTTGTCCCTTATGGGCATTCCAGGTGTATTCATCCGTGTGTACCAACACTCTGCAGGAAACACTGTCTCGTTATCATACCTGGATAGTTCTCTGCACTTTCAAACACAGCATATATATTCACAGCTGCCATTTAAGATGGGGCATGTGCATTAAAATAAAAATATTCATGAATAAATTCAGAGGATTATTAGTATGAAAACTCATAGAGCAGTGTTTGCTAAAACTTGAATTCAGTGGAGCCTTGGCCAGCCTTGATCACAACAGCCTTGATCATACTCACATACTAAAGGAAATGTATGCATTTGTTTAGAGTGTAGTTCAGAGCTGCCATATGTACACCCTCAATTTTCTTTTCTTGGTGCAGGAGGTGCATTACGCAGAGACAGAACTTTCTGAATGTTCTTGTTCAACTTTCTTAGCCATGAGCCATAAATGACATACAAATTCACTCCCAAATGTAAAAATTATGCCTGTTTTTTCTGTTTAACAAATTACTTGCTTGGTTTTACAGGATTTTGGAGAATTACAGAAACAACTCGACTCTAGACTCCAGAATACTGAGATGTCAGGAGCTCATAATTCAGAGTACCAGACTCTAGAAGATTTAGAAAGGAAAGAAAGAGAATATTCTGAGCACATAATAGATAATGTAACTTTCTAATTTTTCTCTCTTAATATTTTATTCTACTGTTATTCTTTTGATGGGGAATGCTTTTTTAATTTATTTTTAAAGTATTGACTAGTCTACAGTTAATACTTTAGATGTGCATGACTCCTGAAATCATTTTTGCATTGCTTCAGCAAAGTATTTGCAGCTCCCTTTGGAAGCCAAGGTGTTTTTTATACAAAAACTGTTTTATCACACTAGGTTTATAGCTAAGATGTGTCTGTTACTTGTCAGATAGTAAGATTTACTTCAAGCCTAGGTAGAGTCTGACTTTTAGGATTACTGTTTTCTTTTTGGAACCTTGTTTGTTAGGAATAATTTTTTTTAGGAACATTGTTTTCTTCAATACTCCATAACTGAGTGAGAGAGTAATTAGAGACTATAAATACATTTTAAAGCTGAAACAATTTCTAACAAAATAATTACCTTTTAAGATGCTTTGCATATTTACTTCAGCAAAAGGTTTTGCCTTAGCAGCTCGGTACTTTATAATACATTTACATGGGGTTTTATGTAAAAAATGTAGTTTGATAACAAGCATTTGAGTCTCAAAGCAAAGTTCACTGTTTTTTTTTTTTTTTTTCTCTATAGTAGTGTCACTGTGTACAAAGAGCTTGCAGGCTCTAAACTGGAGGTTAAAAATATTCTGCTTATTATTTTCCAGTAAACAGAGTAGTCTGGAAGATAGTCTCCCTCCCAGTCCTGCTTTTGAGGTTTGAGCAAATTCACTGCTGATGAAAATGAGAGACTGACTAGTCAGACTGATGGCTCTGTGAGCTGCCTGTGCTGATTGACTGTGGCATTTCAGCCCTGAACTAAACAGCCCATCATCTCAGCCTTGGGCCTTTTTCATAAGGGAGTTAATGTTTTTTAATGTCTGATGGTTAAGTGCTTCACTAAGAATTTTCTCACCTTCCTGGTGATTCTATGTACCTTTCACTTTATAGTGGAAGTCCTGGTACCTCTGTGTGAAGTTTCTTTTGCAATTTAACTTTGCTGTTTGAAAAATTGATTGCTTAGAGTTCTCCAGTTAGTCACATGCAAGCTCCCTGGCAGCCTCACCGAGCAGCACGAGGCAGTTATTCACCAGCGGCCGTCATCCTTCAGTGGGTCTGTCACTCTTATGCCAGCAGATGCTTTTCATCCATATTGAAAATGATTTCCCTGCGCTCAGATTCATATAGATCAGGACCTTGAACTAATCCACTCTTCCCTCAGTAATATAAAGGGCTGGGTTTTGGTTTTTTTTCATACTCACAGATGCCGTAGTCAGAGTTTTTTTGAAAACTCGCAGATACTTAAAATAATCTTTGTGATAGATACATTTTCTTATCTTTATGTGTGCTAGTAATGCCATTGAAGACCACAGGATACACGGTTGTGCAGTCATAAATGTTTGGGAGATCAGAGCCGAAAAGTAGAAGTTACCCATATGATAATATACCAGAATGGGTACACTGTGCTAATACTGCATAAAATACTTAATTCCAGCGTAGTTAATAGAGTGCTTACACAGCATGTGGCTATGAAGACTTTGATAGTGATAAGCAGTGATAATTTTCATTTTTCCTTTTTCAGCAAAAATCTTGTTTGACTGGAATTCCTGCTCCTACAGCTAAATAAACTTCTCAGAAAAAAAGAGCTGCAGTTTATCTTTTTTTAGTTTTTCCATTAATACTAGCTTTTATATGCAATATGTGGAGAACTAACAAGGTAGTTGTTAATTATACAGTATGACTACGTTTAAAAAGGTCACGTGCCACCAACACCAGTATCATCATATAGTAAATAGGCTCTTTAGACTTGCAAAACTTTCACTATAACTAATACTGAAAGCTTTCTCTGTGACTTGTATTTCAGTAGACTCATATGCCTGTCTCTGTAATGAAGTACTAGATGATTAATGAGGGAACATGGGTTGTTTTTTGATTCATATTCCATAGATGGAAGCTTTCTGGAAGCAGACTGACAAAGCCCAGCAGGCTTTTTTGGACCAATCAAAATGCTCAAGTGCCAAAGCAACAAAGATAACGATGGATCTGACCGAGAAGATGATTGCAGTAGAAAGCTTATTAAGTGAATCTCAAGATTTGCAGGCAATGGTAAAGTACAAAAAGAAATAACAGTTGAGAGAGGTTTAGTCAATCTGAACACAAAGAATGATGCAAGTGTACAGAGGCTGTCAGTCCTGCCTCAGGAATGATGTAGGCTGCTTGCTCTGCTTGTCTCTTTCAGCTTTGTTGCAAAGAGTTCAACTTCCATTGCAGTTTATGAAGACTCACAGGAGGGTGAGCTCTCTGCACTTGAGTTCTAATTCACAAAATAGCATTTAGGCAGTGGTGTTAGGAAAAAGTGTTATTAATGCAGCCAGTGAGCCAGGACCAAGAGTGCTAAATCTAATGGTGAAGGACACTCATTACCCTGGACATTAGGACATTTCTTTTTTTTCTATGTACTTACTCCACTTTGAGAAATCCTAATTTAAATTTGAAGGCGATTCTGCGTGTCCAGTGACTTTAACTGAAATTGAAAACCCTTAACATCTCTTAGTGACAAGGTCTTAAAGGGGAAAAACATTTTTATAAATGCATCAGCACTGTGCTTTACATTCTGTTAGATCTAAATAAACAGATCTTTACTTGCTTTGCAGAGGACATACTGAAAGAATTATTTGGAGTTTGTAGATTGTATGATGAGAATTTGGCCCACCTCATTTATTAGTAATTTGGAGACTAAATGGATAACTAGCTTTTTTTGGCTTACTAATTAACAGATACAGTATTTATCAGCTTGTTAGTTTTGCATTGGAGCAGCTGAGTAAACTGAGCTGGCCAGTTACGAAAATTGTCTTTGCAGCTGATCACACTTCACCCATACTGGGCTACTGTACACCAAGTTCCTTCAGATGGGCAGACTTCAAATGAGGTGTTTGGATGCAAATACAGGAAATGTTCCTACCTGAAGTCACTACTCTGATGCTTGCATCTCTTTGCAAAGGCTGTTGTTTGTGCGTCTCCATTAATTACAGTAGCTGGCACACTCTTTCCAACCTTGCAGCATTGTCTAAAGCAGTTACAGTTTCATCCAGGAAATCTTGATCCCTACTGTAATTCTAATAGTGTAATGAAAGGTGCTATGCCATAGAAAATTATACTAATCTTTAGTGTATTTACTGAACTCCAGCTGACTACATACTTGAAGGAATCCCAGTGGTATCAGATAGTTGTCCTTATTTCAAAAATGAAAGCCCATACAGGTGTGCCAGATAGTATCTTGAAAAGAGCCCAGGACTTCCAAGTTGCCCTTCTGTCTGTCTTTGCCTCTTGAAAGTTTGTTCTGCAAGCTTCTTGTTGTCTTTTCCTGCCTTACTGTCTTCTTGGTACCTACAAATAATGAAAAACGCCAATAGTTTTAGATTAGCTCTTGTCAATGCATATGTGACAGACCCACTGCCAACCTACACTGATCAAGAATTTCAGAAGTATTTAAATACAATACAATTAAGATTGTTATTCATGTGGTCTTAAGAAGCCTTCTCAGTTTTCTGCTTAGTTTGGGAATTATCAGTAATTGTCAGTAATTGACTGAAAAGACAAGCACAACCAAAGACCTGTTCCTCATTTCTAAACAGGACTTTTTAATGTTTGTTTTAGGACATTCAGGATAGGTTATTCAACTGGGAGCTTATGGTGAAAATCATCGATTCACTGAAGTCTTATATACCAGAAGAGTGCAAGTGTAGATTAAATATTGTATCAAATATTCTGGACCAATTAACTGTGAAGAATAATCT
Organism: Scolopax minor; assembly: GCA_028566535.1. NCBI lineage: Eukaryota > Metazoa > Chordata > Aves > Charadriiformes > Scolopacidae > Scolopax > Scolopax minor. The sequence goes on along the minus strand of JAOXNG010000026.1, from coordinate 53,625,407 downwards.
CTCAGTCCGACAAAAGGAAGAACTTTTAACAGATCTCCACAAGGCTTTCTGGGAACAACTGGCACATTTCAGTAATGGTGAGTACTTAGACCAGAGTTCATAACTTCACAAATGTGGCTATTACTTCTCATTATTGTATTAAATAGTAAAATATTATGATTTCTCTTTTGAAAAGGTGTTGATGAATTGCCTGAGAACACTATATAGTGAGGGGTGGATGCTTAGAATGGGCACTTTGGCTCTAAGCCTTTTTATGTCTTTTTCCAGGCATTACTATGAACTTACTTCACAGTTCACATAATCTGTACCTTATTTCATTAATTTGAAGATTGAAGAAGAGTCACATTTGTAACAAGTATTTCTGAGATGTCTCCATTTACTGTTCATGTACTTAATATTGTTGGTGATGCTCACTAACATTGGGGATGGTAATAACTGTATATGTGCAGAATATTGTCTTACGATCTCCTGCTAGCATGTGGGGCCAGAAAATACAAAAAACAGTTGTCTTACCACTCTTGTGAAAAGATAATTTTAAGACTTACAATCCTCAGATGAACCTCTCTTCTATTACATCAGACCAAAATATTTTAAAAACAAAGTCTTTTCCTCTTTCTTTTGCAGCCCTTGACATCTGTAAAGTACAAAATTATAACAAAATCTGTAAAGTACAAAATTATAACAAAATCTAAGCTGACTGACCCAATGATTTAAGATCCTCCCTGAGTCGCTTTCCTTGGGCATTCACCAATGCCCAACGTGTTGAGAAACATACCCCTAACTTCTCTGGTGGGTGCCGTGTCAAGAGCTCAGTGCTTCCCATCAGCACTCATGGAAAATTATAATACACATTCAGCCAAAAGGAAAACAGTGAGAAGTATTTTACTCTCACACATTTTTCAGAACCATTTCTGCTACTTGTGGGCATATTAAGGAGAATTGTCTCAGCAAAATGGCATTAGGGTTAGAATTTGATGAACTGAATAGTCACAACAAATGTGGTCTTGGTGCAGTATATTCTTGCTGCAGTGCTGCTCATTCACATTCAGGCTTCTTGTTGATAAATGGTGTCATATCTTATGGTCAGCAAATCACAGAATAGCTGGAAGGCACCTCTGGAGGTCATTTGGTCCAACATGCCCTTATTAAGCAGTCAGCTTCAGCCACTGGCCCAAATGGCTTTTGAATATCTCCAGGGAGGGAGATTCTACAATCTTCCTGTGCAACCTGTGCCACTGCTCAGTCACCCTCATGGTTAAAAAAGTGTTTCTTGATGTTCAGAGGGAACTTCCTGTGTTTCAGTTTGTGCCCATTGCCTTTGGTCCTGTCATTATGTACCACTGAAAAGAATCATAGAGCCTGGCTCTGTCTTCTTTGAACCCTCCCTTCAGGTACTTATAAACATTGATAAGATCCCCCTGAGCCTTCTCTACTCCAGGCTAAACAGGCCCAGCTCTCTCAGCTTTTCCTCATAGGAGAAATGCTCCTGTCCATCATTCAAGTTCCATTTTCATGGCTTTTCACTGGACTCTCCACTCTGTCCATGCCTCCCTTGTGATGGGGAACCTGGACCAGGTGTAGTCTCACCAGTGCGGAGCAGAGGGAAAGGATCACCTCCATGCACCTGCTGGCAATGCTTTGTCTAATGCAGCTCAGGATACAATTTCTTGTATCTTTCCTTCTTTGCAACAAAGGCACATTGCTGGCTCATGTTCAACCTGATGTCCACCAGAACCCCCAGGTCCTTTCCTGCCAAGCTGCTTTCCAGCTGGATGGCGCCCAGCATGTGCTGGTGCCTGGAGTTGTTCATCCCCACCTGCACAGGACTTTGTACTTCCCATTGTTGAACTTCATGAGATCTGTGTCAGCCCATTTCTCCAGTTTGTCAAAGGCCCTGTGGATGGCAGCATCACCTTCTGGTGTATCAGCCACTCCTCCCAGTTTTTGTGACCTCTACAAACTTGCTGAAGGTGCACTCTGCCTCATTGTCCAGGTTATTAATAAAGATACTGAGCAAGATCGGACACAGTGTTGATCCCT
>JAOXNG010000026.1:53583944-53595109 GCA_028566535.1 Scolopax minor | reverse complement strand
ATACCATGATTATTGACTTCTTTCATAAATATTCTCCCTTCCCCTGGGTGAAGGTTGTTAAATCAAGTTAGCAAGTTAGCAAAATGTCAATATCATCACAGGCTAAGTATTTGATACAGATGGAGTGGATATTTTTTTTCTAGAAATAGAGTTAATAATTTTAAATATAAATGATTCGTTAACCACAAAAGAGTGTTTTTGAAGAGGAACAGGCATATCCACTCAAGGCTGAGATCCAGAGATGAGTAGGTAGAAAGGATTTGTGAGCCCCAGTAGGAGCTAGATATGCTCACTGGTTATAAGACAGAACCAATCTGTTCTGCACTGCCTTGTTGTGAACCTTGAAGACTTTAATATCAGAAGCTGAAGTGCTAGGGTTAGACAAAAATTGCGTAGGAGTTTTTAACAATCTGTATTTTAAAGAGTGGCAGCTAGCAAGGTAGTTGGCCACTTAATTTCTCACAAAGTCCCTCTAAAGACTTCTTTGTCCCTGATTCAGCCAACTGCAGAGTCTAAAATCCCTTTGATTTGAGTTCCTTTAAACAGGAATTAATGCTGAAGCCAATTCCAGAATGCTCCTCTGATCTGAGCTGAGATGGATGTCATTACATACTTGAACATTCTGCTTCATCAGTGTTTTGTTATTGGTCTCAACTGGTCTCCCAATTAGATTGTAAGACCTAGAATACCAGTCACTCAAACCACTGTCAGATTTCTGGTAATTGCTCATTTAGATTATTTTTTCTCCTAGAGGTTGGGTGGATATATTATTTTTTCAGTGGTGGTGTCCCTTGAACTAAAAGGAAGAAAATTACATGTGCAAGCAAAGCACATTTTCTTCTCAACTAAAGACAACGAAAATCTTTCTCATGCCTATAGGCATGAGTAAGGATGAGAGCATTTATGGTTTAGATTTGGGTGGTCAGAGAGAAACCCAGCTGAAATTTACAGATCAAACAAACTGCTACAGTGAAAAAGTATTTCCAAGCTACATGTGAATGCTGAAGACCAGCTGAGATTTCTGGTATCAACAGATAACTACCTCAGCTTTGTCAGTGCTTTTTATATTGAGAGTGGGCACTACTATCTAATAAGAGACTTTGGTGCTTTAGTACACATAAGTCCTTCTTTAAGCTAAGTCCAAATTTGTGATGCTGAACCCTACTCCTTTCTCAAAACAGCTGGTGTGTTGGCCCCAAAAGCACTTAAATTCCTCTCTGTGACTCTTTAACAGCCTGTAGTTCTGCTCTGGGGCACTGTCAGGACACCCTAAGCTCTGTGAGCCAGCCAAGTGCTTTCCATCCAAGCTTGGCCAGGAGACAGAATGTGCATGGTTTTTCCTTTTCTGCGGGGATTGATCAGTTAGGTGTTCTCCAAGCATGATCACCACACTGAGAGTGTCATCTTCCTCACCAAATAGTTTCATAACTTTTCTCTTTAAAACACAAGATGGAAGAAAGAGCGTTGGCAGTAGAGCCACCTGCTTGTTGGTAGCCCTGAGGGTAGAATGCCACATGGGAAATTTCTTATGTACTTCATTTAGTGATAGGTAAGTGGGAGTAAAGTAATGCTGGGGTTTTCTCTTCCAGTGACTGTGCTTAATGCCAGGCTAAAGGATTTTGCTTCTTTGGGCATCCCTCAGCCTAGTAAATCTGAATTTATGGTCTGTCTGGTACAACCACAGGGAAAAACGGTGGAGAATACCTCCTCTTGCCCAGACAGCCCAGCCCAGCCTAGAGGACATTCAGTAACTATTCCCTGATGATGCTGTTGATAGAATAAGTGCCTGTAAGCCTCTCGGAGCATTCAGAAAAGGTCAGATGCTCCCCAGATGAATCAGTTGCATAGCTATTTATCTCCCTCCTTCTGTGTTTTATTTAAAAGCAGTGGTGCGAGGAAACCTGTCTATCCTACCTGTCAGTCCTGCCCCAAGCCTTGCTGCCAGGCAGGACTTCAGGGCAAGAGTCGTGAGCCTGGCCAGCAGATAAACATCAAGTTACTCATAGAGTATAAGCATATGCAAAAGTACCCAGAATACTTCGGCATCAAATGAGGGGAGATCTAGTGAACTTAGACAGTCCCAGGACTAAGTGGCCACCAAGTGGAGAACAGAATAGGAATTCAGTGACATTACCATCTCAGGTAAGTGATGCACAAACTATTGTCTGTGCAGCAGATCACAGTGGCAGAGCAAGAGTGTGTAAGAAGTTCTTGATATCCATAAGGAGCATAACTTTGGAAAGACTACCTACAACACAGATTGATTTGTACTGATGGTAAGGTTGCCACAAGTTTGTAATTTTGAGCAGAAAATTTTACAGAAACATTATTTCAGCAGAAAGAGGTGAAAGGAACAAACTTAAGAAGAAACAAGAGATTGAATTGGCATTGAAAGAAAACCAGACCAAAGGCCTCCTGAACGTATCATCCACAGTCCATCAAAGGTAAAAGCAGGCAGCAGCACCGCTGACTCCATTTAAATGTTGTGAGTGTTTGCAGATCAACATAATGTCTAGTTGAATAAACTTCTTGTGTTTGCATTTTATATTTGTCTTTGATAGTAGACAAAGGAAGAGAAATATCTCTTGCCAAAATATGTCTTTGATCTTAGAGAATTACTTTCTTATTAAATAAACTTTTTGATGCTTTTGATTACAGACAGAAGGACTATACATAGACAGTTTGAAAAGAGAGAATGAAAGACAATGCCAAAGTGTATGCCAAATTTTAAAAGAAATTAAACATAAATGTAGGATGGGAACCAATGCTGTCTAATTCATTACATTCCATCTTTTCTGCTTTGAACATCTAAAGTATTGAGTAAATATATCCCATAATGAGGAGAAAATGTTCGAAGCTTAAATTGTACTCAAAATGGCAAGATGATTTCAGTGAAAGCATTGGACAGTCAAGATTACTTGCACTAAATTTAGAGTGGAATCCCTCAAATGTTAATTAAATAAAAATTATATTTAGTCTATTACTGACTTTATGAAACTTAGAGTCCAGAAAGCATTGCAATTCCAAAGGAGTAAGTTGTAATAAAAAGCTATACAACTCAGTATGCACATGATACATTTTTGTAATAATTTTATTTCTTTATTCTTGGTTTATTATCCAGAACAGCACAGCATCTGCAACTTTGACGTTGTAAAGAGGCTAATTCTTTTTTTAGACATTCTGTTACTTCTGAATTGAAAGAAATCATTGCTCACTTCCTGTTTTTCATCCCTGTTTGAATTAGTATAGAAATTCATGTAATAGAGTTTCATAAAAGGTCTGTTAGTTATTCATTATCAATATAAATTAACTTCTAAGTTTTTTCTCCCATAATCTGGTCTAGTGTCTTCGAACACCATACCATCAAATTGACCTTCATGCACACAGAAATACTGTGCTGAAGAATTTAACTATTCAATATCTAAGCTGATCTCATAACTATTAGTAATCAAATACATTTTCCTATTGTCATTATAATTTCTTTTACAGTCAAACCCCAGTCCTGTGTAAATTAGTGGCAAAATCACCATTAATTTGTCTAACTTCTATTAAACTCAACATAGATTGGTTTATTTCCTTTTGCCCATTGTGCAAGGTTATGAGAGAGAGTTCAAAAAGCAGTTTTTGAAAGCTAACCTTCTGTAAGCATTGGCCATTACAATAGCAGCTTCATTTTGTGTAGATGTCAGAAACACTTTGTGTTGTCTCCTTCCCTGAGGAATGTGATGGGTGATTGACAGCATTGCTTCAAGGTAGATCAGGCAAAAGAACAGAAGAAATAAAGATTCAGCAAAGTTGCAGCCATTCAGGTTCTGCTATATTAATATTAATCTTTAACCAGCAAAATAAAACAAGTGAAGAATATAGTTGTTAATGCTCCCAATTGCCAAGTTTTGAATCACCATGCTTCTGGATGACTATCAATCTGGGTCTGAAGAGCCCTCAATTAAATGCCTAATTCTTAATCCCTTATCCTCGCACCGGATCTTCTAACAGCTTGTCTTTTTGGCAAAGCTGACTTTAGAAACATGCAATGGTTTTGAAAGCAGACTTCAACCTTAGAGCTGAACTCCAGCTTCCAAAGTCCAAACCAAACTCCTGCTGCAATTCCCACCTCCAAAAGGGTTTTATATCCCATGGGGAGCCAAAGCAGATTATTAGAATAGGTAAATCTGTCTAAAAATCTACAGCAATTTTTTTTTTGTCCCAGCAGAAGCTGGTTGGGACAATATTGTTTATGAGCCTTTCTCTCTACAAAATCTTATAAATAAACTTTGCCAGGATTTTATTTGTCCCTTAAACTGAACAATATCAGTAATTTTAAATTTCTCTTCATTAGGATGGTGCTGCAGCAAAAGAAGGTTTTGGCTCAGTTTGAACTGCAGCAGCAAATTCGTCTGGAGTCTCTGAAACAGAAGCTGCTGGGATTTCATCACCTAGAAACTGAGTTGGAGAATCAGCTGCAGGTAAATCAGGGTTAAATGACTTAAAGCAGTCCATGGCAAAAACATCAGACAGCTTGTAAGGGTCTCTTTGCTGTCCTAGTTGAAATCAGTGCTAAGATCCACCACTGTCTTGTAGGAAATGCTTCCCTGATGCTAGCCATATTGTTTCCTGTGTTTCTTGCAATGACAAATGCCTTTTTTGTCATGCCACGTAGGTAACATAACCCAAAATGAAGCTGTGCTATGTTAACTGACTCCTGGTTTATCCTTGTGTGCAGGAAGCAGAGCAGGACTTTGTGAGTGAGTTGGCTGTGCTGGCCCGAGTTCCAATGGCTATGAAGAAGAAGCATTCCAAAAGGAACAAGCCAGCAGGTTTGTACAATCCTGAATTGTTTTAAAAAAAATCCACATCATTCCACATAGCAGTGTGTATTTTGCAATATAACAGAATGGAGATTCTGGTGAGATTTTTTGTTAGTGCCATTTCCCTAATAGGGATGTAGAAAAGAAAGGCAACCTTCCAGGGTCACCCAACTTGCCAGTAGCACAGCCACAAATGTGTCACATGTGTCACTCCAGAGCAGCCCTTTAGCCAATAGATCACGTTATGTCATCTGAGGTAAGATTTTCCCTTGCTCAAACCAAAGTTATTTTTTGTGTCTTCATTGTTTTCTTTAGGAACAACTTTGTTCACCTCAGTCAATAAGTTTTTGGGAGGGCAGCAGGGCTGAATCACCTAGCTTTCATTTTCCTTGGCAGAATGGAAGAATAGCCTTCTCACCCACACACTCAAAAGTAAAATCTGATGGAATCGGAAAACTTCAAATATTTATATGAGCTTACTGCAGTTTTAACAAATTAGACTAGTTTGTTAGTCAAGAGATACTTAGGGACAAATCGTCAGAATAGGAGTTGTGTTCCCTGCTCCACATTTGGGATCAGGATTACAGCGTGCAAATTCTCACCCTTTGAGCCATGAAACCCTTCTGTCCTTATCAGAGTGAAACAATTAATGTTACATTTGAAAGATGTTGAAAAGGGAGATTGGTGCCTAAAAGGGAAAAGCAGCTCACTCACCTGGACAATTTTGAAGTCTTTCTCCCCAGTCGGTTGTGTCTGAAGCGTGCAGAGCTTTTTGCCCTGGTAGGCACTGTGACCCCAAGGGCCTAAAAACAGCAACTTTTTAATGTCAGATTGTTTTAATTGAAATCATATAAAATCATGAATTGGCTTTTCTTGTTTGCTGGTAGTAACGACCCTCCAATTACTTGCTAAGAAAATACACGATAGGGCTTTCAACTGTTGCATCTCATGGAAACTTAATTCACTGTTCAGCAAGTGTGAAACTTCAAAGTCTGCTCTGTGAGAACTAACCAATGGTAAAAATCTAATATGCTAGATAACATAAAGTAGAGTGATTTCCTTGGAATAGTAACATGTATGTATGAAGTGTTAGAGTGTAACTAATCAAAACCAACAAGCTCTACTATATATGATTTTTTTGTTTGTTTGTTTGCAATCCACATGCATTTGGAAATTCAGGAGAAAAAACAAAGTCGAAAAGAAAGACCTTTCAGTCACCAGAATCAGCAGACAAAGATGATTCTCATGAAAATATACAAGAGCCCCCTGGACTGACTTCTGGCTTATGCAGGTACATTAGAGGCTAAATGCAGTACAAAATCTATTTCATAAGTGGGTATGTCAATCAAACACAAAATATAATACCTATAATTGCTGAGCTTCTTCCTTAGTAGTTACTTCTCACATATACTTGACCTTTTTTTTTCCCCGTGTTCTTTTTTAAATTTAGGAAAACCATCTGAGTTTGCTTGACTGTGCTGTTATGTATTTTATAAATAACTTTGATTTTAGGTAGAGAAATGAGAAATACTGTCTCCAAATGTCCCTTAATGAGTTTTTTTTTAAAACATGAGTCACAGACAGCATAAATCAGCAGAGACAAGTGAATCCAGTGGAACTTGGCTGACATGTAGCAACCAAAATATGGTCTGTGGTATTTAGGCTTTCAACTTCTACCTTTATTTCAGGAACAAAGGCAAGCGCCAGCCTTTGGCTGATGAGGGTAGCAGCTCTAACAATGATTTTCTTGATAGATGTTTCACTTGGCGTATGCTGGGGTGCTAACTAGAGGAGAAGAAATGGCTACAAACCTGAAAGATGCCAGCTGATTACTACGGGCAGATCAAACCAGCCAGCTGGTCGCTGGGGCTTGATATATTGAGCAGAGAAAATCCTGTTGACAGGCAAAGCAAACAGTTGGTTCTCAGGAGCCACAGGCCTTTGGGGAAAAGTATTTATCCCCTGAGTGACCTCAGCCTGGGACTGACTTCAGGAGATGGTTCCTTTCCCTGATGGCATCAACCCTTTTCACACACTCCTTTCCCACAGCCAACAAGGGATACGTGTGTAGGGAACAGGGACCCAACAAAGGAACGTTTATCTTTATGCAGCTTTGCTTTGGCAGCCTCAACAGAGACAGCTGAAACCAGCGAGTGCAAAAGTTGTAATTACATAGCAAGCGCCTTTCTTCTTTTATCAAAATTAATTTAGTTTAAGAGAGAATTGTAGCATATAAAAATTGCTACAAGTTTGTTTTATTTTTCTTATTTCTTTCAGAGACGGGTTACAGAGTCCACATGAAGGGGAGACTGAAGCAAGGAAAAACTCAAATATGCTAAAAAAACCCAGATAACAGGTAGTAAAGGCATTTGTATAAGCTGTCAGAACACCGAGTACCAAAGCATTCTTCTGGGGAATCTCAGCAGCTATAAATACTTACTGAGCTGCTCTACCGAGGAACAGAGAAGAACATCAATAATAACCGAGAAATCTGCTTTAGCTACAGATCAAGAATCAATCCTGACTTCCTTTAGCTGATAATAAAACATCCCCACTGGCTTTTGGTAAGGGGGAACAAAGAAGTGTTTAATGTAAGCTCTTCCACATTGGTTGGGGAATGTGGAGGGGAGATAGTTTTCAATTAGGAATTCAATTTCAATTAGGAATATACCTGAGGATAGGGCGCTGGTAGGAGAACAGATCCATACTAGGCTGGTTGCCCAGGCTACTGTATGTCAATAAGGTTTCATTGCATTAGTGATGTAGAATTTGCTTTTGAGTCCTAAATGTGGTACATCAGGTCTAAATATTTTTTGATTGCTGCTTTGGACTAACAAAAATAGGTAGAAATGTAAAGAATATGTAAACAGACTTCAGATGGTATGGGGATGGTCAAAAGGTTACATGTGGTTTCTTGGTATATTTTAGTACTTCTGAGGCTATGTAGGCTTTTTAAAATTTGTACAAAGTTTTTTGTAAATGTATTTTTCTGTGTTTGTCTCATATTTCAAATTATTATTTTTAGGAAGAACGAGACAAAAACAGTTTACTGTTTTGTTTTTTAAACTTCAGTTTCTAGTCTTCTTCTGTAAGTATACTCTTTTGTTTCCAGCATACTTGGTTATGCTCATTATGGGAATTCTTCTTATGGGAATTCTTCTTGTTATGCAAAGCAGCTAGTTCTTACTGGCTGTACAGAGCACCTGTATTGTGTAATAAATTTCCCCACTAAGCAACCTTACAGCTTTTGATGAAATTAAAATTTTCTGTCATATTAAAATGAACATACATTTTGCTAACTAAAAGGCTGTCCTTTGGCATGTGATGGAAAATATTGCATCAGTTATGCAGTTTACCTCAGATAAAACTGACTTTGTCAGGCATGTTATGCACAATTATTAAAGGGTCAATTTTCACTTTGATCATTGTAAATGTACTTTTTTTTCCCCTAAGCTGTAGCGCTTCAAGCGTTTGATTCTGGTGTTTCAGCAATTGGTCTCTATGGTCTCTCTGCCTTCCTGATATAGATATTTTAGTTGCTGCTTGTTGGACTTCTTTTTTTAAACGAGTGCAGCCCATTTACCTCTGAACTGAATTTACCACTGAATTCTGCAGTGCACTCTGTATAGATAACAAGAAGGAAGCTTTTAATATTAGAGCTGATGATGTTTTTAACCATGCAGTGCAGCAGCGGCTCCCATCACAGTTAGGGCGCAGTGTAATTATCTGTGCAGGGTCTCTAATTATCCAAGCAGGGTCTCTAATCACTCGAGTGAGGTCTGTAATTACCCAAGCCGGGTCTCTCATCATGGGAGTGGGGGTCTCCTGTGACTCCTTTGGCTAGGCAGGACTGCAATGTTTTTTTTCTCTCCCTTAGAAAACGAGGAGTTTCAGCTTATCCCAAAAGCAGGGCAGCAGTGCCCTCTCCTGGGCAGCTAGCAGGGTTTTCATCCCCTTGCTGGTGGAGGCGAGGGGCAGGGAGCTCCAGGAACATCCCTGATCCCTCTGCCTGAAATCCCAGCGCTGGAGTCTCTACAAACAAGCGTTTCTTCTCTTCTCCCACAAAGTCACATTCGATTCCTGGTAAAACAACCTGTTATTAACTTCTCAGTCTCCTTGAGTTACTCCATGAATTTGTCTATTTGAAGTCATGTGTAGATTTTGTGCATGTCATGGAACTTACTTACTTAAAACATCACTGTCAGTGATGCAGATACTGAACAAGGGTTTTATTAGACCAAGAAATTAGTGTAGCAAAGGCCAAGCTAAGCTCACAACAGTTGCTCTTCTCTTAAGCACTGTTCAAATTTATACTACATTATATAGTTTTAACCACAGTAAAACTGAGTATCTGGATTCTGATGCTGAAGCTCTCCCACTCATCTTCTGTCATAGTCATTACAGGATAATTTATTTTTTTTCCTGCCTCTGACCGCTTGGTTCAATTTAAATATATGTGACTTTATTTCAAAGCCAAAACAGAAGAGCTCTGAAAGTGAGATTTTTTTCATGATGCTGTGAAATACTTTATCACCAGCCAGATGAGCACAACTCACTGGAACAGTCACAAGTTTCAGCACAGCAGGTCTGATTACTCATCAGGAAGAAAAGATTTTTGCCATGAAATGGGTGAATCGCTGGAGCAGGTAGTTCAGAGCAGATGCTAAATATCCATCCTTGGAGAGTTTCAACACTCAGCTGGACAAGGTCTTGATCAGCCTAACTTTGAAGTTAGCCCTGCTGTGACTAGAGACCGGACAACAGGTAATGCTTCGTCCAACCTAAATCTGTCCATGATTCTAATTTTCCTTCCTACTGATCTGTTACTGAAATGTTTGGTACCTGTGTGTTGTCTCTACCCCCACCACCAGAATTGTACCTTTCCTGTGTTTTATGGGATGGTAGAAATTTCTTGATACTGTGCTTAGAGGGTCCACAGAAGATAAAATGCTGCGCAGCTGAGAGCAGCGTCCAGCATAGCGGATGTCAGATAGACCAAGAGAAAATGGAGATACCTAGGTGACAGTCATAGCTCAAAACACTTGCTTTCTAATGTAAATCTGTAAAGCACTCTCTCTTTGGTTTAGTCAGGAGAGGCTCACAAGGAGCTTTGATCATGCTTTGTAGGTACAGACCAAAAACACTTGCTGCAGAAATTTAGTGGAAGAAACACCATGCTTTTTTTCTCCTTTTTAGTTAACATCAAGGGTAACAACTATTGCAACATTTCATGATTGTGTTCGATCTTATTCACAGCTTTGTGTCACAAAAATTCTAGGCATAGTGACTCAGTGTTAGAGTCAGTGAATGCATTATTTATCATGAGAGAATCAAAATAGTCTATCTTAATGGTCTCTCTGCTGTAGAAAAATGTGGAAAGCCTTGTCATGCAGAAGTCTTGCTGAAAAGCAGCCTGGATCACACTGTAGAGGTGTGCAACTTAAAACTTGGGACCTTCATGCTGGCACTAACTCCTGTGCAATATATAGTTTCATTCCTGTCATAAACAAGCACTCCTAAGTCACACGTGAAGGTCCTTTGATCCAGCCTGTGCGCACTATAACCCAATACCAGGGCAAGCACCAGGTTAGCAACTTCACTCACTCCATCGTGGCATCTACAGCAGCCTTTGGGAGTCATTCTGGCATCCAGAGATCCTTACCTACAACAGCTTTTTGGTCCTGTTTCTTCAATCTCAACAAATGCATCTTCCATGTGTTCAGCCAAGATGGTGAAGGACTTGGCACACAACTGCCCAGCCTGCCCTGTGCTCTCCGTGGGGAGGGCTCCTGGTCTCAGCACTCCCGCAGCTGTGGCCACTGGTGAGCATCAGGAGACAGGACAAGGATCTGGACCCTGCCAGCTGAAGACTTTCCCAAAGCAGCACTGCAGTCATTGATGTTCTTGCAGGTTGGCTGACTTAGAGTTGTGAGGAAGAAGCTGCTATGCTTAAAGCTTTTTACAGCATATATGACTATATCTGACTATAATTTAAAGACAGCCTTGCATGTACAACTCACTGTGCTAGAAAAACTATAGAATATTCGGTTGGCTGGGAGGGTGAGGAAAGAGAAGTGATGCACTGAGACCTAACTACTTATCCATATCACTGCAAATATTTAATGAGTTAAATGATATACTCAAAGAAACAGTATCTCAAACTCTTTTACTGCATTATAAAGCTCTTCTTCACTTTTTTCATAGAATCACAGAATGGTCCTGGCTGGAAGGGACCTCCAAAGGTCATCTATTCTGAATCCCCGCAGTCAGCAGGGACACCCCCAACTAGACCAGGTTGCCCAGGGCCTCCTCAAGCCTCACCTTGAATGTCTCCAGGGAAGGGGCCTCAACCACCTC
>JAOXNG010000026.1:53479054-53514641 GCA_028566535.1 Scolopax minor | reverse complement strand
ACGCGCGAGCGCACTCCGGGGCACGGGCACACGCGCGGGCACACGCGCCCGCACGCTTGTACGCGCGAGCTTACTCAAGGGCACGGGCACACGCGCGGGCACACGCGCCCGCACGCTTGCACGGGCGAGCGCACTCCGGGGCACGGAGATATTAATCTCTTTCAGCAAATAGCATTTAAGCATGTCTAGTGTAAAGTAGAAATAAAGAAGTACTTACCACTCCAAACAAAAATCTTGACACCCTAGCTCAGAGCCCTTCTGGCCATTAGGATCAATACTTTTCACAGTTAGAGAGGGGAGGGAATTTGGTTTATGCTCTTTGCATCACAAGCTCCAAAAGCTCTCCGCAATACACAGAAATCTCAAGAAACAGGATTCAGGACTCAATTGTGTGATGTTGGTTTTACACACAGATTTCACACAATTCTTACAATATCACAGTTAGAATCCTGATGCACACACGTTGTTTTAAACAAAATGTCACTAGCCTTTCCTCTTTCTGCTCCTGAGTACAAACTCTGTAGTGTTCTTCATAAATCAGTCTCCATCACAGTAACTACTGCTTTAAAGATTATGGGGCTATCACAAGCCTCTTTCCCCAAATTCTTTCCTTCCACGTCTCTCTAGCCAGAAGTTTTGGGAAATATGCCCTGTTCCTTGTCATCTAAGGCAGAAGATCTGAAACCCATAATCCTAACAACATAGGTGAAGACCCACCTGTTTGGGGAGTAGTAAATTGACCATTTCAGAATAAGGCATGGGATCCAAACGGTCACATTGCTGTCAGCGCTGTAGGATGACAGATAGGATCACACAGAAAATGAAAACATCAGAAAGCATGGAAGGCTATAATTTAAGAAGGAGGGTTTACATTATCTGATGATCTGAACATGAGAAGTCCAAACACCCACCCTTTCTCTCTATTCATTCTCTATTATTTGGAACATACCTCTTAACCTTCAGCTGTTTCTGACCAGGATGCATAGACATCTAGTACCACGAGAGCTTGAGTAGTGAACCAAAAACCAAAACCAGGCAAACCCCAAGTCTGCTGACCAGTGCTCGTGGACACACAGGAGATTGCAGATGAATTACAAATACCCTTTACATCAGCAAAACTTTAAAACTGCCAAAACTGCCACGGGTTTAGGGTATGTTATAAATGTAATTGCATTTATAGACACACAACTGGAATGAGCTGTTTCACTTTTTCTGCTGAAGCTCATTTATCCTTTCTTCCTGCCACCACACATGGCTTGGCAAGGACTATTTTATTTCATGTTCATAATATAGTTTCTGGAAAGTAATCATTTTGGCATAGCAATATATGAGACTGCAGCATATGGCACTTGCATGTAAAAGGGGATGTAACTCCTTTCTTTTATCTTCAAAAAGTATTATATATGTTAAAGCATTACTATATATTAAATGTGTATATGGTATGAAATATATAAAATTGTATATCTTTTGTCATGTCTCCAGTGACTAAAAAATTATTGAGTCCAAGTCTTAATTCTCATTACTACTCACTATCTAAAGGTGCTAAAAGAGAGGTAAAATTTCAAGATCTTAAATTTAAATTTCCATCCAAACAAAACCTTTTCATTCAATGAGTTTCATTTCACTTAAAAAGGAACCATAAACAAGCAAAACAAGGCAGATCCCCATCTTTCAAGAATCACCATGCGCCTTGACTAACAGACTAGAGAACATAATTCAACAGAAACAGAAAAATAAACTACATTTTAAAAGGAATAAAAATAGCTGAGTTTTGGCAAGTGTTTTTATAATCTGCATCATTAAGTAAAAGTGGTTCTGGAAATTCTGGAATCTGGAAATTCTTGCACTTTTAACCTTCTACCAAAAATCCTAAGCACAGAAAACTATACTTCGACTAAAAGAGATACAGCCTTAAGCTTGACATAGAAAACACATATGAAGAGATTTCTCTCAAGACTATGGAAAGAGGTAGTAAAATGGAATATACTCTTCCAACTACTTCAACAAAAAATTCTTCACTAAAATAGTTGCAGAAATTTCTAGCGTGAAATCAGGAACTACTTTATTTAAGCAGATAAGGAAAATGAGATGTAAGAGCAGTAGACCTTTTATCAGAGATAAAAAGGAAGGAGCTCAATTGCATTAAAATTGAGAGAGGTAAATATAGCAGAATAATTGCTAAGGAAGTTCTGTATTTCTAGGTCTAGTTCAAACTGGTTTCATTCCAGACTGTATTCACCAAGAAAAAAAAAAAAAAGAGCAAGAAAAAATCTGGGGTTGGTACCAAAAAGCCAGCCAGCTACAACAAATTGAGAGGAAAGCAATGAAGACATAAGGTTCAGTGATTATATTCATCATATTGGAAAAATTCCTTGAGGCAAACACAGGGAAATGGCAGCACAAAGGAATGAGACTCTGAAGAACGCACCCATTGATTGCCTGCAGTTAGTCAATGAGCAGCTTGACAAGGAGTAAGCTTCACCCATTTTAGCAAATCTTAAGATTTAGTAGAATTTATCACAAGAGAGACAAAAAGATCCTCAGCTCCATGGATTGACACCAGGCAAGAAGCTGACCCAGCACCTTGCAATGGAAGTCCCTCATCTTTGGTGTTAACTGACTGCTCCCTGCCAACGTCTGGTATATACAGATGGGAAAGAGAAAACCTTCTACAGGGTTTTCTACATATGGAGGCTGATTGCAGGAGCCCCTCTCCCATCAATCTCCCAAGGCAATGCAAAACACACATTTTATTTCAAGGAACAGTGCCATGAATTTCCTGAGAAGGTTCTTCTCTCCCGCTGTGCCTCCCTGACCATGTATGTTACCTAAGTCCTAAATATTATACTGAGCAATTTCTTATTTATTCTAATCAAGGTTTTGATATCCTTAATTAAGTGTATTTCCAGAGTAGACTCCGAAACTTCTTTTCACTACTAGTTCAATGGCACATCCCCTAGCTAATCAGCAGACCTGCCAGAATTGGCTTTACTTTCCAGAAGTAATCAAGAGTAATAATATTTCTGTCACTGCCCCAGAGGAAAACAAAAGAACAAAAAATAAACCCGTGCCCCATTTCTATTTCCTGAGAGTAGGGCATTATCAAGGAACAGATCTGAACTCAAAGCTACACGAGCCCTGTAATGAGTCCATCATTTAACGCGCCGTCTGCTTTAGCTTCTTTCAGACTATTCCCTTAAAGGCTTTTTAATCCATAGTTTGAAAGCTTAAGGCACCTGCACTCAACAGCCTTGTGCATCAATGTCGCTCGCTCACATCCCATTATTATTTCATCCCCTGATGGTCAGGAAATACATGTAGCTTGCTTCCACCGTGATCTTCTTTTAGATTTTTTTTTTTGCTTTTAATACTCTCTGAACTTCTGCTGACTCACTGTGTTTCTTTATAGGAGAAGGCAAACAGAGCTTCTTTATCATTAGTGTCCTTTGATCCTGCTTTCTTTCTCGCCTGTCTCTCCCTCGCTCGTGCAGTACATCCTGTAAGTGCCCTTTGATCTCACCCCTCTCTCGCCTCCCCAATTCTTCCTTGCAATATGAAACAAACTGCCTATTTCGAATTTACAGGGGGACCTCTCCTTTTGAAATAACCTGTGTATTTACTATAACTTTCAATGATTTAATGTTATTTATTTTGTCTCTACAAGCTGCAGTTTTTTACAGGTAAACTGCATAACTTCTTATATTTTCTTTCACGTGTAACATGATTTCTTTTGTGAGGGCAGGAATCATCTCCCGTTGTATATTCTCTGATCTTTAACCTGCAGTTTTCTTACATATGCTGCCCTGCACCAAGATAGCTCTGGAGAGGTTGCTAACACTTCTTTGTACTCTATACATTAATCCCTGTATATCAGAAGGCAGTTGGAAAGTTCCTTTATTCCTGTTCAGCAAAAGCAACTGAACCTAAAACCTTAAAAAAAAAAACCAACCCTAAAAGAAGAATAAAAAAAAAAAAAAGCTGAAAGATATGTAAAAAGTAGTATTCCTCTTAAACTCAGGATTGTTTTCATCTTCGTGTGGAGTTTGATTTGGAACCTGGTGTCTCTCAGCTGAATCACAGGTGCTGCACACACATGTCACACCTAAATACCTGCTGAGGAACATCTGAGTTCACCAACTATTTTTACTGTGAGCAGAGGACATGCCTCATCCTCTTGAAATGCTACTGCTGAAGTAGAATTTAGTGTTCTTTACTAAATAATTCTCATTTCACTACCGGTTTGTAGATAGCATCCACCTCTGCTTCAGACAAGGAAATGAATTCTTTCACATATCACCAAAGTTCCTGATTTCATTTTATTTCATTTACAGAGATGACAGAGCAGAGAGGGCAGCTCTTTCTCCAGGAACCCCCAAAGGGTAGGGGGTCCCTCCTGGACACAGACCTGACAACTTCAGCTTCTCCTCAAAAAGCCTCGTAACTCCACCAGTCAGTGATCCTGCAGACGCTGGTCACAGAAAACCCAAACTGGAGGGGGTTAAATGGGAAAGGGGTGAGGATTCACTGCCATTTTTCACACATGAACTGTGGCACGTAAAAACAGAGACAGCTGCACTGTCTGGAGTCTGCTGCGAGACAGACATCTGATGGCAAGAGGTGTCAGCACGGCAACCTCTTGCTCTTGGAGATGAAGGCCCTCCCAGGCTGCTTCCCCTCGGATGAAATACCTTTTCCTTCCCGTGTTTCTTACAGAATTTTATGTGTCACCGCTCGGCTTCGCAATGCCATACAGGCAGAGTAACTGGTTGGCTAAAATCTTGATAAATCAACGCAAAACAACCACCTGCAAACACCCCAGCCCTTAAGAGCTCAGCTGTCCCTCCCGGTGATGGATCATGATCCAATAATGTCCTCCAGTTCCCCGTGGGCTGTGGTGGACAGTCCTGCAAAGGAGGCCACTGAACTTCCACATATTATGCTCAGATTGCCCTGTGTTCTTTGGTGTGCCTGCTAGTTCAAAGGGGACCAAGTAACTTCTAATGTCCCCAACCAGCATCACCTCCAGGCCTTGTAGCCGCTGAAGACAGAGGAGGAACTTGTCCCTTATGCCAAGGGACTGCTCTCCTGGCATGGGGAGGAAGAGTGGGACACAGACCCAGCCAGCCAAAAGGGTGTGCAGAAAGGGGGCACCAGCTGGCACCATCCCCGTGAGCCATAGCCCAGCTCTCCCTCCCACTGGTGAGGCAGCCAGATGCCTGGCTGTACTGGGGACTGGCATCTGTCTAAGGAACAAGATCACAGACTTTTTGCCACCTCTGATCATTTTGCTGCCTACTTTTCCTACATCAAGCACTAGGCTCTGGCCTTAGAAATGTCAGAAACGTGTCCTGTGGATCTAAACCAGAAGAGACATTCAGAGCACAGAAGGTCCCACAGCTGTCCTTTGCGTGGGCACGTGCTATTCCTCCCCCTGATTTTAAGATGTTGCTAAAGCTCCACTTCCAAATCTCAGCCTCTCCAGCCACTTGCCTGTTTCTTCTGAATTCATTTTCACCTGTTTTCCTTAGTGCAGGTTGGTAGAAAAGGCCGGGGTACTGCTGACCTCAGAAAATATCCAACTGCCTTGGCCTTCAGTGCTACCCTCACCAGGGTAGAGACGAGGTGGTTTCTTTTTTTTGGTCGGGGTGGGTTTTTTTAACAGTTCACGTATGCTAAAAGGAAGCTGCAATTCAAGCCTTCTCAAAAGCAAGTATCTCCTTTTCCCCACCATTTTCTACTCTTTTATTTTGTACTGGCAAACAGCTGAATTCTTCTGTTCATCTTATATCCTTTTTGCAGCCTTTTAAGTCAGCTGAAAGTGTTAAATTCTAATTTTTCAATGCCAGGAAGCACTGAAATCTCCAATTGAGTCATTCAAGAGTCCTTTTTAAAAAGCAATCCGAGGAGATGGCTTTCAAACTTTCTTGTGCCACATACTTACTGTAATGTCTGACAGAGAAAAATGTGTGTTGGCAACATTGCTTAATCCACATTGAAAAAAGAAAATTGAAGCCATACTTCCAGCAAGATTAGTTAATGATCAATAGCGACAGGTAGCTATAAACACAGTAATGGAGATCCTCTCATATTCTGTCTCATCTTCTGGTGCAGCCCTCCCATAACTACATCTTGGGAAAATGAATTTGTTCCAACTCCCACTCTGGGCAAGTTACCACAAAAACAACATGCAACAGAAAAAAAAAGCCAAAGAAATTTCCCATAAAGGGAAATATCAACAGCTGCAATGCTAGACAAAAACAACCTAACCCATCTGTAAGGAAAAAGGGGGAAAAAAAGACGGAGGCGTTGTGAAGTCCGTGGAGTTAAAGAAGCAGCTGCTCCTGATGGAGCCTTCTCTGTTGGAAATGAGTACCTGGAGAATAATAGGACTGAAACCATGAAGACCAGTGAGAGGAGACAGGAGAAAGTTTATGTACAGGCTGGAAAGGACTTTTTCTGGCAGATGCCCACAGATTTGGCCACTAAGAAGAGTCAAGATTCTGCTTTTTCCTGACCCTATTTCTCACATAAGAATGCTGTGTTCCCAAAAGCATTCCCAAGAAGAGCAGAATCACAATTTCCACCTGAAAATTTCACATTTCTTGACTTCTTAAATAAACCCTTCCTATATAAGAGGTCAAATTTCAAGCTATTCTGTGCAAAGGCAAGCACAGAGTAACTCAGTCATTTCCTAACAGAGAGCAGAGCGTCCTGCATCTGCTGGGGTCAGGCACTCTCAGCAGGACTTGTGGGTTCTGTCTCCTTCAGAGAACAGGAGGACCCTAACACGACTGCAGAGTCTTGGAGCAGTTTCCTGTCTAGAGCCAGAAGCTTGGTAGCTTCCTGCTGTCTGTAACACAACCTGTGGCTTCATTTGAACAAGTAAAGTTGCTTGAAAGATTTTGTTCTCTCGTTGGAATGTTTTGATGGAAATTCAAGCTTAAGCCAAGGGAAGCAGCAGAGTATTTCTCCATCCCACTTCAGCTGCCCATCTTGGGACCTGCTTTTCCTAGGTCTGCCATAAAGCTGATGGAGAGAGATGAGTTTCTCCAAACAGAATTTCAGACCACTTACATGTAACTTCTGCTCTCACTTGCTCTCTGGAGGAGGGTCCTTTCCCTGACTGCCCAGTCTGTGTGCCTAAAACAAGACTGTGTGCCTATTGTTTACTCCTTTAAAAATCAGAGCAGCTTCCCTCAGTAGATGGAAGTAGCTTCCCTCAAAGCTTGCAGGGAGTGATGTCCCATTTAACTCTAACTGGTGTGCTGGCTGGGCACAGTGACACTTCCTGGAGACAGGGTCACCACTACACAGGGCATGCTCCCAATGGGAACAGTCAACTAGAAGTTCTTATACAGCTCCTCTGCCTCTGAGTGTATTATCAGGAGATTTGCCTGACCCATATTCTTAAAACTCAGATTTCAGATTTCTTATTCGACGTATTAGACTAACAATCATGATTCCATTTAGCATTAATAAGGATGTCAGTTCTACTGCAGTGAAAGCCTCATTAATTCAGGGTAATTTATATAGGACTTAAAATGTTTTTAAGTAGTTTCCTACAATAAAAGTGATTTCTAAGCTTCTTAGAGTTATTATATTATCATTGTGCATGCTTTGGCATGTATGAAGACCCCATTCCTTCAAAAAACAACACTTGAAGGTGTGAATTTTAAATGCAGGAATATTAAGCACTTGACACAAAGAGAACTGCAGAATCAGGACCACTGCACAAATATCAACTGTAGGAGAACTTCAGAGCTGCTACTCTGAGCACTCGTAGACATAAAATATGAAGGAGCATGTCAGAAAACAAACTGGCATTTACAATAACAGTGTTCCTCAGTAAAGGAACATAACTCTAAGTTCACAGAAAGATAATAAACATAAGCAAATAACAAATCCGCATGTCTTAAATGAGCCAGAAAACATTAAAACAGAATGTACTAATTAAAGGAAAACCTCATTAGCTGTTATTTTATGGTCAGAATATGAGTGTAATAGCATAACAATGAAGATAAATAATGCAGCTTGTATGTGTAAACTACATATATATGTTTGAGTCTTGATAGAACTGATGAAGCAGCACCATCAACTCAAAACAAATTAAAGTTCCACACACAGTTTAGAATAGATAAGGCCCAAATCTATATTTCTTAGGACCTAAAAATTATGATTTTAAATTAAGATGCATATGGGCACATGGATGCAACTTTAGTCTCTGAAGAATTTACATTAAAAGGACCACAATGCCTCATGCCACCTGAAAATCTTAGACATAAGAAAACTACAAAATTTCTTGCCTATGGCACTACACCCAGCATCAGTTGAGTCAATCCTGGATGCCCCAGAACTCCAGAAGGAAGCTGAAAAAGGTTTTCCCAGACAACCCTTATAACTCAAAACCTTCATTCTATATAGCAAATGCTGTACCCATTTTAAAAATCTATCAGTCAAGACTTTATCTTTTTTTTTTTCTGGTTGCTGGCCATCCAGAAAAATATAGAATAAATTCTGTATATGTAATTGCAGTTCTACCCAACAGGTGCAGCAAGAAAATTTGGTTTACTCTGGTGGGGATGCTTCTAGATTTGTCCTACTTTTCATCCTTTAAAATCTGATAACCCTACAACAGAGGTGCTGTACTGCTACATTTCACTAACAACTAAAGTTTTGCCTTTAGTCCTTGACAAAGACACTTCCTTTATTCACAGTTCCTAATCCACTTTTAAGGAGCTGTTATCACACAGGAAATTCTTTGCTACAGTTAAACAGCCCAGAGATGCACTACTTTTGATCTGCAGTCTCCATTTCAACCTGTAGTGTGAGTTTCCATGGAGATTTGCAAAGGGAGAACTATCCCTGCTATGTCAAATCCGGAGATCACAAACATTTTCTTTCCAATATTTAAGGAAACAAATCCAGAAGGAACATCTTGCCCTTAAGGTCCGTACCTTGATTCACAGTTCCAGCCTCCTGTCTGATCTTGGAAAAAGTTAACGTCTTTGAGCTTCAGTTTCCTGTAAATTAGTTATAACAGTTCTTCCTTTCTGCCACACTTTGCCTGTCTTGTACACTTCAAAGGTATGATCTTCAGGACAAAGAGTCTCTTACTAAAATTTTGCACACCGCTTAAAGAAGGGGACAAAAAGAAAAAAAAAAAAGAAAAAAAGAAGAAATAAAGGTTTAGAGTTCCATAAAGGAAGTTCCTGCTGTTGTTCACACCATTTAATGTGAGTTTTCTCCAGGCCTGGTGAAAAATCCCTCTCCCAAGCTTCAAGCTTCTGTAAGATTTTCATCCATTCCTTTCACCAGGTGCAACTAGTGCTCACAACCACCAGTGATTAAACCTCGGCGTCTGAGCTGATATATATCAAGTTCAGAGCAGAACTATCTCAATTATAGTGATACGTCTGCATGTTTAATCAGAATCCGCTAAATAAACGATTAAAACAATTAAGTGCATTTTGTAAGACACTGAATACACACACAGCTACACTAAATTGCTTGCAAACATTGCAGGTTGATGTGGGTTGATATTATAATACTTTAGGGAAAGCTGTACACACCGTACAATAAACTGATTTAAGATTTTTGTCTAGTGACACATGGAAACTTTAAATATCAGGGACACAGGCAAAGGGAAGGGAAACATCCAAAGAAAAATTATCTGGCAACCACTCTATTTTCCAAAGGAATGGAACTCCTTCTTCTGACTTAAATTATTCATAGAGCTTTGTCAACATCTAACATTTTGTGCCCATATAAAAGAGAAAACTGCTTTCTTTAAGCTTGAAATACAATTTCTGGAAGGTTGAGTATCCGCACATTTTTATCATTTGATTTTTATTTTTTTTTTAACGTAACTTCATCGAAGTAGTATTCAGGAAACTGAGCCTAAAGAGCAGTGCAAGATGAAATGCTGTAGAAAACTAATATTCTGGGTTTCCCCTAACATTGCAATATCTATATTAAAGATGAATAGTAAGAAAAAAAGTCATATTATTTCCTATGTTTAGCCTTGTTCCCATGCTCAGCCTTGATGGGTTATATTCCTGATACCATTTTAAATTTAAAATAATGGGGATCAGGAGGAGAGGGGCAGTTATATAAGTAGGCTTTACAATCTTATAATATTCTAACTTAATTTACCAGCCTTTCATGGTATGTATGTACAAGTTTGAAATTTATCAGTCAAAAATTAAAAATCCATCTACTTTCCTTCCTCTTTAAAACAAAAATTCTTTAGAAAGGGATTATTTCCTTTCTTTTATGTTATCTCCTTGCCTGTATCTTTCTTCCCCTTCAACCTCATTAGCATGTTTTCTTACTTTCTCAAGAATGTAGGGCTGACAGCAAAAATCCTGCAAGGGAGACACTGGAGGAGTTCTGGAAGACACAAAGTGATAGGAATCCTTTGAGCACTATTTTTCACAAAGGTTCACTAATAAACTGATCACTGCAGGGCTCTGAAGCTTCCAAAAGGAAAGATAGATGAGAATGGTAAAACAGTTCAGTGTTTATTTTAAACTGTAGCACAGTACATTTATTTTGGCATTTAAATCCCTCATTTCCCCAAGGACAAACTGTGCACATCTCAAGTAATGATGCCCAGATGGCTCTATGGATATGGCTTAGCAGTCAAGCTTTTTGCTGGTGCAAACTGGCAGTTTCACCCATCTCTCAAATGCTTCGTTGAAAACTCGTAAGCTATTTCACCCACAAGACAGCTCAACAACTTCAGGATGTCCAGCAATCTGCTTAAGAATCGGTTTTACGGCAAGAATATCTCCCATTTTGAATTTGAAATTTGCTTTCCAGAAATTTGCGGTATTTATTCAAAATACATTGCTTTGCAACCATTCATGCCATTAAGAGCTTTCTAGTGAAAGAAAATCTCCAAGGGGTGTGAACACTGCCCAAGCAAATGTGCTTACTAAGTCAAATAAATATTTGCAGATTTCTTTTCAGGACTCACCAAGCTTTAGCGTCAACATATTTGCAATCACTGCAATTAGCAGCAAGTGAGGCTTCAAGACTGTGATGTAGGGAAACATCCTTAAAGAAGGAAGGGACCTTACTTGACTTGCTAAAACGATTAGGAAAGAGACTGAAAGTGAACAAGCAGCACATGGTGTTTCCAAAGAGTTATACAAGTTTAGCAGAAAGAGCTGCTCCATTAGTTCAGTTAATAGAACATTCTGTTACTCCCAGCTTCCTCTGTTGCTGTGCAGATGAAAAGAGGAATATATTATTTTGCCTTAAATAGAATCAAAGCAGAGCAAAAAGAAGAATATATAAAATAATTAGATTATTATGACAATGGATTTGTTGCCAGAATTGCTAGGACT
This sequence comes from Scolopax minor, assembly GCA_028566535.1. Classification (NCBI taxonomy): domain Eukaryota; kingdom Metazoa; phylum Chordata; class Aves; order Charadriiformes; family Scolopacidae; genus Scolopax; species Scolopax minor. The sequence goes on along the minus strand of JAOXNG010000026.1, from coordinate 53,503,290 downwards.
CTGCCTTTATTTTAGACACAGTGGCCCTATTAATTTAATGCCATAATTAGTACATATCCTCAAACATAGTATATATATATATGGAAAATATGACTTCTCCAGTAAGAAAAGAGATTTAGTATTTATTTCGTCTGTAAGGATCATTGAAACTCTACAGGCAGCTGAAATGCACACGTTTATTAATTCAGAGATGAACTTACCTCCTCTTTTCTTTGTATCACAGTGTCTGAGCCAATAGCAGCCAAAATATATCTAGCTCTCTTAATGACATAATAAAAAGGAAGGGGAGAGGGATGGGGAGTGGAGGAAAGAACAGGGAAAGGAAGAGTAAATGCAAAATTCATTCTTTGCAATAAAGCTTAAAAAGGCAAATGTCTCCTTGAATTAAGAAGCAAAATATTAAACCAAATAATAATTTTATTTTCTCATAGGAAAAACATAATTATTCACACAATGCAAACTACTGGAAACACTGAAGTTGCTCTATCTCTTGTGATTTAAAGCTAAATAGCTCATGAGTTTTGAAATGAAAGAAGGGCTTTTTTCTCATTTGAAAAAAGAATCTTGAGCATCTAGCAAGCAAGTGAATGGGCAGAGCACATCAGGGTGAGATTATCTTCCTTCTTATTTTCCTATTATCAATTTGCTCAAAGGAAAATCACAAAAGAAAGGTCATTACACTGGAGAAAGAAGCTCAGGGTTTTCAACCTCAGCAAAACGCACAACCTTGCCATTTACTGTTAAAATCTAGAAGACTTTAATGGTAATCCTTCTGAAAGAGCTAGGTTTAATCTTCCTGCCATTATAGCTGCTGATTTTTCTCCCTTTTTATTGTTCTTTGACTTCCATTTTGATTATTTAATGAAGAGATGATAAATTCTTGACCTTCGTCTTATGGACTATCACATCTGGCATTTGATACTGTTCTGCAATAGGACGATATGCCCGCAGGGTCTCCACGGATTGTATATTAACCTTCTAAACTGAACCCATTTGATAAATGTAAATTATGTGAGTACTCTTGCTGTATTTTTACCTTTCAATAATTTGCCACCAATGAAATTTCTGAGGCTAATCAAGAGCCAATAGTTTTCTTTTTCACATATGGGCAATTTTGAGCTGTTTTGTGATATATAAACAGCGTACTTCGCTTACTGGGAGGCTCACAAAGCTGTGTTTGATCCAACCCTGTCGTGGCACAAGGCAATATAACAGTACGATGATTTTTATTTTTTAAAAGTTTTTTACTTGTGAGGTTGCTAACCCAGATCATGATGCCAGGAGGGACTGCTCCAGTCTATGGCTTTGAGCATAAAGTAAAACATGGGTCTCTGTTGAAATGTTCCTGCTTGGACTAGCATGTGCTTGCGTGCCTTGTTAGAAGGAAATCCATTATGATTTGTGGAAGTCCCTGAAGAGGGTACAGACAACCACAATGCCTCTCATGCTAAGGGAAATGTTAATTATCCTCCCTGTTCACATGTTTTATTTCACCTCTGAATTTGTCATCTTCAACTGCCAGCCTCACCTCATTACTCTTTATTTGTATTTATTTATATACCTTTCATTGTACTGTATATCTGTATCTCCCAGACACCTTGGTGGCACAGCCAAATGCAGTGAGGCAGCCAAGTGTCTTCCAGGTCTGGACTGACTCTGGGTCAGTATTCATTTACAGATCTACACTCTAGTCCATTAGCGACCATATGTACCAAATGTACAGACAAGGTACCTTCTGTACCCCAAATGTCCGATAATTCCCAAAATACACACCTAAAGTCTTACGGTCACAACATTACACTCATTTCACACCTGGATGATAATCCAGGGGAGTTTCAAGACTTTTTCAATATCATCTGCCAGAAAAAAATTCTCCATCATTATTGCCATTACCTTCACAGGAAGGATTTCTCACTAAAAGACATCTTTCTTTGTTCTTTTCAGTATATCAAACCGATTCGGGTGGTTCCGCATCAGCTGTCTTCTCTCTTCCAGCAACTGCTATTTTCCCAATATTTACATCACTTGAAACTTCACCAGTGCTACACGTCTTCTTGTTAAACTAAGTTTAGAAAGAGACAAAGAAACAGGAGGAAAGACTTCAGACAGGAGCCACTCGATCCTGTTTACAGCTCAGGTTGGAGACACTATTTTTCATCCATATATTCTATAACAATTTGATTTTGTTTCCATTTTTATTCCTAATGAGAAAGTTGTGTAGTATTAATGCAATGTCTTATCAAAGTTTAATTACATTGCCATTAAATTATCAATGCTTTAAATTCAATAATAACAGCAGTAACAGATTTTTCTATAAAGGCATATACTGTCTAGCATTATTTTGTCCAGGACTGACGCCAGATCGATAAGGCCAAGAAGTACCAAGAATGGTCTCTCCTGGTGTATTTAAATGTTGCAAAATTGTTTTCTTTTGTTTCAGGGAAGTGTGACATAACTTTGAAAACTTCCTGAAAAATCAACATCAATGGTGCAGGAAGGCTCTTTCGCAAGTTATTTATCTATTTTACTTTTAATAGTCATTGTTGAAGAACCTTCTGACTCATTTGTCCCCTGCTCCCCTCTGTCAGAGGCAGGACTCCAGTATCTACACACAGACCCAGTAAAGCACAGGGGTCAGTGCACACAGTCCTGGATGAACCCATGAAAAACTGGGGGCCATGACTCAAATTTTTATTCATATTATTTTACTCATGTTATTTTAAGCCTCTGCTGTACCTTAAGGAGTGCTAATGTATTAGCAGCATGCTCGTGGAGTTAATTACATTTAACTGAACTTCTTAAATTATGTAAGCAAGCAGTGAACTAAATGAACTAAAGATTGGTTTAAAATGACTGATATGTGTCCCTCAGCAAGGGAAACAAGATATGAAGCTTGCACTCATTTGCCATCCAGCCATGTCCTTTTTTCTTTAACAGGACTACTTCTCAATCTCAGTATCTTCATCATGGATTAGATCATCAATTTGTAGACGTTTACTGAAATAGTCCTAACTAGTTCCCAGTTATCACTCCTATTTTTCTGCCCAAATTCAGTTCATATGGCTAGTAATGGTTTCAGCTATGAGAAACTGGCAGGTGCTGAACATGATTTGTCTCTGAGGTACCAATCATTTGGCAACAGGATATGCCATTTTTAGTGCAATTTTACACTTCATCCCCAATTTTCCTTACTCAATACTTCCTGGCTACCATTTTTACTCCAGTAATAAAAACCTTCCCCTCAGGTGTCATTAATACTATCTCATTCAAATTAATGTCTATGAATAAGCAATCATTCTCTATTTTGTTAGCCATGAACCCAGTATTAGAGCACAAAAAAGAATTTAGTTCAAATACTTTGATTAGTTTTGTAAATACATGCGGATCCAAAGTAACTCCCCTCTGCCCTTCTGCCCTGCTCTGGCCATCACTGCTGCTGTCAGCTTTCTGCAGATGGGGAAAGCAAGGCATGGTGACATGAAGTGACTCCCTGAAGGCCAGAGAGGGCCTATTTTTTTTTTTTTTTACAAATCTATTAATTTTTCCCATTCTTGGGCTTCTCACATTGGGAGTGCTAGGAATAAGAATCTCCCATAAGAGATCACTGTAATATTGTCCAAGCACATAAGTAATTATTTTTACCTGTCTTTGATTATAGGTCATGGATTGGATTAGATCAATGACATGGTAGATAAATTATTTATGTGTTTCATTAGGCTGATCCTATATGGACATATAAATTACCATTTATTTAAAGAATAATCTTGTTAAATTCAATCTCTGAAGTGTAGCTATTTAGGAAATAATTGTAAAAAATTGAGTTTATAAAGAATTTTACTCTAAGCCTGCGATAGACATTAACATGAATTGTTTAGTTAAAACTTCATAGATAAACCCTTTCAGTAAAACATTGGAAACTGGTTTTAAAAGATTTGCAACATTAGCAAGCACACATACATGACTGAGCTGATAGACAGTCAGTTTGTGATCCTTCTGGCAACTGATTTAATGTCATTAAGATACTTATTAGTATAAGTCCTGGACAACAGCCTGAATTTCCTTCACTAAACTTTTCTTATATTTCTTGTAGGTTAGGGATCATTTCTTATAATTACAGTCTTCTCATCAGTCAGCCAGCAAAACCAAGGCTCTTGGCTTATTTCAAGGTTACTTTAATGTGAAGGCTGAAGATGTCATGTTTCTTATACTTTCAGCTGTCATTTGTTATCTAGAACTAAAACTCTCTTTGCTGCTTCCAACTAATCATTTCCCTCTGCAAGTACCTTTAGTTCCCAAATGTTTTGGCCAGAACCAACTGCACTGGGTACACTGAGAGAAAAAACACTGCTGTTTAAAAGAAAACATGAATAACAGACAGACAGGGAAGCACACGGAAGTGTGAATCAATCAATAAAGATGGTCACAGTTGGACTGACACCAGCAGCTCGTCCAGTCTTAACTAGGACTAAAAACAGAATTACATTGCCAGTTAGCACTGTAAAAAGAAATAGCCACACAAGGAAGCTATTTTTGGATTTGGGCACCTTGTGTCCATATTTATCCTGTGCATGTGAACTGAGCTAGCATTGCAGCTTTTGCCTTCAGTTCTCTATGTGTTATTTTTGAGGACAGAGCAGTTCTGCTGAAAACTATGAATACCTTGCAATCAATGAAACACTTCACATATGAAATATGGATTACTCAGATGATACAAAAAAAAAAAAAAAAAGATGGAGGATAAGCCCATGCATTGGCTGGTCATCCACATTTTCAAATTTTGGATTTGCAAGATTGGCAGGAATTTCCATGGCAATAGGCTCTTGTGTTTAGAATTCCTTTAATATACAATTTGATTCCAAGTTATGCCTCTCTCCCAACTTAACAGGGATTTCTGCTATTATAGAAAATATCTATATATTATAGCATATTAGTATATATAATAGTATAATAGTATAATAGTTTATTTAACTGTTGGAATTATCCAAATACATTTGGGTAAACATATATCAAGAAACCCAAAGAAGGTTCTTTCACTCATCAGTTACTTCTGGATATCAAATGCTCATTTTTTTACTCAAGTGAAGCTGAACAGTTTGATTGTTGCTTTTACTCCTGGCCCAAAGATAGGCCTGGAGACATTCTTCTTAAGGCATCTAATTTAATTTAAATTTGCATCTTTTTGATTAAACCTATGATAGCTACTGTAGCTGTTGAATCCTTTTATATACCAATCAGACATTGCTACACATCAGCCCCAAACTCTTCCCTTTCACTGTGAATGCAGAATGTATAAATTAGTGTTAGAAAAGATTAACGATTTCAATTTGTGTATTTCACAGATGGTAATCCAGACCCATTAAATGTTCTTACAGTAAATGTTACACTGTGCACACCTCTGATTGAGAACAGAGGGAAAACAGCCAGCATTTTACAGAACAAAACATAACATAATTTTTTCTCACATCACAGCTCATCTTGTTTTCTACTTTGAGACCTTGAGAGCTGAAATGGTAACACCCTTTAAAAGATTTTATTAGGACCTATTTTAATTCACTTTGCTTTTTCTTGCTAAAAATCTAAAGTCCATTTACAATACCACCAAATTCCTGCATATTGGTTAATCAACACGTTGACTCAACATTCCCAAATCAAATGGTGGCTTCCAGTTTTTTCCAGCAATCTATTTTTACAAGTCAATTGAAGCTCTCTCAAAACTTCAAAAAGATAATTGCACTGATTTAAATTCATATGTATGCTACTAAAATTAGAATTTGCAAAATGTATTCTTGATTTGTGCACTTTGTTTGTTTCTCCTTTTGGCAAGTGAATCTGAAACTTCCCATTCTCATTGTGGATTTCCTTTAAGACCTTACTAAAGCCATTTACTGTCTCTGTTTGCCAGCTCCCTGTCTCTAAAAAACCTAAGACAAATGAGATGTCCAGACTCTTACAGTGATGGGAGCAATATTAATACATTTAGGTAGACAAGACTAAAATTGATTTGTGCTATTCTCCATTTCTGTAGGAAAGCTGAAGAAAACCTGTCATTTCCTAAGTTGCATCAATGTTGACACTAACTTAGCTGATTTTTTTCATTGTAAAGTGGCCATGCAAGACTAGCAGAATTGGAAAATTGAAACATGAAAATATTAAAGGCTGACATAGACAAAATTATATAAATCTGATGTGAAAAATATACACCATATTCTACCCTACTGAAGAGCAGGTTTTCATTAATTTTCATAAAAAAGCCTCTCTCTCATCATAGTGTTTATTACCGATTACTACAATTTTATATGTCAGCATTGCATTTTAAGGTTAACTGCTCAGCAATACCCATGCTGCTTTGTTTAAGTCAACAGCAAACTGAATTACCACTCCAATAATTTATGAATTTGTTTTCCACGTGATGCTATTCTTTATGAAGGATACGCAGTAGTACATTCAAATAGATTGTAGATTTTTAAGAAACTATCTTTGAGATGTTACAAAGCATGATGTCACGTGATTTTGAACTCAGCCTTGACACAAAAGTATGAACCTGCTCATAGTATTATGTTGCTGTGTTTATTCTTGGATTATCCAAACTCCAACAAAGTCAATGTAATTCTCCTTCTGACTTGACTGAGATATGATTTGGTTTTGGTGTTTTACTGATCTTCCTTTGCAGACATCTGCTGCCTAATCCCACTTTTGTCAAAACAGAAAACTCTACCCTTCTTGTCATTAATTCAAAGCAATATGGTATCATACAAGATTACAAAAAATAGGAAAGACAAGGAAAAGAAATAGGCTGACCATAATTCCAGTGTCCTGATCATTGTCAGTATGGTTTGGAACTTGAATTTTTGGTTCCAAAGCACAACCTTTCAGTACCCTGCCTGAAAGACCCAGTTCTGTAATCTGTGGCATACCAACATGAATGCTAATTACTGAGTGATGACTACAAGTGGTATCTGGGAAACTAGGAAAATTTAATCAGGAAAAATATACTAAAATTTCCATAAAGAGTGAATTTCCCTTTCTAATTGCTGTGCACATACCAACCAGAAGTTTAAATCATTTGAGCCTCAAGATTCTAGACAGCACCTGTGATTTCAATGACACTCATTAATTCATTGCCTACTTTAGATGTCTTCATAAAACAAGACTTTTTATACACTTTCACTGAAGTAGTATAATACATAAAATGGTTGTAAAGGCTTGATATGAAAAATTAACAACCTTCACTTAGAGTGCTGAATCTGAAATGTCAAAAGCAAATTCTCTTCTCCATGGTGCAATGACAGTATTACGTGGGCTTGTATCCTCACCAAACCTGTGTGACTTCTTCTTCCAGCCAAGCCTGCATAGCCACACTCTTGCCACAGATACTACATAAATCCTCCTACCTGCCAGCTCGTAGTCACTGCAGCCTGAATAGGCTAAGAGTCCTGATTACAGCTTATGCAATCTTCACCAGATCAGCATATTGCTGATTATACCCAAGTCATCCATTAATCAATGTGGGCATTTATTGGAAACAGGTTTGGCTGCTTCATCAGCTAACTCAACTTGTCTGGGCCCAGCTCAGGAGTATCTGGATGGTCTAGTGCTGGCTGCAAAGATGCACACTACTCTCAGTGAGTAGTAGCAAGTGACATTTGGTTTCTGTCCTATGTAATCCTTCCCTTCAGTGTATTTCAGGTATGCATGCTGATAACTTTTATATTTACACAGTGTAGTACATTATGATGGTTTCAGGCTGCTTTTTAGGAAAGCTTGTCTTAAGGATACAGTCATTGCTATTCAGAATTCAGATGTTAGAAATCAGTGTAATCAAACCAAAAGCAATTTGTGATATGCAATTCACAAGTGTACTCTCACACTGTAGAGTTTGGTTTTTTTTTTTTCCCTGCTCCCTACTTCATCAGTGTAGTGATTTCAATTGCATAAAAGCAAGGACTATAATGATCCTCAAAAGATAGAATAAGCAACTCCAAATATCTCTGGAATGATTAATTTTCTGCATAGAGTGTGGAAATGCTTTGGAAAAAGAAATTGTATATACATTTCCCTGGGGATTGTAATGTTTCTGTTCCAGTATTTCCTTAACAATATTGAAATTTTAATTTTGAAAGTCAAACTTAATCTTCCTCTCCATCCCTTTGTCAGCTAAAAAAAATGTATTTTAATATCTTTGTCACTTCCATTGACCTTGCTTTTCTGGCAGTAATAGTAGTGCTTTTATGCATGACAAGCATTATTTTAAAAAAATCAGATAAGCTAGCTACTTCTGGTGCTATTCTTTAAATATGAAATAAAAACCTTTTAAAGAATAAATTGTTTAAGATCCCAAAACATTAACATATTCTACATGCAAAATTACAATGAAAACTTAGCTAAATTTAGGTTCAACCCACAAAAAGTCAGTTGCATAACTAGACTTTAACAAAATTGAGGGATGTTTAGAACTTGTAAACCTTTTTGCATATCTTATGTGGGGCTTTTCCTCTTCTTTCTCAACAAAACAAACCTTTCTCAGTGACTTCATATTGATTCAGCAGCTTCTTAACATAAGCCAGTATTACTATGGCTTATGATGAGCCCCTATATCAATTTGTCCTGCTATTGCAAATTGCCACTGAATATCACTGCATACATACACATGCTTTATAAATACCATTTTTTTCTTGTCCTTTTCAACGTTTCCTGTCAAAATTTCAAGTTCAGGATTTTGCATTTCCCCTGTATTTGTGGGTAATAAATAAGCATCCCTCTTTCTGCTTTCGCTTTCCTGCATCCTCACCCTCCTCCCCCAGGTACTTCTAAAATGCTCAAGAAACAAGAGTGAAGCACAGTGACTTTAACTTACAATGTTAACGTTTCAAGTCTAAATTTTGCCCCTTCACTTTTTCAGATACAAACCAAATTTTCAGTAGTTTCAAAGGGCCAAAAATTTTTGTTCAGGTCCCATGGTTCTCCATAGGCATTATTAGAAAAGGCACCCTCTCTCGTGGGGATACTGATAATCAGTAAATCCAGAACAGCTTTCATTAGTTGTTTTTTAAATCATATTTTGGATGCAAGTATTGAGACAGTATAGCGATAGGTGAGCTCTACAACCTCAGAGCTGCAAACTAGAACATGCCTGAACAGCTCCTAGTAATGAACCAATATAGTTGAACATTTCTGTCTTCCTGTATAGGAAGGCTTTGTTATTTCCTACACATACACACACTTTTAAAGCATAGAAGTAACACATGAAAAGCTTAGAGTGCTTATAAAAATTTACCAGTGAAACTATGGAGTTGAAAGATAAACTGATGGCAAATAACACAACCTTGGCTACTGGGCTAACATAAACTATCCTTCCAACTCCCAATGTGTATTCTGACCTGGAGTCAGTAAGAAAAATTTTAAAGATTTGAAGTCACATTTAAATCACCCTGCAGGTTATGTCATTAGAAGTTAAGTCTACAAGGGAAAAAAAAAAAAAAAGAAAAAACCCATTTTCCCATTTTTAAGTAAATACCAGATAATTTTGATGGCCAAACACATAGCACCTCCAATCACCCAAGAAATGCAGTAATAGCTTTAAAATATTATTTGTGAAGGACTGAGCTACTATTTCTCACACCAAATAGGGAAGTGAGAAAATACACAGACAAGTCAACTGGAGTAAAATTGCTTTAATGAGGAATTAAAAGGGGGATGGTAAAGTGCTCTAGCAAGTATATACTCAGACTACTTTCTGTTTGAAAGGTGAAGAAATGGAAAATTCAATATCCAAATTGGGATACAGAGCAAAAGTGTAATGGTTTGCAGAGCAACCACATGCCAAACTATGGAAGAGATTCCATATGCAGAGATTCTTGACTATATTTCTCTGGCCTGTATTTCTTTAGTAGCTCACATTTCACTTTCAAATGTAATTTAGGTACTTCCAAATCTGTATTTTACTGGAAATCGGTTGGACTTTGACCCATGAGATTATAGGAAAGCTCATCTTACGTTTTACAACAGCCAATTTTCTCACTAGGTTAGTGAATCATTCAGTAATTTCTAAAAATGTTATTCAGTATCTTCTGTGTCTCTTAAATATTGAAAAAATTTACAACTATATTTACATGAAACTGAATTTAAATTGATAAGGAAAAAATCATCAGTCCTCTCTACATGGAAATTAAAGTTTATCCTAAAATAAGGATGGTATTTATTCAAAGCCCAGATGGTATTTTAAAACATCTTGCTAACTGTAACACATGTACATAAATGAAGGTAAAGGGGAGTTTAGTTTCCCACAGGTTTTAATGTTCCTCTCTGCAATGCTCTATACAGTGGAGTACATGTAAATAAGTGAACTGTCAAGGAAATCATATTTTCCATGTAACACTGCCCATTTTATCTATTTAGGGTGACAGAAGATTGTGTTTACTTATGCAGAACGTAGCAGCTTCTTAATTTTGACTGTAAGGAATTTGGTCAAAGCAATATTGTGCATAGAAAGCAATCACAACAAAGTGCCCAATTTTGCATTCTGAGAAAGTTTAACACAAAACAATGATACACATAAAGCACCCCCTGGCACATTTACCCCAGATAGCACACCTAAACAAGTTAATGTCTGCTTAGTGAAAGTAAGGCTGTAACAACTAGACAACATTTTTCTCTTCACCATAAGGCAACTAGAAAATAATATCTAGGTTCTCTGTCTCAACCAGTAATCTCACATTAAAAATTTTACTGCTTTCTTACAATGATTTGAGGTAATGTTGGGATTTTAATTCCCGATCCTCAGCCACATGACACGCACCCACTGGTCTATCACTTTAATTAGTAAACTGGCTTTTCCAGTGTCAGCAAGATAATTTTCATATTAGGAGGTGGTAGAATTCAAAGGAGATCAATGTGGTACAAACCACAAAGAATGAAGCGTGTTCTATATTTCTTATGCTAATCGTTTTAAAATGAAACCAAATGGCAGAAAGCCTAAGATGTTACAAAATTGACAGGTTCATTATCAACATTTATAAATTACAGTGGGAGATTATGCCTGGATACTAGGAAAGAGGCACGATGTTTTAGTTCAACACTTAATTCAAAAGTAAGAAGTAGGGTTTAATTGCCTGAGCGTTGTGGCAATGATGTATGTTTTCAGGTGGATAGTATGCAAATGGCTAGAAACCTACACATATGTCATCGCCTTATTTTAAGAACATGTAGTTAAGCTTCAAGTGTTACCATGCCAACGTGTCATCTTGTTACTAATCATAATCTAGAAATGCACATTACATTAATCTGGTTTGGGATTCCACAGTTTATTATCCTTCTGCCTCCTTTCAAAGGATATCTGGAATTACTGGGCGACTAAGCATTGTAAAGGCAGCACATACCAGCGATTAACTCAACATTAAAAAAAAAAAAAAAAGAAAAGAAAAAGAAAAAAAAGAGGACATACAAGTCATAAAACAGCTATAGAAACTGAAAGTGCATTACACTGGGAGGGATAGTTTGATCCAGGACAACACGTGTATTGCCACTGAGTTCAACAGTGTTGGGTGCAAGCTTTTAGTTAAAGGAGGAATGGATGTACCCATATGATCCTTTATGCACAAGTCTTGTGCCCACATTCACATCTCCCTGCCTTCCCAGATGGGTTTTCGGGTATGAACAGTGTGGGTTATGGGGGCATACATCTGTATTGTGCAAGGTTGGTTGCAAAACGACTTTGTGCCACGCGCACTACTACCAACCAGTGTGCCCAAACCCACCTCTTCCAGGAAAAGCACATATGCATGCAGATACCTCATCTGACTGTTAAATCCAGTGTGGCCTATTCATGTGGTTGAAATAATCAATCTGGGACAGAGCGCTTTGATGTTCTGAGTGCCTCTCAATGCACAAGAGGTACATTCCCAATTCCTACTTAACCTTATAAAAATGCAGTTCTGTTTCATTTCCTGAAGAGTTTGTACCCTCAAGTACCACGTCCTCAGAAATAGTGAACATCCTAACTCAGATCAAAGGCTCTTTCAGGAGTGCTCAAAGCCGTATGAGGCTGAGGATATTACATGCCCACACAAGCAGACCCACAAAGACTGAGACCTGTGCTTAACTTGATAATTTCTTTAAAATTGCAAACACTGAGATCCCAAGAAAACAAAACAGAATGAAAACTCAAACCACACATTGGGTTGGTCCACATGGCCAGCTTCCACTGCAGGATGTGGCTAAAATGTGGCAGATGGTAAGTTAGGGCAAGTTCTCAGTTTTTCCTATAATGAAGCAGCTGCAGTGACTGCCAGGCTAAAGCACCTTTCATCATTCCTTCAGAGCAGTATTGCTTCTTCAGTGTGATTGATACATTCTTCCCTGGACAAAAGGAAGGAGAAAAAAAAAAGGTGGGGGAGAAAAAAAAAGGGGGGAGAAAAAAAAAAGAAGAAAAAAAAAGAAAGAAAAAGAAAAGAGACAAAAGCATAAGTATCTAGATTTTCACGATTTAAGGAATTTTTTGTTATTCATTCAAGACCAACAAAAAGCATTTGGAAAGAAGTGTGCATAGGTGCTTCCATACAAATATAACATAATGGCAGTGTTAGGAGAATACATTGTAGAAACTGAACTGTTAAAAAACACTTTGAGATACTCTCCCATGATTTATTGATTTTAAGATGAAAAGCACATCCTATACTTTTCCCTTTTATTACTCCGTCTTGTAAACAAATTCCTGTCATCCACTGATCAATATGGGAATAAACACTCCCTGTCATCTTCCCAACACCATTTCATAATCCCCTTGGCAGGGATCCAGCGTAGTCTTGTGGATAAAGTTCATCCCAGGCATGACAGCTATCACAAATCTGACCCCCCAAGTCAGTCCTCTTTCTATGCCACTTCCCAGAGCAATATTCATCATTTGAATTCTTCCACAGATATTAAGTTTCAAAGCCTGCAAAATATTGTATCTGGCTTCAAAATTTCCACTGAGGCTGTCGCGATTACTGTTAAATATCACCAGTGATGCAGTGCCTGCTTATGTAATGCTGGCTAAAACTTGATATCTACTGGAGAAACATTCATCTTAGTACTTCAGGAGTATAGGAAATGATAATAACACACAGAATTTTAAAAAATGGTATATTGTAATTATTGTGACTTGTCCGATTCACTGACACGCCACTCAAAAGAGCAAAATTAAAAAGCAGAAGAGAGCCTTTATGGCTTGGTACTTCATGATGGAAAAGTTTTTCCAAGCATGAAGAACAGAACTGAAAAAAAACCATCCTGCAGAGTGAGGGAGAGTAATAAAGAGGAGGCCATTATTTTTAGAGAAGCAGCTAGATGGGACATTAGAGGACACAAAAGCAGTGACCTATGCAAAAGTCAGTAACTGAGCCAGGAGAGTGCCAGTTGTGAGGGAGCACAACTAGGAGTCCAAGCAATGAGAGGCTTTTAGAGCCCTTCCATACTCCCTAGTTCTGATCTCCATCTTGAATCACAAGGGGCAAATGTTCAGGCTTGCTTCTGATTCACAATACCAGAAGCTCTCTGCAGCCTTCTTAAAATGTTATACTTTATCTCTGCCTCTGCTGTCAGTGGATCCAAACAAAACTGTTTCTTCTCTTTCCATGGTCTAATAGGGCTCCAGGCTGTACCGCAAACAAAGCCCATCACAGTTCATTCTTGCCTCCAGGAAAAGAAAGGGAAGGCTCCTCCATGGACAAACTCCATGGATTGTCTTTTTTTTTTTAATTAATGTCTTTGTAGTCCAAGTGCAATCAAAACAAGACCCAACAGAACACACTTAGAACCTTCACTATCCACACCTTTTAAGGATTTTTCAGGACATCAGGCATTCTCCCTTTTATAATGAATATGACTTAACAACAGCACAGCTGGTCTTGTGTTCTGAAATGGTCTGAAATATATTCCTGTTTCTACCCTTCCCCTTTTACATAGTCTGTGACTATGATCTGTGATCCTATTGCTGTGCACAGGTACTGGAGAGGATCAGAAGGATGACTCCCTAGGTACTCCTAAAACTTAGCTTTATTTCAGAAGACAGAGAGGTTTGTCCTTCAATTGTTTGCACAGGAGGCACCCATGGTTACCAGTTTACTACTGAATTATTCAAAAGAAAAAATGTCCCTAAAGTTTCAGGTCTGAAAATTGATGTGGCCAGAATAATGAAAATCCAATTCAAACTCTTTTCATTCAATGATCATGTATTTTTTGCAGTTTAGTGAACACATCTTTTGTTATCCACCATTTAAATTTTAACTAAGTTCTCCAGTTTTCCAAAGTCAGGAATAAACAATGTTTACCAAACACATACGGCTAGATCAGGGAGCATTTACAAACCTAAAAATCATTATTTGCATTACATTTACTTCCATTTTAATTTCTTGAAATGTTAGCCATGAAACTGGTTTCTTTTCTTGTTTTTGTCAGATTCTTCACTTCACCTTTCACATTCCTTTCATCTTCTTCATCTGTCCTTCCTCCTTCCTATGTGATTTTTCTCTCCTTTTTATTTTCTTCTGCAAGTCTTTTTGAACCTTGTGCTCCTTGCGGTCTTATGTCCCGACATATTTATCCTTCAACCTTCTTTTATTCTTTTTCTTTGTACCACTTGTCTAACTAAGCAGTATGGCAACAAAAACCATGACTGAAATTACTCTGGTCAGGGAGTCTGCTTTGTGAAATTCTTGAGGAAAATAAAAGTCTTCATGATGTCACTTTACCAAAGCAAAGTACCAACCAAGAATTTTCAGTGCTTAAGCACAAAGGTACAGTTTCCAGCCGTGCATCAGAGTGATTAAAAACCAGGTGAGTCTATCAATAATGCACCTAAGAGTTTCAGCATGGGTATTTCTGGTGCTCAGGAATTTGCTGGCCTCCCATTCTTTGTAGGGCTAAAGCACATGCTTGAGCAATGATGCAGAGGCTGGGCTCATGTTCCTTCACATCACAAGCAAAATCAATTTCAGTCACCAACAGAAAGAACTGCTAATGCAGAAGGTCATTAAACAAAACTGATTTCTACATGATATTGGAGCCTTAAATGGAACCTTGCAACATAAAAGTGATGACTGTGCACTGCTCTCTAAGCCAGGACTAAATAATTTCCAACATAATGAAGATTAGTGATACATTTTCATGCACTCACTTGATGTTCTCCAATCTTTTACCATCTATGTGAACCACGACCATTTATTTGTTGTAGCTCCCAATCCTCCTTATCTCTCCTTGTTCATCATGAGCACATGATGTATCAGGAAGTATCATCATGAGTACATAAGTATCAGGAAACTATAAGATCACAGAAAGAAACCTCAGAAGGTCATTTAGATCAACCAAAAGCCAGACCAATTTACTCAGTGCTTAGTCAAATCTTGAAAACTTCCCAGGATGGACACTGCTTGCTGGGCAGCCTGTCCCACTGCTGGGCTGTCCTAATGGGGAAAATGCTTTTCCTATATCTGGTTTTTATTTCCCTTGTTTCAACTTATGCCTACTGTGTCTCATCCTCCAACCATGCACCACTGCAAAGAGTCCAGTTCCATCTTCTCCATTATTACTTCATCATAGGTTCTGGAAGGCTGTTGTGAGGTCCCTCCAAAGCTGACATTTCTCCAGAGTGAATCAGTTGAGGTCTCTTGGCCTCTGCTCACAGATTAAGTGGTCTACTTTGCCAGTATCTAAACTAACATTTTTAAGAAAGCTCAGAGAGCACCAGTAGTGCCAGCCGAGGCCATTGCTATCTCCTGGCCAACTCAACTGATTTAGAGACAGACAATACAAAGAATGCATTGATAGAAATGGTACAGACTGGTCTGCACAAGCTCATCCATCTCAGCTGACACTGGTGGAACAGAACTAATAATGCTAACCAACCACACCTCCTCTTAAAAAGGGCTGCTAAACTCCTCCATTTCCTGGAGAGCAGAGTTCTGTGTCCACTGCCAGGATCTGTGGTCTCTTTCCATTGCAAAGCACAGGTCAGAAGCCACCCTACTCCCCTTAAGAAGGTACAGCAGTAAAAGCTTTGCAAAAAAGTTTCAGAGCATGCATCAAAGTCAGAAAGTAACAAGCCAATATAGAGACTTTAAAGACAAATAGCAGCAGAGTTGGAAGGGAAAAAAAAACCAAAACCACAAAATCAAAACAGCTGCAGGATTGTACTTGCATTTCTAAAATCTTGATGGCAATTTCCAAGAGTTCTTGTTCTCCTTTAAATTAATGAATACACACACTAGATTTTAAGTTAAATAGTTCCTTCCAATGAGAAGGTAAAGATGAAAAGAGGAGGATGCTATTTTATTCTGAGCATCTGAAAAAGGACGTGAAATATGGTGATACCACTGTAAAAACATACCAAAGTAATGCCTGCCAACTTTCCAAATGTTTGAGGTGGGTTCAGGTAATGGACCATCACGCAATTCCAACTGCTTCACTCCAGTCAATGCATACTGGGAACATTTCCTCACTATCTAATACAGCATCAAAGACCTGAAGTCACCAGTACACAGTGGCTGCTCTGTACCTCAGTCCTGATACCCAGGTTAGGTACACCATATTTCCACTGTTTTGTATCACTAGGATTTATTTAAAATGGAGAAAGTGCAAAATTCAAAGAATTAATAATATTTCTTTATACCCAGCAAGGAAATACATATTTTTGCTATTATGAACAAATACTTGAAGAAGATTCTATGCAACACCTGGAAAGAGTTTCTGCTGTAAAATATAAAAAAATTACTCTGCTGCTTCTCTGCTCTGATCAAGGACCACATACTATCCTTTCTTTAGCCCCACTGCCTTTTACAACTGCTCTGGAGCTACACTGGTACAAACAAGAGAAAATGCCAGGCATGAAGACTTGTGCTGTTCTTCAGTATTTGATAATGAAATTACAGATGTTTCAGTTGGTCTAACTAATATAACCATAAGCATCTGGTCATTTTATCATTTCTACTAATTACAGAAAATTAAATGTGTCTGTGGCACAGACAGACCCTAACAGAAAAATGATCTACCATAAATTATTTTGTGTTTTACAGTACCTTACTTTAAAATATAAACATCTTTATTTGGAAAAAATGTGATTAGTAAAACCAGCAAAAAGGAAAGTGATTACAAGAAAGGAAATGTTGCAAAGCTGCATTTTCCCATAATACATATGGGATCACTCAGTGGTTTGGTAAGAAAATGCTGTGTAACTAAGAGCATAATGACCTTTGCAAAAACATTTGATTTCTGTGTTTGGAAAAAATAAAATAGTATTCATTGTAGCCTTCTCATTCATAAATTGCTGCTTATAAAATTAATTTCTAATTGATAGATTCATATTGGAGCTCTAGAGGTGTGATTCTCATTAAACTCTGAATGAAACTATATTGATCCCAACCACAATCAAAGGCCAATAGAGCTTGCCTATATCATAGAGGAGAGAGAAAGCTACACCAATGACATCATCCCAGGCAAAAGATACACAGCCAACTAACCAACCATGGATGTTGAAAACCTCAAATAAATTATATTCTCTTCTGTTAGAAAATTAAATCATGTTGTTCTATGTTTTTGTGCTTAATAAAGGTATTAAATACTAAACAGTGTTACATTTTTAGATCTGAATCAATATCGTTGCTCTGGCTTTATGCCAGTTTCTTTCTTATGAAACTGATGTAGTAACTCTGGTACAATGAATCCATGCAGTGATGAATGAGCTTTGTCTTAACCATAATCTATGCAAAATACATTAATTTCATTAGCTGTTGCATCCACAGTTAATATATAGCATACAAGCAGTACTGCTATTTAATGTCAGAAAAATGTCACAAATACACTCATTTTCACATTCTTTGCTGAAGAACAATTTAAGAGTCTAAATTAGAGTTGGGGTAACCACAGTGAACAAGAGTTGCAAGTGTGAATCTTGCAAATGTGCTCGGACAGTTGAATTCACTGCTGTGAGGAGTGCCATTCTGGAAGTTTATTTATTCTGTTAATGGCTTAACAATGTATGTAGAAATAATATATTTGCTTTCAAAAAATGTCTTCTGAAATAATATCCTTGCAATCCTTTGCAGCTTTGAGATGCAAAAGCTTACAGAAGAATCCCAATGTCTAACCTCCTGTTTATCAAATCTCCCACAACTCTGCAGGCAGGCAGGCAGGCAGGCAGGCAGCAGTAACACACACACTCTTAGGAGATCAATCGCTAACCCAAAATCTTGCAAACGCAGCCAAAGCAAGCCAGCTTGCCAAGAAACTTAGGGTGAAACACGCTGATATAAAGCAGTCCAACAATTTTAAATGACAAACCAGGAAGCCTCAAAGTCTGATCACAGATTGTTGAGAACACACAAAAAAAGAAAAAACCAGCTGGAATCTTTTTTTTTTTTTTTTCTATGATAGAGTTCACCCAGTGCTAGTCCTAATTAAATAGTGGCCCTATTCCAATTTAAAATAAGAAAGAATTAAAATACCCTTGTATTCAAATCATCTTCTAGTGGACCCCATTTACTTTACTGACTCGATTTTCCTGTATGGACACCACCCTATATATATACCCCAGAGCTTTTACTAGTCTTGGAAACCTGATGGTACTTATTAAATAAAGGCTCTTTTTTTGTGCTAAGATAAATTGAGGATATGAACTTAGTGTTATTTACATCTCTCACAATTAGACAGTTAAAATGAATTTAAAGGCTAATACGCACAAGTTAACCTCACACTATAGAGACGATAACAACATGAAATGTCCAAATAGGACAGCAGCATGGTACCTTCTACATAGCAGGCATATTATTTCTGAGAAACCTCTCAAAGCAATAATGCAACTCAATATAATCAAAAAGCAAATTCCAGAAGGATTTCTTGTCAAGTCAAAAATGGAGACAGTCCCTATCATGCATATTTTGCTGAGGTTAGTTAAAAAAGTGAGTATTATCAAAACATTACTTATGATAACAGACAGTAGCAAGAACCACAAGAAACACTTCACATCTAACGTACTTCACCATATGCTTCAGCACCATAATACACCCAGTTGCAACTGGGACATATGGTGTTTCTTCCCATGCTGAATATGCAACTGTCAGGTTGACCCACAATAGTCCAACAGCTCAAAAAAAATATTAAATAATTCAATAGAAAGGTTATTTCCAAACTTTTTGGGCTGGTGGACCACTCCTTCCCCTTACAGTTTCTCAGAAAACTATCCTTAGTATCAAAACGTTAATGATAAGGTTCTACTGGCAATGCGCTAATATCAGTTTCACAGGACAGCACTGGAACAGATATATTTATTTGCAACAGGTAACAGCCATGAATCTTCAACCTCGTTGCAGCAAGGCATTGACAACTGGATAAACAGACTATGAGGGAAAAGGCTGCCCCAGAGCAGCACCTTGGTCTGTGTGGGGAAGCCAAGGAGGTAAGTACAACCATGAAAATCTGAAAGACCTGCTGGGATTAGAAGAGCACAAAGTGTGAGCAGGGCAACATAAAGTCCTTGGGAGTAAAGGCCATTTGAGCTTCTGGAGCATGCTATCTTTTTACCAGATGACCTTCCCAGGCAGCCCTATTCACAGGGCATGGGTAAAAGTTGTCCAAGGGCTGCATTCATCTAAGCCACAGCAACCTTTGTGCCAGAGGGGCTTTGTCTTGGGGACAGCCTGCAAATGTGAACCTGCCCATTGTCCTTCAGGAATTCTAATGACCTGAAAAGCATTACAAAAAACCATTCATTTAAATTATTGGACTGAGGGGGAGACACAGGCTTTTTTTTTTTTTAAAGTCAAGGTCATTATGAATGGCTCACTCAATACCAGACAAGATTTTATGACTCACGGGAGACTGGGAAAATCAGCAGCAACACTGCATATTTAGAGTATAATGTTTAGTCACCAAAGACGCTTTCAGAGTTATTGCCTCCTCCTTAGACACGTTTTTTTTAATTGCTGCAACAGAGCTGCAGCAGTAACAAAGAAATATCTTTCCCTTAAATGCACAGTCATAGAAGTAACTGATCAGCAGCTTTGCCTCGCTGCTGTCAGCCTAAGAAAAATTGGCAAGTAAATTCACATTTCAGCAATCATTTTTGTATTCCACTACCCCTCCAACCGTGCAGGGGAAAATGATGTACGCACACCCAGAACAGATTATATAGCTTCTCAGGAAGAGGATTTCCAGATGCTTTGCACTCCATAGCAAAAGCTTAGGAAGACCGAAGCACACAAATAGGATTCTTGCCTGATCTTTACAAAGGCTTGTTACAAACCAGGATAACTGCTAGAGTAGGTTGGATTTTTTTTTTTTTTAATCAAAGCAGTATCATTAGAAATTCGTGAGAAAATAGTAGGCTTTCTGTGCTTACTCTCTCACCCTGCTCCCAGACCAGTCTGCAGTAGCTTTGTGTGCCCTGTCTGCCAGGGGACAAACAGCTGTGATCACAGGAGCTCTAAGGGGGTGGTACCCTTGAGCACCCCACAGCAGGACCAGACTGTCCACTTACCACTACAGACCAGCAGTGAACTTTGCTCAGTGGTCTAAAGACTGCAGAGTTTACCAACTGCAACATTTTGTTGCTGCAACATATTTCAACGCATCACCAACAGTAAAAGCCTACGTAGTTTTACCCTAAATCTAATTACTTGAAAATTATTAATAAAAGAAAAATCAATATTTGCAAAGGCAAAGCAAGTTTCCCTGATCCAGCTTCACCCCTGTGGTGGAGGAGCCAGTGTACAGCATACGACCTACATAGCAGAAGTCAAACTTTGTTACAATCCTGTCCCCCTGAGCACTGAAAAATTTGGAAATCAGACAAGATGAACGCAGTGGCCCAAATTCTCCCTGTCGTTTGGGCAGTTTTGCATTGCACCATTAGTCTGGATTCACCCTGCAGGGGCTATAGCCATGACAGTGAGCCACAAGGCCTGCTGTACTGACATCCTCTTGTTCTACAGCTAGGAAAAATGCTCACCTTCCCAGCTGCTGAAATGTCACTTCATAGCTGTAGATTATAAATATAAATTACAGTAACATTTAGGCTGCTATAACTTACATTGGAAATATCTGTATTGAATTTTAAGTACATGCTTGGGACACACGTGTGCCTGGACAATTCTCCTGTACAGAGAGAATTAGACTATATCTCTACTCAGACACAGACCTCAAGGTCAATCAGAAAGCAAGCATGGGAAAGAGTGCGAGGTGCCAACATGTATTTCATCTGCATTTCCAATGCCTTCATATTAGTCACTACACCAGTCTAGAGCCTTCCTAGAATAACCATGTCCTCCAGTACCATTAGGACAACTGGAATTTGTAGGCCATTTGATTACAGGCAGTCTAGTGCAATGTGAGGAGCTGCAGCTGACTCGCCTCCCAACTGCAGAGGTGCTAGGATGGTGTAAATACCTCTTTGTCCTGTCTTCTGCCTCATTGAACTTTGCACCCACTATATCTAAAGCAAGGAGATACAGAACCTCCAGGATCAGGTGCTGACTTGTTGGGGTTTCTGCATGAGGTTACTAAAAGTGGTCAGAAACATTTTGCATGGAACATTTCATTTTGATGAAGCTGCAGGAATCACGCCTGATTTCCTGCCAGGTCCCCTTCCCTGCTCTTCAACAGTTCTCCTGGCAGGTTGACAGAGAGTGGGAGTTTGAAAGAAGTTATTGCTCCAGGATTGCCTCAGAGATTGCAGAGCTCCTAAGCTGCTGGCTCCTCTACAGATCTCATTAGGCAGGATGCCAAGAAACTCAGAGCGGAGTATCCCTGCTCATAAACTCCAAGGCTGCCAGCTCCCTGTTAGCCCACCAGGCAGAAAGACAAGAAGTAAGGGTCTAGAAGCTCTGGAAATGTGCAACTCATTGGCATCCCAGGCAGCCAGAGGATCCACTGGAACTGCCTTGAGATGGGTACCCCAGAGCTTCTGATGCTTCTTGTTCCACGTGCCATTAATTTCGTAAGAATTGAAAAAATCCTCATTTTCATTTCAAATTAGTATAAAAAAAAATTTAAAAATCTATCAAAATCATCTGCAAAATTGCTTGCTCTTTTCCCATGCTGCACCACCTAAATAG
This sequence comes from Scolopax minor, assembly GCA_028566535.1. Lineage (NCBI taxonomy): Eukaryota > Metazoa > Chordata > Aves > Charadriiformes > Scolopacidae > Scolopax > Scolopax minor. The sequence goes on along the minus strand of JAOXNG010000026.1, from coordinate 53,481,211 downwards.
CAGGTTGTTATGGCTGGTGTACAAGGCATCTGGTCCTGCTCCCAAAACATACAGATTGTAGCATCACTCAGGAGACTGAGCTTTCATCATATCTATCCCCTCCTCTTTATCCTAGGTATTCATGCCCTCCTAATTTTATTTTGAAAACCAAGTCCTTTAGGGAATAACATGTTTTGTGGGGTTTTCCCCTTTAAACGTTTAGCCACGTGTATAGCCGTACAGCTCCAGAGAAAGTAAGTGGAAAGCAAAACCAAAACCTTACACAGACACTAATTTTGTATCTTCATGTTGTCCGAGTTGAACAGGATTTATTTTTCTGCAGCTCCTATTACCACAAAGCTCTACATGCAGGTCAGCAGGCTTATGTAAGAGTGATGCATCTGGCTCTCTGTCCCAAATACGACAGAATGTGCTGCGACTGCTACATAACCTTGTGTGCTGTTCATCAAGGGCTCATATCCATCTTGTTTTCCCGTTAAAGGAGACCCATTGAAATCCCAGCTTTCAGTTTTCCAAAGACCTGTAAACTGTTGCCTATTCTCAGCCTGGTGCTCACAATCAGACACACTGGATCATTTTCATAAAGTTTTGTTGTTTTGGTTTGGTTTTTTTTTAAATTCACTAGTGCCCATCCATACAAGTGCAGTTTTGTTTCTGGAAACAAAAGCTTTTGGATAACTCATATTAGTTATATTTTAATATACTGTTTTAAGTTCAGTTAACTTTTGAGTTCCCTCCATCACATTTTCTTACTGCTGCTTCATGCTCTGCCTTTTCCTTTGACCTTTTCCATATTGTCACACATTCACCAGTTACTCCTGTGAAATGGTCACAGCAATGGTCAGAGACTTCACACAGCACAGAAGAGACTCTGTCCAGACTTGCATTTTGTAAAATTCTTCTCTCCATTAAAAATAGGTTAGGGTATTGGAAAGGGAAGGGGTCACAAGTCAATAGCAGGTTCCCAGCTCTCACACTGAAATGAAGTATGCATAAATCCACGGCACACTCTCATACCTGAGAATAGATTTGACCTGCTACAGTAGGTACCATAATGTGTTTTATTCAGATATTAAATACATGTAGATATCTATGCAAATCCCAGTTCTAGCCCGAGAAGATAATTCTAACTTGTAACTCCAGACTCCATCTAACATAGAGATTTTCCCAATAAAACTGTTCATTCTCTAGGCATGGATTCACGTCTTTTTTTTTTTTTTACATTTAATTCCATTTTTTATCACAAATTAAAATATCAATACTAGACCAGGACAATATTTCAATATGAAAGCACCAAAAACATTGGTTTTATCTGCAGAAGTATAGCTCTTAAACTTCCTAAATTTGCATCTATAACACCATCCAGAGCATGGCTTCTTAAGTTCATCCACAAAGCAGTCACATCCCCTGAGCATTTTTATGCTCAGTTAATATATGCAGTGCTATACTAAGCCCAGTTAATCAACACTATCTATTCTGAAAGCAGCAAAAAAAAAAATTCTGTATGTCTATCACACTCCATCAGCTTTCCCCACCCACTTTAAGCAATTAGTTTCAAAAACTTCCTGACTAAATTTACATAAAATACGTCCTTCCCTCGTAATGCATTAGATGATAATAATCTTGGAGATCACCAGCGGCAGACAGGTATCAGAGATGACACTATGCCTTGAGCAGACAGTCCCAGGAATTTATAAGGGCAGCAATTTCCTGGATCACCTTGCCATCTCCAATGGATTTACATGCCTGTGGAGTGAAAATGCTATTTGCTGTCAGAGATCCTCTGGGTCTGTTTGCAGAGAGAAGGCTATGGATGCAGATTACCTCTGCTTTGAATAGGCAGATGAGAAAAGAACAGCTACCAGTGGACATAAAGCTGCAGTTGAAAGGCCAGCAAGCCTCACTGGAAAACCACTGGAATCATTTGCAAGAGGAGAAACAGATGGAACGATCTGTCTGGATAAGATTTGAGGGGCGGGCTTCTCATGGCCAAAATGTTTGGTTAATAGCTTTTTTTTAGCCAGAACTTCAACTGGCGTAATTTCATGGAGGCAGCACATACTGCAGCAACTCTGTTATCCTGCAGCAATAAAACAAGCTTTCCTGTGTTCATCTACCACTGCCAAGAAAATATCGATACTTGCAAACCCAAAAGTC
>JAOXNG010000026.1:53376604-53388845 GCA_028566535.1 Scolopax minor | reverse complement strand
ACTGGGGGGGGAGGCAGTTAAAAATATATTACTAAAATACTTAGCTCCTTATTAAGCAGTAGAGGTGTAACATTAGTGTGTCTAATGAGATGGGCACAACACAAAACTCCAGTGACACAGTATAGAATGGATCTGGAGACAGCTACATAAACATCCATGGCTAATGAGGATATGTTTACACTAGCATTTTTATTCAGAGAGCAGGAGCAAGGTTTTCTTCCACACTCCTCATATTTAACTTTACGTTGTGGACTAGCCTGTGAATAGAAGAACTGGACTCAACTGAAGATGTGCTCCAGGTGCTCCTAAAGTGCTCTAACCAATAGTGAGCAGCCCGGGGACCAAAAAAACCATAGTCCGAACTAAACTCCTGTTGTCTGGCTAGGAAATTGGACTGCCTAAGACACTGGCAAAATCCCCATTCTCACTAATTTTCAGCTACACTAATAACGTCAAGCTAATAACTTCTGGATCCATCCTTTCTTAAATTTCTTATGTTTACTCTCTCTTTCTGACACTTTTAGCAGCAGCTGGTGCTTCCAGCTTTTTGTACACCATCGCTGATCTGACATCCATTAAAAAAAATTCATCTCCTGATCTCAGTGTCACATGTTCCAAACTCAGGGAACACTGTGAAGGAGTAAGAGAAATGAGACCTCTAGGAAGTTAGAGTCCAGCTTTAACACTGGCACCATAAGCACTTCTTGTCACAGCAGGATGACAGGAGATGAGCACAGCAGCACCAAATCAGTACATTACATCAGTTGTGGCCTATATTCACCTGCAAAGCCAACCCAAACAGTGGGAGGATTGAACTAAACTAAACACAGTCCTTGCCCCAGTAACCAGCATCTGAGACAGCAACAACCTGCTTAACACATCTGGATAGCAGAGTCTGGCATTTACAATATGTGATTCCAGATTTGCACAGAGAGTAGCAAGAGCAACAGGAGGCCGGTCCTGAATATTTGCACAGAAAAACGAACAATCCTATCAAAAGTTTCTTCAGAAAATAATTACCACACTTGCCTGAATTCACATTGTCAGCATTTATCCTTAAGCAAGTGGCTTAGACATACAAGGCTTTTATGAACCAATTTAAAGCCGTGAAGGCTCACAAATGGCCTCTTAAAAGACTTCCTGTGAATTCCTTCTTTAATTTTAAAAGATTTCACAATTACCTCAAAGAAATAGAAGGGGGAAAAAATGAAAAAACCTCAATTCCTGCAACTGCTGCTTCTGCCTTTCCTCTTTTCATAGCGTTACGCTCTTGCAACCTTCTATTTCGGCTTTTTCTAGTTTAGGCCTTAAATTTGCCACAAGCTCCCCTTGGAGTCCTGGGTGGCTGTACACACACGAAAACAGATTGTGCAACAGAACCTTGTAGTGAAGACAGTGTCCCGTTTTTGTGGGTGTGCGTACCGTGCCCAGTGCAACCGGGTCCCTGACGCTGCTCCTCTCTCCTTGGCACAGAAGCAAGACAAAGAGTAGACTGAGCAGAACTCAACGAGGTGAGGGTGAAGCGATGCTGTCGTACGGGCAGTAGTGGCGACCACAGAGGTAACACCAACAAGGGAGGGGGAGGAAGAGAGAACGGGGGATTACCTGCTGTGCCTGCTGCAGCAGCTCCATTCGCTCGTGCAAGATCTGGCTGTCAAACTCGCGGCTCTGCCTCAGGATCTGCCGCCGCACCTTCTCCACTGCAGCTCGCAGATCCTCCCGCTGGGCTTCGGTCAGCGACTCGCTCGCCCACCTCCCTGGATCCTGCTGCAGGGCATTATACAGCGTGGCTTCCAGCTCCTGGATTTTCTAGTGCGACCCAAATCACACACAGACAACAGGCTGCCGTTTGAATCCAGCAAGCAAACCACCCGCCAAGAGCGAGAGGAGAAGGCTAGCAAGCGAAGGCTAAGGCAGGAGGGAAGGATGGACACAGACAGGCAGACAGAAAGCGGCAGCCGTGAGCAGTGAGGAGCATTCCACACAGAGTGCACGTAGCCTCCTGGCACTGATTGACACCCAGGCAATGCTTCCTGTTCCAGTCAATGATTGGTTTCTTCTATTTAAGAAAGTTCAGACGATAAGTCTGTGCTCAGTACATAACAAAACCCAGTCTCTGATGCTGAACATCACAAAGTTAATTCCCTTCAACTGCAACTGAATTGTTAAGCCATCCTACAAAATAAAAAGCCCACAGGGAGAACTGCAAATAACAGAAAACTTGCTGTTTCCCTCTCTCTGGCCTTGCTGTCCTGCCATCCATTGCTCAAAGTCTATGTCACTGGCTTAGTTCCAAGTTGCCATAAGCAATGAAGAGAGGAACACTTGTATAATTGCATACACCACTCTCTTGCCAATTGCCAGATTACTAACCAGATTCTCAAGTACTGACCAAAACTGCAGTAATTTTTCAAAGCAGAGACCACGGGAGAACTTTACATTTGTACAGAGAACTGCATTCCCAAGAGTAAAGAAAGGAACCATGGCAGCTTTTCCCTGATTGCTGGGGTTAGTATGATCCTATTAAAAAACAGCATCCAGACTGACAATATACTTGGATCAAGAGCATCTGACAACATCCCTTTAGCTCTCATAACACCTTTGTGAGGTAGGTAATTCAATCCATATTAGCAATGCATAAACAGCTGCACAGAGAGGTTAAATGGCTTGCCCAAGGTCACAGTGCTAAAAATAGAGCCTGCTTGCTTTTATCTCTGTTATCTCCTCTGAGCACTAGGCCTTGCTTCTTTTCTGGAAACATTTTCCACAGAAGAAATACACACAACGTATAACTAATTCTTCAGGCCATTATATTTTGATTCCCTGAAATCTCACTATTAACAAGGTTGGGTGTGCAGATTTTAACAACTCTTAGAAAATTCCTAACTGTTGCTTGGCCTGAGAGAAGGCAAGGTTGCAGCTTCCGTTTGGAAAACTAGGAAAGGTAAGGTTGTTTAGGACAGCACAGGAAGGAATCGCATAGGAAGAACAAGCATTCCCGACTTGGGATAGGTTAGCAGTAGTAATACTCACAAATGCTTAGGAAAAAGCAAAAATGGAAAAGTTCTAAAGTAACTTGTGTATTTTACCAGTGATAATTTTGTGCACACATAGATCAGCTCTTCCTGTTCCAGATGTACTAACAAGATGTTCAGATATTTTAGAATAAAAAATGCAAGGCAAAATCATTACATCTCTTAATAGTATAATCCATTTCCTAAATCTCCATTTAAGTAGTATTTGATTTCCTAGTCTGGCAGAAAAATAAATCAATTTTAAAAAGAACCCTATACATAATTAAAATTAAAAAAAAAATATATTAAAAAAATTCCCATATTTTATAAAATTTGTTCAAACATGAAAATTTAATGACTGATCTTTTCCTACCATGTATGCCTGGTCCAGAGCTTGCTTCCTGTAGTCCAGCTCTTCCTCTAAATAACCCTTCTGTTTACTGAACAGGTCCTGAGCAATAATAAAAACAAGGGAGTGTTTGTTCTTTATCCTAATTCATGAAGAATCATAAATGCCATAATTTTTATGTGAGCTTGCAACTTGAACGCAAAGAAGAATCTATAACAAATGACCACGTTCATCCTACGGATATTTGGAATATCCAATTTGCAATATGAGCACTTAAAATATGTGTATCATATTAACAAGTTGTACCTATAAAGTATAGACCTCTGCACCAGTGTACAAACCTACCTTGACCTGACAGAAGTGCACACAAGCAGAAAGGTGAATGGGAATATGCACGCGTGTGGTCCAACAGCCATCACCTGCACAGGGCAGGCCAAGGGAGGAAAGATAGAAGCAACCAAGGGCACTTTACTGCTTCTCTGAAAATACCTGGTGGTCACCCTTAAGGAAATTATGGGGAAACCATAATCTGTATTGTCTTCCAGGCAGGAAGCCAGACCATGCAGGGTCCTAGATGGCTTCTGCAGCAACATTCCCCAACGATGAATGAAGCAGAAGGAAAAACTCATTACTCAACTTGTAAAAGTGGGAAGCCAATCTGAGATGGGTAAAGCGATGCCCAGAGAGGTTAAGTGACTTTAACTGAAGAAGTTTTCAACATACTTAAAATTTACAGGGATTTTTTGCTTTTCAAATCAAAACTCAAGCTTTCACAGTTTTACATATATATAAAAATATAACACAGGCTTGAATTTCAGTGGAACTCAATATCCAAAAGCATAATGTTGCAAGAAAGTTGTGAACATTTGAATAGCTGTCTCAATAGGCAAGTGAGATCTGACTTGCCACTGTGTTCTTGCAAAACATGACTTTAGAGTGGTTTGGGTGATACAAAGTGGAACATAAAATTATTACTTGATTTTATTAGCTTTTCTTTCAAGGCAGGTTTTCATACTCAAAAAAATACTAGTAGTCCAGCAAGCAAAAAAGCTCTTTGAGTGAATTTAGTATGTTGAAAAGAAAAGAAGAATATTGGAAAACACTTTTGTATTTCTCAACATATAGAATGAATGCCAAATTAAATACATAGTGTGCTTAAGATGTAGCTTTTTTAAGATTGTAACTTTTACTAACAGTATAGAAAACCCAAATATTTCTGGTCTGTTTAGATTTTGTGGATATGGGATTGCCCCAAAGTCACTTATTTGGCCAAATTCTGCCTGCAGACACATTAGGGATTTCTCACAGTTTTTCTGTCAGCTCTCACGATGATGAATTCCGACTCTAGATATCTGCTCTAAACCAAATCCATATTGATCAGCAAATAAATACTTGGGAGCAGCTCAGAGCATAAAATGACCACAGATGATCTCCCACTTTTTAAGAACAACTTATAATTGGGGATAGCAACAACACACAAGACCAGTAATTAGAGGACTCAGAGGAGTACATTGCTATTTGTTCTCCATATAAGAACTACAATATCTATTATTCAGGTTTTTTTTTTTAAACATGGATTTCTTTTAATTACATCAGGAATTAAACTTTGGTTTTACTTTCAATATTAAGTCAGACTTTGACCTTGGTGCTGGAATTCAGTTAGTCACAGATGGCCATCTATTACTATTACTGCTATTTTAGGGTATACTACCTCATCTGCTGGTCCAGAAGAGCAGGGGTCTCCAACAGGTCCTGTAGGAAATATTTCTCAGCCCCTTTTGGATATCTCCAGAACTCTGAAGAATGTAATATGGCACTAGACACCATGCCTATGTAACTGAATCCCACCTCAACCACTTAGTTGGCATTATTTTCTTAGGTGGACTACAGCAACAGTTACATGGTTGTGATACAAGATACAATGCCACCATGCCCTGTGTAACACATCCTAAAGGATAGACTGGGTCCTAACAAGAGTCTGACATGAAGCAGGCTGACTTGACCAAGATGTAGGGCTATGCAGAGTAAAACTTGAAAACATCACAAATAATAAGTGTGAGGATAATAAACCAAGTTAGAAAGAAACTGCTGTTTTTCAAATCCTTTTATAAAAGAACCTAGTATTTGTGGGCACTTTCCCTCTCCAAAACCTTTGCATGTTTCCTTAACAAAGTTAAAAATAAAGACATACTAAATGTGGAAAGGATTGTACCTATATTAAAGTATAACCAGTATGGGCTACACTCAGAGAACACTGAGCATTTCTTTTTTTGATTGTGGCCCAAATACAAGCTTCTTCAGTGGCCCTGGGCAAATCACTCAACCTCCCTGTCTCAGTTTGCCATTCTTTAAGATGAATGTAATGCTGATTGCTTATCTACCTGTAAAAGGTGTGGCGAGGATTAATCAGTGTTTATAAAGCCATTTGAAGATGAGAAGCACAGCATGCATGGTAAACTAATAAAACCAAACGCTCGTTCCATAACTCTTTGGTCAACATATGGAAAAATCAGGTCAGTACAGCACTGAGTTTGTTAACGCAAGGCAGAATTGCTTTTGAGAAAACATTCTGTCTTTAAGACTCTGGGGCAAAAAAGGTCACCTGGAGTAAGAGGTCTTTACAACTTGTCCAGAAGCTGATACCAGAGAGCAAAGGAATATCCTTGAGAATTCTACTAATATGACCTCAAGATTAAAAAGCAGATGCTGTTGCCAGAGAAGTTAATACACAGAGAAAGCACAAAGGCAATTTCTCATTGTTTGGTTAATATGCTCTGTAAAGTTATGCCTTCGTGTTCTGATTGGTATATATTTTGCTATTTTTGTTCTATATAGCTTTGACAGTTGCATCCCACCCCAAAGAATACCAGCAATAAATTGGTCTAGGAACCTTCTGCTGATGTTACCATGAAGCAATCTTTGTTAAGCTAAGAAAGGCAGCAAATCAACCTATGATAAGTTTATACATAATCCCGTAAATTCAGTTTTTGCTAAATTAATTATAATTTTATTTTCACACCTTACCTTTTCATTCTCCAGGTCTAACATCTTCTGTGTCAGTGCAGCTTCTGTCCCCTCTATCTGTTTTAACCACTATATGAACACAGCCATGTGAAGAGGAAAAAATAAAAAATGAAAAAAACCAGACCTTTTGAAAAATTTGTACCAAACATTTTGCAAGTTTGTTGCCAACAATTCCAGGTATATCCTTCCCCATTGCTACCTAAGTCACTTTGAAGTTTGAATAAACAGGTAGTGAAAACACAGGCAGAATAAAGTACTGTAGAAACATACTAAAGGCTAACAAGTGGAGGCTGCTTTTTCGACAATAAATTTAAAGGGTTCCCCCCCTTTTAAAGTTCAAGGCACAAACTTGGGTGAAGAATGCAAAATCACCTTGATTGTTTCTAAATTGATATACCCAATGTTTATTGGCCTGATTTTCAAAACCATTGTACGATTTCAGGACAAGAGTCATGGGTTTTTCCAGATGTCTATCTAAACAAAAAGGTGGCAAAACTGATTCTTCATTTTGCCCAGTTTGCTGCTCCCTTTGTGGGAACAGACTCACTTCTATAACATCAGTAATGTAGAGGGAACAATAAAACGGACAGACAGATGGAAGTTCACACAGTTGCTACCACAAATCCCTTACCATTCTGGTAATTCAGAATTAAGAAGAATGGCCATTACCATTCTGGTAATTCAGAATTAAGAAGAATGGCCATTACATTCCAGAGGTAAAATTATGTATTCTAATATTTAAATGCATAGATAAAACTTTCTTGTTTAACTACTTAGTGTCACTGTACTAATATTCAGCATTTAAAAATGGATGGAAATGCTCAATTCTGAATTGTTTTGTTTCATTTCCTTATTGGTCTACATTAAGGACTAATGATTAGCTTACAGAGAGTATAGTTTAGACTAATGCTTCTTTATGCAGTGCCATTTCCATTAAGACCAACTGTAGTTTTGCCACTAAGAATTATCATTTTCCTCAAATGCTTTGCTTACTAGCACTAGCACTGTTTAATTATTTCAGTAAGTATTACATATTGATTTTTTTAAACGTAGGGGTTTGGTGAGTTCATTTGGGCTCAGACTCAAAGGAATTAATGACATATCCATTTTTTCCCAAAGATTTAGATAGGAAATCTGCAAACATAAGTTTATAAATCAGCAAAACGGGAATGCAATAATTCATCCCTTTAGGCCTTCCACTATTTAAGAGACTGGTGGATAAAAATGCAAACTTGTTTTGTCTATTTTGTACAAAGCTGAAAAAAGTGAACAGGAACACTCAGTGATTCAATTCTCATCAACTTTGCTTTCTTCATTTTGAAGGTGACTGGATGAAGATATTCCTAAAAAAATCCTCTCTGCTGATGAAGTATTTCACAAGACAGTGAGCATTCTGAACCCTTGAAATCAATAGAAATGGGAAGCCTTCAGCATTTCTCACAGCTATTCTCAAAATTTGCAAATGAAGGGTTATTTGCAAAAATTAGAGGTCTAATTTTTTGAAGATATGAATTATATGCCAAACTGATTCTGATCTTCCTTTGCCTGTAAGCCTTTCTGGAACCAAGGGGTACAGAAGAGACAACCATGTATTTAGGACTTATAAACAGTTGTAGCGTTCAAAACAAGCTTCTGAAATTGTGCCAGCAGAAACCAGAAATTTTCCTTGCCTGGAAGCTTGATTTCCAAAAGATCATTTCTAGTGCCTGAATATAATACATCTGATCTGAATCAACATTGACTGTGAACTAATTAGCACAAGTGAATACAACCAGCACATCTATGTATGCAGTACCATTGCTCTAGCAAATGGTCCCACTACAAGATGACAATATGTGATATTTTTGTAATTAAGGAGCTATAAAAATGCACATGGGAAGCTGTCTAGCCCTTATTAGAGGGACATCTGAGATGATTACATTACACTGGAGAAGGCAGTGCAGTTGCTTTAAATTTTCTTTAATCTAAACTCAGTCTATGCACCCAATAGAACTTACGTTAAAATGATTATCCAGTCTTACTTACCAGACTTTGATTTTTTTCTGGACTGTGAAACACAGTATTATGAAATGCAGTATTATTTTTGTTTTGTTAAGGATAGAATAATATTATCTTCTACTATTCTTTGTCTTAGAAAACTTTGGACATGGATAGTGCCTTCTGGAGAAGGCAGAGAGAGAATGGAGAAAAATAAGAGTAACTTGATTTAATCTTTACCTCAAATGTGCACCCTGAGAAAAAGAAAAAGGTTTTATGCTTCTCAGAGTACCGTCTTGATTCAATTTGCTATCAGCTTGTACTTACTAGGTTACTGTAAGGCACTTCACTAGAATGACACAAAATGGATAGAATCCATAAATAACATGCATTACTTTAATATCATTCTTTAAATGTGATCTTTTATCTATAGAAGAAATCTACACCCTTCTGATGGAGTGTCCAGTTTCTGTAATATCCAGATTATATGATTAAAAAAAAAAAGTTAAGGCAAATTATGCCTTAGAAATTTTGTCAAAAAAGAAAAAAAAAGAAAAAATATGTTAAATGAAATTATAGACCAACTTTAGTATAAACAAATAAAATCTCCATTGTAACTGTATGTTTCTATTCATTTAAGGAGCTGTTTCAGTTGATACAACTTCCAAGCATTTATTGTTGTGAATCAGTTGCTAATGAAAATAACTTAAAGATAACAAAGTGTGTTCTATTCTGCACCACTCTGATACAAATTAAACAAGCTCGCTAGTTCCAGTGGTGCTTTTTGCACAAGCACTAATTTGCTTGAAGTCCAGTCCCTAAAGTCTGGACATGTGTACTGGGGTTCTTCCACTTTACTTATTGGATGTAAAGGGCTATGATCTCCTCATCTTTTTAATGCTACAATGCAATGAAAAACATAGGGATTTTAGTGCTTTTCCTTATTTTTATTTGGCTTACAGCAATCACTCACTTAAATCAATGATTATTAAATTACCTAATTTATGTTATTTACTTTAAGATATTTAGATAAGTAGACTATAAAATTATACCAATTATAGCAATTATTATAAAATGCTCAAATTTTAAGATTAAAGTTCTGATTCTGAATTTCAAAAATGCATCTAAGAAAGTTTTAATAGAAACCTATGAAAAAAAAGCTTCTTCAGAAAAAAAGGCAAATCTAAATGTCATTTTTATTCATATAATATTCATATATAAATTATATTCCCTCTGTAATTGGAGAAGAACTATTCATGCAGAACTGAGTGACCTGACTGATTATTTATCTTGGAAAAACTAGTTTTTCTCTATCTATGCCCAGTAATTTTTGGAGGATGCCCACAGACCACTTGGAGTTTTTTGCAGTCATACACAAAAATGGTCTGACAGTTGGACCACAGTTGTACAATTTACAGAGGACTTCACAGCACTCTGTTACCAGAGACAGGATGACACTGGCACTCCTCAGAAATAAGTCTTTCTTGTTAAGTGGCCTTCTAGGACTTTATTTTAGGGGAATATCTCCAAAATACATTCTTATTTCTAAATTGGGTTTATTTCATAAGTTTGATTTTACCTGAAGACATCACAACCCAAACAGTCACATAAGGATAAATACATGCTCCAAATACAGACAACTTTAACAGAAAAGCCATGCTTCCCTGGCAAAGTTTTGTAATATCTTAGAAGACATGGTCAGCCTTTAGGCAGAGAGAAATCTTTATTGAATTCTACCTTTTCACAGAGGGAAAGCACAGTCCCAGCTTGGATTATTGCAACCTGTTCTTCATTTCTCAAATTCTAAAATACAAAAAGATGCATTTTAAATTGAATTAAAAATTCATCCTTTAACACAAATGATAAAATTTTAACCATACTTGAAAGAATAAATCAGCTAGAAAATTTAGCATTTTACAAACACTCCCAGAAAGGATCCCATATTTTAAAGTGTTAAAAGCCATTAGTCTCCACTCTATTTCAGTACTTAACTCCCACAACACTTTTGCAACAGTTCATCATTCAATGAAAACAAAGTGGTTTCTGTCAGGGATTTTGAAATATATATATTTTTATTTTCTAGCCAGAAAAATGCCAGTTCACTGGACAATAGACCCGCAGCAAGTGCATCTCCCCAAAATGCCAGTCTTCCCACTAACAAAAACAATGCAAAGAAAGAGCAACAGAACTTTCAATACAAAAGTAAATCTAGAGCTTAAAATTAGTATTATAAAGACCTCAAATTGTTAAAGCTACCTTTAAAGTGGACACAGCTCCATGAATGTCTGTGCTCAAACTGCACAACCAATATTTTATATGGTATTTGGCTATACAGGGGAAGAAAGAGAACCAGTTATCCTTGCCCTTTCTCCCAGCAAATCCACTCGTGGCAGAGGCATCCTTCTGAGTAGCAGGTGCTAATATTACTAATCAAGAGAAAAGACTTCAGGAATAACTTTGATTGATGGCTTTGATTAGTTATTTTCTTTCCCTGTCCTATTTTATGTCTTTTGCCTCTGTCTACTACAGTACCTTTTTCCCATGTCATTCAGCCAAGATCAAATACTATTTTGAAAAAAAACACTTTTCACTAGCATCAGCTTAACTGAAATATTTTCTTTTAAGTTTGTAAAAGTAGTATTATCCAACCATTCACGTCGTTCATATAAATATAAGCTATAAAGTAATTCATCTTCTTGAATCATGCATTTTCTTGAATGTCATTTACTGCTGTGGGGAAAAATTGCTTTAAAATAACCATAAAGCTGGAATTATATGCGAAATTCAAAATTTGTTACCCCATTATCTCCAAGAATATCTAGCTTCTTCATAAGTTCAGATATATTCACGTCCTGAAAAAGATGTTCAACACATTTTTTACACAGTAAGCGAGAAACAGGTTTTTTAGGCTACATTTTACCTACTCTTTATTCACTTCTGCATGCAAAAAGACTTGTAAATAAGTGAAAGATTAGTTCTGTATCACAATTATGAAAGTGTTATTGATATCAGTGTTACTGATACTTTCAGAAACAAAATCAAATGTCACTCTTGATTATATCAAAATATTCCTGTATGATGCACATTTACCATCCTGCTGATGGATGCAGACAAAAGATCAAAACTGTTACACAGGCTTAAAGGACTGATTTTTTTTTCCTGTTTGTTTGGAGAGAAGCATCAACCTACAGAAGTTAAAATGACAGAGTATGAACAAAGCCATTGCAAAGGAGGTTTGTTGTGCGGTTTGGTTTTTATTTTCTTTGTTAAACAAAGGAATGGAGTTTTAAATCAGCTTTACAGTAAAAAAAGGAATATGCACGGTGGGTGGAACGTGCTCCTCCAAACACTATCAGTTCACACCTTTGTGAGTAGAAAGTTAATGTGGACCAGGGATCATTCTCATCAGCAGCTCCCATGCAGTTATGCTATTTGAAGGTAGGAAGGTTTGAGAGCATGGGCAAAGACATATTCATAATGCTTAATAGACATGCATAACGCCCGACAGCCTTGTTAAACGCTGGCACCCTCAACTTCTACACATATTCAGCACTTCTCAGGGGAGACCAACATTTCACAGAGCTGGGTCTTGGCTCACTAGTTTCATTACTTAAAGTATATAACATGTCACTTTGCATCTATGTATTGTGCAACTACGCTATGTGGGTAGTCAGAATGATCAATCCTTAAAATTTTTTATGCAAATTATACCAGAATATACTTGCTCATGGTTCCATACCTAACAGATATATTCTCCAGTGAGGAAGGCTTAATCAGAAATTAAAGATTTCCTGACAACCAGACACATATGAGGGGAGAATCTACAAATTATTCCATGTGACCTTCAAAAAAGGCATGATGTGGTGCATTCAAATTG
>JAOXNG010000026.1:53365411-53376272 GCA_028566535.1 Scolopax minor | reverse complement strand
CTCTTCCCTCACTCCCCAAATACTTCAGCAATGTTTCCAAATGTTACATCAGCGATTAAACAGTACACACAAAAATTTTTAGAGTAGCATGGTGCTTAATAAACACTCGTGTTTGGATTAGTGTTAAAACTATTGATTACGATCAGCATTGATGACGTTGAATGGAAACTTCTCTAACTGCTCAGTTACACTAGTGAATAATGAAATTCCTTAAGACATCCAAATTCTTGCACCTACCGAGCCAGAAATACTCATTCTAATTCATTTCCATGATGAAGCATGTAGGAAGCCTTTAGAAACCAAAACAGATTTTGCATCATTCTAGAGCCTAATTTTCTATTGATGGCTAACAATTTCTAAAGACACTGAAAATAAAAAAATTCAACAATTTCAGTATGCCCAGATTAGGTGACTGCCCCTGCTTCCAGGTAAGTGAACTGAAAGACAAAGAGAAAAAAAAAAACTCTGTTCAGGAATGCAACAGAAGACAACGGAAAAAAATACTAATTCTGGATCCTGGTAAGCCGTACCTGCTACAGGCAACGTGCAAATTAGAGTAACAGATAAGTTAAAAAGCAGGTCTGGCAGCCCATGGAGGCTCTATTTGAAAGATAATATGCTAACTGATGACTCGTGGTGTGGTTTGGGAAATGACCACACAATCAAACATGTAGTTAAGAATCAGCTTTTAACCTTTTTTTTCGACTACTCAGTTCCCTAACAAAATGCAGCCTACAATTTCAGTTTAGTATCGCATTCATTAAGGCACTGAATAGAAACGAGCCTTTGACAACAGGACTTTTAAACACAATCACAAATACAAGCATAATTTATTAATGAGGGCAATGGAATATGGCACACAGATATATTCCACTTCAGTTACTGGTAGAAAAGTCACCCCAGCCTGTTGCGCAACATTAATTACCAGGAGAGTCTGAATTCAGCCTGAACTGAACCAGCACACAAAGCCATTTGTACAGACAGCCTATTCAAGGGAGAACAGAAGTGAAAAGAGAATTTCTTGCTTCCTCATAGCAGAAGCTTACTAAGCGACATCCCAAAGTTTATCTTGTGTTTTATCTAAAATGATAGAGTCTTGCCTATTTGAGTGAGTTTTGGATCAGGTGCCTCATGCTTCCAGGCCTTGCTCTAGGCAAATAACTTAAGCATATTAATTCAACAACCAAAATGCTTCACTAAATTGGGTATAAAATTAATAAGTGAACATCGTATTTCTGACCTTAAACGAAAGCATTTCATATCGAGAACAAAGTACTGTAGTAAGACTGACAAGGAATCACATCAACATCCATATTCTTTCATGTAATGTTTTTATAGCAGTACCATAGACAAAATGTAAACTATTTCAATTGACCAGCCTTCATTTTCATTGATGAACTTCTGACGGACTACCAGATCATATTCTTACGAAACTTTTTCCCCAGTTAAAAGTATCTTTTCTTACTATACTTATTTTTTCCCAGGTTTTCTTCCTTTCTTTCCTTTCCATTTACTTTGGATTTGGTTTGGATATTGAGCATTCCAAAAAAGTCCCTGACCATCCAACTGTTACTAATGTTTTACATATACCTTTATTCCTTCCTGTTGACAGAACAGTTGAAGTGCACTTCCATTGTTTTCAGGAAAGGTGGTTATATGAAGATTAAATGCCGGCGACCTTCGTTCTCTCTCCTGAGGAAAGATTTTGTTTAAAAACAACACTTGTGATTATATGTAAATATCTACTCCCCACCTTTACAAAACACATTGTACATTAAAATGGCAGATTCCTATTCACACTCCAAATTTATGTTATTTCCTGCTGGTTTTCCATATCTGAAGGATTTTGACTTTAGCTAAGCACAAAAATGGCATTAACTTCCAAGTGATCCCATGCAGATACAGTTTCTATAAAGTTAACTGACCCTTCTCAGATGCAGGAACCCTTGCACGTCGCCCAAATGACTGACTGGAGCCCTAAAAAATGCTACAAGCTGTTTATGTTGGTTTTAACCTTGTTTAACTATTGCTTTCTGTCATGGAACAAAGGACAATTTAGGAAGAAGAAACTGCAGAAAAAAAATTACACTTCATCAAGAAATAGTATTATCACTGAAGAATTTTCTCAATAAAATTAAATCTATGTATCTGCTCCCTGTTTATTCTACAATTAACTTTTCTACTAGACCATGTACAATCCCCAGTCCTATTCACTGCATGAGCCAGGATGTTGGAACATGTTAACAGGCAGCACTACTCTATACTTGTGATGTTATTTGTGCCCAAACTAGAAATTATTATGTCCCATTTATCTAAAATGATGGTATTTCTAAAACTTATCCAGCCTATCTATTTGACTTTCTTTGAAATACAAACCTATTATTTCTTCAGAAGAAATACAGTAAAATAATAAATAAGTTATTTCACTTAAATTTTAACATGCTTGTGAAGGTGGCCGGTTTGAAGGAGGTTCTGGGCAACCAAGGCACCGCATCTTACTCTAAATTCTCTGTGGCCATGAGATATATGAGTATCTATTAGGAGAACTAGATAACCTTCTCCATATTCCATGAGAGGGCAGTGGCAACAAGAGTTTCAGTTTCTGACAGTATAATGAAAGAGAGCTGCTGCAAATATTTCAGTTCCTATGACCATCCACGCATTGCTCAATTTCCTAAATCACAAAATTAGGTACTTTAACTGGTATGGCAGTCTGAATCCATTCACTTAAGCAAGTTACAAAGCAAGGCACTCTTGTTCATTAACTAACTTAAACCTAATTTGAAACTACAAAGAGAGAAAAATCTCTATACATTTTTACCCCTCACAACTCTACTTTAAATAATTTTGCCTTAACAGTCTAATTTTGAAATGGGCCTAAATGATCAAGCTGTTGTAATCCAAAACCAGAAGCTTAATTCTTGTCCAAATTCAGTTACCATTTTAGATTTTTAAAGAAATTTTTTTACTGCATTAAACTCACCTGAATTTGATTGTATTAACTGGTAGACAAACAGTTCTGTTTTCTACTCTAGCCTAATTTTCATTAGGCGCCTAATAATTTAATGGCACTCAAAAAAAATCCTGTCCTGGTTACAAGAAGCACTCATGATTTTACTAAAATATTGTCACTGTAAGTTACATTTGTGTCTATGAGCTTGCCTACTATAAAAAAAAAAAAACAACCAACCAAACTTTCTTGCAATCACACAAAAGTACTTCCATTGTTATTCTGTGAAAAAAGTCTTTAAAGGTTTGGCACATGACAAAATTTGACACATCACACGGAGTTATTTTTTATGTGATCCTTCCATGTGAAAAAGACATTAATGAAGGAAGTATTAAAGCATTTTCTTGTTTTTCCTAAGAATTTTTTTTATTGTTCTAAGAAAACTTATGCTTTAGGAAGCAGTTTCTACTGTACCTGCCAATTCAAATGCTAAACTGTTCAGTATTTACTTTACAGTTGCTTAATAATTAGAATAATTAGAAAGTATTTTTATTTTCCTGAATATCTACTGAAATTCTAATAACCTAAATTCATAATTTTGAATATAATGGGCTATGACATCAAAATATATGGTTGATAAGGAAAGGGTTAAAAAAAGATTAAGAAATGTCAAAGACAAAAGGCAAAATGTCCACATGACAAGAAGACATGACATTTTCATCTTTATCAGAGAAGTTACACATGCCAAATTTTTTTGTGAAACGTGCTGGGAGATGAAAATTATGGAGGAGTGACAATGAGAGGACTTTTTTTTTTTTTCTAAATGAAGAGTTTATTCTAAATGGTGTTAAGGATGCTGATGATATTTGAAACAGAACAATGTGTTATCAGGCAATATACCCGTGTGACAATTGTGCATCACACACAAGTAGTTTAGTGTTACTAAAGTCATGGGAGCCATTTACAAGGCAATGAGAACTATTACTTTAATCACGGGCTACATTTTCAAATTGTTATTCACAAATAACTTCACTGTTATTCATGCAAAGGATAAGATTTGTTTGCTATCAATCAGCAACATACTACTTTCATGTACAGAAGTTGTACTTGTGCGTCACCAGTTTAACCTTGACATTCTCAGAGGGTTTTTTTGTTTTCCCCTTTTTTTTTTTTTTTTTTCAATGACTGATGCCAATTATTTCCAGTCTATAACCATTTTATACCATCAGAAAATGGATTTCAGGTAAGAGAAATTCTTTCAAAGCTGCTATCAAAATGTATTCTTCTAAGATCACTTCATATGTTTGTTTTCACTCTTAAATCAGTGCAATTAAATGCAAATATACATTGATGTGATGGACATGTCAGATCTTTAGTCAGATCACTGCATGCAAGATGTGAGAAGGTGTGTTAATTTAAACAATACCAACCAAGGCTGTAGTATACATACCAAGTGATTTTACATGCACGAAAGGAGAAGTTATGGAAATGAAACAAATAAAAAAGGCAAAATATTGCAAAACAAAATATTTTATTAGATGAAAAACAAACTATATGCAATATATATTAGCTATATTACATCTTTATAAACATTAGTGAGCACTCTCTCCAAAACACATTAAGGCAGCGGCATCAATTTCATTATCCCAAGATACAACATTTAAAAAATAGATACCTAAGTGATTTCCCTTAAACATGCACCAGACATCAGTAATCTTTACAGGAATTTCAGCTTGGGTTCAAACATAATTTCTGCTCCATTTGAGAGTTTGCAACAGAGAGAATCTCTTACTTCAAGCTCTAGCACTCTGAACTCTAACAGCTCATTCTGGTCTTTTGCATCTTGCATCTCGTTCTTCAGCTGATGCTCTTCTTGTTCCATTCTATAAATCTATGAGACAAACATAACATGACAACGTCCTATAAGCAAGGAGAGAGATACCGTACAGAGTTATGGGCCAGGGGTTTAGACAAAACTTAATTATTTCAGCTTCTCATTAAATATTGGGACAGATCTTGGAGATAAAGGAACATCATATCAGAAAGTATTTGTGACAACCGCTAGCAGAATATGGTTAATAATGTCTTAGAATAGTAACCTGGAAGGAGTATGACAAGTGATATGAATATTATATCTAAATAAGTTGAGCAATACAAGCTTTTAAAATTGAGTGAATGAAACTGGACTACATTAACATTTGGGTAGACTGTTCTCATTGTCTTTGCATAACTAGTCATTTACTCTCTACAATGTATAAAAGACAATGATGCCTACTTTTAATGCCTACTTTTCAAGTTTCACAATTTGTGTTTAGGGGCGCTAACAATGAAATACAATAGAAATAGAAAAATCAAACCTGACTGTTCATTATGCCAACTAATAGGTTTGGTCTACTATCTAACTTAACTGGGTGATCTTTTTATTTGTATGAAACTAAATAGAAATGTAATACCTGACATCATGTACTATAATCCTTATAATACCCATGTAAGAGTCTGAAAAAATTGGATCTGGCTGTAGGTAGTCATTAATTTTTCTTTGGTTATCTTATTCCTATCTATTAATATTGGACTACCAATTAATAAAAAAATTCTTTGACTTCCTGAGTACTAGCTAACTTTCCCACCGATGCCAGTGAGAACAATGAGAATGCTCAGCTCTTAGCATCTCAGACAGTAAACGATACGTCTTGAATCAATCAGTATTAATTTGTGGAGAAATGGTAAAAAATGTAAGGCTGAAGGCAGCAGGCAATTTTATTGGTGATCATGACAATAATAATCATTATGTTAATATTTGACATAATATGAAGTTGTGCATTACACTTAGTATTTTAGACTGTATTTTGTTGGGCGCCAAGAACATCAGCCAGCTCGGGTTCTACTGTTGCCCTTACAACATGTAATTCCACAATAAAGAGCAGTTTCCATTCCCAAAGAGAACAAAAGCATATTAGTACTTTAATCAGAGACTTTTATCCAAACTCCTGTTTCCAGAGAGAAATAAAATAAGCAATTTTCATGTTGATGTTCCAGTACTTAGTACATTCATTTCCTTTTACCATTCTTTTTCTGATAAAGGGCAGAAATTGTGAAAATATTCCCAGATGCTGAACACATACCTTCTCTAGCAATTCCTGATTTGTTCTGATTAGCAGCTGCTTTTCTTCTACCCATTTTGAATCCTATGAGAAAGAAGAGGATTAAAATATTAAAATTATATGTATTTTGCTAAAGAAGACAAATGAATAACCACAATAATTAGAAGATTTCAGACATCATTGTACATTCAAGTATAAAATTGCTCACAAATAAAAAAAAATAAAGCTGTCATGAATATTTCAAATATAAATAGCATTGTAAGCTACAGAGAAAATAAAAGTTCCTTTCTTTTCCTGAAGCTGAGAGTCTTGTTTCTGAAAGTGTTCCAACTAAGCATATACTTTAAAATATTTACATATAGCCATTGTGGATGAACCTAGTTAAGTGATACTGTATGTTATTTTAAAAACATTTATTTACTCAGCTTAACTCAAAAAGATTTCTTTCCATTGCAAAGAGTTGTGAACTTTTGTAAAATCATTCCATTTTGAGTGGTGTGATAAAAATTCCAATAGACAAAGGGAAAAAACCCACATTTAATTACCCCAAATGACTGATAAAAAGCTTCAGTGCTAGGCATTTAATTGCACTCTGCAAGAAGTGTGAGAATCAGGCTAATACAGTGCTTCAGGTATTCAAATGCTATGGAGGAAGGGAAGTGATACAAGGTATTCCGTAATCCATTTAAGAAACCGTACTTCCATTTGATTGCTTATTCCAAAGCCAATATCTGCTTTTAGGTTTTTCCATGGTTTCAGAAGGCCTCATCAAATATCCCTTGAAATACCCAAGTTACAAAAACTCACTGCCAGCCATAGCTGATCATTCATATTTAATGAATTGTAACAGCCAAATTCACTCTGTTCTCTCTGTAAGGTATTAGCACAACCAAGATCATATTGCTCTAATACATTTAATAAAACAATATCATGTCACACTACAGATCAGATTATTTTCTAGCTACAAAGGACAACTTATTTAAAATATAAACGTCTTTACTGATGTATTAAGGCTGATACTTTTTTTGTCATCAAGGTATTTGCACATTGATGCTGCACAAGGAATTAATGACGTAGTCTTGAAATGCCAACCAAAAATATCTAAAGGATTATGATATAATATTTATAGTTTAAAAAAAAATATTTTTTCTATCTACTGTTCACTATATTTACTTATTCTACCAATTCATTGTTTCCTATTCAAACACACTTTAGGGACTCTTTCTCTGAATGAACATTTCACAAGTATTATTAAATCATCATCACTACCGTGACCACCTAAATTACAAAGTAATAATTAAAAAAAATAAATAATCACATAGTGCACAAAGAATTCAGTTTGTCATCATAATCGTTTATTTTGTTGAATGTAAATACTAACAGGTCAGGAGAACTGAGCTAGAGCTCCCAGGAAGACACTGTGACCACTTCTGTGGAAAGCTAATGCCAACAACGCTAAATTGGAAAGCTAATGCTAAACAAACTAGCCCAGTAAAGACAATTTCATATTGCGCCTTGTCACATCCCTGTTGGCTTTCTCAAGATTACTAAGAGATACAAGGTTGAAAAATGTAGTTATGAATTTCATGAGGTAATAACTACATACATTCTAATTTCCAGGCATACCTTTTTGACACTCTGGAATCAGAATCACAGAAGTAAATTCTTACATGTGTATCTATCTTCACTTATCTTATTTACATACACAGTACTTGCATTTTACACTGTCATTAGTCAACTATTTTGTTAATGTTTTCAATTACACAGCAATTTGCCCGCAACACCTTTATCATTAACACACTAAAATGTCAGCAGTAGATCCTTGAGAGGTCTTCAGCTCCATTTATTCTTCCAAAAGGTCAGTGAGCCATTATTTTAGATTGGCAAAACATTCCCTAATTTTAGTAATATTTTATTTACATGGAATTTAAAATTGTTATTTCAAACAATATAGCATAAAATAACATCTCCTCAATTTTCTCAGTGCATTCCAGCAGTTAAGCAACTGAATGTTTTTTACATGCACTCATAACTCTTAATCAGCTTTTTCCTGAAGATCCTAGACATTATCAAATATGCATCAGTACCCACATCTTTGTCAAGTATTTGCAAGATATACCGAAGCATGAGGCCTAATTTTGCTCTGTCTGATGACATGGGATTTGAAAGTAGTTGAAAAACAAGCAGTTGGTATGTTGGTATGAGGCCACTGCAGAATATGAGCAGAGAAATATATCATTTTGAGAAATGAAAAATATTGGAAGTTACTGTCATCTAACATTTGCCTGACATCATCTTTCCAATGTGTGGTGCATATTGTTTCATGTTATCGGTGCATATTGTTTCATGACATCTTGTTTCTGCTGTCTCTGTTAGTGCTCACATATATACCAAGAGTCACGTTTGTGGGTTTTTTTAATCTTTAGAAATGCAAGGGGATTTTAAGATTATTAAAAGTATTTGTTACAAGAAGTGGAAAGCTACCAAGATGAAGAGGTTTCATGCTTTCAAATTGTGTAAGCCATGCTAAGAGCCATGTTTGGATACCTTTGACTTTCCTTTTTCACAAGCAGCTCTATGCAAATTCACATGAGTCTGTATGCAGTGAGCTTGGCTGATCCATCTGCATTCTGGGTTGGATTCTTATTAATTATCTGTACAGCTATCTTTAATACATTTAACAATAGCATCAAGAAATAAATGTGAAAATTATTCTCTTGTGCTCCTATGGTTGAGACCAATTTAATTTCCTCCTATTCTCCACTAAATTTCCTGTTCACAGCCCTGTCATGAACTTTTTTGCGTCACCTGCTTTCTGCTATAAAGATGGGTTGACTTTCTCTTGAAATGTCTTATTTCTGACAGATTGCCTTACTTTTTTCATCACTAGTTCCATCTGTCATATTACTTTGGCTCCTATAGGGCTTGAAAGCAAGCATACAACCTGGAAAATGAACACAGACATTCCAAACACTGAATAAGGCTTAACTTTTTTTTTTTGTTAAACAATAATTTAAAATACTAAAGATATCCACAGACTTTGTTGCAGTCTGCCTCGTTGTTGTTTTCAAATTCTGATAAGACCAAGAGAGGCAGGCAGGTTGAGTGTCAGCTGACAGTATCATTAATATGTATCTCTCCATAAATATGTGTGTGTTATTTTTAACCATATGGAGTAACAGATACATAACTGTAATATCCTGCTCCTAATGGAGTTTTTTTGTTCTTGCTTGCTGGCTTGAAATTGAATGAGAACGTACATAGTCTCATGAGTTTCCAGTGCATGTCATTTAAAATGCAGAGAATAACAGAAATCCCAAGTGTTAAGAATTCATGGAAAATATGCAAAAGGCAGGGCAAAGTTTACAATAACCTGGTCAGCTCACCAAATGTATCTGGATCTAGGAACAGATCTGCCAGCAGCTGAGCTGTCCCATGAAAAGTAGTGGTCATAATCCTTAGTCAACAATGAATTTATATGAAAAATACTAAAATTAGCTTAAGGGAAGAAAATAAGGGTAAGAGGCTATCTCTTTGCTTGAGATTATGTTATTTTATACAGAAGAAAGAACTACTTGCAAACTTCTTTTCCTCAGAATTTCATAAAGTGGCATAAAATACCCTTAGCATCTGCCAGCTCCCAGTGAGGACAGAGTTTGGTATAATGTACATGTAAACAATGGGAATATTTTCTCCATAATGAGAATTCATTTAACTTTGGAGTGCTTTATGTATGTGTTAATGGCAGGTCTTTGAATTCGTTATCAGGATTAGTTAACCTTTCTTTATTCAAACAGAAAGAATTGTATGTAGAAACAGAAGAGACTGATTTGACTGATAATTATTATTTTGACTATAAAAGCCAATTTTCTTGCTTTTTGCCAACCCACTTGCAAAGAAATGTCTATTTAAACCTTTAAAGTATTTGCTTTTTTAAAAAACATATGCACAGTGGATGCAGATTTTTATAGAAATAAAGATGCAGATTATTTCTTGGAGCTCATAGTTGCATTTTGTATCAGCAAAAAAGGGTCAGCAGCAATATTGGAATAGCAGCTGATGACATGTAGCCTTGCAGGCTTTTGCACTTGGGGTTCCTTCTAGAAATGTGTACCCAAAACCACACTAAACACAACACATTCACAAGCTCAGTCTTCTACGCTAGATATTTAATTAAAGCTATAAAGAAACCTAATTACTAGATTAGTAGTTGCCTATGTGTTTATAATGAGAACATATGATTTGACTTTGGTCTCAAACCCATTGTGGAATATGAAAGTATTCAAGGTCGGGTTGGATGGGGCTTTGAGCAACCTGGAGTAGCAGGAGATGTCCCAGCCCATGGCAGGGGGATTGGAACTACATGATCTTTAAGGTCCCTTCCAACCTAAACCATTCTAGGATTCTACAAGCACCTTGGGAGCATAATTTCATTGAATTTCACTGGAAAGAGTCCGGCTCCCTCCTCCTTCAAACCATCCTTTAGATACTTATAGGCGTTAATAAGGCTTTTCTTCTCCAGGCTAAAGAGCCCCACCTCTCTCAGCCTTTCCTCATAAGGAAGATGCTCCAGTCCTTGAATCATCTTTGTTACCCTTGGTTGCCCTTCACTGGACAGCAGCTCCCTGTCTCTCTTGAACTGGGGAGCCCAGAACTGGATGTGGTATTCCAGTTGTGGCCTCACCAGTGCCGAGTAGAGGGGGAGAATGACTTCCCTCAATCTACTAGCCACTCTCTTCCCTATGCAGCCCAGGATTCCATTGGCCTTCCTGGCCACAAGGGCACACTGCTTGCTCATTGTCATTTTGCT
>JAOXNG010000026.1:53283187-53303239 GCA_028566535.1 Scolopax minor | reverse complement strand
AAATAACTTAATTAAGGTTTACTTGATACAATATGTGTGAGTTAGCCACCTAATTACCATCAATTTTTAAATATAAAGATAAGCAGTAACATTTGGGGAAAAAAAATAAAGTTTATCTACAGGATAATTGATATTTGTTGGTACCATTTCACCCAGAAGGTAACAGAGAGTATATCATCACCTTATCCCATAAGATTGTCTGGCTGCTGTATTGTAATAGGGTAAGTTATCCCTTCCTTTTTGGTTTTGATGTTTATAAAATATGACTAAGTGCTGCTGCAAGCAAGAGATCAGCATGTTTGCAGAGGGAGGAGCACATGATTTACACACACAGAACTATATTCTCTTATACGTACACTATGTTTACTCGAAGCTCCATGTAACTTGATAATTGTATTTGGAAATTTTACTGCAATCTGCTCTAATTCCAAAGGCTGGAGACATGGAATCAAAAGGAAGCCTCCCTTCAACTGCTTTTTGGAAATGTGTTGTAACCTGAAGAATATCTCCAATTATTCTTGTTAAAGACCAGAGTAATTAAAAAAAACTTAAGTACTATTACCTCATCCCAATAAGAAACTTTTGAAATTGAGAAAATTGATGACTGAGTTTTCAGTCCTGAGATTATGATTCAAGAGCAGCTCCACAGATTTCTAAGATAATATGAAAGCACTGACTGGTAGAAATGTACATAAAGAGTTGATACATAAATATATTTGAAATGCTATGTAAGAATAGAATATTATGTAGCATTATATATTTATAGTCTTTTTTTTTTTTTTTAATAGGTGATGGTCTCCAAAAACAAGGGCAGGATTAAAACAACATGAACCAGTAATTTAGTTTTGACAAAAACCACGAGCACACTTTTATTCAACTCGGATCTTCCCTAAGCTACAAAGGCAGGGTAACAGGTTTAAAAAGAGTTGTCCCCTGACCTGGCTCCTGCTCATTACCATTTCTAGTTTTACTGGATTTTAGCCTTATCGAGGTTGTACACTGCAGATAACTGTATTAAGCATAGCAGCTTGCTGGCTTTGTCGTATCATTAGCGCCTCTTGGCGAGTGCCAACTGCAGGGCACCACTCTCCTGGGCAAACACGTGCTTCCGAGCCTCAGCTGTGCAGCCAAGGGAGCCACCCAGCTAAGTGAGCACTCCTCAATGCCCTTCACCTAGCCCAGAAATCACAATTCATTACTCAGACCATCACACCATTTAACAGGGTTTATTAGAGGATTCAGGTAGCTGTGAACCAACAAAAACACCTAGCAAAGGCACATACACCTATTTTCATTAGTTGTAACACCAGCTTTCACATTTCTTAGCTGATTGTCAGTAAGACAGAAGACACCAGATTCAAATTCCTTTTAAATATATTTGAAATAAAACCATGTATCTCTATATAAAAATCTATTTAATTTGAGAACAGTGTATTATATGCAATGAAACACTTAATCTGCAAAACGTTTCCAATGTTAAAAAAAGGATGAGTTTGAAATGCCAAAGCCAAGAATCACGTCTGAAAAAAAATTTATGAGCTTCAAGAAGGGATTCTTATGTTACCACCCACAATTAGCAGAAAGACATACATAATTAAGAAGAAATTTTATGGACAAGTAAGAGCATAAATAAAGCAGGTGAGTTATCACTGGCAGCATTTTAAGGTCCCAAGTAGCACATAACCAGAAATACTTTTAGGAACTTAACAACATACTGTGCATACATCTCAAAAAGCAGTCAGACTAGTGTCTGAAATATACCATGTCTCTAGGACCTCCGAGATAGTAGCAGATAAAACTGAAATTAGATGGTAATAAGGAAGGTGGTTAAAGTGTCCTGACTCCAAAATGATCATCTGTAGCACTACTATTAGCCACCTGCAGAGATAAAAGTCAGCAGTCTCACACTGCTGCAAATACACAAAACGCATCTGGTATGTTCAAACATCAGCCTCACATGTGAGGCGATTCCCTTCAATACCTTCAGTCTGGAGTACTGCATCCAATTTTATGCAGAAATAGGTCATTTAAGAAGTTTTGATGGAAGCCACAAGAAACAGCCTAAAAGGCATGGCTAAAAAGAGTTGGGATTTTGAACCAAAAGAAGATAAAATGATGAGCCTTCATATCCACGAAAGGTTGTTGCCAAGATAATGAGGAATAAACTCTTCTTTTTTAATATTAATTCATTACAGAATAAATAATTGATTGGTTTCCTACTGACTGCACTTTTCCAAGCTTTCTTATTGAGCAGAAAAAATAAAAGCAAGACACACACAATGTTTTAATCTAACTGGCTTTGCTCTGAAAATGGCAAACTTACATTGGTTGAACATGAAACATAAATGGTGCATTTTTTCAATTAACTGCAAACTTCTACAGTCCTATTACAACAGCTTTGACGCAGCAAAACACAAAACACAAACTCCTGTTCACACAGAAGAGTTGAGAATACTCAAGACTTCCCAAAACTAAATCCTTCAGTGCCCCAGCTGAATTGATATGCTGGGACACAGCACGTTTCTTTGAGATATCTGCCTTCAGAAAATGCATTTTAAAAGTGGATTAAAGACTTGAAAATTGTTGGTATTTTCCTGTGTCACACATTTCATCATGATAAAAAAATGCAAACAATAAAAAGATGCCACTTTAAGATCTGATTTTGCTTTGGAAACAATAGACTGACATAAGATTAACATCAGTCTAGCACCTTCTGTGCTTCCTGTATATCAGCATTATTTATTGATATTAGAAGAAAATACTGAATTCCAAACATTTCTTTGCACATTTTAATGATACTGCTTGACTATGATATATCAGACAGGTCACCATGTTGATTTCTTTACGATCTTCCATTACATATTGCTCTGTTTTACAGGAATATATTATGACCTCACTCCATTTCTGCATGGATAAACTGACCTTTGTTAAGGAAGCCCATATGGTAAAACATTACTCAAAGAACATGGTTCTCTCTCTATTAATATACATGAGAGAAAAGGAGACTTTGAGACACATTTAGGAAACAGACACCCAACTGAAAAGTACCAGGTAATTAATTCAGTCTTTAAAGTTATCTCCCCATTTACAAGAAGCATTATACCAGTTCGGCTCCTGATCTTGTGTTCAACAAGAGCTTAACACATGCAAAAGAATGAGTACTTACTACTGACGTTAATGCTTCCTCATGGCTTAGAGATAAGATTTTGGTCAATAAAGTGTGTGCATTTGGACATTAATGAAGAATAAAGTGCCGCCAACATAGTATTTGTCTGACTACTCCTTATCCAAGAGTCTCGAAACTGCAGAGGCCAAAAATAAATAAGCAAGCAAGCTCTGCTTCTTTCTTATGTAGAAAGAATGGTAGAAACCTGTGTCACTTCAGTAAAGACAGCAGCAACCAAAACCATTTTGAACTAACAGAAAAGGTTAACAGAATACACACATACAAAAATAAAATACCCACAATGGGGGATTTGCAAAATATTACTCAATCTGCAAGACAATCACATGTTGGTTGCAACTGTGGCACATGTATCCAACAACCTACCAACTCCTTTTATTTTCTGTCTTTCCACTATATTTCTAATATAAGCAAGAATAGCCTTTTAAACTTTTAATCTCACGAAAACCAAAATCAGACTCTTAAACCATCTGGAATATTGAATGAAATTCCAGTTGTATCACTCAAAACATTAGGGCATGACCAGAAATGCCTCACAGAATATTGATCTACCATATGCATCCTGATATTCAGTTGTCAACAAAGCACAGGCATACAAAAAATGGTGCTGTCAAAACAAAGTATAAAAGTCAGATGGCATAGTTGGATTTTCACACTAATTATTTGATTATATAGTAATGATTTTTTAAAAAAAATTTAAAAAGTTACTTTAATGAATGGTGCACAGTATTGTTTTTTCATAACTATATTCTCAGCTAAGGAAGCTTTCTGACCTGAAGCTATAAGTTAAATTACAGTTTTCAAATAATAAAATAAAAGTAATTTGAAGGGAGAATTTTTTATTAAGACACACTTTCATTTACTTGTAATGAGAAAGGGTACAAAGAAATTACCAACATTCACTGAGGATCATCAGATAAGTAAGACTCCCTAGAATTTTTCTATCATAATAGAGGGAGTCAGATGAATTTAGTTAAGTTAGGATACTATATCTAAAAAATTCTAGCAAAATCTGTGTAATATATGAGTAGCAGTCTGGTCAATCAAACTGTTTGCCCAAACAGGAGCATTTAATGAACACATCAAGAATTTTTGTTAAATGTAAACCTTGGTATATTTTACAGTAGGTGGGAGAACCAGGCTTCTTTCTTCTGCATATATTTTTCTAAATTATTCACAGATTCACCATCTATATTGTTTATACAATATGCACTACTAGACAACAGCACAGGCTGTTGAAGAACGTAAGCGTAACCATACTGGCTCAGACCAAGATCATCTCGTCAAGCATACGGTCTCTGACACTAACTGGCTGCTAATCCAACAGCAGATGTCTTGGGATAAACACAAGAACAAAGCAAAATGGCAGGGTGAGGGGAGAGAGGGGGAAGGGGAGGTGGGAGGGTGTAAAAAGTATGGAAGAGCTCCTATGCAAGGAAAATTTTGTGTACAGCTCTTCAGTTTAAAAGAGAGGACATTTGGACAAGGTATTCAGATAATGAAGAGGATAGTTAGAAATCAACTGGTCACTCTCTTCTAGAACAAAACCATAGTAGGGTATATATTTAGAAAAAAAGGCGTCTGTGGCTCTTCAAGGAACAGGCAGCAAAGTAATGAGAATAACTGAAAGGACAGTTGCTCTAGAAATGTATATTGTTTAAGGGAGAGAATGGAGAAATTTCTGAGGAAAAAAAATAATCCAGTGGTGGTTGCCAAATACAGAGAAATCATATGCAGTACAGAAAACCACTGAGCTGCAAGCACTTGGAGGATGGAAAATTAAGTGGGAAGTGTCTCATATTCTCACCCTGCTTACTCTTACCCCAAACTCAGCTTACTGATGCTTAGGATAACTAGATGCTGTGTTAGATAAAACACAGCATGACACAGTATAACTTCTCCTTAAATATTACAAAAACCTATAAAAAAAAGGGTCAGCTCAAAATTACAATGAGACCCACGTTTAAGGTTTTTTACTCTCTGAAACTTTATGGACTTACGGTCATTATTTGAGATCAAGAGTTAGACTAAGGATCCATGGGTTAAAACCTGTACTACAAGAGTAGGTTTCCAGTGATTTAGCTGCTAACATTCAGTGTCTTACTTGGAAAAAACAACAACCAAAACACACAAAAACTTATTCTATGTCCTGTTTTCCATACATCCGATCATTTTAATTAAATGCAAGTTATTGAATGACAGAGAGATTAGAAGATCATATTATGATTGTTCTTTTAGAACAGGTCTTACAAATATGATTTTTACCAAGTTTTAATGATTTTGCCTAAAAAGTCACTACCACTTGAACAAGACTATACTGTTATTTTCTTTCTATTTCCAAGTTTTTATACAGGTTTTTTGTTGGGTAAGAATAGAGAACAAGCTTCTATTTTCAAAAATTAACAATGGACATTGAAGCACATTTTGGGAAGAAGGATGAAATAACTATGTAAAGACTGGTTATAAACTTCACCCTATATTATCATGTCAAGGTGTCATGTTGAAATGCATAGAGGGGAAAAAAAAAACCACAAAAGAGAAAAGAAAAAGCAATCTGATAGTAATTTATACAGCAGATTTACTAAAGCTGCAATAAAAACAAGTTCTCTTTGAAATACCTCGGGTTTTTTTCCACTCATACCTTGAGGGCTCTTCCTCAACATCACTGTAACTAGTTCTTAATGAAGGCTTAGGGAAACTTTTAACTAAGGCATGGTATGATTTTTCTAATTCCAATGACATTTAACCTGGCTGTTTAGCTTTCTAACAATTCCTAAAGGCTTAAAATTCACATCAAGAGAAACGATGCAGGAAAAGAAAAGCAAACAGTTCAGTGAGTACCAATTCACATACCTCAATAATTAGAATCAGCAAAATTGCCATTTAACACATCACCTTTCACTTCATATAAGGAAAAATAAATAGATCATTTTTATGCTACATTACAGCATGCATAAATCCGCAAAAGAACACTGATAAAAGAAGGTGTTTATTAACAATTGCTACACTACGATCAGCAATTCTGCTTTACAAATGACTGAAATTAGTTTCCTTATTACACTTCCCCATTTCAGCTGGTGTTCAATATACTTCCGTTTGGAAGAATTGTTCAGTCTGGAGAAAAAAAAGCTTCCAGTACCTAAAGGGGGCCTACAGGAGAGATGGGGAGGGACTCTTTATGAGTAAGCATAGAGATAGGATGAGGGTTAATGATTTTAAACTGAAAGGTGGTAGAGTTAGTTTAGATATTAGAAAGTTATTTACAGTGAGGGTGGTAAGACACTGGAACAGGTTTCCCAGGGAAGTTGTGGATGCCACATCCCTGGAAGTGTTCAAGGCCAGGCTGGATAGTTCTTTGAGCAACCTGGTACAGTGAAAGGCGTCCCTGCCTGTGGCAGGGCGGTTGGAACTATATGACCTTTTAAGGTCCAACCCAAATCATTCAATGATTCTTGAACTATTTACTGGTGAAGATTTGTTCTTTCATTTGGTTGCAGTAGCAAGTACATGGAATAAATATGTGCACTTGTCCACACAAACACACTTGAAGCAATACAGCTCATACAACACTATTGGAGTAGCACAGCTAGTGTTCATCTTGCATATGATATTCTTATTGATATTGTTTATATTAATACTACATTAACACACAGTTGAAAAAAATATCTAGAAGTTAAAGAGGAAACAATAAACTGGAAGATGTGGAAATTATATACGAATGACAAATATATTTTGGAGTTTCGATTATTTCATGGATGCTCCATGCATATCAGCAATGTTCCATAAAAAAATATTCTAAGTTCTATATACCTGTACCATTACCTACTGGCTGGCTAAATTCTTTATGTAAAATACTCCCATGCAACCCCTTTAAAGCAGTAAGCATTAGCAGAACTTGTATTTGAAATAATACAGACAGAACACAAACAACTGTTGGGCTAATGAAATAGAGTAATACATCTAAGGAAGTTTGTGTTTTACATGCTAATTGTATGTAGGCATCTTTAAGGAAAAAGAGAAAGAAAGAAATTGCAGAAATATTTCTAGAAGCATTAGATTACTATGGCAAAATACATTCTGCACGACGTAGAGACACTATTGAGTCTTCTGCTCCACTCTCAGATTTATTAAAAGAATGATGAACTGACTTTCTATGCCATATTCTTTTTCCTACCAAACATACTAAATTAATGCCAATCGCCTCAAATCTATACATAGAAACAAGTCTAGAGGTTCTATTGTGTGCAATCTTACTTTATATAAAGGCCAACTCTCCATTATCAAAAAGGAAACTCAGAAGTCTGTAGGTAAGAAGGGTCTTTTCATTGTTATCATCTACACAAGAATACTTGTGTCTATTATCCAAAGAGGGAATTACCAGTAGACTGGCACAGATCAGCCCATATCAACCAGGCTACAGCTTCCTCAGTCCACATCAACCACACCATAGTTTCATATCAAAAAGACTTAAAAGGGAAAAGGTCTAACAAAGCTGAATTCACCCTTGACAATGCTGAAGATACAAACTGCTCCTTATCTCATTTTGTAGCAAGAACAGGAGAAAATCCAGCATCACTTTCTACTGAAAACACTGTCATACATTGAATGCTCCAACATGCAATTGCACGCATATATATGCTTTACAACAGGAATGTCTAAGCTTAAGCATTTGGATTTTTTCCTTTAAAATGAAATAAAAGGAATCTTGCAGGAAATCACTGTTTCACAGCTTCAGTCTCTCCATTTCTATTGAAATCCTGAGTCTTAACAGCTTGAAGCTTCTCTAGAAGAGAAACAAAGAGAGAAAAGCTATGTAAAGTTCTTAGGTTTATATATATACCTCTGTGTGCGTGTCTGTATAATTTATTCTTCTGATACAACAAAAAAAAAAAAAGAAATTGTTTGTATTTTCTAAGAGAAGTCCTCTAAGTAGGGAACTGAGGCAAAAAGATTTTAAAACCTGCCCAAGATTATACAAGTGGTCTGTGAAAGAACAAACTAGGACAATCAGTTTAAATCTCATCATCAACAACTGTTACTAATCTTGTTATGAAAGCCTTACTTTTGCATGAAGTAATGCATGAATTTCTTAGTTCCCTCAACCTTCCTCCTCTAATATCCCATTAGACTTTACAGTAAACACTATGCAAGAGCATAAATGCAGCTTGAATTTTTTTCAGAAGTGTGTTTCAGCATGTTAAGTTTTTTGTCAAAAGGTATCAACACATTGTATTTCTAACTATTTTTTCACAGTTTGAATAAACTTATCCAGTAACGCATATTCAGCCTTCATGGCCAAAGGAAAATGCTAAAGCATACATTTGAATGAAGTAGTATAACTCCCCCTCAGAAGGGCACAAGATTACATTTAGCTCACAAACCCTTTTCATAGCAAACAAATACCAAATTCAGAGCAAGTCTTAGACTCAGTCCATTTTACCCTCCCTAATTTATATCACTCCACTACAAAAAATTAATTTTCTTTATGGAGCAGGATTGTAGGCTACCTACATTGATTACAAAACAAATTTCTTGGATTTTCAACGTGCTGGCATATTATTAGATCATATTACTTTTTTGTAAACCAGTCTAGCTACATCCAGTAACACCACTGATCCTTGCTAACATTTTTACTTGCAGTCTGCTTCTTCTTTAAAGAAAAAGAAAAAAAGAGAGGAAAAAAAAAAGAGAAAAGAAAAAGGAAAATATCCTAATCTATTGTTATTGATGCACAACTTGCATTAACATTATATAGCAGAGGTGATGTTTTTCTGCCTAAGTTGCCACTTAAGTTTCAAATACACTGATGATTAGGACTTTATCTCCCATTGTGTAAAAGACTCCTGAATGTGCAGTGGTGCTGGGAGAGAACGTGGAGCCGGTGAAATAAGGCTACATACAAGGAGTATGGCATGGGAGAGAGGAAGACAAAGGAACAAAGGTATACCTTTTAGAAAGGTGAGGAAGAATAAGGTCCTTCTGGGCAATCCTGGAAGAGGCAGCATACTCTCATCCGGTATTTGCAAATACTAATGGTCTCCAGGAGAGTTAATGCACCAGCATATTTTCCTTACAGCACATTTAAACTACTGGTTTAATCCAGATCCACAACTGTATATTAAACTTTCATACTTGTGTCCAGAAAAAATTAGAAGCATGGAAGATCCTCCATTTTAGTTGCAAACTCAACTGGCTGCAGAAAAAGTGAGTTAGGAGACTGCAATATTCCCTACAAGGCTATAGGTAGAACATAAAATAGTCATAATGTTGCTAAGCAGCAAGGCAGGGCAACAGTATCTTCCATTTTCAAAGGGGTTTTAGGCAGATAAATCTTCCTGTAAATAAGGGAAATATACACATTGCCTCATCCACAGGAGTTCAAATTACTATCTACTGTTTCTGTGCAGGTGTTTCTTGCGTAGGATTTTCAATTTAGAGGACTAGAATTGCAAGACTGAAGGATAATGCAGGTCACAGCTACTCTAGAGAACAGCACAGTTGATACTTGACCACTTGCACTTCATGCAGTGCAAATATAAACCGTAATCCCAGCCTTTGACACAAAAAGCCCATAGATCTGTGGATTACACTAGAACACATACACCCCAAACATTAAGTTTCTATACAAATTTTAAAGTTGTAGCATTTAAGCATACATTATAACTTGTCATTTCATTAGTCAATAATAAAACCTGAAACCTTTTCCCTTAAAGCATTTATTTGCATTATCTCTTCTTAAACACATAACATACACTTTTAACTAACTGCCGACTCTGAAAACTAATTCTCATCCTACTTACACAGAATCTTAGTGGTTGGAAGGGAACTCTGAGATCACTGAGTCCAACCACATAAAAAACAAACAAAGAAACAAACCCCCCACAAAAACAAACAAAAAACCAAAACAAACAAAAAACCCCACAAAAACCAGAAAAACCCCACAAAAAAAAGCACGCACCAACTAAACCCCACACAGAGGAGAGGCAAAAAAAAAAAAAAAAAACCAAACAAACTACTTTCTCTTTATAAAAAAATGAATGTACATTTCTGTACAGACACATATAAATAAAAAAATCCTGTAAACACAAAAAACCTTATATAGAATGAACTTCTATAGTAATAATAAAAAAAGTAACGCATCAGTGTTTCAAACAGGCAAAAAGCATAAGGAGATCCACACCTTGAAAAATCATTTATTAATTATTTATTGTTAAGGATCTTACCAACTAGCTTTTCCTCATTTCAAGACATACCTGGTTTCTTGAATTTCCACAGCATTTCCAATAGGACTCCCTTTGATAAACACAGAGGCTGAAGGGAGAACCCTTTTTTGTTGTTGGCTTGCCTGAGGTGGGAACAGGAGACAGGACAGACTGCCATAGCAAACAAAAAGATTTTCCTAACTGGAAGACAGACAGCCTAAAGGCAAAGAAACCTATAACCCCAAAAACCAGCCAATCAGATTAATTCTTTGCTTAAAAAAAAGTGCTTTAAAAGTGGCAGAACAGGTGATGATGATTATGGTTAATGAGATAATTTTCAGCCTGCTTTTCCATTGGCAGGCTGCTCTTTGACATGGTGAGTTGTTTTAATTAACTGTTTAATTAATAGTACCACCCATAATGATTGATAAAAATCAATTCACGCTGTAAGACTTTCTCCTGTAGCACCTTGTGTGTGTTCACATCACAACTCTTCTGAAGCTTCACTTTACACCAGAAGTTAATTCTCGTTTATGTTTTTGCATTATTGATGGTGTATGAAACACTTGTATTTGTAGTCTTACCTATTTTTAGCTTATTGCTAAAGCTAAGCTTTAAGCTTATATTTAGATATGAAAGGGGATTCTATTAAATATATTAGAATACTTTGTCTAATTATTACCTCCTTTTCATTAGCTGCATAGATTTACTCCTACATTTCCTTTAACCACTGTACATAGAGTTGTTGGGTTATGGGTGTCGTTAATGAGAAATTGTTTTAAGATTATTTTCTGCATGTAAATCACTTCTGTTGGTAAGAATACAGAAATAACAAAATCCTGTCTGCATAAATAACTTGCTGTGTTTCTAGTCACTTCTGACAACTTCATTTTGCTTCACTCAGTATAGCACCTTATGACTTGTTATTTTCCAACCTTACAAAGATGGAATTTCTCATTATATTAGGCTTTGCTGGGGTAACTACAGAAAATATATCTAAATGTTAATGAGTACAAAAGCTTTTCTAAGTCTTTCTTAAAATCTGATCTGGGGAGTATTCTTAGCCCAGAAAAAAACCCCTGTCCTAGTATTGAATAATTATTCTTGCTAACTGGAGGTTAAATAACCCCAAAACATCTAAAGGGAAAAAAAAAAGTTTCCAAAGGTGTATAGATCAGTGGGTTTTCCTAACAAAAGCAGTAAAACCATACTATTGTTCAGATGATTTTTTACATTATAGATGATAATTTATGGCAGAGTTAATTATTTTCAGTAGTGTTCTAGCTTTGCTCCTGACAAGTTTTCTTCCAACTCAGTTGCATAATCAAGCAGTTCATGTACTGCAGGATAACTGGGAAGGCTTTTAAGCTTCCTATAACTGTGAATTAATCTGATGAAACCCTGAGAAGCATCCTGGGTTATCATCAGACGTCCTCTGTCCAAACAAATTAAGAATACTATGTAGAGTGGAAACAGCATTTCTCTTAGGCAAGGGGAGGTATGAGCAATTGTCTGGTATTTCTAGTGTGTTAATATGAAAGATGCTCTTTAGTGACCTTTAGCATTACCAAAATCACATCCATCCAGCCTTTCTTAACCCTCTCAAAAATAAACAAAGACCTCTAGTGTAAAATTCTATCAGTGCCTTAGTACTACAGAAACAACACACACTTCTATAGCTGCTGTTCTATTGAACAGCAGCACACAAGTGGAGATGCAGAGTGTGCTACTGCTGTACCCTACAGCCTTCCTCCCCCAAAAAGCTTTCATTGGTATTCCAATAGGATATAATTCACACTAATGCTTTTAAAGTGCAGGAGGAGTAAAAGAGAAAGTACTCCTTGACTGCAAAAAATAAAACGCTTAAATGGTAATAGAGTGTTTCTGTAAAGTGATTTTTTTCTTATTAAATGTATCCTTTAAAAAGAAAAAAAAAGTGCTTCCTAACTAAAAAGTTTCAGAGGGAAGTAAAAAAGAGTCTTTTGCCGCATAAAATCATATTGGTAAGTACAAAAAGTAACTGAATCCCTACAATAAATTATATTTAAAAAACAGACAATTGCTTCATAATGCTTTTTATTTTAATTTCAAACTTTCTTACAGATACACATAATTCAGGTAGGGAGAAGAGAATATTGAATTCTATCTAGGTTCTGCTGCTGCCTTTGATATATATAGATCATGATTTGAATAATTCTGTTAATTTCCTGGCTCCATCGAGAACATGAAAAACTTTGCTATGGACTTCTACAATAGTGTTTTACTCTTTAAATGACAAAATAAGTCATTATAGAACTCTAATAATTCACAGAGGAAATTCACAGCAGCTGGGTTTTTCAATTTTAAAACAGACCTTCATTTAATCTGCAGCATTGTTTAAGAAAGAGAGAGTCAACCCTTCTGCATTTCTAGAAAATATCAAATTTAGATCTAACTACTTCTGA
This sequence comes from Scolopax minor, assembly GCA_028566535.1. Taxonomy (NCBI): domain Eukaryota; kingdom Metazoa; phylum Chordata; class Aves; order Charadriiformes; family Scolopacidae; genus Scolopax; species Scolopax minor. The sequence goes on along the minus strand of JAOXNG010000026.1, from coordinate 53,290,409 downwards.
CTAACCAGCTTAGAAATCTGTCACCAAAACACTGTGATGATAGTCAGATGCTCAGGTTGTGAAGTTATCTGAACTATTAGGATATTTCAAGAACAATGTATTTGGAGAAAAGAAAAAGCCCACATATTTGGAACAGATAATTTGCCTTCAATTATCTTTAAAACAAGAAAGGAGCACTTTCTGGCAGAAGAGTGAATTGCATCTCATTCATTTATGGAACAGCCTGTGTTTCATTTTTGGTGAGCAATGGTCAGCAGGAACACAAACTGAAACCCTGCTGCATCTCAGAGCTCTCAGGGACTTACATGAACACTGAACCACTTTTGATTACTACTTTTTGAACTGAGTATGAAGCACACTAGCACTATGTTGCAAAGCTATGCTATGCTTTTCAAGAATAAAAAGTTCTTTTTAAAAAACAGTGATTTGAAGAAAACAAAACCAATCCAATGCCAGTAGAAGTAAATACGTCTAGAATCCTGCTTTGTCTGGGACAAACTTTCCGGTTACACGATGCGAGACAGAGCAGCTCCTACAGGACCCAAGGGCATTATGCAAGGCCACCTTCAATGGAGTCAAGATTAAGAATTAAATGGAATATCTGACTGAAGTTTTATGAAGAAGCAGCTTATGTCTTCAAAAACTGAAAAGTCCTGAAAAGATCCAACAAATGTAAAGACAATGGACAGTTAATCAGGAAACTTAAAAATACTAGAGGGAGATAATGCAGTCAAATCAACAAAATGCTGTTTTCCATCTTCCATTTTGGTTGTTACTAGCTATGGTTCCAGGGATGGGGCATCCGCCACTTCTCTGGGCTACCTGTTCCAGTGTCTCAACACACTCATTATAAAAACTATCTTCCAAATACCTAGTCTCAATGTAACCTCTTTTAATTTAAAACCATTACCTCTTGTATGAAATGGCATAACAGATCTTAATGAATATTTTTTTCTTATAATGAAAAAAATGAATAAAAGTTTTCTTTGTCCTTCTAAAGCCAACTTCTAAAATCACTATGAAATTTTCATGTTATGAAATAAAAGCGCTATGTGACTTACCTAAAATGTTTCACTACCACAAAATGTGCTATCAGTTGGTATATTTGCACAAGTTGTCCTTCAAACTCAAGTAAAATATAGAACAAAATTCATTCTCTTTTTTTGCTTCTTCCTTATAAACTATAGTATTCATCAATGTTCTAGTATCTCCCAAGAATAATCAGAGTATGGTGTTCTTCATTAATTTCTTAAAATGCTAAACTATGTATCTGTCTGTAAGGCCTGAGAGCTTACTACTCCAGCAGAAAACCATCACAGCAGAAGATGCTCTCTTCTGCGTGAATTTAGGTGTAGAAGAGTAAAATTTGCCACTATAAGATATTCATGACCCACAGCCAAGAACATACTCTTTGGCAAATTTTTCAAATCAAAATAACAATGTTCCAAACACACAAATGAGTAGGGTAACAAGTAACATGACTTAATCTTTCTTGTCTGAATGAAGGCCTGTTACATGATAGTGTGGTTGTGAATTTAAAAAAATTATAAAAAATATTTTCATTCCTTCAGCAATGCAGCTGTGTCAAATAGCATCAAAAATCTGTCATTTATCACCCTGCACAAAGTCTGCTTTGCTCTGCTACATTGACAGCAACAGGACAATTTTTTCTTCCTCACAACCCAAAATATCAGGAGATCCTTGCATAACTAGATGTGCTAGTTTATGAGGGATGTCCTGAGTCTGTAGGGCATTCCCAGCCACGTGTATTAACTTGCAAGTTCTGTCTTGTTTTCTGATGGATCCTGGAGACGTTCAGTTGCCTGCACCAGGCTAGGAGAGAACTGCAGCACAGCATCACAGCATCACTTCTACCTGCCACTACTCTGCAAGCTATGGGAAGGAGAATTTTACACATCACTAAATAGTGCAATTAAATTTTATATTATATCAGAGCAAGCTGGGAAAACTGTGGAATGATACAACATTATCATGGCACAGTAAAAACAAAAACATTTTTGAAGTTCAAATTAAGTACAATAGTGATACATTTATTCTACAAGAAGAGTTATTTAGGAATCTATTTATGCTGTTCCTCCTCATGACAAAGCATCATCTTTAGCACACCTGGTAACTCTAAACCCTTACCATCTACAGTTACATATTTATGTAACTGATATTTCTTCTTATTCTGCCTACTTTTGAAACAGATTAGGATGCAAACAGAATTTCCAACATTATAAGATTGCTTCACTTAAAATAATAGATTTAAAAAAAAAAAAAAAAAGTTATCTCATCATAGAAACCCTCTCAGAAGAGGTGTTCAGTATTACCCACACACAAGTGAAAATGAAAATTGAATTATGTCATCTGCCCTCCCCATCACTCCAGTGAGTTTAAAATATTTGCAGAAAAGAAAGGCAATGAGAGAATGATTACGGTAGGATAAAAGTGAAGTGAGTACAAGATTTCGAAGCAGAGGAATACCAGAAACTGCTACATTTATAGGCACAAAGAACCTATTTTAGTGTCATTTTTATTTTTTGAGAGCTGGAAAGAATTACATTTACTGTCTTTTCTGCATTTCAAAAAGTTAATTCAAATCAGTTACTTAAATTACTTGGGCCAAGTAGCTTTGCAGGTAAAAAGGTGAAACGTTTCCAACTAGAGGAAAAAAAGCCCTGCAAAGCAATCCTAAAACATTATTTCACATACACAGAGAAAATATGCATAAGTATTACCTGCATTAATTTAAAATTAGCTACTAAAAAAAAAACCCATTAATTGCTTCGCTGTTCAGACCTAATAACTTTACAATACATGGTAGCATTAAGTCTTCTTTTCATGACAGTCATTGTTACACCACTTTATCTAACTTCCTGAACCTCTGAGATATACAACGTAAGAGGCTGATGTCCTTTGCCAAGTCACTTTACTACTGGAACAAGCAGACTACACAGATTAAAGAATTGTGGTGGGTTCAGTGCCATATGAGTGACTTGTCCAGCATTTAGCCCAAATTAGGTCTCATTCTTACTATGTAAGGATGCTACAGCTCTTCATATGTTTGTTTTGATGGCTTTGTTTTAGCCTCATGACATTTTACGTTGAGACAAGCCAATACCAACTCATTTCTAGCTGCCATTGAGAACCATCACTTACTGCTGTCAGCTAGCAGTAAGTGGTTTTAAATCTGGTTAATATGAAACAGTTCATTAGGAACAATTAATTAACAAATTAACTAGAAGCACTCAATTAAGCTGCTACAAAACTTTTCACTGTTCTTTGATATTTTTCATTATTCCTGATGGTTTTTTTAATTTTTTTATAATTGTGGCTCTGCTGTTCCAGTTGCCCCTTGCATTAAGGGGCATCAGTCAAAAGTGAACAAATATCTTGGGGCATTCAAGTCACTGTCATTCAAGCTGCTTTCAGAGATAAATAGTGTCTCCAGCTCTGTCCAGATGATGATGCAGAGAAGGAAAAAACCAGGCATGGTTCTAAGTTTTGAGGTTATTCTGAATATTTGAGATGGCAGCACACCGAACTGCTGCCAGCTGCACCATGTGTTAATGGTGATTGTGTTTCATCATTTTTAGTTAATGATTTTGGGGTAGATCCACAGAGGAGTTTGTCAATTGCAGCATCACAAAATGCACAATTCAGATGCCAATCATTTAATGGAAGTGGAATACCCAGCCTTCAGCCCCTCCTCGGCCTCTACAATAAATGGGATAGTTCGCTTTCCCTCTCCATGCAATCCTCAGCAGAAAATGGGCAATAAGCTGTATTTCTGACACTGACGTTTCCTAAGATACGCATCTCCACTTAATACAGCTCTAAACCCTCTTTCATAATTCAGTTCCCCATGTTCTTTCCTTCAAAAATGAAGCAGGCATCAATTTTATCTCTGGGATGTAACTGGAAGAGTGTGTAATAAGAGCCCTTCGCACAATTATAATGATTACAATATTTGCCCAGCAAACGAGTAATTCATTATTTTCCATTGAGTGACCCAAACATTAGTCTAGAGATGTAGGTCCTTCCCTAAGGTCCTCCCCTAAGGACCAATAAATCTTTAATTATTTTACACAAACTGACCTAGTTTCAATAGGGAACTGGCATCCTATAATATTTTGTATTAGTATTGCTTCTGATTAGAACAAAAGATTCTAGATCCTAACTCTGCCTCTAAATGTATTTCTGAGCAAAAATTCTTAAAATCGTAGAAATCATAGAATTGCTTAGGTTGGAAGGGATCTTTCAGATCATCTCGTCCAACTGTCAACCTAACACTGACATAACCTATCACTAACTGATGTCCCTCGGCAACACATTTACCCATCTTTTAAATATCTCCAGGGCCAGTGACTGCCTGAGCTGTGTGGAATTCAGCACAGAAGGAGTGAAAAGGATTAAACTTCAGCAAAGGCTGCTGTGGACCAGGGTTGAGTAAGTCAGTTGCTCTTGGGGAAAATGGTCACGAGGAACACCAGAAATGAGCAGAGGAATAGGACACAAAAGATGAGGGCTGTGGCACATACTTGAAGCAAATGTCATCCCAAGAGAAGTTTCCAGTCAGTGATATCAGAGATAACCCTGAGAAGGGCAAGACAGTGAGAGTGCTCATTCCATCCCTGCAGCATGCCACAATTAAGACCATAGTTTCATGAACAATTTAAGCCAGTGTCAACCTTATAAAGAAATAATTCTGTCACTACCTTGAGCCAGCACAGCTGTGGTGAGCCAAAAGAGAGAACCAATCCAAGCTAAAAGTGAGCTATTCTCCTTTCTCGATATTGTCATCCTTTGCTGCTCTCTCTGAGCCAATTCATCTCATAATCTGAAAAATACTGGAGCCAGCACAAAAGAGAGGTTGGCAGAGGAAAAAGCGGCTGGGCATGGCAGGAGAGCTAGAAAACCACTTTCAATCACAGAGCTGGCTTCCAGAACATTTATGAAATTATGGCCTAAACTGTATTGCAAGTCCATTTCCCGCTTTTTCATACAATCCTGCCTATTAGACATTTAAGGAGATTTTAATGTCCTACAACCCACTCCATTTTTTTTAAATTTAAAAACATATAATCAAATAGATGTGATTGTTTTTTCCATCTATTCATGAATTAAATATCTGTACTGTAGCTGGCAATATGAAATTAGACATAGATGTAAAAAATGAAGAGAAATACAACAAATTGTACTTTGCAACTTCTTGCAAAAAGACCCAAGGACTGATAATGACATTTGCTTTTACACAGACTTTCTGCCTACACTGTAGTGGCATTTTCTATTCATCATTTTTGTTCAAAGGATGAAATTAACACCATTTACCTAACATCTAACATCTATGTGCTCCTCCCTTTGTATTTGCACTAAATGGGTACATTTGGCAAATCATGGATTTTTAAATCATCTAAAAATGTACAGACAGTTCCAGGAATTTCCACTGCAATTGGACTTTGAGGCCTTTAATAGAAAGGCTGCAGAGATATCTAGAAAGAGGAGAGATTACAGGAAAAGGAACAATCTAATTTGTTTCGACACTGGACAATATGCTGCAAAGAGTGTTGGACTTACCAGTATCTGCAAGACCTCTGCAGAATCATAGAAAATAAAACTAAAGAGATTATTTGCAAAAGCTATGATATGACTTGATATGATGCAGTAACAACAGAAATGGGCAGGTGCTATGGCTAAGTAAGATAGGTCAGGGACAAGTTGTGTCTCAGAAACAGACCTTTAAAAAATCAAACTTGGTCAATTTAATATCCTTCTGAAAAGATAAACTAAAAGAGATCTTAATCAGAACACTGCTAGGAGATGGTTTCCTTCTCTGGAAACAGTGAGTGAATGGGAAGCTGTCACTTGAGAGCATGGGGCAGAGCACGTAAGTCAGCGGCTGAGGAGCTGAACCTATGAGATACTGAATGTAGTTTATGAATAAATTATTAATGTAATATTAATTTATAAATTTAAATTATGAATAAATTATAGAATAAATTGCTTTAGTTATAAAGAGTAAAAGAAATGCCTTGTAATAATGCATATGTGTTCAGACACTATGTAAGACTTCTTGTGAATTAGATTTTTTGTAGACCTCTCTTGCTGGGAATTATCAGGAAAAGTCTTTGTGAAGCAAAGGGGTATTATAAAAATAAGGCAGTAGTTGTTCCTAAAAACTGAATATTTATCTTGTCATTCTTAAGGGGAAATTTAATATATTTTCAAACAAAGAAACTGTGCAAGAATTTTTATTTAATTTCTCTCCTGAAAACAGAACCAAGCTCTCCACTTTTATTTATTCAACCTTAAGCAGTTTCTAAAATTTTATTCTGAAGCAAACAGTATTTATAGCAAGAAAGCTGAGAGCGCTAGATGTCAGATGTAAATTCTGCCACGTAGCAAAATGATCTCAATCTTCAGAATTATGCTAATATTTCACAGTAAAAGGGTATTTTGGTAAACAAAAAGCAAAACTAAATTATACAACAGTACCTGGGAACCCAATTATACAACAGTACCTGGGCTCTAGATACTAACACGGGACTGTTTGCTATGTTAGGAAAAGGCAAAATTATAAAGTTAAAATTATAACTCCTTATTTAAAATCCCAAAGTGAAAATCTTCTAGTTCAGGTGTTTGGAAGTTATAGCGCTATGCTGTCCTTCCAATTATCTATTCTCGTTAATTCAACAAAAATGCAATCATCTGCTTAGGCGAGCCCAGATCAGATTAGGGTTGTCAAGGGACTGTATCGTACACAAAGACTATATTGCCGTGCTCATTAAAGTGGATCTAATTCAGTCATCCCTCTATATATACATATACAAAGAAAACTCTTTTTTCTCATTGGATATGAATACTTCTTTATGAAAAAGATAAAAATCAGTCTTTCCTTTTTACTCTTCCTATCTCTAGGTCTTCCCGCCACCTCTCAATTATTGTTTTAAAGTTTATTATTGTTGTTGTTGTTATCATAACAGCATGGCCTGTTGTCTCCCTTTCCACCTTGTAATTGCATTTTAATTTATCTCATTTATTCCTGTAGCTATGGACTCCACTAAAATTAACTATCAAATTGGGTAACAACTGTACCCAAGATTTAGCCCTCTGCTAAGTACTATGCTAAGATTGAAGAATCATGGGCTGCTAAGAACCACCACCCCAGTTCAGATGGGTTCAGCCCCATCCAGCAGAGTGTCCTGTCTCCAACAGGAGC